>JAWRVZ010000070.1:1162500-1831666 GCA_037043235.1 Rhodeus uyekii
CAATGACATTTTTTATTTTAAGGCGTTAGCAATAAATGCAGCATCTATTTTATATATATACTTTTCAAATGAAATGACATGACATATATATATATATATATATATACATTTATAGTTGGGGTCAGAATTATTGGCACCCCTGCTAAATATGTCCAAAAATAATAAATATTATCAAAGCTAAAATAAAAAGAATATAAAAGTAAAAATAGATCTGCATTGTTTATGCTTTTGATATTACATTCAAAATATAAAAATATTTCACAGCAAAAATATAACCTTTTTTATACTTCACTGAAGTAAAAGAATTGAATTTGGGGGAAAATCACATTATGAAATGTATTTTCTCCATAACACGTTGGCCACAATTCTTGGCACCCCTGGAATTTTTTTATGAGTAAAATATCTCTAAAGTATATTCCCTTTAATATTTACAATTTTTCTAGCACACCAAGCTGAATAGGAACACAAAATTGTCTAGCCATGACTTATAAGTATAAATGTGAGGAGACACAAAGGCCAAATTCCCTTAATCATCCATCAAATGAGTAAAACCAAAGAATATAATTCTGATGTGTAGCAAAAGATTTCACAAAAAAGAAAGTGTCTGTAAGAAAATAGCTAAAGCATTTGAAATTACTATTTCCACCATCAAGGCAATAATTAAAAAGGTCCAAACAACTAAAAATGTTATGCCTGGAAGAGGATGTGTGTCTATATGTGTCTGTGTGTCTGGTGAGGAGGAAAGTTTGAGTGGCCAAAGACTCTCCAAGGATCACAGATGAAGAATTGCTGAGATTAGTTGAGTCTTGGGGTCAGAAAGCCTAAAAAACTAAGCACAAAAACAACCCTTCCTCACCACATATTGTTTGTGAGATTTTCAAGACAAATCCTCCTCACTCATCCAAAAACAAACTTCAGCATATTCAGTAGGGACTTCAAAAGGGACCTGATTCTATGGTAAGATGAATCAAAAAACAAAAGAGCTTTTTGGCAACAAACCCACTTGTAAAAAGTACACTGCTGCATATTTAATGTGGGCCTGTTTTTCTGCTGAAGGTTCTTGTTCAGATACATGGCATCATGGATTCTATCGAATACCAACAGATAAAAAATCAAAACCTGACGCCCTCTTCTAGGAATCTTATAATGGGCCGTGGTTGGACCTTCCAGGACAGTGGGGATAATGATCCAAAACAAACATCAAAGTCAACACAAAAATGTGTCACTGAACACAAAATTAAGCTTCTGCCATGGCCATCTCAGTCCCTGACCTGAACCCTATAGAAAATGAGTGGGGTGAACTGAAGAGGAGAAGTGCCAACATGGAGCTGGGAATTTTTTTAGGATCTGGAGAGATTCTGCATTAGAAGAATGGACTCTGATCTCTTATCAGGTGTTCTCCAAACTCATTCGGCTTTATAGGACATTTAAAAACAAACAAACAAACACATTAGCTGTTAATTTTGAAAAAGCTATTATCTTGGCAAGAGGAGGTTGCAAAAAGTATTTAATAAAAGGGTGGCAATATTAAGGCCGGCGCGGTTAGGATAAAAACAATTATTTCATAATGTGATTCCTCCCCCCCCCCCCACACTTTGAATTCTTTTACTTCAATGGATTACAAAAAATGCAGATTTATTTTTACTTCCATCTTTGATCATAATTACCAGGGGTGCCAATAAATCGGACCACAACTACACACACACACACACACACACACACACACACACACACACACACACACACACACACACACACACACACACACACACACACATACATACACACTCACTCACTCTCCACAAGTGTTTTTTTGTTGAAAGCCTTGCATTGAAAGCACACTACTGCTCTCAAACTCATTATCTGCTCGCTCAGCACCATGGACAGCGTATAAGGGTTACCCTGGCTAGATCAGTGAACAGATCAGTGTCAGCACTTGGGCTGCTTTGATGCTTAGATCAATGGTTCTCAGTCCAATCATTTGCTGAGGACTTCACATTTTGAATGTTTTTTTTAATTTTACACACCCATACTAGGTCTTCGAGGTGGCCTACTAATGATCTGATAAGATGAATCAGGTTTGTTAGATTTGGGAGACCTCCAAAATGTGCAGACCCTGGGACACACTAGACAATTTTAAAATGTTTTAAATCAAATCTTTTAGATTTTTAAACATTACATATATAAGGGCAGTTTCAACCAATTTTAGCATTAAAATCCTCTGCACTAGAAGTTTTGTCTGGACTGCGAGACCGCACACCTATTGATTATAACATTTTTACAGTGAGACAAGATCTCACTGAGACACGCAAGAACAAACATGACTTGAGGAGAAAAACAAATGGAGGTCGATTGACATCGTCAGCTGGTTCTTCTGGAGTTTTGTTTTATGGGAAGTAAAGCAAAGGAGAAAAAATGATATGGTTTATTCTTTCTCAATATTCCACTTTTGTGGCATGCATGTGGCTGCCAAGTGTCAGCTGTTGAAGCTTTTAACATCCAGTAGGTGAAGCTTGCTCTTTTTGGCCTGATTAAGTCGTAAATATAAAGTATATTTGATCATAATAACACCACTGTCACAGTCATGTCTCGTCACGTTCCTCCTGTGTGATCCTTCTGTGTTCCCGTCAACTGTCACGTCAACCACTCCCCCATGTTAGTCGTGTCAGGTGCTCTCCGTTTCCCTGTCTATTTAAACCCTCATGTTCTCCCTTGTCTTGGTTGATTGTGGTAACGGGTTCCTTGTCTGTTCTCCGTGTGTGGATGCTCTTCCGTGTCTGTAAAGTATTCCGAGCTTTTGCACTGTTTAGTGCCGTTCATGTTTCTCCGTATTGGAAAAAAGTGCTGTATGTTGGACCTCTGTGTCTCCTCGTGCCTCCACATCGTACACCACCAGCTAACTGTTACAACCACGCAATTAAGGATTTTTTGGATAAAACATTGGTTGTGAGAAGCCTTGAACCGGGCCACACCTCGTTGGGGGTTGCATGTCAGGCCCAACATCTGGCTTAAAATTGCAAGCGTGTGGCCAGCTTTAGATGGAAGTTTTTTTTTCATATAGAGCTCAAGTAAGTTTAGTAGAGATAAAAATCGGAGGACTGTTTAATTAAAGTTCAGATCAGATCATGCACAAAAAAGATACGCTTAACATCCTGATGAAATCCCTTGCGTGGCCCCAGGTAACGACCAACATCGATCAAATGTAATTGGTTGACCACAGAAGTCAGTAGGTATTTCATCTCAAGGTGTATTGTGCACTGTAAAAATGAGTCTCGACTCTTGCTTGTTTGAGATCCGACTTTCTTTTGTGTGATGACAGTTTACTGATTTCACAGAGAAAATCCTGTTAGCTTATATCATTTTGTTTTTGTGTCCTAACAGAAAAGACTTACATTTAGTTAACTTGTTTTCCCCCCATCCAAGTCTATGGTTTGAGGAATGAGGACCGAGAATGTTTTATTTTAGCACTAGGACAGAGAGCTCCCACCACAGGAATCCTTCTCAAGGGACATGTTGTCCTCTGGGCTGCTGGGCCTATATATTACCCAACCATGATGGCACACACCCATGTGACTATGGTTTGTCCTTCAGGGGAGACTACCTGTACGGCTGTCACACCTTGGGTTGCTGCAGGTAACATGGCTGAGAATAGCACAAGAATGGCTGGAAATAGTGCCTGCCATATTGGAAGGAAAGTGACAACAATGACACAGGGGGAGATAATAGAGAGCATCCCATTAGGCGTCATCCACGGTGGCTTTCCAAAAATTATACATGTGGAGAGCACAGGAGGTTGTGTGTATATATATATATGTATGTATATTTTGCACACAAGGGCACACACTTAAGCCAAAGCAGAACTATTGCCAGTTTTGATTTTGTATGTGTTGTGCAAAGCCAAATTATTTGTGAGGATAATGTGATGCAAACCCATACAAAATCAATCACCATGATGCCAAACTGATCTGGGTTGTTTTCAGGGTGTGGTTGATATCCACTTGTTAAGTCTGAGATCAAGCATCACTGTGTCTGGCTCCAAACCAGACTATCATATTCTATCATATACCAAAAGCACATAGCACGTGTTGCTAATATACAGTCACATATGCTGGAAAATTACCTTTATCTCCTTACTGTAATCTGATATATGTTAAGTGATTTACTCTATATATATAGTTATTGTTAAATTGAGATGGTATTCTCAAATGAAACATGTAAAAGCTTGGATCCGAACGTGGCATTCCTTAGATCATGACTTAACAGAAGAGGTTCTAGGTGACTTTTTAGTCACATGCTATACCTGCTTGTCTTTTGAAAGTCTAAAGGATAAAACATTTTTTTTTTTACTGCATGATTTTAAGTATTTTAAAGACAACATGAGACACCAATAAAAAAAGTTTGTTCCACAGAAAAAAGTCATTCTTGAATGGCCACAGGTAAGTGAATTACATAATTTGACATAGTTTTATATTTTGGGTGAACTATCCCTTTAATAATTGCGTTCAGGATAGAAAATAGAAAAAGTGATGCTTTCCTTAATAAGAGCCACTAATTATACTCTCATAATTTTGTGGAACATCTGAGTTACCGGTACATAAGAAAGCATGGTGACTTGTTATTGTCAAGAGAAGCTATAGATCTTAGATATAACTCTTTTCTGCAGCAGCATAATGTGTGTGCTTGCCGCTATGCGTTAATATTCCATCCAAACGAAAGACTCCAAAATACTCTTTTCATGCAGGTACCTGTCATGACAGCATATGGTGGGTAATTACAGTAAAGCACTGTGTGTGTACCAGTTTGCGTGCATTTACGGTTGTGTGTTACCCAAGGAAAAAGAGAGCGTAGTTAACTGTGAAAGAGTAATTTAGAGTAATTTTGGATGAGTCCTTTTAAAAGAGCACTTCAAGTAGACGCTTCCTTTGCTAAAATTACGAAGCGTAGGGTTAGACACCCAAGTCAGACGATAGAGATATTTCAGGGGGTTCACTCTTGCATGTAATGCATAATCGCACTGCCAGTGAACTCAACATGTATCCGACACAAAATGAGGAAATTGGCATGTCTGCTGCATCTCTTCCAGTTGGAAACAGATCTGTAGGTTTGAAAGATGGTGAAACGGCGGCTCTGTTGTACCCTGATTTTCACACAGTGCTGAATCTGAGCTCATCAGTCATCATTAGGGAAGAGACTGGAACCCTAAGACGGAAAACAAAAGAAAAAAGAAAGAATGCAAAAGAAAGAATGTAGGAGTGTAGTCATTTACCTTTGAGCAATTTGACAGCATTATTGGTTTGGGTTGGTTGAAACAGGACACCATGAGGATGCAGTTTCAGCAGGGTTATCCACACGTGTCAGACCAGAATACAGATGGAACTCACTCTCTGTTCCAGAGTCTCAGAGAATGGAATTCCGGAATCGTGCCAGTCTAGACTTTCAGACCCTGCTGTCTTCCTTTATCTTATTAACATTCTCAGAATACTTTTTCGTGCTCTGGCACGAAGCATGAATTGAAACTTAATTTGAAGGACCCTGCTGAGACTGTGACAAAAGATTATGTAACCACAACAGATTAGTCAGATAAAACGAATAAACAACTGAACCGATTAGATGCGATGTAGTGATTTCAAACTCTTCCTATAGAAGTGCAATTGCTGCTTGGTTTATTACTGAAAGGATTTGAGCACCATGTGCAGATGGTTTTAAATTAGTGTGTTCAGTTTCTTGTCAGCTCTATCATGCCAGTAGAGCTCATTAGCCTTGAGCATATAAAATGGTCGTTTTTTCTCAGATTCGAAAGGCATAAGAACACGCTTAATTCATGTCAGTAAAGGAGAAGTCAACATTTTTTCCTTTCTGTGCTTAAACCTGTTCTCAGATGTCAGAGCAAGACATTATACAAGATACATTATACATTGGACTCTTTCAAGGAAATAGGATTCAGAAAAAGACAGTCAAGCTTTCAAACCTGGAAAATCAGGGCCACACCAAAAACATTCTTAATCGTAAGCCTTCTATAGCTCAGAGTCTGAATACTTATGGCTTAGTATATCTGTGCGCTACACTGGCTGTTTTCTTTTTAATAAAAAGTATATAGAGCAGTATGTGCTATACAATGAAACATTTAGAGTAGTAGAATGGCAGGGCCAGAGAAAAACAATGCTTTATAGAATTACATAATTGTCAACATTTAATTCAGAGAGAAATGTCTAGTTATGATCTTGGAAAAAATATAACAAAGTATAGCATAAGCAGTCTGACATAGCAACCAATTATGTGGGTTTTTTGGTGGAGCTACCTGTTTGTCTGTCCAATAGAGGGTAGAGGGCAGAGAGTTCAGTCATATCCAATCATAACGCGATCACATGACATTCCCCCATTCATTCTCACTTATGAACAGCTTATGAAAGTAAATTTTTGTTTAAAGTCATCAAACTCCCCGCATGCTTAGGGACTCTGTTACAAGTCAATGGGATCATAGGAGACATGAGAGATGGTGGTTCCCACTGTAACTTCGCTGTTGGACAGTGTTACTTTAGAAAAACTAGTGACTTTAAATGTCATATTTTGTTTTATTTTTTTGAGCTGTTTCTCATCCATTTTTTTTTAAAGAGACTCCCTTGCCTCCTCAGAGGAAACACCCCTATAATATAATATCATCAGTAGCCTACATTTAATATAATATGCCTGTTGGTGACTGGGATTCATGTAACCATCAACAGACTTGATAAAAGACTTACAAGTAAATGTAAAACTACTTATCAATACGACTTCTGGTACTGTGTTTTTGTGTAGTGTTGTAGTACAGAAATCCCTCGCGACTTCGCGGTTCAAGTTTCGTGGCCTCAGTGCATCGTGGATTTTTCAAAAATATTAATTGAATAAAAAAATAAAAAAATACCGCCATATCGGCAGCCGTATTGCGGAAAGCAGCGTTGCTTCATCGTGATGCGAGAGAAACAGTTTCCCAGGATGCCAGACAAGGAGAGAAACTCTCTCACAGGCTTTGTACACACCCACGGGCACTCAGACAAGACACGTGATTGGTTCCCGGCGTGAGATCGATGAATGAGAGTGGGAGCCTCTTCGCCTCTCTCAGAAGCAAATGTTGACGATCCAGTGCCGATATCTGACAATGAGGCGCTTCCCAAACTGATTTAAAGGCCTCATTATACCAGTGCAGTAACACCCTCATCATCATCATTACATTCATCGAACCGCACTGGTCTGTGTAACAGACGTGACTCACAGGCAGAGATCCAATCGCTATGTCTTTATTAAGAGTAGTCATACAGGCAGATGGTCAGGGCAAACAGAGAGATAAACGTAGTCAATAATCCAGGCAGGGGTCACAAAGGCAGGCAGACAGTATCGGGATCGTGGTTCAGGCGGGTGGTCAAGACAGGCAGCAATAATCACAAGCGTTAATCCAAGGCACGGGTCAGGGTAGGCAGAACAGGATCAGAACACGGGTAAACAAGCAGGAAATGTAGTGTGTAGTGAAGTGTCAGTATAAGTGAGTGAGCTCCTTCTGGTGGCCATGGAGGGGAGCATAGAGCTCATAATCATAACAGTCTGTTATCGTGGTCATTACTGGAGTCAAGTCTCAAGATACTACTGTCATTGATGAGTGTAGAACACCATAATATGTATCGTATCAGAGAGAGATAGTAAATGATAATATTAAGGTTTTATAATAAAATAGATTTAATTAAAATATATTTAAAGTATAAAAATACATATTTTAAACATTCTGGTACCTACACACACATATGCAGAAATTCCTAGGGGGTCTAATCCTACTTCACAGATTTTCACTTATCGCGGGGGGTTCGCACATTAACCGCGACAAACGAGGGATCACTGTAATTTAATTTCCTTTTTTAGGCAACGCAATTCAATTGTAAAATGAAACAAACTGCAGATTTCATCATGACAACGACATCTCAGACAGACAGTTACGTAAAAATAAACTGGAATTTTCAACCTTGAGTACTTTGTTACTGTTTTGTACACGTCATATTAATTATAATTCAAATGCATTCGGTTTTATTGACCACAATATTATTGATGACTATTGTTGAGAGAAGCACTTTTGATTAATTTTGAAATAGGGCAGGGGCTCTAGCTCCCAAAACCCTCCCCTCTGCATATGCCTGGTAGAGGAAGCGTTTGAGAGATCATTAAAAAGTGGTAGTTCACCAAAAATGAAAGTTCTATGAACTTAAGATGTTAAAGATGTTTTGATATATTCAGATGTAAAAAGGTGTGGTTCACATTGTGTCCACTTCCTTCGTCACCCAAAATGAAAGGTCAAATTTAGATGATAAATTGTTATCTTGTTATCTATTTAGTTGATAAACATCGTCTGATACGATATTTCATATAGTGGGATCTGGCTGTATACTGTACATTGAGACAAAGAGGCTTCAAAATCAAGACTGCACTGTAATAAAAGGTTCCAGCATCTGTCCCGCATCTCCCTCCCCCGAACATCTCTCGCTTTCTCAACCAGTTCTCTCCATTCCTCTTCTTCCTTGCGTTCATCTTTCTGTTCACTAATCATACTGCCTCTTTAAATAGCTCTCAGGTGTTCCTGTTTGGGACATAGGCTCACAAGATGGGTACAGAGGGAGGAAGTGTGTGTGTGTGTGTGTGTGTGCATGATTTATACAGCAATCTGGGGCAGATGAGAAATGTGGACATTCCCCCCTCTCTCTCTTGCCTCACCCCCTTTTTCCCTCCATCTTTCCGCCTGTTTTTCAGAGTTGAAATGCAGTTTCTCGCTTAAACACACACACACACACACCCTGTTTTTACAGCATGGATTCAATCTGTCCAATTAAACATAAACTGACAGATTAAACCACATGAGGTCTGGTATGGAAATGAGAGAGGATGAATTTACTTTTTTTTTTTTTTTTTGCTTGTACACACTGTCTATGACTGCACACATGAAAACATGTGTCTAAGAATTGGATAACGACAAATATTGCACAGCAACCATATACACTGTGCACATACATATATAAAACATTAATATGCTTAGATATACTCACTCAAACACTCCGCTACAATTTGAATTGAACAAGTGGGTCTTTTCCGGCTGTTGTCGTACTGCTGGCCCAGAGGTTATGACCTGAGAGTGAATAGATGGACAGTAAGATAGAGAGATTTCTCTTCTGGGATGTGCTGTCTGTAGACTCTGGAACCAGTATGGCTAGTAGGCCCAATTTAGCATGCATCAGTGTCAATCACTGTGAAAAAAATTCATAACTACTACAATTTTCAATAACTATTTTTGTATGTTTGTGCTGGATTGATTCTGTCATAGTGCTCGTCAGATGGGTGTACACACAAGCACAATTTTTTAAATGTTTTTATGCTATATTGCCAATAATCAATAAAACAATAAACACTTGGTCTACTACTAATTTAGAATTTAGTTTTGTTTAATTTAAGTATAATAATGTGCAGTGTGTAAACATATTCCGAAATCTGTGATAAAAACATAGACAGTTTGAATGAGGAGAAAATAAATTTAATAGTAGAGAGGAAATCTCTTATAGCTCAGAGAGTTATTTTCAATGGATTTGAATGATTGGTCTTAACTATTGTTACATCTGCACAGCAATTTTTTTTACATGTATTTTTAATGAGGACCTATTATGCTATTTTTGTTTAGTGTGTTGCAGTTTGAGCATGAATAAGATCTGCCAAATTACAAAGCACAAAGTCAACTCTAAAGCAAATTATTCTTTATATCAATAAGGACACGATATTCCTTTTTTAAATAATTCCCACCCAGGGCACATGCAAAAAGGCATGAGGCCTGGTTTGTAGTGTTGAAACTTGTTGTTATGTTAAAAGTCATGACATTTCCTAAACACGATCAAAGCAATTTTATCAATTTTATCAGATCACATTAGGTTTTTCTCAAGGAAAACAAGAAGAGACTTGAGAGAGGTGCTGTAGAAATAATGTAAAATATGTGAAAAATTATGTTTTTGTATACATTCATGCATAACCTTTTCTAGTAGATACGAAAACAAATATGTCCTCCTTAAATGTAATGCGCCCTTCAAGAAATCATGCTTTTACAGGGTTAAATCTTTGCCATAATCTATCACGAAATGTTTTGCATCAATTAAAACACTTTCCACTGCCTAACTTGTGCCTGCCTAACTTGTGAGGGTCATGTGACACTTTCTACAAAGGCCATTTTGGGTGATGGAAATTATGGAAATTAATTTTTTTGTATAATTCTAATCAATTTCAAGCATTCGGTTGTTTTTGCTCAGATGTTTTGACCTCTCTGGCACTTATGAATTGTTGCTCTCCTTTTTTATTCTCTCTTCAATTCTCTATCCTTTCACATTTTTCTTTGCTCTCTCTTTCTGTCTCTCTCATCGTTCTTTTCCCTGCCATGTAAAACTTTTTTTTTTTGCTGTTATTTCTCTCTTATCATCTTTTTTCTCATATCTCTCTGGGTCTGACCCCCAACAAGTACACTGTTATAAATGAGAGCATAACTTTACTTTTGCTTATGTGAGCAGAACAAGGCTCAGTAAAGTCGTTCAGCACCAAATGTCTGTCGTCTCGCCATGTGAACGCTTCTCATAAATGCCAGCATTTAATAATGCTCATGTGCGTTAGTCTGGGGATTCAGGGACGAGTCTCACGAGCTGTCCTTCGAGAAACGTTTACAAGGCAGTGTTGCTGTATTCATTTATGATGCGTGGATGCTATTAATCTGTTTTGACACAATGACAGGGTAAAACAATAAAACAAGTCGAAATACAAAAAGAAAATTATCCAGGCAGGAAATTGGTTATTCAATGAAATAAAAACAAAACAAAGCATGTAGAGCTATACAATGTACAATTTGTTTTCAGCAAGGTTGCATTAAATTGACAAAAAATGATAGTAAAGATTAAAATAAGTTGTTCTTTTGAACTTTATATTTATAAAAAAATTAACTAAATTAACTAAGCAGCACAACGATTTATTACATTGAAAATAAGACATTTTCCTTGAGCACCCAAACTAGCATATTAAAATGATTTATGAAGGGTCATGTGACACTTTCTACAAAGGCCATTTTGGGTAATTATGTAAATTAATTTTTTTGTATAATTCTAATCAATTTCAAGCATTCGGTTGTTTTTGCTCAGATGTTTTGACCAAGCTGCATCAACTTCAGTTCCACTTGAAAAGATTTGGACTTTAGAGGTTCTATTTCAAGATATTAAAAGTTAAAACAGATTCAACATGACCTCTGGTTAAACATCATGATACTGGGATGCTCCTAATGGGACAACCGGTCACAGTAAACATTGGTAGACTAATATTTTTTCTTGATGTTTGTTTTTGGAGCAGACAGCAACTTCATCCTGGCCAATGCACAAGTGTCCAAAGGCTTCCCGATCGTGTACTGCTCAGATGGATTCTGTGAGCTCACTGGATTTGCTCGAACCGAGGTCATGCAGCAGAGCTGCGCATGCAAGTTTCTGTATGGGCCGGAGACCAACGAGCACATCATTCTTCATGTCGACTCTGCGCTTGAGGAACGGAGCGAGCTCAAAGAGGAGATAATGTTCTACAAAAAGAGTGGTGAGAAGAAAAGAACATTAGATGATGCATTTTGTTGTTGGAGATGTTGCTGCAAATCTTGGCATTGCCTGCATGTAAAAACACAGAATATAGTGCATTTTGACACGTTTTGGTTGCTAGACATTTTATTCCAAGCCTTGGCAGGTTGTTTCATTTGGGTTTCATCACTGTAAAACGTATTACAAGCAGTTCCACTGTGAAAGTAGACCAGTAATAATACATGGAAGGTTGATCTGATTCATCACTAGTAATAGCACATGCGGGTATTACAGCACACCTTTACAAAGTGAAATCTCTAGCCATTGTTAGAAGCAGATGGTTTTATTAGAGTTGGTTGGCGAAAAGGACCAGAGAGACTCTATAGTTGGATTACAAACTAAAGTCCAGCAGGTGTCCAAGTTTATTTGTGGAATTTACAATGGCATTGAGAAGAATAGCCTACTACACAATGCTCTCAATTTTACAAATTCAAATTTTAGGATTAATTTTCCTTAACATGGTATATCTCACTCCCTTCCACACTTTATTCTTCCATTCAAAGGGCTCTAGGTGTAAATTTAGAGCTTGGAAAAAGGATGTATTTCTACCTTGGCTTGATTATTTACTAAAAAAGTACCACCATAGGTACTGTGTTTTTGAGCAGTACATGTATTCACCATATTTATGAGTATGGAAATCATTTAGCGCTGTGACATAGTGTGTGCAACATCACTGTGCCATGACACCACTTAAAATATATAATTTTTTTAAATATTTATTTAGTTTTATTCCTCCTGCTGCATATACAGTACTACATTATTTCATACCATATATCATATTATCATATCATATAGTTTAGTTTGCTAAGGTCTTAGATCTTCAAATGCTGCTGCTGGGTTTTTACCTTGCTGAATCATTTTCCTTGTGCTCATTCTCCTCTCCCCCTTTGTTCTATATTGAATGGAACCTCTCCAGCGCACTTGTTCTAGAGAGCGTTATTATTTCATCCCCTTTTTCTTCTCCATAATGGTGAGGCTTTTTCGTGAGGAAATGAGAGATTTGACAAAGACTTCTCCAGCTGCGAGCAATCAGACGGAATTCCCCCAGAGGCTTCCAGTAACAGCTACTGGTGAAGAGAGAAACACACAGACAGACACACACACACCCACACAACTAAGCACACATATATAAATGCCTTGTCGTACACCCACACCGCTCAATGCAGACAGACAAACAAGCATTCACGCACACACCTACATGTGAATTGGACACCATAATGGTGCTGCTCTTTTTAGATGTGCTGGTCTTTTTTGGTTTCAGGTTTTTTTAACACTTTAAATAGACTGGAAGTATTGTTTTGCCAAGTAAGCTAAAAATGTGCTTCCTGTGGTAACATTTAAATTAACTAGTTTTATTTCATTCAGAAATACTATTTAAAGTCACTGTGAATTGCAAGATATTTTACTTATTTAACAATTACAAATTAGACCAGAATTAAGTTGACATAATCTTGCACCAGTAGTTAATGGTTGACAATCTAATAGCCAGAGTGGTATTAGAGACATTAGAGAGAGAGAGAGAGAAAAAAAGACATTTCCAAGGATGAGGAAGACAAATGTATTATTTTTTGGAATAATGTGCACTGATGAAATGTTCAAAATAGCCCCAGTTATTTAAATACAGTCGATTTTAATGCAATTTTGGCATGACTAAATCTACAACTGACTAATAGTATATGTCAATGAAGGGGATTTAAGGGTCAGATCAGGTAGCTGTAGCACTTTTTACAGCGTGAATGACCCCACAAAGTTCTCTTGCATCATTAAGACTGTCTTTTTTTGTGTGTGTGTTTATGCGTTTTGCCTCTCTCAATTTTACTGCAGGTAGTGTGTTCTGGTGTTTGCTGGATATTGTGCCTATCAAGAACGAGAAAGGAGATGTTGTCCTTTTCCTCGCCTCCTTTAAAGACGTCACCGACACCAAATCCAAATCTGTACTTGAGGAAAAGAAAGAAGGTTAGTACATTATGGATGGTGTGTGTGAATAGATTTTTATTAAATGTAAACTTTTTACACACATATACACATATACACATATACATATATATATATATATATATATATATATATATATATATATATATATATATATATATATATATATATATATATATATATATATATATATATTTATATATATTTACAATTTATTTATTTATTATTTTTATTTATTTTTCTCTGCATTTCTGAGTCCTCGCTCTTACCTTCATCCGCATGCCTGACTATATATAGTCAGGCAAGCAGATGAAGGTAAGAGTAAGGACTCAGAAATGCAGAAAGAAGAGCTTTTATTTATAAAATACAAACAAAACTAACTTGATTTGACAACAGGAAAATACGACAGCAAAAATATAATGACGCACAGGACAGGAAACACAGGGAGAATAAATAGGGAACAAACAAGGCAGTTAATGAGGGAGGACAGGTAGAGCAAATGAAACCAGTAGGTAACAAGATGGATAGGGCAAGTAAACAATTGTCTGAACAAGTAAACTCGATCTATCTATCGAACAATTGTCTAGGGGAGTTTCAGAACTTCAGAACATAACTAATCTTCAAACAGTGGCCCTGCCATAGTACCACCACAACAAAATCAATAAGTAAAGTCATTTAATAATAAACTAAGAATTTCTAAGGCGAAAATACAACTTAAGAGGAACAAAAGTCCTCAGGAAGAGGACAATGCCAAAATAATAAACAAAAAGGTAATCTACCTAAGCGTTTTGTTCTGACTAATCCTGTAAAAGAAAAGAAAAGAAAAGAAAAGAACAAAACAAAACAAAACAACAGATTTGTACACTGACTCCCTATCTGGAGTATAATCGCACACATGCTCTTCCCCCCTCACTTAGTGTTCTGCAACGTTTTTATGCAGCTTCCACCCTGGTAGGTGAGCAGGTGCAGCTGGACAGCAATCAGGCTTCTTGTTGATGGATAGTGGGAGGAGCCAAGAGAGAGCAGGAAACACAACACAGAACATCCCACACCTACATGTGGACATGTCCTACATGTGGACCCCACATTCCTACATGTAGGAATACACAGACAGACAATAAATACGTCTATGGACGTAACACCCCCGCCCATAAGTTACAAACAGTACCTCTAAAGAAATGGTTGTAACTCATAAATTAGGTTCACAACATATTTATGTCTGATATATACATTCTAAGCATCACCACTATACATTCTAGATAGTGCATCAGTCACCACATTTTCCACACCTTTATATATGTGTGTGTGTGTGTGTGTATATATATATACAGTAATACCTCGGTTTACGAGTTTAATTCGTTCCAAGAGCTAGCTAGTAACTAAAAATTCCCTTTCAAGGGAACTCGCGCTGCGTCGAATGCTTTGGGAAATACTCGAGCGCTGTCTCGCAAAGCACATTATGTAAACTTCTGTCGCGTGCGTGAGTGACGGTCGCAGGTCGTTGACGTCACGAACCAGGTTATAAAAGAGTGTCGGTAACCCGGAAGCAGCAGCTTTTGGTGTCTTCGCAAGCACAGTGTAAATTGTGTGTGTTGAGTTTTGCTGGCTTTCTGAGTTTTTCCCGAGATTAGTTTAAAAGAACAGGAATCTCATTGAATATGGCTAATCAGGGATTTATACCGGAGGTGCCCAAACTAGGTAACCTTTGATTTGGCCCGCCGTACCATCCAAGGAGAGAGAGAGAGAGAGAGAGAGAGAGAGAGAGAGAGAGAAAGAGAGCGCGCGAGATACCTTCGACATAGATTGTCATTTCTAATTTGACATAACAATTTGGTTTGTTTTATAGTTGAACTACAACAGAGTAAACTGAAATTAAATGTAAAAAAGGTATATATTTTATTTATTTATTGTAAATGCGCAATTCAAGGCGCGGCGCAGCACTGCGTGCTTTGCGACACATGACGTCAATAAACGTCAACAAATTAAACGCAATAATGGAGAAATCAAGGCAGTGGCACACAGACAAGAGATTTTTTTTTTTTTAAAGCTGGGGAAGATGAGTTTTTAGTTAATCAGATTAAAGTTGTTTTATATTTATTTTAAATATTATGAAATAAATAAACCCATAGCAACTTTAATGTAATACAGTTTGATTTATGATGCAAAATTTACTTTTGGCCCGCGGCTCTCAATCAAGTTTGAGTTTTGGCCCTTCATAGGAAAAAGTTTGGGCACCCCTGATTTATACAGTGTGTCTCCATGCCCACGTTATCTTTCGGAGGAGATATGCATGCTTTATGTGTAATATGTCTGGGAGCGGAGCATGCTAGGTTAGCGCTGGGGAGAGCTGACTGTGATCACTGCAGCTAACTACCGCTGCGGGTGCTCCGCTCTTGCCTTGAGAGACCGCTCCTCCCAAGGTCATGAGCACCAGTTATCCAGGCACATAAACCTGCTAGAGATGATGGCTGCTTGGAGGGCGCTTCAGGCGTTCCTCCCAGACCTCAGGGGCCATTATGTGGTTGCTCAGACCGACAGCACCACTGTGGTCTCCTATATAAATCATCAGGGAGGTTTATGCTCGCGACCATTATACAAACTGGCGCGGCAGATCCTCCTTTGGTCCTGAGGGAGACTGCTCCATCTACGGGCAGTTCATATCCCTAGGACCTAGAATGTGGGAGCAAACTTCCTGTCGAGGCAGGGGCCGAGGCCCGGGGGATTGGAGGCTCCACCCCGAGGTGGTGGAGCAGATTTGGTTGAGATTCGGCCGAGCACAAGTAGACCTGTTCGCGTCCGAGGAATCGACTCATTGCCCTCTGTGGTTTTCACTCTTGCACCCAGCACCGCTCGGGCTGGATCCGATGGTTCAGACATGGCCGAGACTATGTCTGTACGCCTTTCCACCTATTGTTCTGCTCCTGGGAGTTCTGGAGAGAGTTCGCCGAGACAAGGTCCATCTTACACTAATTTCTCCATGTTGTCCGGACAGAGTGTGTTTTGCGGATCTTGTGTCCCTTCTGGACTGAGCCCCCTGGGAGATCCCAGGGAGGACTTTCTGTCCCAGGCAGCGGGCTTGATGCGTCACCCCTCCCCAGAACTGTGAAAACTGTGGGCTTGGCCTCTGAGGGGGCCCAGCTCATAGATTCTGGTCTCTCAACTGAGGTTGTTGAGACCATCCTCCACTCCAGAGCTCCCTCCATGAGGAAGCTGTATGCCCTGAAGTGGAGACTCTTCACTTCTTGGTGTAGCGAAAAGTAGGTGAACCCAGTTACCTGTCACTTTGGAAAAGTGCTGGAGTTCCTGCAGGATAAATTCGCTGCACGGCTGTCCCCGTCCACCCTGAAGGTCTACGTGGCTGCTTACCACATACCTCTGGGTGGCATGTCCATTGGCAGGGACCCCCTCGTCACACGCTTCCTCCGTGGTACTATTAGGCTGAGGCCTGCAGTACAGACCAAGGTTCCTACCTGGGACTTATCCCTGGTACTCCAGGGGTTGTCCCAGGCACCTTTTGATCCTTTGGATGAGGTTCCCCTAAAGTTCCTCACTTTAAAGACATTATTCTTATTAGCTATAACATCGCTAAAAAGAGCTGGGAATCTACAGGCACTCTCTGTAGCTCCCTCTTGCCTTGGCCAGGCCAGGCTATGTGCCCAGAGTGCCCACTCATGTGGTCAGGTCCTTTGTACTGCAGGCCTTCTGCCCCCCCCCTTCAGTGACCAGAACCAGGAATTTAAAAACAAGGTCTGTCCACTGGATACTTATGTTCATAGGTCTGCCCTTGGCGTAAGTCAGACCAGTTGTTTATTTGCTTTTGGACCCCCAGCATCCAAACCTACTTTAAGCAGGTGGATAGTCGATAGTTGCGAGTCGGCCAGATCCCCTTCGCCTCTAAGGGTCCGTGCCCACTCCTCTAGGAGCGTGGCTGCCTCTAAGGCCCTTATATCAGGTGTGTCTTTAATTGATGTTTGTGATGTTTGTGGCGGGGTGGTCTTCCCCGCATACCTTTCTGAGGTTTTACCAGCTTGACCTCACCTCCGCTCTGGGAACACGGGTCCTCTCGTACTGAGCTACGAGACACTCGTCGGCCTTTGCAGCGCGAGTTCCCTTGAAAGGGAACGTCTCAGGTTACGTATGTAACCATAGTTCCCTGAGAGGGAACGAGACGGTGCGCCTTTGGCCTCAGCTCCTTGCGCCTTCCGGGCTTGCTCAGACACCTCTAAGCTGCCGCGTCCGGGTTACCGGTGCTCTTTTATGACCTGGTTCGTGACATCACCGACCTGCGACCGTCACTCACACACGTGATGGAAGTTTACATAATGTGCTTCGTGAGACAGCGCTCGAGTATTTCCCAAAACGTTCGACACAGCGTCTCGTTCCCTCTCAGGGAACTATGGTTACATACGTAACCTGAGACGTTCTCTTTCAAGGGAACTTGCGCTGCGTTAAACGCTTTGGGGAACGATATACCAACGCCACCTCAGTGACGAATGTAAGAATGCAATAAAAATCACTTGATTCGTTCCACATGACCATAAATGCCCATTTTAAATATTTTTTTGGTTTTACCCTATTAATTACAGTTAAAATTAGAACCATTAAGATCTCGTATAAATACTAATTAATAGTTGACAATTAAACTCTAAAAATACTTCACAATTTACTGTAATGCGCACTTTAGCTTTGAGTAGCGTCGCTGCTGACGCGATGGAGACGAGAGGAGGGGATTACTGCTTAGAGGGAGAATTTCGTGCCGTCTTTCTTACTCATCTTGGGGGCCATTGTCTATATGCTGTACTGAACGTATACATTTCACTACGTGAACAATAGCGATCAAAATTAATGTTAACAACACGAGGTAAAACCGCTGTAAATCACTTATAAAAGTATGCACTGTGGGGAATGATGCAACCAAACCAAGCAACGCTGAGAGAATGAACGAGTTAAGGGGTGAAAGGCTTTGTGAGAGGCTGTCGTTAGGATATTTCCAGTAAAAATGCGCGCGACGATGCTGAGCGTTAGGACTTTTCCACCCAAAAATGCGCATGGGCGAGGGAAAATTTTTCTCGCATTCTGATGCAATGCTCGTACACTGATTTGACTTTCAATGCTTGTACACCGATTCGTTTCCATGCTCATCACTCGTAAACTGAGGTATTACTGTATAAATATAAATATATATATATATATATATATATATAGGAAAATGACATTGTTACTAGACATTGTTAAGCTTGGTGAGGCATGATGAAAAATATATCTTTATTGTGTGACTGAGAACCTAGATCAAATATCGGCCTCAAGCAGCAAAGGAAACCATGTGGAGCAGGGAATCCCACTGCAACTGTGTCTCTTTTTTTCTCTTTTCACATTTTCACCTTTTGTTCCTTTCCCCCTCTCTCCCTCTCTGTGTTTCTCATGACCTGTGCTGCTAGTAAATTGGGAGTTCATTTATTAGGATCTATAATAAGTGTTATGGCGCTACACTCCCTGCTGACTACAGCCTTTTATGGATGAGTTTCTGTCGCCCCTCTCCTCCTCTGGCACTGCAGGCTAAAATGATCTCTATCCTTCTCTAATAACCAGCTTCCCAGTTTTCTCTCTCTCTTTCTAGACCCATGTTTCTCTCTCTGTCTGTCTATCGCTCCATCCCTTCAGTCCTTTTCCTACTCCTGCTTTGGTTTCCCTTGGTACCTTGTTCGGCAGGTTTGCAATGAGTGACATTTTTCCCCTGTTGCCCTCGGCAATTGAGACTGGCAGCCAGGCTGTCTGCTTGTTTCCTCAGCTGGCTGATTTAGAAATGCTATGCGCTACACATTTGTACACACATGCACACATACATTCGTGGTCAGAATTCTCAGAGACTCCAGACATTTCATATGTTTTTGTCTCTGTCTCTACCACTGTATTCACTGCACTACAATACTTCTGCTTTTTATTTTTGCACAGTCAAATGTTGATAGGTTGATTCTTTATGTTGACTGGAAAAGATTGATAAAGAATATGATTACAAAATGTAAATATAAATATGGATTTATTCGGATTTCCTCCAAAGTCTTTTCAGAAGAGAATTATTTGTCTTTTGTCATTTGTTCACCAGCTACTTTCACCACATTTTAGTTGGTTTCAGCAAATTTCAAGTTATAATAATCTAGAGGGTTTTATTTTGTTTTTTCAGCAACTTAACAGCAAAGATTTGGGTTTTCTAATGAATTAAAACTGCATTCAGGTAAACTTTCAGCTGTAGTTTAGGGTGTTCCCTTAGTTTAAAACCTCAAAGACTAAGTCAAATGGACCAACTGTAGTATTTAGCAGTCACTCGATCTATTGAAACAGAGGTTTTCAATATGGAGATGAAAACATTCTGAAAGCAGAGCCCCAACTAGTGGAAACCACTGGTGTAAAGCAGGTCACCAGCATAAAGGAAGTTATTCTTGTATCACACTAGCTTTTGTGTAACAGAAGTATGGGGGGCAGTAGAAGGAAAACAGGCCACTTTGAGTAAAACGGCACTCAATAATAGTGGCAAGCAGTATTTGCATGGAAGTATTGATAGAAAATCTCTGCTTTTCATCACAAAGCTACAAAAAACACTCTCATAATTGTAAGCTACATTTACTTTCACCAATTTTTGCTGGTACATAACATTTTTGGAGCAAGAATTCCAGTTGATAGGGGATAATGGTTTAGATTTTTCTTTGCTACTTGACCATATACAGTGGTGTGAAAAAGTGTGAGAAAAAGAGTTTGTCACCTTCCTGATTTCTTTTGTTTTGCATGTTTTTTTCACACTTAATTGTTTCACATCATCAAACAAATTCAAATATTAGTCAAAGGTAACACAAGTAAACACACAATGCAATTTTTAAATGAAGGTTGTTATTTTTATGGGAAAACTAAATCCAAACCTACATGGCCCTGTGTGAAAAAGTGATTGCCCCCTTACCCAATAACTGGTTGGGCCACCCTTAGCAGCAACAACTGAAGTCAAGTGTTTGTGATAACTTGCAATGAGTCTTTTATAGCAGTGTGGAGGAATTTAGACCCACTCATTGTTGCAGAATTGTTGTAATTCAGCCACACAGGAGGGTTTTCGAGCATGAACTGCCTTTTTAAGGTCATGCCACAGCATCTCAATAGGATTCAACAAGCTTTGACTAGGCCATTACAAACTATACTTTGCGTTTTTCTTCAGCCATTTGGAAGTGGACTTGCTGGCATGTTTTGGATCATTGTCCTGCTACAGAAACCAAGTTCACTTTAGTTTGAGGTCACGAACAATCTTTCAGAATTTTTTGGTAGACAGCAAAATTCATGGTTCCATTTATCACAGCAAGTCTTCCAGGTCCTGAAGCAGCAAAACAGCCCCAGACCATCACACTACCACCACCATATTTTACTGTTGGTATGATGTTCTTTTTCTGAAATGCAGTGTTACTTTTAACACACACCTTCCAAAAAGTTAAACTTTTGTTTTTGTCAGTCCACAGAGTATTTTCCCCAATGTCTTGGAGATCATCAAGATGCTTTTTGGCAAAAATGAGACGAGCCTTAATGTTCTTTTGCACAGCAGTGATTTTAGTCATATAACTCTTCCATGAAGGCCATTTTTTGCCCAGTCTCATTCTTATGATGGAGTCATGAACACTGATCTTAACTAAGGCAAGTGAGTCCTGCAGATGTTTAGGATGTTGTTGTGGGGTCTTTTGTGACCCCACAACAAAATCATTATGAGTTGTCGCTGCACTCTTGGGTAATTTTGGTCGGCCATCCTCTCCTTGGAAGGTTTACCACTGTTCCATGTTTTTGACATTTGTGGATAATGGCTTTTACTGTGGTTTGCTGTTGTCCCAAAGCTTTTCCAGACTGATAGATCTCAATTGTTTAGATCTCAATTGTTCCTGAATTAGTTTGAATCTCGGCATGATGTCTAGTTTTTGAAGATCTTTTGGTCTACTTCACTTCAGGTCCTGTTTAAGTGATTTCTTGATTGAAAACAGGTGTGGTAGTAATCAGGCCTGGGTGTGGCTAGAGAAAGTGAACTCTTGAAAATAATAGTTAAGTTGTTTTAACAGGGGTTGGTTTGGAGTAACACTTTTTCAAACAGGGCCATGCAAGTTTGGAATTTGTTTTCCCTTAATAATAATAATTACAACCTTCATTTAAAAGCTGCATTTTGTGTTTACTTGTGTTAGCATTGACTAATATTAAAATTAGTTTGATGATCTTAAACATTTAAGTGTGACAAACATGCAAAAAAAATTTGAAAACAGGAAGGGGACAAACTCTTTTTCAAACCACTGTAATAGAGGAACATTGTCCCATTTCCCAAGTATCGTTCTAATACAAGCTCAAATAGAATGCTATTTTAAAATGCTATTTTACTTATTTTATTTTTTTAAAGTAAAAAGAAATGAAAAAAAGTAATTATAATAACTTCAGTAGCACAGGATTTTTCCTAGAAAGATGCATCATGCCCTTTGTTTTTATATATTAATGAAATTTATTTTGTGCAGTATGTTTTTATTTCTTGATGGATTGTATCCCACATTGCCCTTGACTTTCATAACAGCAATCCAACCTTTCCTCAGAGTGTCGCCGTGAGCAGGTCAAGGGCGGTTCTCCATTTGGCTCCACTCGACTGCGATCTAGCACTGTTCTGTACCACATTTCAGGACACCTGCACAACCGTCAGAAACAGAGTAAAATCAAACTTAACAAGGTGAGACCATTAAAATAATGATGATATAGAAAAATACAGAAACAAAAAATGAAAAACGAACCAGTTTCACTAGCATAATTGTCCTCTCTCTTTCTAGAATGTGTTTGGTGATCCACCAGCTCTTCCTGAATATAAGGTTGCTGATGCTAAGAAGTCTAAGTTTATTCTTCTCCACTTCAGCACCTTCAAAGCCGGCTGGGATTGGCTAATACTACTGGCTACATTCTATGTCGCCGTAACGGTGCCGTACAACGTTTGTTTTATCGGTGATCAAGACTTGACGCGTAGCACCACCGTCACTGACATTGCAGTCGAGATTCTCTTTATCATTGGTAACAGAATAAAATTTTGTTCTTTGACACACACACACACACACACACACATACATATATATATATATATATATATATATATATATATATATATATATATAGTTTGTCAGCTACATTGTATGTTTTTCTTTGTAAGCATGAGTATGATTTATGAGGTTATCTTTGTTCCATCACATTTATTTATATTACACGTGATTTTAATCAAATCTTTCAATCAAGATAGTGACATCTTCCATTAACACTCTATGGTCCAGCGTTGCCACAGGGCAGGCAGCATATCATTCAGTTTATCAAGCAGCATATCATTAACCCTTACAAGAAACACACATGCTTCCCCAAATTGCTTGTTTTTTTTCTTTTTCCTGCATTTTTGTTAAGATATAAACATTTTTTCAAAGATTGTTCACAATTTTAAAACAACATGAAATATAAAAAATATTGATTCCATATGATTTAAACACGTTATTGATTTGAGTTTAATGCAATAGTAGGATGAACTATAATATATGAAAGTTTTTTGTCTTCCTTTTAACATTTTCCTAAAATTTATTTTGGTTCTGGGATTCAGATAAGGCCTCTATTTGAAACACTTTCTGTTGTGGTGACAACACATGCATTTTTTATTTTCCTGTTGTTAGATTGTGATAACACTTGATATATACCTGGCATTTTTGCTATTATAAATGCTTCAATGGACACACTGTCGTTCATTGATATTATGCTCATGGTGTATTTTTTGAGGACGCTGACTCTGTCTGTCACTTTAGACATCGTGTTCAGTTTCCGCACCACGTACGTGAGTAAGTCGGGGCAGGTGATCTTCGATGCGCGCCAGATCTGCATCCATTACATGACCACCTGGTTTATCATCGACCTGGTTGCTGCTCTGCCCTTTGATCTGCTTTACGCTTTCAAAGTCAGCGTGGTGAGTAATGCATATATTAAAAAAATTATATCGAATGTATCAGGGGGGAAAATCTGTGGGAAGATTTTTTTCACAGTTTTCAAATGCATTTTGAAGTTACAACATTTGCATGATTTTGCAAAAAAAAGAAAAATCTGTAATAAGTAATTTGGCTAATTTCGATAATGCTTTCAGTGACCTGTGACCCAGCTGTGGGCCTTTTTGATGTACAGAAAACATTTTTATGAATTTCCATGAACATGAATAAGCCCCGTATGCCAGCATTCTTGAGTTGTCACAGTGGTGGTTGCAGCAAGAGAATAGTTTAAGCAGGATCTAATTGCAGCAGACACTTTCATTTAAATCTTCAAACAACGTAACAAACATGCAGGAGAACTGGATAACACAGAAGACCATAAAATAACTCCACACTGAAGCAACACTGGACCAAAAAAACAGACAAAGAACATCTGAAACTGAGGGCTGTATATACTAAGAAAGTAAAAAGAGTAACTAAGAAATTAAAAAAGCACAGGTTGGGACTAATCAATCAACTAATGTCACTATGTCACTATGATCAAAGCTACACAGAAAACAGGAAAATGCAAACATAAACCATAAGCAAAAAAGTAGATAAAAATGTCAAATAAGTCAGCCTTACCTACAGATAACTTTTAATATAAAAGTTAATGTAATAAATATTAGTTGTTCATAATTTTTTTTGAAAGTTGTTGTAAAAGTGTCTTATCTTGCATTCCATGTTTTAAAAAAAACCGGAAACAGTTCCTTGGCTTGGTTTTCTTTTGGTGATATATATTCTATAAATTATTTTCAATAGAGGAAAAAATATTGTAGTATATTTGATCATATTTGATATACATTTGGCAATCCAATACCTGAACTGCATGTCATGCTTTGTTTTGGATGTGCTTTGCATATGGGAGGATCTGAAGAATTCCCAGTTGGTCACTCATAAATGGGGCTGGTAGTACCACTTAAGAGACATTCACTTAAGACATAAAGGCAGATTCAAACGGGATGCAGAAGACACAAGTCTCTAGTTAATATTCAATGAGAGAAGCAGAAAGCAGCAATTTGCAGGCGGTTCTAGTAGTGGTGAAAAGGTATGCAAACGATGCCCGTACACCCAAAATTCCATCACGTGCATGCACAGCTCTTCAGTCATTTTTATCTGTGAATTTTAATAGGTTTTATTATAAATGTTTGCTTAAAAACTCAGGCTCTGACTTTAACCAAAATGCAATGCTTTGAAAACGTCTAGGAAAAGCTCATACCTGTAGCTCATACAGTAGGTCATGATTTCCAGTAAAGCATTAACTGAAAAAACGTATGCCTTGAATGCAATGTAAGCTTGCAGTAGATAAAAGTGTCTGCCATATATGTAAATGTAGGAGTGTAGTACTCTCAGTATGTCAGCGTTTTAAAATCTATTTAACTGTAGAAGAGCTTCCTCCAGTTAACAGCAAAAGATACAAGATTCCATCTGGTCTTGGTTGAATAGTCATGACTTTTGAACGTCCAGATATTCATCTTTTAGCCCCTCCAGCACTGTATTTAGCACAATGATTTAATTTGCTCTTCCTTAAGTATAAAACAAAATGTTGAGCAGCGGCACTCTACTTGGTGACCCTGAGTGTGTGGACCGTGAAGTCTGTTTGATGACAGCATGGATGTAGGATTTTTAATGAGCGATCATGTGTTTAGGTGCAAATAAAGATGTATAACAAGCTCTGAAGTTGGCTAACACTGCCTCTGATGACTACTCTACAAAATCAGGGTTAGAGGCTCCTGGTTTTAATTCACAGTCAGCTTTTTCTGGCCAATCCAGACTGGCGGAATTGATCAGTGCCACTTGGACACACACACTTACAGTGATGACACATGCAGTAATGAAACCCTACATCCCTCTGTACGGTGAACCACAACGAAAAAGCACTTGAAATCCACTGAGGCTTATTAAGAGGAGGAGAGTGAAATGCAGTGGACTCTACTTGAGTGCTGCTTTAATACAGACCTTGTTGTCTCCGAGATGTTCCCTTAAATCTGCTCCAATTACAGATTGCACCTTTGGTCCTCTGGTATCCCTGCACATCTGCCCTTCAGCTGCACTACACACACACACACACACACGCACAAGTTTTCCTTTACTCTTCTTTCCTTTTCTTTTCCCTTTTTCTCCTTTTCCATTTTCTTGACATTTTCCTCTCATTTTCTCTTTCTTTTCCTAGTCAATTTCCATTTATTTTCTTTATTTTTTCTCTCCTCTTTCATTTTGCTGTCAATGCTTGTTTTCTTTTCCGTTTTTTAAAATCTTTTCCTTGATTCTTTATCATTTCCTCATCCATTACCTTTGTTCATCCTTTCCTTTTGCTTTCTATCAATGCCCTTTCTTTCCCATCACTTCCCTTTCCTCTTCACCCACCTACACGCTGTTTAGTTGTATGAGTGATTTCAAATTTTTTTTTTTTATACACATAGACACATTACCAAATAAAGGTCAGTATATGAACCCCTAGTGTAGCCTTACACTATCCACCAACATTTTCACCCTCCTTTTCTAATTTTCAACCAGCTGTTAAGTTCAGCCTTCTTGTTTCTCTAATGACATGAATGTTCATTGGTTTTGCTTCAGAGACCATGATCTCTTGATGTTTATTAATATTTGATTGTCAAATGAAAGATTGTGGTCATTACAACGTGTATTATTATTTAATGCTGCAGGAACTTGAAAGGCTTGTTTCTCATAGGGATTGTCTGATTATAATAAGAGAGGCAGTGATGAATGTTGCTGGGTTGTTACTGCCTGTAGTTCTGGACAAACTGATCTAATAGCAGTGTGTGACCTGGTAGTGTGCATGTGTGAAAGTTCGTGTTCAGGTTAATACAAAGTGTTATATTTATGTATGTACTCATACCGAATATATAGTTATGGAATATAAATGGGTTATTTAAAATTCTATCTCACTTGCTCATTCACTTTAAACCTCCAGGAAAAGTTATTTTTTTTCGTGTGTAATGTTAGGTGCTCACGGAAGAGATGAGTTTTCAGCTGTCTTTTGAATATTGACAGGGATTTTGCATTCTGGATGAAGGCAGGGAGATTGTTCCACCAGCAAGGAACGGTGAACAAAAATGTTCTCTCTGTGATGGTACCACGAGTCATTGCTCATTAATTGATCGTAGGTTTCTGGTAGGTGTAAAGATTTGTAGTAGCGAGTGGAAGTAAGAGGGTGCTGAGCCTGTGTTAGCTCTGTAAGCAAGAGTCAATGCAAGTGTGATACAAGCTGCAAATGTGAGCCAGTGCAGAGGGATAAAGAGAGGTGTGACGTGGGCCCTTTTGGGTTTGTTAAAAACTAGATGAGCTGCAGTGTTCTGGATCAGTTGTACGGGTTTGATTGCACTTGAAGGAAGTATGGCCTGTACGAGTAGTTGTGTTCCTTGCACACTTATTAACGGACTGATCCTCCTGATGTTGTGAAGTGCAAACCTGCATGATCAAGCTGTCTTTGCAACGTGATCTTTGAAGGTCAATTGGTCCTCAAAGATTACTCCAAGATTTCTGGCAGACCTTGATGGGGTAATCGCTGAGGAGCCAATCTGGATGGTGAAGTCGTGCTGTAGAGATGGATTGGCAGGGAAGAATAGAAGCTCTGTCTTTGCCAGGTTGAGCTGCAGGTGATGCTCTTTCATCCATGCGGAGATGTCTGGTAGACAGCTTGTGATTCGCGCAACTACCGTGGGATCATCTGGTTGAAATGATAGGTAGAGTTGTGTGTCATCGGCATAGCAATGATAGGAGAAACCGCGTGCCTTTATGATGGGACTAAATTATGTGGTGTATATGGAGAAGAGATGGGGTCCAAGAAATGAACCCTGAGGAATCCCAGTGATCAGTTGACATTCCTTGGAGATCTCCCTGTACCATGCAACCTTGAAAGACCTATCTGTGAGATAGGATTCAAACCAGTGAAATGGAGTTCCTGTGATCCCCAGTGACGAGAGGGTAGACAGAAGGATCTGATGATTAACAGTGTCAAAGGCAGCAGATAAATCCAAGAGAATGAGAACTGATGACTTGGAATCAGCTTTTGCAATCCTTAGAGCTTCAGTGACTGACAGTAATGCAGTCTCAGTTCAATGATCCTTCTTGAAGCCAGACTGGTTGATGTCCAACTGGTTATTTTGTGAGAGGAAAGATGATACCTGGTTAAAAACAACACTTATTCATTTTTTCTTTGAAAATGAATGAGAAATACTGCATGTACTGTAAAGTATAGCTTAAATTGTGTAATTACTTGTAGTTATATGTCGTATTGTTGTAGTCATTCATATTAGTAAATTAATCTGTGTAAAAGGGACAGAAAAATAAAACGTGTGATATTTTTTACTGACCTTGAAACTTTACAAACATATTTTAGTCGTCCAAATGAAAACGAGTTCTTGCATATTTATGACAAATATGGTTGATAAATATGGTCGACTCTTTATGTAAGATTTTTATTAGAAAAATGTGAAGATGTTGTGATTTTGATGTTGAGGAGATTTGCAAGTTTCAATAGATGTTTTCTTTAGTAGACAGTTTGTATGTATTTGATTTGCTCACATCACTTACGTCATCAGCGGTCAGACTATTGTTTGTAGAATTTTTAACTATCAGAAGATTCCTGATGAATTTAGCTTAATGAAGTGTTCTTAAAGTAGATGACATAAAATTAAATGCATTCCCATTTTAAAAGAAAATATTATTTAGAAAGGAACTTATTCCTCAAAGAATCCTGAAAATGTAATTTCTACAAAAATATTAAGTAGCACAGGAATTATTAATAATAAGAAATATTTCTTGAGGAGAAAATCAGCATATAAAAATTATTTCAGAAGTATTATGTGACAATGAAGACTGGAGTGATGATGCTGAAAATTCTGAAAATGCTGAAATAAATTACATTGAAAAAATACTGAGATAGAAAATTTATTCCATAACAACACTACTGCTTTTACTCTATACTTTTACTGTATGTACAAATAAATGCATCCTTTGTGAGCATAAATACTTCTATAAAAATCATTAAGTGACTTGTAACGTTTTATGCCAGCTTTTACCCTGAATTATATGTTTGTCTTCCAGCCTGTTTTGTTCCATTTTTTTTGTATGTTTATTCTATTCATATCCCACAACTGCAGTCAATTTATTGTGGTTTATCGTCTTGTTTATTAGTGGGCGTTATATTTCCATTCACCTGAGAACATGCGGTTCTGCATGACTGAGATGGAGAGAAAAGTTGTTTTATACAACTATAATTGCCTTAAAAGTCTCTCAGTTCAATGATGATCTCTTAAATATTTTAATCCCAGCTGTCTCAGAGCTCTCGTACCTGACTACATGCTACGCCATTATCCAAGACATCCGTGACCTCTAAACATCTGCTAGGAGATATTTTTGCTAACTGTTATTGTTGGTTTCCCCTCTGTATTTACTTTCTAAAAAGCACCATTGTTTGAACATACTGTGGTTATACTATAGTTTTAGAATACCATAGCACTGCCACAGTACTTTTAAAGATTTATTGATGGAATCTAAGAACTTCTATCCCGTTGGCTTGTTTAATTAGGTTTTAAATTATTTTGGATGCACCACACTATATCTATAATTTAACAAGACAGGCATGTGCCCTTCTTAGTCCTCAAATGCACTTGCATGCAGAGCAAATCCTCAACAGTTAATGTGAGTTCCCCTTTCCCCTCTGCCAGGTGTCAGTGGTCCATCTGCTAAAGACCGTGCGCCTGCTGAGACTCCTGCGCCTGCTGCAGAAGATGGACCGTTACTCCCAGCACAGTACGGTTGTGCTGACCCTGCTCATGTCCATGTTTGCACTGCTGGCCCACTGGATGGCCTGCATCTGGTACATCATCGGCAAGAAGGAGGTGGAGAGCAATGCAGACACCTGGGATATAGGTGAGACTGGCACACAAAATTTACTCACTGTCTCACAGACAGAAAGAAAGAGTATATGTGTGAGAAAAACCAACCTAGGCTTCCTGGAAAATATGCTTCTACCTAAATTGTTGTAAAAATTCAAAAACGGACCTATAAATATGATTCACGGCAGTAAAACACCAACGACTTTTATTCCTTTTCACACAAATAATGATTACAGTAGGTTTATTTAACATGTAGCAAAAACGTAGCATTAGTAATGCCACAGAAATTGAATAATCATAAATTATTGCATATTTAAAACATTGTATAGTCTTCACTGTATGTTAAAATATGAATTGATTCTTATTAAAATACAAGACGATTCAGTCAAGAGCATTGAGTGATTTTTCTCTTTGACTTTTGTTTTTAGATTAACATTAATGAAACCGATAGCAGTTTAATGTTTATTATTCTGCTGTCCCTTTAAGACAGAATGCACAGATTCAATTTACTGACACACATCAGGTTTTCACCTTTTTGTGTTAAGTTAAACAACGGGCAATTTGATATTATTGTGCGTCAATATGACCATTCAAGTGCAAAAAGATGCGAAAGAGAACTGAATTTGTGATCCCATTAGGTGTGTGTCAGACGGAGCATGAGCATTCAACACCAAGCGTGTCCCACTCTTTATTTTCTCATTCATATGTTATTTTCAAAGAGCGACAGAGCATTGACCTTTAAGGGCCACTCACTAAACATTTCTGAACTGCTGCAATATTAAACATATCACATTCCCAGAATTACGTTCATGTGTTTCAGAGAACATGCATTTAGCCTCCCTGGTTATTTCTCTTTGAAACTGGCATGTGTTTCCTGTGAGCCTGGGTTAAAACACTAATAGTAGCTAATAAATACAATAATTTAATCACCCTCATGTCCAAATCTATATGACTTTCTTGTGGAACACTGTTTTTGTTTATATAGCAAAAGGCAACATGGTCCAAGGCAACATTGGACTCCACTAACCTTCATTGTATGGACAAAAACATTTTTTAAATACATCTTTTATTTGATTTGAAGTGTTTGAAATGACATGAGGGAGAGTAAATGATGACAGAATTTTCATTTGGAGATTAACTATCCCTTTCATTTTTTTAATTATTGAACTGCAATCAGGCAACAGTGTGATAATTGATTCAACACAAGTCTGGCTCTCCAGTTTCATTTTAGTTTGTAATGGATTTGTTAAAGCTGCATTATGGACATAATATGAATGGATTTAATCTGATGCGTTCAGAGCAAGACAGAGAGAGAGAGAGAGAGAGCGATGAAGACATCAAATGATAATGGAAAGTAGAATTAATAGTTACAGAAGAAGCACGATAAGCTGACACTGTTAGATGGTACTATGGACAGTGATAGTGGAGGAGGAAGATAAAAAGAATGCACTAGGGATGGTAAGCATCCAAGTGAGTGAAAGAGTGAGTGAACAGCAAACAAACCAGTCACCCAGACGTCGTGCCGTGGGCCTCTCTCTCCATCTTGACTGCAGGAGGGGATGTAATTAGGCCCAGTGTGCTGCTCTATGGTCCGTAATGACGGATCGCTGTGAAAGTAACAGTCTTCTTACCGCCTGGTCCCCGATCAGTATTGATGGAAAGTTGCTGCTTCCTATCAGCATCCGACCACTGACCCCCGGCCTGCGCTGATGGGCAGTTACTATAGCAACACTGGGCTGGAGTCTCCTCTCTGGTACCCTGATTTAGATAGTGTGGTATGTGAGAACTGATGGGTTGCTCCTTATCAGCAAAAACAAGGATTGTTTCACGAAGAAGGCAAACTATTTGATGAATTGCCTTAGTGTGAATTCCACACAACTGCTTTTATTGGAGAACTGTTTGGGGGTCATAAGATGTTCCTTCTCTTTTCATGTATTTACGTCTGTCTTTAAAAAAAATGTGCAAATGTGAGAGCACCATGCTTCAATGATGTATCAGATTGAAAAACTATGGTGCGGAATGAATGTTATTCATGGTGTTTAATGTCAGGGTTAAGTTCTGTTTTGGTTTTCATTGCGTTCACTTTCTGTTTGCTCGTTTTCCTTTGACCCAGTTTTCCCATGTACCTGTCCCTCATCAATTAACTCTTTAGCTCATTTTGTCATCTTATGTATTTAAGGCCTGTCTGTCCATTTTTCAGTCTGTTACTACACCTGGATTGTTTAACATCAGCATTCAATGCAGTTGTGTTTCTCCTCCGTATTCTCCTGTTTATTTAGTTTAGTATTCAATTAAAAGACTATTTTGTTTACTCCCTCATTGTGTGATTCTCTACAGCCATCAACTATGACAGAATACAGAACCCTTAAAAACAAGGAATCAACAATGAACACAACGGGTGATATACTGTGCTCCAACTTTCAAAATGGTCGTAATACTGAATCATAGATGGAGGTGATCAACAGATGATGGATTTGTTTTGGAGTTATTTAGATCCACACTTCACCTTGTGGATACTAGCTGGAGGTTCGAATATAACCCTTGAGCTGTATCTGGACTTGTTCCTGAGGTGGTGTGACTCACTGTACATTGTCAGTGAGGTGGATTTCACTAACACCAACACTGCTCTATCACAGTCATCCCAGCCCTCTTGGTATCTACTATATTCATCTCCAAACCTGTCTCAGAAACCCTCCCAGTAGCTCCTGAGTCTGTTAAATCTTAGCACTCAGTCCCAGACTCAATTTAACCCCAGCCTAAAGGAGAAGGCTGAGGTAGAAAAGATTGTCCTCTGCATGCCCAGCCCCTGAGCACTATCTAGAGCACGCTCCAGTGAGTAAAATCTCCAAGTCCATTACAGTGAGGGAAATTCCTGACTCTATTCCAGAGATAGAAATTCCTGAGTCTGTTCCAGTGAGTGCAATCTCTTAGTCTGTTCCAGTGAGTGCATTCTCTTAGTCCGTTCCAGTGAGTAGATTCTCTGAGTCCGTTCCAGTGAGTGGATTCCTCTGAGCCTGTTCCAGTGAGTGGAATCTCTTAGTCCGTTCCAGTGAGTGCATTCTCTTAGTCCGTTCCAGTGAGTGCATTCTCTTAGTCCGTTCCAGTGAGTGCATTCTCTTAGTCCGTTCCAGTGAGTGCATTCTCTGAGTCCGTTCCAGTGAGTGCATTCTCTTAGTCCGTTCCAGTGAGTGCAATCTCTGAGTCCGGTCCAGTGAGTGCATTCTCTGAGTCCGTTCCAGTGAGTGCAATCTCTGAGTCCGTTCCAGTGAGTGCATTCTCTTAGTCCGTTCCAGTGAGTGCATTCTCTTAGTCCGTTCCAGTGAGTGCATTCTCTTAGTCCGTTCCAGTGAGTGCATTCTCTTAGTCCGTTCCAGTGAGTGCAATCTCTTAGTCCGTTCCAGTGAGTGCATTCTCTTAGTCCGTTCCAGTGAGTGCATTCTCTTAGTCCGTTCCAGTGAGTGCATTCTCTTAGTCCGTTCCAGTGAGTGCATTCTTTTAGTCCGTTCCAGTGAGTGCAATCTCTTAGTCCGTTCCAGTGAATGGATTCTCTGAGTCCGTTCCAGTGAGTGCATTCTCTTAGTCCGTTCCAGTGAATGGATTCTCTGAGTCCGTTCCAGTGAGTGCAATCTCTTAGTCCGTTCCAGTGAGTGCATTCTCTTAGTCCGTTCCAGTGAGTGCATTCTCTTAGTCCGTTCCAGTGAGTGCAATCTCTTAGTCCGTTCCAGTGAGTGCAATCTCTTAGTCCGTTCCAGTGAGTGCATTCTCTTAGTCCGTTCCAGTGAATGGATTCTCTGAGTCCGTTCCAGTGAGTGCATTCTCTTAGTCCGTTCCAGTGAGTGCAATCTCTTAGTCCGTTCCAGTGAGTGCATTCTCTTAGTCCTTTCCAGTGAGTGCATTCTCTTAGTCCGTTCCAGTGAGTGCATTGTCTGAGTCCGGTCCAGTGAGTGCAATCTCTTAATTTGTTCCAGTGAGTGCATTCTCTTAGTCCGTTCCAGTGAGTGCATTCTCTTAGTCCGTTCCAGTGAGTGCATTCTCTTAGTCCGTTCCAGTGAGTGCATTCTTTTAGTCCGTTCCAGTGAGTGCATTCTCTTAGTCCGTTCCAGTGAATGGATTCTCTGAGTCCGTTCCAGTGAGTGCAATCTCTTAGTCCGTTCCAGTGAGTGCATTCTCTTAGTCCGTTCCAGTGAGTGCATTCTCTTAGTCCGTTTCAGTGAGTGCATTCTCTTAGTCCGTTCCAGTGAGTGCATTCTTTTAGTCCGTTCCAGTGAGTGCATTCTCTTAGTCCGTTCCAGTGAGTGCATTCTCTTAGTCCGTTCCAGTGAGTGCATTCTCTTAGTCCGTTCCAGTGAGTGCATTCTTTTAGTCCGTTCCAGTGAGTGCATTCTTTTAGTCCGTTCCAGTGAGTGCATTCTCTTAACAAAAACAAGTTGTACTGTCCCCAAAACTTTAGAAGGGTAGTGTATGTTTAATTTAGGTTACAAAAATGTGATTAAATTTAACACAGGCCCCGAAAACTAGCATTGCTGCTTTTGAAATTTGCAGAAATAGGTTGTTTAAAAAAAAAAAAAAAAATTATTCTCCATGCTCCTGTTACAGGTTAACAGCTCATTGCAGTTTAACATTTTCTATAAAATTTACTTTTAGTCTCTTTACAAACTATTATATGTCTTAGAAAATGCCACACAAGTTGTATGGACTTCTTCAGTTGTTCTTTTATGATCCCGCTTTGTCCCTTTTTTGTTGAAATGAGTCACTGTATGCTATTCATTGTATGCAAAAGAGTAATGTAAACACTTTTCAAAATAGTTATTTTTGCAAATAATGACAGAAGTTTCCTTTTTAGACAAGTCATTTCCTTTAGCCGATGTGTAATTGCAGTGTGAGCTAATTTTCCACCATATGGACACATATGAAACTGATACACAAACACATTTTAGTGTGATAAACACTTTCTTCTTTGTCTCACTCTCTTCAGGTTGGCTGCATGAGCTTGGGAAGCGGTTGGAGTCTCCATACGAGGAAGTGGGCATGGGAGCGGTCAACAGAACGCTAAGCAGTGGACCATCTTTGCGGAGCATCTACATTGCAGCGCTGTACTTCACCCTCAGCAGCCTGACCAGCGTGGGCTTTGGAAACGTCTCTGCCAACACAGACGCAGAGAAGATCTTTTCCATCTGCACCATGCTTATTGGAGGTGTGTGTGTGTTTGCAGAAAGGTTGAAGTTTAGGAGATATTTTTAAATATATTTGGAGGTAGAACAAATTTGGATTATCATTAGGATCCAAAAACTGGAGGCTGTATGTGTCGGCTGCTTATTTAGAAACTAAAAACAAAGTTGAATACATGTTGGATACAAGACAATAGAGAAATATTGGGAAAATTTAGTAGTAGATATTTTGTTAGTTGTAAGTATATTTAGAAATTAAGTACAAATGTCAATTAAAACAAAGTAATACACAACTTACAACAACATCAGTGTGTGCATGACTGCATGCGTTTACATATGTTTGTCTGTCATTTAATTACGAGGAAACGGCAGCTGTTCGCATTCAAAATTCATGGCCTTTTTGTTTTGTGTGTGTGTGTGTGTGTGTGTGTGTGTGTGTGTGTGTGTGTGTGTGTGTGTGAAATGTCATCATTCGCCATGGGGCAGTTCTGCTCCCTTTCCAAACATACAATAATACCTAATTACACACCCAAACATGTAGATGTACACATCCAGTCACCACCTGTGTATTACCACAGATCTTAGAGAGACAAGAGTCTTTTAAATAAATAAATAGGTTGGATTATTTCAGAAATGAAAAGGATCCATGCTGATCACTTTGTCATTTACAGAAATCAATAACAAAAAAAGGGCTGTGTAAAAAAAAAATCCTCGATTGCAGTTTACATAACTGGCAAAATACCGGAAGTGTCATGTTTCACAGACGTGTACAATACAATCGTATTGTTAGACCGCGTTCTAAGACTGCACAATGTATTAAAACCATTTAAAACAATGCCATGGTATAGTGCTGCGATTCAATCAAATACATATTTTCCCTGTGGGTTTAATATATATATTTACATGCGTGTGGGAGGTTACGTGGGTCTCAGAGCGGCTCCATTCACAGTAATGCTTCTCCACATGAAGTTATCACTTACACGCATGGAGCGCGTCTCAAACTCTATCTCTGCATAGTGGCTGAACCATTTCTAACATGTAAAGAAGTAGCCACATTAATGAATAAATACACTTTTGAATAAAATGTTGTTTGGCCAATATTACACAAGGATTTGATCTGCTGCAAAGTGTAACAATCACCTTTAAGACATTTGTTATAATACATCATGTACATAAGATAATGGTTTATATTATGTATATTATGTTTTTGTTCTATAAAACCAAATGATTACTTGCTTTTGTACCAAATATTATTGCCTCATTGTATGCATCTTAAGTCATTTTAAACTTTTTTTTATCCTTTATTAGGTCTTTTTAATACCACAAAAAACATATCTGATTTCTCATTTAATCATCAAAATAACCGTCTGATTACTAGATTGCCAAAATAATCGTTTTTTTTTTTTAAATAAAAATGTTCTTTCAAATCAAGCTTGATTTATGTTATTTATCATAACTATTGAACATTAATTATTGTTTGTCCCTTGCATGATAAAAAAAGCCATGTTGGCAATTTTTGACAATTAACTTTCAAGAGAAAACACAAGACTTCTTAGGTCATTTAAGTCTTACATACATTCATGCATATGTGTGTTATGTCTTTGGCAGCATTGATGCATGCTCTGGTCTTCGGTAACGTGACAGCCATAATCCAACGAATGTACTCTCGCTGGTCCTCTTACCACACGCGCACTAAAGACTTGAAGGACTTCATTCGTGTGCACCACCTGCCCCAGAGCCTCAAACAGCGAATGCTGGAGTACTTCCAGACCACCTGGTCCGTCAACAACGGCATCGACTCCAATGAGGTAAACCCCACGCTTCAGAGAGTATTACACAGCACTACTGAATCATTTGACGATGCGGAATTCCTTGCAGCTGGACTGTAAAAGATGAGCCAACTTTTCCCGACTGCACTCCAGTGTTTCATATATTGTAACATATTGGTACAGAACATTATACTTTTAAAGTGACCTCTTCAGGGTTTTATTAACAAAATGTTATTAATCTATTGTTTTCACGTCAGGAAATCAATTCCTGGCTCCTAATGAATAACAGAAATATAGATAGATGATCTAGATGTCACGCTGTAGGTGCTGGTGTGTGATGCGGAGCACACGGAGATTCAAAACTCAAACACTATTCAAAAACTAGAAACAAAAGGGCACGCGAGGGTGCAAAACACGAAGAACCAGGAGGATACATCCACACACTCTAACAACCATCAAAACACTGACGATAACCGACCAGGACAAGAGAGACACGAGAGGAATTTATACTAAACATGAAACTATACACAGCTGACGGGACTTGGGCAGTGATTAACGAGACAGGTGTGGAACAATCTAGACGCAACAAGACTGTGACACTAGATAGATGATCTGAATTAAAAACATTTTTTTACCAATACTGTGGTTAAAAAATTGGTCAGTTGGTTATCTGTTCTTCAATATTAATGGTTTAATATATTGTTTGGATAAGTATAAATTGTTTGTAAGAAATAACAGCTATTCATTATCTAGATCATGACGATGATAATAATAATAATAATAATAATTATTATTATTATTATTTAATAATAATAAAACAATATTTGTTGATTCATGATTAATATTCTTATCCATATTAAAATTGAGATAAAATTAAATATTATGAATTCAAATTTATAAACTATTGTTGTTCATAATAAAAAATTGATTGTTAGAGTCTTTACACGTCAAGTAATTTCCTATCTGTTAGTGAATAACAGAAACATTGCAATTCTGGTCTTACAGATAAATATTCTAACAATACTTGGATGTCAGTTCTTAAATATTAGGTCAGCAATAAATGCCATAATTTGATTAATGTATTGTTTGGATAATTATTTAAAGTGTGAATTAAATAAAATTAATTACCTAGTAAGAAATATGTAGCTTAAAAGTTAATAATAATAAAAAATCGTTATTTTTTTGTAAATTAATATTATTCATATTTTTATAAAAATTATAATGGGTATTCTATAATATTATTGTAATTTGTATGAAATAAAATTAATTCCATAATTAATTTTAAAGAATATTTTATTGTAAGTGTCTGATGATAATTTAGTATTATTGTAACAAACCCAGAAATGACCATATTCCATATTACCATATTCAAATTACCATATTCACATACCATTGTATTTACATGGTACTCATGAAAATCATGGTATCACGTCCAAACCTACATTTTATACTATGGAACTGTAAATGATATACTTACAATGAAGTAACATACTAAAGCCAAGAGCAAAGGACCAGGCAAGTATAATTTAGATAGACAGTGGACACTTGGGGAGGGGACAACTGCGTGCGCTCTGAAATAAAGTCCCGCGCTCAAGGACAGAGTCAAGAGAGAAAGCGGGAAAAAATGAGATGAAATCTAAACACCTTGCTAAATCACAGATTTATGAATAATAGATGGTGAGGCTGATGGCCGGAGAGCAGGAGACAGAGAGCTAGAGAAAAGAGGGATGTGTGTGCTGTGAGTGAAGGGGAGAGTGACAGATGCCATTCAGTCAGGCTGAAGGATGGTTGCATATATGGATGGATGAGCAGAGCAGATGAAGGGTGGCAGAGGGCAGGAATGAGGCATGGCCAGAATACTTCCAGTTTTAGTTTTAAGGGTGAAAACTCATAAAGTGACATGCTTAATGATTTTAATGCCAGTTTAATTAATGCAATATGCTGTTAAGCAAGTTCACATAAAAAAACTATTTATTTTTCTAGTGTAGGAGAAATATACAAGCGGCAATGGATTTTGGATCACTAGGAATTTACGTAACTGTTAACTACATCTTTTTTTATTTTCCTTTTCACTTTTTACTCTTGCATTTCATTTTATCATCCTTTTCTTTATTCTTTTTTGCTTGTTCTGTTACTTATTCTTTTCTCTCTTTTTCTCTCCTCCAATACACTCTACCCAGCTCTTGAGAGACTTCCCAGATGAGTTGCGTTCAGACATCGCAATGCATCTGAATAAAGAAATCCTAGAGCTTTCCGTCTTCTCCTCTCTGAGTCGTGGGTGTCTCCGCTCTCTCTCCTTGCACATTAAGACAACTTTTTGCGCACCGGGCGAGTATCTTCTTCGGCAGGGAGATGCTCTACAGGCTCTTTTCTTTGTCTGCTCTGGCTCCATGGAGGTGCTGAAGGACAGCATGGTGTTAGCCATCCTCGGTCAGTTTACACAAACACACAAATTACACACAATAACAGAGCAAAGCTCAAAAGGTTCAGTGTAGTTTTAGCATGCAGGGAAAAATTACTGCCTCTCATTAAGTGAAGACTTTAGGGCCCATGTGTTCCTACAGTAGCCAACAAAAATGGCTGTCTGTGATTGGTCACACTCTCTGTGAGACTTCACGCACACAGCAGGCTCATAGGACAGTGGACCTAATGTGTGAAAAAATATAATCCCCATCATCCTGTTAGGTCCTGCCTCTGTCTGTGTGTATGTGTGTATGTGTGTATGTGTGTGCGTGTGTGCGCATATGTGTGGTTGTGTGTTTGTGTTAATATCACCTTATGAGTTCTGACAGGAAAAGAACACATACTATCTTTCTCATCTTTAGCTCACACACTCTCTCCACCCTGCTGACAAAGGAAGGTCTCTCTGACATTGGGTTCTCAAGATGGTTCAGTTTTATGTTTACATGCATATGTGCTTTTTTTGTCGAGCCACAAGTTTCCTTGGGAGATTCTAATGGGTTTCAAGAATAGTGGTTTTCGATTTAAGATCTCATTCCTCGTAAATAGAAACTCCTAAGGAACCCCATGCTGGGTTAGTTTTCCACTTTAGCCTACATATTTACACACTGAACACTCCTGTAATTCCCGAGTTATATCTGACAAAATATTCTTGTGTTTTTGCATCTTCCTGTTTGTTTGTGTGCTCCTGTGTGACACGTTTAGGCAAAGGCGACTTGATTGGTGCCAACATGTCAGTTGATGACCGTGTCATAAAGACAAACGCTGACGTGAAGGCTCTAACGTACTGTGACCTGCAGTGCATTAATCTAAGGGGTCTGTATGAGGTGCTCGACCTGTATCCTGAATACTCCCACCGTTTTGTCCAGGACATCACGCACGACCTCACCTATAACCTCAGAGAGGGACAAGAGAGCCATGTAAGACACCATTTTACTGATTCCTTAATTTAGTAGTAAAAGTTGACCTGATAATTGATTGATTGATTGATAGATAGATAGATAGATAGATAGATAGATAGATAGATAGATAGATATCAGGGTTCTGCCACATTGTGTCTAGTCTATCTCTTGTTGTTGTGGCAGAGCTCTGACACTACCGTAATGTCTTGTGTTTTGTGTGTGTGCGCACTCTTGTCTGTGTTGTGTCTTGTGTGCGGGTTATGATGCCCGGTCCCGATACTTTGGTCTGGTTCAGCTTCGGTTTGGTGACGGGATTCGGGCATTCATGACTCGTGTGTTCGTCCTTGTTGTGAGCGCACAAGAACAGGTGTTTGGTCGTTCTCGCGTGCTCTACGTCATGTGAGTGGGCAAGGTTTCAAGCTTTGCACGAGCTGCGCTCTGTCTCGTCTGTGTGTTATGTTTAGCACGCGGTTCGTGTTTTCATCGGCCGTGTGCTTTTCATGTGTTTTATGTCACGCACAGTTTATGTTTACCAGCTGCGCGCTGTCTTTGTCTAATGTGAACATGTGGCGATGTGCGTCCGCATTGGCTGCATGTTCGTGTCTTGTCATTGTTAACCCTACCCACCTTGTTTCCTTGTCATTAGTTTGATTTGTTCCTGATCTATTACCCTTCCTCCTGTGTGTATTTAAGTCCTTCATGTTTGATGTCCTGTGTCGCATCGATGTCTTTCTTGTCATAATGCTGCCTGATCCTGTCCTAGTCCTGTCTAAGTTCTTTTAGTTAGTCGGTCTTGTTTTTTCCCCCACAGGGTAGTTTTTGTTCCCTGTCAAGGGAACGAGACACTGCGTCGAGACGCGATTGGGAACCCTTCAGTGTATATGTCTCTTGAAGCACAATAAAACCAACGTGCGGGCGTGTACGTCGCCGAGATGACGTCATCACGTCATGACCAAGGAGTATAAAGGCACGTCACGACCCGGAAGCGGGTTAGCTTTCAGTGTCTTCACAGCGCTCTAAGCTCAACGTGTGTGTGTGTGTATGTATTTGCTGGTACGCGTGCCCCGAGTCTAGTTTAAAAGAAAAGGGATTTCACGTGTGATTGAGAAAAGTGCGCAGATATGGCAAACTTACCAACTGCACCTTCACTAAGGCTTGGGCACTGCGCCTTCAAGATATCCATGTTCTGAGCCTCATCATGGCTCAGTCATGACAGTTAGCAGTTCGGCATCGAGGTGTCGTTCTCGCTCACTGGAAGGTGCGGGGGAGGGCTAATCTTACATGGTAAGCGCTCGAGGGCGTCGACTGTGTAGGTTGCCATTCCTGTCTGACAGTCTTCGAGGAGACTGTTCAGACTTGCGGTTTAGGTCCTGCTGCAGCTGAGGCTCAGCGGCGATCCCTATCGCGGGGACTTCTCAAGGTCCGGAAGCACGCCCTGTGCGGTTTCTTCCGACTTGAACAACAACAACCCTGCTCTGAGGAGTTGGGTGTTGTATTTACTTTGTGCCATCAGTATGCCTGTGGTACAGTGGATATTGTGTTAGCCTATCATGCTGGAAACTGGGGTTCGAGACCCGGTTGACCGCACTTTTTCCAGCACCGAGGTAAATTGGTGAGGAGCATGCACGATCAGCGCTCGAGGGTACTGATTGTGCAGATTGTTTTGCAAATGAGTTTGCGAACGCTCCGATCCCGCCTGGCGGTTTTCGAGGAAACCGCCCAGGCTAGCGTTCCTCGTGGTTCCGGTCCCGCTGCGGCTGAGGCCCAGCGATCATGGGGGTCGCAGATGGACTTGTCAGAGGGGTCGGAGACGGGCTTGGCCTTTTCTCCACCCTTACCTGGCAGGTCTGGCCTCGTTCAGGAACCGGAAGCACGCCCTGTGGCGGTTTCTTCCGACCCTGACGAGGCGATACTGCAGCTATCCAGCTCCGAGGAACTGGACGTTGTTAGTATCGGCCGCTGATGAGGAGGTCCTACGTGCATGGCGATCCCGCCTGGCGTCTTTTGAGGAAGTCGCTCAGGCTCGCGGTCCCCGTGGTTCTGGTCCCGCTGTTGCTGAGGCTCAGCGGCTGTCTCGACCATGAGGATCGCAATTGGATCTGTCAGCCTAAGGGGATACTGCAGCTATCCAGTTCTGAGGAACTGGATGTTGTAAGTGTCACATTGATGAGGGTCTTCCTCACCAGCGATTGGGGCATGCGTAGCCGGTGCGTGAGCGCACTGTGCTCGCTGTCGCTCCACTCTCACCTGGCAGTCTCCTAGGGGACTGCCTGGGCAAGCACCCTTTAACGATTAACTGCGTGCCTGGTGTCCCGAGGGAACCAGGTCATGCACGTTTTAGGAATGGGCGGTCACTCACTGAGCAGCTGAGGCTGCTGGGCGTCAAGGCAGAGTTTCCAGTGCTATGCACTCAGTCACCTGTACTTGTGTTCCCTTCACTAGTGGCTCGGAACCGTTCCCATGGGTTTGTTGGACACTGTGCTGCGTTGGTATCCCGAGGGAGCCAGGCACTCAGGTCCGAGGCGGGACTCTCTAGTCGCCACCCATACTTCTGGTGGCGCTTGGGAGGTCGCCCCCTCTGAGGAGGGTCTTAGAGCGCTCACTCCAGGTTTCCCCTGCAAGCAGGGCCCTGGAGCGGATGTTCGAGAAATACCAGAGGCCAGCCTCGAGAGGCTGGTTACCTTATTGGAGTACGGTTTTGTCCCAATGGGTCCTGCAATAATATCCAGGGTGCCTGCCCGAGTGGTAGCCCCCAAGCAGGCTCTGGTTATGGAACAGAAGTGAACGCTCAGCTGGAGTTCCCAGCCAGAGTTTACGGGCTTCGGTCTGGTTCTTCTGTTCAGTCTAGCTTTTACCCGGCACCTTCAAGGTTTCTGATTTCATCAGATTTCATCAATGTTTGGTTGATTCTGGTAGCAGTTTGGCATCGAGATGTCGTTCTTGCTCACTGGAAGGAGCTGGGGCTCAGACTGTACGCAAGTAGGAAGGTGTTGTATCCTCATTTGGGAGCCACCTTCCGAAGCGTTGTTGGGATTCTGTGTCGTTGCCAGTACGGCTTTCACCCATGCTCATCGACATCATCCCACCAGCAGTCAATAGCAGAAGCTAGACCAATCACTCACTGAGCAGTCGAGACTGCTGGGCATCATGGTAACAGCTTCCAGTGCGGTCCACTCGGTCGTCTGTACATGTGGCCTCTTCAGTGGTGGTTCAGAACCAGAAGGTTTTCCCAGAGGAAACCGCTTCCACACTATCAAGGTCACGAGGCAATGCCTACGCACCTCAGGTATGTGGGAGCAATTCTGGTTCTCGTCCCATAAAAGGCCCACACTGAGAACACTCTGTCACTGTGTATGCCGTCGACAGATACTTCTCTCATGGGTTTTGGGCGATCCTGAGGGATCGCTCAGTATAAGGTCTGTTGGACTTTTCTCCCAGACATTAGGGACATCATGCTGTTGTTCAGCTTCCCTAGCTCCACGATTTTGGGCTGTGTCTCATCAACGATCTGTTGATCCTTTTCTCAGTCACGGCAGGTAGCAGTCTGGCATCGAGATGTCACTCTCGCTTACATAGCATGCGGACGGCTCTTCCTCGTGCGCATTGCTACTGTTTTGCCCACAGTCCAGAATATCAAGCTAGGCCAGCTAGTCACTGTACAGACACTTCGAGAGAGTGTTGGGTCTCATGGCGGCAGCGTCCAGTGTTATCCCACTCGGCCTGCTCCACATGAGACCCTTGCAGTGGTGGCTCAAAACCAGAGGGTTTTCCCCGAGGGGCAACCCCTTCCGTCTGATCAGGGTTTCAAGGCGATGCCTTCGAGCCTTGCATCCGTGGAAGGAGAACTGGTTTCTTTCCCAGAAGCTCGCACTGGGGCCCATCTGTCACCGCACATGCTGTCGACAGATGCGTCCCGCTCGGGCTGGGGGGCGGACCTGAGGGACCGCTCGGCCCAAGGTCCATGGGACAGGCACATCTCTCCTGGCATATCAACGCCTTGGAAATGATGGCTGCCTGGATGGCGCTATGGGCGTTCTTCCCCGACCTCAGAGGCCATCATGTAGTAGTCCGGACCGACAATACGTCGGTGGTCTCCTACTTGAACCACCAGGGGGTTTCCGTTCTCGTTGACTTTCCAAGTTGGCGATCAGGATCCTCCTCTGGGCCCAAAGGGAACTGCTCTCTCTTCGAGCGATATATCCCGGGGGCCCAGAACCTGGGGGCAGACTTCCTGTCGAGGCAGGGGCCGAGGCCCGGGGATTGGCGACTCCTCACTCAGGTGATGGAGCAGAATTGGGAGAGATTCGGCCAGGCTCAAGTGGATCTGTTTGCGTCTCGAGAGACGACTCACTGCCCACTCTGGTTCTCCCTTTATCTTCCAGCGCCTCTCGGCCTGGACGCCATGAGGCAGGGGTGGCCAAATCTACCCCTATATGCCTTCCCCCCCGTAGCTCTGCTTCCAGGGGTTCTGGAGAAAGTTCGACGGGAGAAGGTCCGTCTCACTCTAGTTGCCCCGCGCTGGCCGGGCAGGGTGTGGTTTTCGGACCTGGTGTCCCTCCTAGACGGCACTCCGTGGGAGATTCCGGTCAGGAGGGACCTCCTGTCCCAGGCTCAGGGGAGGATTTTCCATCCTCACCCAGAACTGTGGAAACTATGGGTCTGGCCCCTGAGGGGGCCCAGCTCATAGAGTCTGGTCTCTCAACCGAGGTTGTAGAGACCATTCTCCACTCCAGAGCCCCCGTCCACGAGGAAACTGTATGCTCAGAAGTGGAAGATTTTCACTTCTTGGTGTGGCGAAAAGCGGCTGAACCCAGTTACCTGCCAGATTGGCACCGTGCTGGAGTTCCTGCAAGAAAGGTTCGCAGCAGGGCTGTCCCCTTCCACACTAAAGGTTTACGTGGCTGCCATAGCTGCTTACCACGTACCTTTGAGTGGTGCCTCTTTGGGCAGGGACCCCCTCATGGTTCGTTTCCTACGTGGCACTCAGAGGCTGAGGCCTGTGGTACGTTCAAGGGTGCCTCCTTGGGACCTGTCCCTGGTGCTCCAGGCCTTGTCCCAGGCTCCCTTTGAACCGCGGGACGAAATTTCAGATAAGCACCTTACCCTTAAAACTCTCTTTCTACTCGCCATTTCTTCCCTCAAGAGGATTGGCGACATGCAGGCCCTCTTCGTGGCCCCTTCATGTTTAGAGTTTTCACCCGGCTTGGCTAAAGCATTCCTTTACCCCAGGCCGGGTTATGTACCTAAAGTGCTTTCTAGTCCTATGCGCCACATAGTACTACAGGCCCTTTGTCCTCCTCCATTTATTGATCATGACCAGGAGTTAAAGAACAAGGTTTGTCCAGTGCGAGCACTGGACGCCTACGTCCACAGGACTGCCACGTGGCGTAGGTCAGACCAAATCTTTGTCTGTTTCGGGGCCCCCAGGGGTTCCCCTGCTTCTAAGCCTACTATGAGCAGATGGATTTCGGAGTCTATTTCCTTAGCTTATGAGCTGGCAGGACAGCAGTGTCCACTGTCTGTCCGAGCTCATTCTATTCGGAGCATGGCTGCCTCGAAAACCTTTTTCGCAGGGGCTTCCCTCGCGGACATTTGTGATGCGGCTGGCTGGTCCTCACCGCATACCTTTATTAGGTTCTACCAGTTAGACCTAAACCCCGCCTTGGGATCTTTGGCGTTATCGTAGTGAGCTACGTTTCGCTTGGCATACTCCCGTACGCTGAGGCGGCGTGGGTATTCCTCGTTCCCAATCGCGTCTCGACGCAGTGCGAGTTCCCTTGACAGGGAACGTCTCAGGTTACGTACGTAACCATAGTTCCCTAAGAGGGAACGAGACACTGCGTCTTGCAGCCTCAGCTCCTAGGCATGCCGGCCTGTTCAGACACTGTTCAAGCTAACCCGCTTCCGGGTCGTGACGTGCCTTTATACTCCTTGGTCATGACGTGATGACGTCATCTCGGCGACGTACACGCCCGCACGTTGGTTTTATTGTGCTTCAAGAGACATATACACTGAAGGGTTCCCAATCGCGTCTCGACGCAGTGTCTCGTTCCCTCTTAGGGAACTATGGTTACGTACGTAACCTGAGACGTTTTCTTTTATTGTTCAATAAAAAGCCCTTCCACCTGCAGTACTGAGTCCTTGCTTCCTAAACCCTGACAATGTACAAAATGTACAAATGTACAAAAGTTTGGTCAGAGTTCAAGTTATTTTATTTTATTATATTCAATGTTAAAAACAATTGTGTTGCTTAATATTTTTGTGGGAACTGTGATATATTTTTTTCACATACACTCTTTTATGAATAGAAAGCATTAAGAGAACAACATTAACTTGAAATAGAAATTATTTGTAACATAAATTTCTTTTTGTTCAATTCAATTTTTATAATTATTATAATATTATAATTTTTCATAATAAAATATTAATTTCTTTAAAAAAATCATACTGACCAATAACTTTTGAATGGTAGTGTTTGTTGCGTACATATAGTCATATGTGTCACTTTTCAGGTCATATTCAGGATATCCAGTAAGTCCATGGACATGGATCTTCTCCTCAGCTGTCAATCATTCCGCACTTATCCACTAACAGTGCTGTGTTGACTATAATAGCTTGGGGCTCATTTCCCTAACAATGATCTACCTCCCGCCTCATTTGCCTAATGAGGGAAGCTAAGAACGCTACAGTTCTGAAACAGCAGGGAGAGAGAACGAAAAATTGATGATGATGGTGATGATCATCTTCCCCATTCCCTGTCCTTCCATGCCTGAAGCAGTAATCAGGGAGGGTGCGGCACTGGAGGAAGGGGAACAGTGCGTTTATGGGTGAGGGAGGGGTAAAAGGAGGAGGGGGGGTTATTCAAGTACCGGATGACTGACTGCTTTGGGAAACTGCCGCTCTTTCAATTACAGTGTGAGGGAGCCTCAATTATTCAACAGAGAAAATGACCAAATTATTCTACGAAAAGTGTAATTAATCAGATATATATAGAACAAGAGAGCGCGAGCACAAGATTAAAAGAGAGATAGATGGGGAATACCCCTTAACGTTTATTCCGTCTCTTTGCTGTGTTTTATGTCTTGACTTTTCTGACACCTTTCAGGGGACTGACATTTAAAGTGTTCTATAAATGGAGATTGTTATTTTCAGCCAACGTCATTGTAGACTTTCGCTTTGTAATTGGCAAGGCGCGTGAGAGCCGTGAGGTGTAAAGCACAGCAAAACCCATTACAATGACTATTATTTAGCGGATTCAATTGAGCCTTTAGGGTTTGTTCTGTGACATAATCACTCTCACTCATACAACTTGAGGTCAAAGATCATTATATTATCCAAGCTGCTTGGACAGCTGTTTTAAATGTGTTAAGGTCAAGTCTTCCTGGGTTATTGCTAACAAGGTCAAATTTCAAGTTGTAAGACTACTATACCATCACATGAGTTTAACCTTAGGACATTAACTTTGTTGTGTTTCTGCTGTTTCATAGATTCTGTCTAATTGGTCCTTGAGGGAAAGTTTGTAGGTTGTTTTAGGTGTGTGTGTGTGTGTATGTGTGTGTCCCAGTGGTACCCACATTAAGATCCATATCGAAAAACATATCTGTTTACTTGCCCATTATCTGACTAACCACTGCACTGGTTACTGGTTTTCAGTGCATTGTTTGTCTTTTAAATGATTTTCATTTGTATTTGTTTTGGGCTTTAATTTTGTAAAAGTTTTTTTTATGCATCAATTAAACATCTTGTCAATTTATATGTATTGATCATAAAATGCGACTATTAATGCGACTATTGCGAATAATCAATTTAAAAGGTATATTAAATAGTAATATTGATAATACATTATACTTAGAATTATTCCAAATAATAATAATAACAATTTATAATATTTATATGAATAGACATCATTCTAATATGCTGATTTAATGCTCAATAAACATTTCATATTATTAACAATGTTATTATCAATACACTACTCCAAAAAACTAAGGGAACACTTAATAAACATATATGTATAACACAAAGTCAATTAAACTTCAGGAAGCAAAAGTTATTTTTTTTACCTGTTTTGGTGCAAATGAAAGTGACAACAGATGCACTGGAGAGGAAACAGCAAGACAATCCTCAAAAAGGGAATTGTTTTGCTGGTGGTGGCCATAGAAAATTGTTCTTTCCTTATTCTTCCTGACTGATTTGTCTTTAGTTTTGTGTTTAGATAGGGTCCTTGTCACTGTTTGTAGCATGAGGCAGTACCTGCAAACCAATCAGGCAGTCCTGCACTTCCAAGATGGCACATCCATACGTGTCGTCGCAATGAGGTTTGGTGTGTCTCCCAGCCCAGTTTCAAGAGGAGCACTACCAGAACCCTACAAAATGACCTCCAGTAGGCCACTGGTGTGCATGTTTCTGACCAAACTGTCAGAAACAAACTTCATGAGGGTCTGACGTCCTCTAGTGGGACCTGTGCTCAGTGCTCAGGACTGTGCAGCTAGATTGGCATTTGCCAGAGAACACCAGAATTCAAGTTCACCATTGGCGTCATGGATGAGAGCAGGTTCACACTTTGCACACGTGACAGACGTGAAACAGTCTGGAGGTACCATGGGGAACATTGTGCTACATGCAACATAATCCAACATGACCGGTTTGGCAGTGGGCCAGTAATGGTCTGGGGTCTCATTTATAAAGCGTGCGTACGCACAAAATGGGACTGGAAACGTACGTACGCCAGTTTCCACGCAAAGGTTGTGATCTATAAAAAAACAACTTGACGGGAGAATGTGTGCACATCTAAGCAAACTTTGACCCGTGACATCTGCGATTTATAAAGGGAATGTTCCTGACAGGTGTGCATACACACGGTTTTATAAATCTGAATATTTTTTGCCGTATAGCATTTTTGGCTTTTGGGCGCACGTAAACTTTTAGTAGTGATCCTACGCACAGTTTTATAAACCCCTGGTGAGGAATATCCATGAAGGATCGCACAGACCTCCATTTTCTAGTCAATAGTTCCCTTGACTGTTGTTAGGTACTGGGAGGAGACCTTCCTCCTGGTGCATGATAATGTTCGGCCTTATGTGACTATAGTGTGTAGGCAGTTTTTAGATGACCAAGGCATTGACTGACTCTCACATTGCCCAGACATGAATCCAATTAAGAACCTCTGGGACATTATGTATTGAAACATCCAAAGCTGCCAAGTAGCACCACAGACTGTCCAGAAGCTCACTGATGCCCTGATCCAGGTTTAGGAGGAAATCCTCCAGGATACCATTCACCATCTAATCAGGAGCATGTCCAGATGTTGTTGTGAGAGCAGACATTATGAATTCCAGAAACTAACTATATGCAAGTTGGATCAGCCTGTAACTTTTTACATAGATTTTCATTTGATTTTTGAATTCAAAATCAAATATTCATATAATAAGGTATTATATGAGAGTCTTAATATGCTTTTTTAAGAGTGTGTTGATGATTATGGCTTCCTTGGACTGTTAACATAATTTTGTTTTTAAGAAATTACAGAATGTATATAAATATATTTTTTTAAATTGAATATTTCATTTATTGAGATCCAATGTGTGATTTAAGTGTTCCCTTAATTTGTCTGAGCAGTGTAGTTGTTGCTGCTTAATATTTTTGTAGAAACTGTCATTCAAAGGTTTAGCCCAAGTAAAAGTAAAGGTAACAGTAAAGAAATTGATACTGTCACAAAAGAGTTCTATTTAAAAAGAAATGGTGTTCTTTTGAACTTAAAATATATAAATGGTTTCCACCAAAATATTAAGCAGCATTAATTATTTTAACTATAGTAATAATAAGAACCATAATTAGTAATTTAGCACCAAATCAACATATTTAAAGGATTTCTGATAGATCATGTGACACTGAAGGCATTTTAAAGTATATTAAAATATAAAAGTTATTTTAAACTGTAATATTTAATGTAACAGTACTGTTTTACTATGTTTTTTTTAAACAAATAAATGCAGCCATCATGAGCATAAGAGACTTCTTAAAAAAAAAATATTCCGAACCTTTGACCGTTAGTGTTTGTGTCATTGCAGTATAACATAAATGTGTGGTTAATATTAGTTTTATGTTCTGATACAATACTGTAAAATACTTAAAGTGAATCAAATCAAGTACTGACTTGAATCATATTCATATAACTTATGAATAAAATAAAAAAATATTTAGTGTAAACCAAAAATATCACACCGTAGTCCTTATTTTTAAATAAGCAATGTCTTTATTTTTCTTTCTCTCTCTAAAAATGTTTTCCCATTTACTAACTGACATCTCTCCCGTCCCCACATTTAGAGAAATCGGGAGTAAGTGTCCACATGATGCTTATCGTAGTTCTAAACTAAATGTGAGCATGCATTACTCATTACTCATCTCACATGCACAAAAACAGATTCAGTATTCCTTAATACTGAAATCCGAACTCATATTATACAAACCTGCACTAATTTAATATATTAAATCATTCAAATCTACTATATGTATTTAATCTCTGTTTATTAACCAATATCTTTGCTGCTGACCTTCAATTATCCAATTCAAGTAAAAATGACTACCGGTAGATAAACATCACCTTTTTTTTTTTTGCTTTTTTAATTGCTGAAGTAAGAGTGTTGAACTCTTCTTTCATCATTTTCTTCTGCAATCCAGAATGGCAGCACAGCTGAAATGTTTGTTTGAGCTGTGACCCTCTACTGTACAGACGTGAATCTACATTTTAATTTTAATTTGCACTTTAGGTTTGAAAGGACTTTTATATTTGCCAATAGTAGAATTATTATTTTTCTTGGTTATTAAAAAAAACAGTCTATAAGGAAAAATAACACGAAACGTTGACAGGTAATGTGGGTGAAGGGAGGAGAGAGAATAAATAGAGAACAAACAGGGCAGGTAATGGGGGAGGACAGGTGGGGCAAATCAAACCAATAACAAAGAGTTATTGGTTATTATTGGGGTTACAAGATAGACAGGAGAGCACATGGTGCAAGAAACACACGTAACAACCCATGTGCTCAGACAAAAACATGACATGAACACGCAGCCAATGAGAACACACAAAAGCCGCGTGTCCACTCAAAACAAGACATGAAAGCCAATGTAATCATACACCGTGTGCTACACAAAAACACGCGTCTAGAAGAGCACGCGCAGGCCAAGCGAGCTCAAAACTGCACGCACTCACAAAAAGTGACTAAGCGCCCGTGCGAACACTCATTTTGTGCGCTCATAGAAGCTCCTAACCACAACAGAAGACAAAACACATGGAGCATAAATGTCCAAATTCCAACATGAAACCGAAACCGAACAAGACCGAAGTGCCGGTACACGAACACCACGCCCTGCACATAAGAAGCGTTACAGACAGGAGAGCAAAGACACGACAATAGTGTCAAAGCTCTGTCACAAAACACAAGAAGCAAAACCGAAGTGACAGAACCTGACAAAAGTACCAACGCATTACTTTCCATAAAAAGTAACTATGTAACTTTTAGAAAGTATGACAATATTGTAATGCATTACTTTTATTACACTGGTCTTTTCTGTCGGGAACATTCATGTCACAATATTCCTCATTTAAATTATTCCCCCAAAAATGGGCAAGGCCCAGTTGAGTTTATTTAATAGTGTTAAGACTCACGATTGTGGTAAGGGGTCTGACATTTCAGAAACACGCTCGTAGTTGTTGATCAATCACAAAACGCTGGTTCAGCTGCACACAGTGCTTTTCGGAAGAAGGGACTGGAGATTGTAACTAAAGACTGGAACTAAACAGAGCGTTACTGAAAGACTGGGAAGACACATGCAATAATGTAAATTTTGCAATAAATTAAAATATGTGAAAAATAAAGTGTTTAAAAAGAATCAAGAATGAAAGCCTATTTAATTGATCCCAAAAACATAATCTTTGTAAAAGGGCTTACATGTTCTTTCTAAATAAAGTTGCCTTTCCTTTTGAGAGTGAGCATTTAGATAATCATTTAATGGTTCAATGATTAAGGAGAATATGGCAAGGACAATGGGAGAATTATTTAAATGTCACATAATGCCCCAATTGACTGCTTAAGAGTTAGCAAGCACTGTCTCATTAACTAGATGTCCTTACATCTACTTGTTTCATTGTTAATAATGGAAAGTCTCGAGTTTTTTCTCGTTGAGTCATCCAAGGTTAGTCATCCAACTTTCATATGGCCTTACATGACCTTCTCTTCTGTCCAATCACAGATGGAGGGAAGGGGAAATGGAGACGTGATCCAGTGCTATCCACCAATAGCTGAGCATCAAGATAAGGAAGATGATGATGATGATGATGAAGATGATCAGATACATTATCTCAGTGGTGGGACCAAACAGAAAACGCACATGCAGAAAAATGATCACCAATCCAACAAAAAGCTCCAGTTTCAGCATACTACTGTTACAAAGCCTGACCTCGCAAATCTCAGCCCAAGGTCTGTACACGTCTACCTAATCATGTATTTAAACAGCATTAAAAGATACAGGATTTTAATAGACATTTGCTCACTGGTGCATGAAAGACCTTCTGAGAACAGTAAAGTGGATTTCTGTTTGTTTGTGTTCAGGGTCGTGGATGGCACAGAGGATAGTGATGGTACAGAAAATTCACACACGTTTATATTTTCCTCTGCTCATCAGCACACCGTCAGTGGTGCAACGAATACCACTGCCACCGCAGCAGGTGTGTATATATGTGTGCTGGCAGACGCTGGATGAGTTGTTGTGGCGTCTTTTATCTTTATGCCAATATTTCAAGTCTGACGCACAATGTAGGATAACACCATTTCCAGTATGTATTAATGATAATCTTTTGTTTATCACCTTAAAGAAAAATGTCACCCAAAACTCATGTTGTTTCAGATCTGACACAGATGTCCAAGCTGTTCTTCCCCCTTAAATTTCATTCACGTTCACAGATAATCATTGATTCTCGTATTTATGTTAACCAATCCTGTAAAATTGAAGATTACTGCTTTTAGCTTCATTTTTTTCCATGCACAAATTTGGAACTTGTTAATTTGATTGAACTATTTTCATATGAAATAAAAAGTTTTGGGATTTTCTTTCATTGTTAGGCAGTTGGACATGATTGTTTTTTTTCTCTGTGCAGATTTAGCAGCTAAATCAGAGGATACCAGAGGACAGTTACGCTACCTTAACCAAGAGGTAAATAAAATTCTATTGAATCAGATTTATTTATTTTTTGCTGTGTAATATAGTGGTAGGTCTGTATTTTTAATTTAGAAAGTCATCCCAAAAACAGTGGATTTTAAGTCTGATAGCCCAGCGCTAAATGTGAATACTGACAGACCAGCGCAGCTCAGGTGAGCTTTTGGTGCCAGGTACATGTAAGCCATATGGCGGGCTACTGTGAGAGTGGATAAGGGGATGTTATTCAAACATTAGAGGACATGAAACTCATTAGCAGAGGAAAGTGGGGCTGCCCCCATGATGATGATAGAGAATATTCTAACATTCCAAAGTTCCACAATGCCCTTGAACGCACAACATATGTGGTTTCCCACATATTGCACTGTTAGCGAGTGTTCTGGTGTGGGATCCAACCGAAATACTTTTTTCATTAAACACGAAAAACAAAATACTTTAACTATGAACGAAAACGGCACACATTGTGCAAAACTCAAAAGACACTTGGGACACGGGGAACATCCACACATGGAAACATCAAACAACGTCAACGATCGACAAAGACAAAAGAACACAGGAGGGTATATATAACAAGACGGGATGGGAAGCAGCTGACGAGACTTAACAAGGTAAGTGATTAGACACAGACAGGTGTGTGAGGGACAAGGAAGATACATAGAAGGGACCCGGATGTGAACAACTGTGTTATTTTAGACACAATACTCTATGCTCTGGTCAATTTTGCCAACGAAAATATTAAGACAAAACAGATCTATTTGTCTCCGTGTTAGGATAGGTCAAAGAGATGGAATGAGTTGCGGGATAACAGTATTTATTTAAAATGATGTGCACACAAAATAGGAACGCAGGAAGGTCTAGTGAGGTCACAAAGCAATGTCGACCCAACCTCCAATCTGGGGAAAAGTCCAACGCTAAGTGGATCAGCGTCAAGATGATAGACAAGGGAGGAGGGGGGGGGGGGGATCCCTAGGGACCGAATGGTGGTAGAGGTGCTTGAGACAGAGGAAGAAACAGGATACAGTCCCAGGGCAGGGGTCAGTGAACTTGTGGAAGAATGTCAGGTGATACAGCGTGCAAATGGCAGGAGTGGAGGGAAGAACAGGGACTGGTAGCGGTGGCAGACATGGGAGCTGGGGAGATAAAAGAAAAGGGAAGAGGGGAAAAAACTAACGAAAACTAAACTAGTTAGGCAGGGCCAAAAGTTTAAGGACTAGAAAAGAAAAACAAGGTAAAGAAAAACCCTAAACAACAAGCACTATGAAAAACAGGAACATTGAGTAAGACTGGACAGAATCTAAGCAAATAACTTGATCAAAACAGTAACAAACCAAAGACGAGAGCCTGGGAAGTCTGCTCAGGGAAATGAAGCAACTGTTTGAAAGAATCAAATGAATGAATAAACAACAGTAAAATCATTTACCGCTACCTACTGGCAGTTTTAGTTTTTAGTTTTTTTTTAAGAGTATGTTTTCATTAAAAAAATAATTGAATATTTCTGTGCATGCATGTGATAAGCATTCCATTTCCATTGGTCACCTTGGAAATAATAATAATGGGAAAACATTCTAAAATAACGGTCGCCATAAAAAATTCACTGGGGGGTCAGCGAGAATGTTACGTTACTCTTTTGCTTTCAGTTTCAACATCAAAGTTGAAAAAAGGGAAAACCAATCAAGAAAAATATGCCTCAAGTGTAGTACCCTCACCGCCTGATGAGGGGGAAATAGTTATGTGGATAAATAAAAGGACACGGGGACACTGCTGCTGCTTTATCAGAGTCTCTGTATTATCTCTGCAGTGTGCCCCCTCCCCCTTCAGGTGAATGAAAAAGAAAAAGCAATCGAATAATCAGCTGCTCTAAAAATTAGGCCAGAGAAATTGATCACCATCCATCCTATAGGATGAGTCATGCATACTGTAAATTATATTTAAATTAATTGAAAACACTTTCACACTCACTTTATTCAAGTATTCTGTACCCACTACACAAGCACCTAGAAATGGCCATTAAATAAAACACAAAGGAAAAAATATTTTGACATTGGTCAGTCATTATTCTTCTAAAATTGTTTTCCAATGTTTTTTCATCAGACACTAATTTGCAGAATCTCACTAAACTACAAAAAAAGAAGAATTAAAAACAAAACAAAAAGAATAAAATACAGAGTTCACTTATCTCGACTCACGGTTAACTCGCCAATCCTATTATGTCGACGTTTTTGCCAAACACTATTTGTCTTAGCATTTTTTTTCCGGTAATGTCGATTCTTTAATGTCGCCGAACACTAATATCTCGAGCACAAAAGAGTGACAAATTCACCACTTCACATGGCTATCTCGTGGCTGAAGATAGTACCGAGTTCACTGCGCATGCGCTGAGTTTGCGTTGCACGTGGATTGCGGTCCATATGTTCGCTCTGTCAGTGACGCTTTACTCACAGTGGGACTCTCTGAAGTGAAAGCACATATCGTTCTTACACTTCTCAATGAGCAGCGAGTGCTGCCGTGTGTCCCACCCACATCTCAAAGCCTCATCCACTTCTCTGTGAACATAAAGCCCGCCTTCTCTGATTTGATTGGTTTTCTCAAATATTTTGACATTGGTCAGTAACGAGCGGTAACAACCAATGAGTATGAGGCTTAGATGAACACACACACATAAACACATCCTGCTTTTGTTTTGAAGTGCGCTCTGCTCAGTGCCGCTGCGGATTGAAGAACCCGGTTGTTAAAAGACAGGACGAAGCCAAATTTGTTGAGAAAGCACATTAGACAGGCAGACCGCAAGAAAGTATGCAATCTAGTACAGTGTGATGACCTCACGAATATGTTATGACTGTTTACGCTGTGAGCGAAATTATGTTTGCAGTGTTGGAGAATATAATTAAAGGTTTGTTTCGAGAATCAAAGGTGTTTTTTATTGTATACTGGTAAATCTCTGTTGTTAGTTGGTGCACATATGCCTTTTGTTGTTAGCAAACATATGCACTGTACATTTTTATAGCATGCAGATCGCTTCATCAAATAAATCGCCATATTGGCTGTTGGTTATCTCGATAATCGGTTATCTCGATGCTTTTTTGCAACCCCCGAGGCTGTCGACATAACCGTATTCCACTCAATGGAATACACTCGTACTCGATTCAATGTTCCTTGTGCGGCCCGATACCATTTGATCCGTGGACCCGTACCAATTGATGGGTCCGCGGCCCGGGGGATGGGGACCACTGTGATATATGACAGTGTTCAGTCTCTTTTCTCTTCAGTGCTTTGCATTCACATATATATTTGAATGCTGTATGTAGCAATATTAAGCAACATGGGATTTTTTTACACTTTAATGGTGCTATATGTAATTTTTTTATTGTAATACATAAAAATACCATAATATGTTTGCAGATATTTAGGAAACGTAATGTTTCTCTTAAAAACAATGCTACAGCCAGTTATTTTACTTTTAAATGTGTGTTCCGTGTCAGAATGTCTATTTTTGTTTTGGTCTGTATGATTCCGCCTATTTAAAATTTACCCATTAGTATTTCGACCAGTTGGCTGAAAACACAGAGCATTGCTGCAATGGCAGCCGGCAAACAAACTGGGTTAGAGATCACCTGACCTAAAAGGCTTCAGCATCCATCTAAATATCTCTATGAACAGGAGCATATTAAAACTCTGCAAAATAAACTCATCAACTTACAGCGTGAAAGTCTCCTCGCCTTCCATTGTCTAGTCTGAGGAGGAGGGGGAATTCTCTCCAATATTTTAAATTTGGATCGCAGTACCCATTTAAACCACTGGCTGCTAATATTACATACTGAAACTTTAAAGTGTGCAAAATATCACTTACAGTGAACACTTTTAGCGTTGATATGAATGAACAGTTGAATAAGTGTTTTCACAATTCCAAAGAACTTATTCCGAACTGATCCTCCCCAAATGTATGTTAATACATGCTCTTTATCTTTTGAATAATTGAATATTAACATTAACTGAATATTAATATTTAATAAAAATCCATCAGGAAATGGAAGTCTTACTGTCAGTCTGGCTTTTAGATTTTCATGTATTTTTCCATGATTTTCCCTAGTGAATTACATTCTCAAAATCCTTATTTAATCATTTAATTAACGCTGCAGTTCTTTCTGCATAAAAAGACAGATCTGACCCTGTCAGAGAACTGTAGTTCTGCTGAGTATTGGCATGGGTATAAATCCATGTGACAACCCACAGTCTTGATTGTCAGCCCACGGCTTTGACATGAGGCTTTTGACAGGTAATGTCGTGAGAGGGACGCCCTGCTGCTGTGACTCTTCCTCATTTTTTCCTCTCTATCTCTGTCTCTGTTTCTTGTATGTCACTATATATTTTTGACAGCCGGCCTCTCAGCAGGATTTTGTTGTAATCCATGCTTGATTTGGTCCACCAAGAGGATGAGGGCTGTCTTCCTGTTGTCCCTTCCTGTTTGAAGCTGTCCTGTACCTCCCTGTCTCTGATGGCATTTATGGATCATTACCCAATTACCCTCATTATTGAGTATTATCACTTGTTGGCACAATTCTGAGGGTGGCTGCCAAATCGGTGTCCAACTGAATCTGGATCATCTGTGCTATGTTCTGGACCGTCACGAACATTATTATTTTGAACTAACCATAAGGACAGGGGATGTTTACAGAGGACAGACAGCACAAAAAGATACACAGTAAGAGTAATTATTGGAATCTGAATTGAATTTAGTTGGCTGTGGTGAAAAGTGTTAGTAAATTTCTTGACAAATCTATTGGAGAAAATATAATGCTCAGTATCGTGGCTTTATGAATGGAAGTTGCTTTTAAGATGTTAGACCTAGTCAACTTTTTGACAGCATTTTAATTGGACTAGCCTGAAAAATTATTTTAGTATAATATGAGTATCATTGTACATATAGCCATTTTAAAGATTTTTTATATACGTATTCCCTTTCATGCAGTGTGTAATGTAGCTGTTTCTGTATGTAAACGTTCTGCAAAGTTGTAAAGCCGAAAGTGCACAAAAGATAAAGTCATTGTATCCCAAAAGATAAAATTGACACTATTATAAATATGACTAACCGGCTAACTCACTTTATTACTGTCTAACTGAAATAGTTCTGAAAATCAGCTGTGGACCCACTATTACCTGAAATTGTGTTGATTAATGCAGATTGTCTGTTGTTCTTAATAATGTGAGTAAAGATAAAGAATGAAGCAACATTTATTTTGCAAACTTTAATGCTACATCGGTCAGTCATTTTACGTAGAGCTTGGCTAATGTATGCGCTGTTATGATACAGTTCCTACATATGCACTGTAAAAAATTAGAAAAAAACACATTGGTTTGTTGAAGGGCATACACTTCTTAATGCTGATGGTGAGGAATTTACAGTAGCAGCATCTCAACAAACCGAGTAGAGTATCAATGAGAAGCATCTTGCTAAAGTCATCCTTGCGATGGAGGTTCAGGTTAAATAACTAGTTCTTTCAATGTGTTATCATCAGACTCGCGGTCGAATTGGTAAGTGTATACTATTGCTGAGGACTGAGGAAGCCTCCGGAGCTGAAGGTCAGTCATGGTAATAGGTGTTTGGTTTTTGACGAGCACTGTAAGAGCAGACCAATCAAAACAGAATGGGGAAAACAGACCAATAAGAGGAGAGAGCAATATTGGCTCACGGATAGGAGGGATTTAGAGAGACCGATTCATCTGAATCTTTCATTATTAAAATATGTGGTGATGTGCAATGCATATTTTTAGAAAATGAAAGTGTTTTTTGACTTCAAAACAAAATTAGGAAACTTGAAACAGCATAATAGGGGCACTTTAAAATGTTTGTACTGAAAATGTAATTGTATGCTGCTGTTCATCATGTATTCTCAATTAGGGTGTATCATTTCTTTATTTTGATGTAAATGTATATGTTCAAGTTTTATACTTTCACCCAGATTCAAAAGAACTGAGAATATTACAGACACTGTGTTAAATGATCAGGATCTACTCTAGGGACTTTAAGTAATGATCTTTCTTCAGAGAAAACCCTGAAATAACTAAATATCAATAAGTTAACAACGAACAATGATGTCCCATGGGATCTAAATAAATAATGCCTCTGTTTCACCTGAAAGCTGTTGGCTCTGGCTGACAGTGACAGATTGGTGGATGCAGAACGACAAGGCCTTATAAGATCATACTGTTCTGTTGCTGTTATACTGTACTTCCAAACAAGACACACAAAGAATCTTAAGCAATTATGCTTAAGGAATTAGGCTGTAGCTTGTAAATTTGGTAAATCCTATAAAATTCATTTACCGTACTGTATAAATGGGCTTTAAAATTTAAAAACGTTATTTTTAAATTAATATAAATAAAATAATAAATTTAAATATAAATATATGCTTGCAAATGCATATTATTGCCTCAAAATAATTGTTTGTTATATTTCTTTGCTACAAAGATCAAAATGTATTAAAACACAATTAAACATTTAATTTGATTAGAAAAATTAAATATTTTCACAAAAATACACTGTTTAGAAGATTTGTTTTTGTTGTAATTGTCAAGAAATGTTAATTCCTCTGATATAATGACATTAAAACTAAAAATAGCACTAGATTCTATCAGTGTAAGAATTCAGTATTGACTGGATAGGTCTAAGAAAAAGCTGAGGACTCAGGTGCAGAGTGAAATGATGGATGTAACCCCGGTTCCCTGTGAAGGGAACAAGACGCTGCATCGACTGACGCTATGTCTAAGTCATGTTTAACTAAGCACCATTCATGGCAGACACAGTGGACTGACATCATAAGATGTGCCACAGCATATAAGATAGGCCCCTAAGGGCCCGTCCACACGGAGACGCAGATCACTGCATCCGCATACATTTCTTATCGGATTGGCGTTCTGTCCACACGGATCCGGCGTTTTGGGAGACTGAATCCGCTCTCTTTTGATACCGGGTCCTAAAGTGGAGAGATCTGAATCCGACACCCTTGCAGTCTCGTGTGGACGGCCAATCCGTATATTTTTTGTGAACCGATGATGTCATCACATCACGTGTCGGCTGCATCACGTAACAGCAACAGTGTTGCCAGATTGGACTGAAGATATCCAGCCCAACTACAGCTTAAAACCCGCCCATTTAAAAAAATACCATCCCAAAGTGCGTACTCTTATAAGTAATGAAAATGTTGAGCGATTTTATGCATCAAAAACCATCCCAAATTTTATCAACCAGCCCAATGCATTTTTTCCCGGTCTGACGAGACCAAAGGGTAACTAGCAATCTGGCAACAGCAACAACAATGCACATGCTCATAGTCTTCTTCTCTGTGTATAGTGTATTATCTGTGGCAGAATTACAGCGCCCCATACTGGTCTGGCATACTACACCGTTATCAGTCGGTTTTAGTGGTCTCGTGTGGACGCTGATATTTCTTGTGTCGACGCCGTGTTTATGATCGGATAGGGAATGCACTGGCATCGTGTGGACGTGGCCTAAGAACACATCATCACAGGTGCGCAGGCATGTCCAGAGCATGCCAATGTGATGCAGCATCTAATTTCCTTCTCTTCTAATATAGAGATGTTAAGCCCTGAAGCATCTACGCTCAATTGGAATCTCAAACTAGCCCGAGCCATGCTCCAGGAAAATCTAGATCTTTTAGACTCGGGGTTTTCAAAGTGTGGGGCGCGCCTCCCCTGGGGGGCGCCAGAGCATGCCAGGGGAGGCGTGGAGAGTTGTAAAAAAAGATAGTCTAATAATAACTCGCCGAACTTGTATTAAACCTCCTTCATTTTATATTTCCCTGTGATGTCACGCTGCAAGCGCGTCGTTCAACCCTCGCCCCCCGTCAACGATCGCGCATCACGTCCACCCAGTCAACGATCGCGCATCGCGTCCACACCCCCCCACCGTCAACGCTCGCGCCTTTTGGAGGGGGGGGCGCCATTGGGTGAGTTGTGTCAAAAGGGAGGCCCACTGTCTCAGACTTTGAAAACCTCTGTTTTAGACCAAAGCTACCAGAAAATCAGCATAGCCTCAGCTAATTCCATGTCCCACATCTAACAATTTCTGACCTGCAAGGGGTGATGGAGTTATGTGGCGAGCAGTGCGGGCCGAAGGCCATGAAAACGGCGTGAGGCCGGTGGCATGATTGATAAAGAGCATCAGTTGCGCCCCTCACACTTTTATTTTACTAAATAAAAGTGCTGTCGGAAGCCCCTCAAGGATGACTGCTGTCAACACACTGGTTTTGTGTTTTTGTGTTGGTGGCAATTGTCCTGGTGGCTTCAGCCTGTACTTTTATTTTGTATTTGTTTATTTTATTATCAAAGTGTTTGAACGTTGGCCGGTTCTTGCCTCCTTCTTGCCTCTTGCCTCCATTTGTTGATTATATTCATTCTCTGACTAACGACTCCATTAAATGTACTTGTGATGGATCCCAAATGATAAAACACAAACATATCTGCTTCCTAGTGCCTGTAAAGCCCTGTTTACATTTGGTATTAAGCTTGCATTTTGGTCAGATGGATCACAAGTATGCAGTGCCACATACAGGTGTCAATGGGATCTAAAAGAGTTTGAGCTTGTCCACCTCCAGTGGTAGTCGGAAAGGCAAGAGAACAACGAACAGCCACAAAAGACCACCCACCTACTCTCTGCCTACTGACCTAATGTGTAAAAGTGGTGGGAAGTTTCCTAGCCAGACGACATTTAAACTTTGTTTTTCTGAAGACCCAAGTTTCGTTTAAAGGCACAATGTTCTCTCACCATTCCTGATTTTTAACACACACTCACTGCATTCATTGCAATGATCTGAACAAAAACAATGTTTCTGTTGTCTCTGTATGTTTTTTGTTGTCTTCGGTCGTGTTCATATGTAAATTGTGTGACCTTAATTCTTCCATTTGATCGAAAGTTCTGAAAAAGCCCTTACCTGCCATAGACCCTCCCTTTAAAGAAATCAGGAAAGAAGTAAGTGGACATAAGAGACAGATTAAAACATCGGGTGTAAACGTCTACTTGTCTTTCTCATCTACTTGTGATCCAATCGACCAAAACCATCTTAATAACAGATGTAAACGGGGCCTAAAGGTCAAATGTGACACCTGTTTTTATGTGTTACAGGTGAGCTCTCTCGGACGGGAGGTGGCTGAGCTGGGAACAGTCATGCGGAGTCTTGCCTTTCTCATTGAGTCCATGATGGCCTCACCTCAAACACCAGGTGTCTGTACATCCACATTTACCTCGGGACATCCCTCTTCTCCTATCCCCTTCCAGGGCCAAGGTTCTTCCTGGGCCACCCCACCTTTTCCTTCACCGATGCACCCTGAAATACGCCCGGGAGGACTTGTATCCTTTCAACTCAGGCCACAAGAACTGCAGCTGGTCTGCCCCACCACATCTCCCAGTTCCTTTCCCGTCACACTTTCCACATCCCCCCATACGGACAGATTCCAAAAGCCTTTACTGGCCCTTTCTCCACACAGCGCAGTCGTTCGGACCCGCTCAAAGAGCCTGGAGACACCTCTTCTGCAACATCATCAGCACATCTCACATGCCCCTGGAACTTTACCCAGAGCTGGACAGTCATTGCTGGGAGAAGGGGAGGATCTCAGGTCCCTGGGTTTGTAGCAATCAACCTTTAAAACGAACAAGTTCCACTGGAATCTGCGTGTTGACCTGGACTCAGGACTGGACTGATAAGATAAGTGGTGCACGCACTGCCAAAGCCATGGAGCAATGGTTCCTTCGAAGATATACATGTTTACCATTTCAGTTTTTAAGATAATCTCTTTAACGGCATGTCTTTCAATACTAGAAACTAAAGGGATATCTCTAATCAGGAAAACTACACTGAAACAATTTGGTGTGGAAATAATTTTCACTGTAATTGCTAGTAAATTTCACAATAAATTACAAAGTAGCTGCAAGTAACACAATTAAATGTGAAATTTATGAGCAATTTCTTCTCAAACACTTCGTTCCAACAGCAGGCAGTTTACTAGGACCTAACCTACCTGCTTAAACAAACAATTTGTTTTATATTCACATCTCATGTACACTGTATTCATTATGTCCAAATACTATTAAAATTATGCCAAACCTCATAGGCCAATTCCATAAACATAGCCACTATGTTAAGACATGTCTGAAGAACTAGTTTGACCAGCTAGCAGTTGATCAATTGACTGTTGTAAGCAGGATAACCAGCCTTACTTTTCGGAATCAATCTGTCTAAGACTAGTTTTACTAAACGTTTAGTGTATGATGCCTAAATAAGTTCTCTCACAAAATAAACTTCTGTGTAATGAAATGTTCTACATTCATTACACGTTGAGCTTTATCAACACTATCGTGACAAGCTGTGAATCATCACCGTAAAAGTTGCAATTGTATTAATGAATTTCTAATTGCAGAAAATATAAAATATACACTGCAGTCTGTAGATCTACAATAGTCTCACCAGTAAAAGGACAATTTACAGCTCAATTAAAAATGAATATTTGTGTGGAAAAGTTCAGCCTGGAACATTCCCTTAAAATTGTCATTTTTAATCAAGCTTCTTAGTGCTTGATAACTGACTTCATCCTCTAATTTAGTCAGATTATCCGTGCATGGTGTAAAAATCATAAAATACTGTTTAACAAATGATCTAGTTGATGGGTTGTCTGAACAACTAGTCAGTCTTGAGAAACATTGCATAATTAATAATAGCCATGTCAGGTCCATTGGAGACTAATCCGACTTGACAGATATGTATGATAAGATGCTTAAAGAAACTCTGTCAACAATAAGCTTACAGATATTCAATAAATAAGCTAAATAACTAACATTTAATTGCACAAAACTAACATAGTCCTCACATTAAAAGGATATGGATTACACATGATAAAGGGAACATTTCTCTCAGTGGACGATCTGAAGTTTGACAGTAATTGTTTTAGGTGGTGAATTTGTTACAGAAGAGGTGCTTTGATGGCTGAAGCGACAAGGCTTTTAAAGGGAGGAATTTGGAGACAAAACTTCTTGAAGTGGGTTTTAAAGTGCTCGATATAGAGAGGTTACTGTTAGAAATTGAATATGCTAAATCAAGCACAATGACAGCATCCTAAAAGCCTGAGAAGTTGCATACCTTTCAAGTGCCACCACAAATGCTTTTACAGTAAGGTTTGGTAAAACTAGTTAATACATTTGGTATTATGAGCTAACAATCTATTTTTACAGTATGTATACAGCATGTTCATTTATAAATGTATTCATTCATAATACATTAAAAAAAAAATTAAACATATAACTTTAAAACCTTATTAGGTGGCAACAATGTTAATATTAATATTCTATTGAGATTAAAATAAAATAAAAAATGTGATATAAACTAAAAAAAATTATTTTGTTGATGAAAGATGAAATACTTGCCCCCAACTAACTGAAATAAAAAAAATCTAACATTTTAAAAGAAATTTAATTCTCAATTAATTCTGAATTCTCAATATATATAACACACATTGGGTATATATATATAAAGCAATAATAAAAGGGAAAAGAACAGAACAAAATGACTATATTTATATATAGTCTATATAGTCTATTTAAAGACTAAGCTAATTCAAAATATTAATAAATAAAATAACATTGACAGAACCATTGACATGGTTTTTTTTTTTGGTTTTTTTTATTAGATTTATTTTTGACATTTTTTCCTGAACCCTCCTATTATCTTTGGGGTCAATTTGACCCTTTTCAATGTTTAATGTCTGTAAAATACATGATTTAATTTTTTTGCTTCAGATTTAATGACTTTTCCTAATTTAATTGAGACAGTACAGTATAGATAATCAACATGAAGTGAAGTGGGAGTGAGAGGGGGATGGGCTTGGAAAAGATCCAATATCTTGCACTCATTGTAGCTATCGGCTCTGACAGAGAACGCATTTTTGCAGTTAAAAACAAGACGCGGGTCAGTGGAATGAGAAAAAAAAATCACAATCTCTTGAGATGCAAGTTGTTTTAACTTGCGTGCTACATTTTTATAATGCTGTGGCATGCTCTAGAAGCTACAGAAGATGTGAGACACAAGTGTAATGAGCAAACACATCCATCCAGTGCACTTAGATAAAGAAATAGAAAAGTAGCGTGTTCTGTGTGAACGGCCCCTGCACTGGTTGTTGCCACATGACATTAGCTGCTCATTTGCATAAAGTAGGCAAAGAACTGAGCTCTTGCTGCTTGTGTGACCAGAAATTGAATGACTTCATGTCTCTTCGTGTCACTTGCAGTGTGAACGTGTCTTAAACCTTCACCAACAATGTCCTTATCAACTTCATCAATGCTTTACATTTTGAACCACAAATCTGAACTGAAGGTTTCGGGATATCCCTTTAGCTTCTTTCTATTTGTTGTTTTTAATTGCATGACTTTTGACGAGGGTGGAGAGTATACCCTTACAGTAGGTTGTAGAGACGACATAGGGTTGTGCAGTAGACACCATAAAAGCATGAAGGTCATCTTGACACACACTGTCTCTCTTTTCTTCTCTGCTTGACCCTCAGGGCAAGAGGGAGGAACAGCAGGGACGGGTCTTACACAATGTGTGTACGTTGTATGCGAGTGCATGTTCTTGACTATGCGTGCAAGTGCGTTTGTGGGGTTATAATACTGTAGCCAAGTACTAAAGGGGTATTTTTTGTCGCAGAGGTTTCTGAAGGAATGGGATCTGGGGCGTGAGGGATGGGGGGTGGGGTTGTCCAACGATGGAGTTTATTATTAGTAGAAGTTGAATTGACGTGGGGAAAGGTGGTGGTGGTGGGGGGGTTTCTGTTTGCTTGCTCTTTAGGACTGGTCTTGGGGGATTGGTTGCCGGTGGCAAAGTGGCCCCTGCTGTCAATCGTCTCTCCCTGACACAGATGTGGTCTGTCTGCTTTGCCTGTCTCCCTCTCTTTCTGTCTTTCTCTGCTCACTTTCCTCCCATTTCACAGTCTAAATCTGGGAACATATTGCAAACCTCCTACTCCTGTTTTTACAATTGACCTTATTTAGTTATTCATTTTAAAGGGATAGTTCACCCAGAACTGAATATTGTCATCATTTACTCCCCTTCATGTCCCTCTAAACCTGTATGACTTTCTTTCTTCGGTGGAAAACTATTTTTTTTCTTCCTTACATTGAAAACTTTCCAGGTTGTCCTAATTAAAGTCATTATGTACTAATAATCTTCCTTTACACTGAATATTGCAAGTTTATTTTTAAATTAAAAAAAATATTTTCAATTACAATTTATTTTATCTCAATTTTTTGTTTTTGTTTATTTATTTATTTATATTTATTATTTATGGACATTTGTGTTATTTTTCCAAATATATTCAGTATTCAAATGTGGTTTGATGCCACCAAATGGTATTGGTTCTCAAGTTTCTTTAACCAAATGTGATTGGCGAATTGCAAACACTGATGAGCAAATTACATTTAAGGAGAAAGTGAAGCATTTCGTTTTGTGTGAGATAGAAAGTCAACATAACGTGACAGCAAATAGATGATATCGGAATTTTTATTTTGAGGTGAACTGTTCTTTTAACTGTTCGACTTTCATTCTTTATGCATTCTATGTTTTATATTGTCTTTTTTATTCTGTTAGTTGGACAACTGCATGTCAGACTTTAAAGGGTGACTTATATAGCCATACCGTATTTATTGTACTTGACATTTCAGGAATAATATCATGACATTTTGAACCTTTTTAAAAGTGTTTATTATACAATACATCATCTGAACCGGTCCACAAAAGTCTTTATCACTGCCCTGAGTCAGCTTGATATTTCCTGCCACAATTCTAGACAGACTGTGTCTTCTTGCCCCTACTTGCAGAGCTCCTCTCCATCCCTCCGACAGTCACATGAAGGTGAAAGCATAGGGGTTTACATTTTTATATTTCCATGAATGTATCTCAACTAAAGGTGTATTTTTGTACCTCTAAAAACAGAGGAAAGCTTCTGGAATCGTGAAAAAACTGCTGGAAACGAATGCAATATGTTTGGCTTCTGGAGGAATTGTGGGAATCATATTCCAATACAACAATGAATCTCGATGGCTTTGTGAAACTCTCCTCTCTATAATACTACTGGGAATGTAATCACGTTATTTAAATTCTTTTTGTTTTGATATTATTAGAGAAATACCTGTAATGCAAATAAATGACTACAGCTATTGGATTATCGCAGATGTATTCAGCGTGTTTCCTGTTTTTGTTCTGCCACAAGTGTATATCATCAAAGAGGCTGACGTCAAGTTAAAACCAGTGGCTCATTTTTTATATGTAATGTTGAACATTAGCTAGCATGAAACATAATATTTAATAGTCAGAAATAATGTTTAAATAAAAGTCCCATTAATAAATTATAACAAACACTAATATATTACTAAAACTAAGATTTTAGAAGCTGATCTGTCCTCAAATAGATACGTTATTGTAAAATAGTATTGCATTTTTAAAGCTTTATTTTTCAATTTAGTTTTCATCAGCAGTTTTAGTGCCTGTTTATTGAAGTTGAAATTTCTTGATGATTTTTTAATAAATGTTTTGTCCTTTGTTGATATAATTGCTAAAGTGTGAACATTGGTATGCCAATAGTGTATTGATATATGAAGCACAGGCCACACAGAAGTCACTTTCAAACCAAGCATCTGTCTGGTAAACATGGCAAATTCACCTGACTAATTGAACCACATGAAAAATCCATACTGTAATAACTGGGTTTTGCTCACGAATATTCGACAAAGAACAGTAAATGTGATCTATTACAGGGAAGGACATTCTCATTCTCATAAAGTACATCTGATTGGAAAGTGCAGGATGAGTTATCACATTTTTGGGGTTGCTTTCCCAGAAGAGAATGTATATCTGCTAAAAGTACATTTTGTCAAGGTTTTAGTAGATTAGCACATTTGCTTTAAGACTAACACATATGATTTAATCTTTAACAACAAAGAAATAAAATAGTCAAAGGCAGTAAATGTGTATAAACAAAGAAAATTTCTCCCTGTCTCCCATGGGCCTACTGTTTGTGCTTTGCTGAGTATATCAGACGGTCATGGTTAGAGGATATTTGAATGTTTGCCTATATGCACTTGCCACATGTCCTTGCCATGATTTACGACTGCTGATGTGTGATAGATAGCTTGAATGCAAGCGTCAGGGAACGCAGCCTCGCACGCATGCCAGACGCCACCAGTATGTTCCTTTTTGTCACCACCGCCGCGGTTCATCTGAGGAGAATACCACGTGTTGACAGGTATCCATGGTTACTGGAACAACTGTAAACTGAAACAAATGGAGAAGAGATGAGGTAAGGTAGGTCAGAGAGATGGAAAGAGATGGAGGGGGAGTGAAAAAATAATAGGGGGAAAAAAGGAAGTTGGGTGATATGATGCAAGAGACAAGAAAGAGGAGACAGATAAAAGTAAACGACAGGTGATTGTTGCAGAAATGTTCGGCAATTTTGAACGTGTACATTAGCTCTCACATTTTTTTTTTTTATTGTTTTAAGCAGAAAAGACGTATTATGTTAGAGAAGATTTCAATGTATTTCTATTTCAAAGCAACTGTTTTCAACAATGTCTTCAGAAGTATCACATGACACTATAAATTTAGTGATTTAAAAAGTAATAATACTGAAAATTCAGCTTTACCATCACTTTACCATGAATTACATTGTATGATATAGTGAAATATATAACAATTGATTTAAACTGTAATATTATTTCACAATTGTTTACAACATATTGATTTTTATTTTTTTTACAACATATTTTTTCATCAAATAAATACACCTTTTCTTTCAAAAACCATTTACAAATCTTATGGACCCCAAACTTCTGAACGAATATGAAATTAAAATGACCTTATGTTTCTGGTCTTGTTGTGCAAAATTCATCAACTTAAAAAAAAGTTCTTTACAAATAAAAATAAAACTTTTTCACAATCCACTCAGCTTTTGATAGATGAAAGTAAGGCCTGTCTAACATTTTGTCTAATTTCTCTCGAAAACACATCCTTTATTGAAGTATAAAGGGTTGTGAACAGCGTTTCATGTTCACCTTAACAATGTCCTGAGGTGGATGTGAAAGAGAATGTGATGTGTTTCTTTCTCTGTATCGGAACATTCATTTCTGCACTTCATCCATATTTAATTGTACTGTAAAAATACAGCTTCTGTTTTTCCCTGCAGGTACAACACTTTACACGTTGAGCAGTCATTATCCTACTCACAGTCTGTACCTGAGTGACAGACACACACACACACACACACAAAAAGTGGACAGGATGAGTATTAGAGATGGGGGGATGAGGTGACAGTGCAGAGATGGATACTGCAATGAAAATAAAAGAAAAAAGCTGAGCCAGGAAGATATTAATAGTTCTATAAGAGAACAACAGTCCTTAATGCAGAGAGAGTAGGTGGAACTTTTGATTACCTACATAGTGTTTCTCCGCAAGCAACGGAGTGTGTGTGTGTGTGTGTGTGTGTGTGTGCCTATATGTGTATGTGTTCTAATGCGAACAATAACACTATTCACTGTTTTCTGATAGCCCTGACCCAAATACGGTGGCTATTCATCACTTCGCCCATCCGTTAATGTGTACAATACAGCTCTTCCATTCAAATGAACACACGCTCTCACAGAAAAAAAACAGGGTTGTTTGAATACAGCCATCTCTTCGCTATGTGCATTGGAAATATGTGTTTATAAATGCATTGAGTCCAAGGTCAAAACTCTTAACTTTATGAAACATAACAGATAACAAAACTGTCAAAGCTAGATCATATCAATGTTTTTCAAAATGCAGCAACAGTAATTTCACTACTCGCAAGCATTTTTAATAAGAACTAAAATGTTGCTTCGGTCAAAGTGGATGCAAAAATTACAATTCTATTCACAGACCATTTACCCATATGTTGTTCAAAATGTCTCTAGTATATGTGTCACCCCTAAAGCTGCATGGTGATGGTGAAAAAAAATATGGCCCTTATATGCAGTATATTATCAGGAAATACACACTGAACATATATTAAGTGAATCCAGACAAACACTTTATTGTGGGCACACAGCAGACATAAGGTGAACAAGAGCATGGCAATGACTAGACAACGACAGGGGATGAAATGAAAATAATAACAGTCTCTTTCACTTACAGGTTACTCAGGGAGAAGGATGACGGGCACACACCTCAGTATAACAACACTTGAGCATGTGAATATCACAGGTAGAAATCAATAGGGGAAACAAGGAGCATACACAAGGATATGCTTGATATGATTGAGTCTTTCTATTTAAAGGCCAGAGATCAACTGGACTGGGGTGTGTTATTATATGTGGTGCTTGATGAGGAGAGTGATTGGTGACAGGTGTGCATGGTTAATGCTCTGGTGACAGAGGTCGCTGGGTGGTGGAGGTGAGAAAGCCTTGAAATCCTGTGACAGTACACTCCATGGTCTCCATGGTTTGCTCCAGCGGACAGAGGACCCAGACATTGCAGTGGCCAATCACGACCCCGAGGTGCAGGACGTTGAGGATCCTGTTGGTGGAATTTGGTTAACAAAGCAGGATCCAGGATGTCATCATGAGGTACCTAGGACCTCTCCTCAGGGCTGCAACCCTCCCAGTCTTCCAGATATTCCAGGTGGCCACCACAGCGTAGAGAGTCCAAGACGTCCTCCACTGTGTAGCTGGGCTCCTGTAGATCAGTGGTAGAGGGGGTTTATCACTCGGACCAGTATTCGGGGATGGAACAGAAACAGGTGGATGGTGAGATTTCAGAAATGAGATGTGGAATCAGGGTGAATTCTGTAGTGTACTGGGAGTTTGAGCTCAATGGTCTCCAAGGCAGTTGGCAGTCCTTTCAGTGGGATTAACTTGCAAGCTTTAGAAAACCAATTGACAATCACCAGTGTATCCATCTGAAACTGGAAGGTCTGTTGTAAAATCCACTCCCAGGTATGCACACTGTGAAGACACTGTGAAGTGTCTGGGTGACCAGTGCCCAAAGAGGAATGTGCTGATTTGATGAGCAGTACCCGGTGAACTCTTGGGACATATATATGGTCTGAAGGGCACACTGGCATAACAGGTTCTGTCACAAATCGCATGCAGGGAGGACTCAAATGCAGGGGAAGTGTTTATTATAACAAAATGAACATAAGACATGAAAGGAAATAACCCACGAGGGGGAAAACATTACTGGAAAACTTTACTAGAAAACATAACAAACAAACCGGATGGAACGGTAGAGCCACGGAAACATCACAGAGAGACATGAGCGACAATGACACGACACCAGACAGCAAACACTGAGGGATATTTATAGGACACATGAGGGAAGGTAGTGATGAGAGACAGCTGGGAATGATTATGGGAAACAAGGAGGCGGGGCAGACTAACGAGACAAACACACGGGAGAGAGAGCAGTGCCACGGTTCTGTCCACTAATAACACTGGAAACAGAGACAGAACCGTGACACTACCCCCCCTCTAAGGAACGCCACCTGGCGTTCCAACATGAAACAAAACCCAACACCGACATCACCACCAAGCATGACACACAAGACAGGGAACTCAAGGAATACAATGGAAGGTCAGGAATGGGAGGGAGGGAGGGCAAAAAGACCAAATCAACAACTAAAGACATTGCATGAAAAAAGGACACAATGGCAATTCCAAACCAGAAAACAAAAGTCCACAACCTAGGAGAAAACCAAAAAAAGTCAGACACAGAGTCCAGGAAGGGGCAGGTGGGATGAGCCAGGGTGGCTCTAGGGGGCCAGGGATCCCAGTAGGCAACCAGGGCGGAGTGGGAGGTGTGAGCCAGGCGGGCTCCAGCCTGTCAGAAGTCCCGGCAGGCAGCCAGGGTGGCGCCGGGGGAACCAGCCAGGCAGATTCTGGCAGGTCCGGCGGGTCTGGTAGGGCCAGCATGTCAGGCAGTGAGAGTTCGGGTACGGCCCGCGGGTCCGGGCGCAAGAGTTCGGGTACGGCCCGCGGGTCCGGGCGCAAGAGTTCGGGTACGGCCCGCGGGTCCGGGCGCAAGAGTTCGGGTACGGCCCGCGGGTCCGGGCGCAAGAGTTCGGGTACGGCCCGCGGGTCCGGGCGCAAGAGTTCGGGTACGGCCCGCGGGTCCGGGCGCAAGAGTTCGGGTACGGCCCGCGGGTCCGGGCGCAAGAGTTCGGGTACGGCCCGCGGGTCCGGGCGCAAGAGTTCGGGTACGGCCCGCGGGTCCGGGCGCAAGAGTTCGGGTACGGCCCGCGGGTCCGGGCGCAAGAGTTCGGGTACGGCCCGCGGGTCCGGGCGCAAGAGTTCGGGTACGGCCCGCGGGTCCGGGCGCAAGAGTTCGGGTACGGCCCGCGGGTCCGGGCGCAAGAGTTCGGGTACGGCCCGCGGGGCGAGCAGTCTCGGCGGCGCCGGCAGGGCGAGCAGTCTCGGCGGCGCCGGCAGGGCGAGCAGTCTCGGCGGCGCCGGCAGGGCGAGCAGTCTCGGCGGCGCCGGCAGGGCGAGCAGTCTCGGCGGCGCCGGCTGCTGGAGAGTGGTCTGTGGGGTTTGCGAGTTGGAGGACACCCTTTTCCTCCTCCTCCGCTTTCCACGGTGGTGAGCGGGCTCTGGGACGACGGCCTCCGGGCCGGCAGCGGGCTCTGGGACGACGGCCTCCGGGCCGGCAACGGGCTCTGGGACGACGGCCTCCGGGCCGGCAGCGCGGGCTCTGGCAAGCTCCGCTGCCAAGAATTCCTGGGGAGATAGGCCCGTGAATGGCGTGGACACGGCCTTCACAAACCCCCAAAAACTTAGGTTGTCCATTGCCCTCATCCTCCACCAGCAAAGGGGCTTATCCAAGGAGTAATTCAGAAGGTCCTTAAGAGCCGCGTCGTTGATATTAAGGCCCTCCGCGGCTCTGCAGAAGGTTACGGCGAATTTCCGTAAGTCAGCCCCTTGCTGGCGGAGAGCGGTGAGAGCTCTAAACTTGACGTAGCGGTCATAAGTGAGCCCAGTCATAGGTGACTCTGGTGGCAGATTAGATCTTCTTTCCCGCTGCTTCCTTCCCATGATTAAACGGGCAAAAAAATAAATACAAAACTAAATTCCTTCCCCGCTGAGTCCAAACACTGGTCGTGTCATTCTGTCACAAATCGCATGCAGGGAGGACTCAAATGCAGGGGAAGTGTTTATTATAACAAAATGAACATAAGACATGAAAGGAAATAACCCACGAGGGGGAAAACATTACTGGAAAACTTTACTAGAAAACATAACAAACAAACCGGATGGAACGGTAGAGCCACGGAAACATCACAGAGAGACATGAGCGACAATGACACGACACCAGACAGCAAACACTGAGGGATATTTATAGGACACATGAGGGAAGGTAGTGATGAGAGACAGCTGGGAATGATTATGGGAAACAAGGAGGCGGGGCAGACTAACGAGACAAACACACGGGAGAGAGAGCAGTGCCACGGTTCTGTCCACTAATAACACTGGAAACAGAGACAGAACCGTGACAGGTTCATCATAGTTGTAGATTTGCTTGCCCAGGGCAGAACTGGTTTTGGATCTTCCACTGAGTCAGAGGGAGCGTGAAGTTGGGACAATGAATCTGGTCTGGTGTTCTTTGATCCTGGTTGACAGGAGATACTGAATTGGAAGCGAGTGAAGAATAAGGCCCATCTGGCTTACCTTGGGTTCAGTCTCTTGGCCTCTGTGGGGTATTGCAGTTTCTTTTTTTGGTCTGTGAGGCCTCCATTCCTCCAGGACAAGCTTGATAGCCAGTTACTCTCAGTTTCCAATTTTGTAATTCTGCTCCGCTGGGGACAGTTTCCTGGACAATAAGGCACATGTAAGGAGTTCTGATGACTTATCCTGCTGCTTTTACAGGACCACACATTTACATTTACATAAAATTTATTAATTTAGCAGACACTTTTATCCAAAGCGACATACAATTTGAGGAATACAGAAAGAGATTCATCTTGAAGATGGCATGCTCGACTTCAGGTTTCCAAGACACAGAGTGAGGTCTGCCTTTTAACAGTGAAGTGTGCCCTCTTCCAAGCTGGCCAAGGCACAGTTAGCAAACCACCCCTGGGTAAACGAACCAGACATTTGGGGTCAAACATGCTCTGGCACAGTTCAGATCGCCTAGTGTGAAAACACTCTAAGTTTGAGAATGATATTTTGAGCTTTATGAATTTTCTTCAACGGGTCAAATTACTGAAGAAAGCCTGAAAACAGATATACAAACATTCCCTCTAAACTCCTGTCATATATACTGAAAATTGCTATCTTGTCAATATTTCTTTGTGCATTGTGTGACGAATAACATAAATGGCATCAAAATATTTCAGCAGTCTCGTCATGTTTAGTTTCTTACATATTACCTCACATTTTTCAAGCGTTTAAAAGTGCCGCACTGCCCAGCTTCTGTGAGCAGTAAATTCCGCCTTCTCTGATTTAATTGGCTCTCTCAAACATTTTGACATTGAAAAGCCCTTTTAAACCATCTGAGTGTGCATGCTAAATTGATTGGAATGTTTTACTCACGAAAGGATAGGCTACGTAAATTTGCTACTATTCATTCTATCCCAATTTTCTGAGGAGACTTATTTAAATGATATCTGTCAGATAAAAGAACAATTTTATGCATGGGATTGCTGAAATGCTTACTGCAGCTATTAAATAAGTGCTGTCCCATATTTTTAAAACGACTGCATTTATGCACACACAAATGTTCAAACTTTCACGTGCGCGTGTTCACGTGTAACATAAGCGTTGCAGGTGGTGATGAATGACACTGAAAATGTGTTTCTCTGGAGAGCTCCTTGCGCTCTTGTCAGGAGGGAGAGGAGCAGGAGAAGATCAATGGCCTTCAGCAGCTGAAGTGATTCTCCCGTGGCTCGCCGGCTGCTTAAACTGCCCATGTTTCCACAGAGCTGTCAGATGGAGTGCAAGGACTCATTGTTCAGAAATGACATTGAGTGAATCCATCGATGGTTGACCTGATCCAATCCTATGAGGAGAGATGAAATGCAATGGTTCATATGGTCAGTAGGGTCACATGCATGTTTATTCGTGTATTTACATAAGCTGCACTCAAAAAATACACAGCGTACCTATAGGCCTAACCTTTTGAAAGACTACTTTTCTATACACTTACACTACACACACACACACACACACACACACACAATGTGTATAGCCTATATATGTTCATATGTACAAAATGTAGTGCAGAACTTGAACAATCTGGAATTGATTGTTGTGGGTTGCTATACAGTGGTGCATAAAAATTGAAAGCTGTCAGAAGGTTTGTGGTGATGACATTGAAATTGTGGGACCGTGGTGTTGTTTGTTTATGGCCTACCTTTTACTTTTTACTTCTGTGGGATATTCCAGAAAGCAGGTTATGTGACATAGAGATGTTCAACGCATGCAAGCTCTATGAGGCTCCAGTGGGCATGACAGATTTGTATATATATATATATATATATATATATATATATATATATATATATATACATTTCAAAATTGCAAAACGTCTTTTGGACAGATAAGACCAAGATAGAGCTTTTTGGTAAAGCATATCATTCTACTGTTTACTGAAAACATCACGAGGCCTACAAAAGAACACAGTACCTACAGTCAAAAATGTTGGAGAACATTCAAAGATATTTTGCCTCTGGCACTGGGTGCCTTAACTGTGTGCAAGACATCATGAAATTTGAGGATTACCAAAGGATTTTGGGTCGCAATGCAGGGCCCAGTGTCAGAAAGCTGGGTTTGCGTCCGAGATCGTGGTCTTCCAGCATGACAATGACCCCAAACATACTTCAAAAAGCACCAAGAAATGGATGGCAACAAAGTACTGGAAAGTTCTGAAGGGGCCAGCAATGAGTCCAGATCTAAATCCCATTGAACACCTGTGGAGAGATCTTAAAATTGCTGTCGGGAAAAGGCGTTCTTCCAATATGAGGGACCTGGAGCAGTTTGCAAAGGAAGAGTGGTCCAAAATTCCGGGAGAGAAAGCTTATTGATGGTTATAGGAAGCGATTGGTTTCAGTAATTGTTTCCAAAGGGTGTGCAACCAAATATTAAGTGTATCCAGTGTATCTGTAATACTCCTGTAAAGGTCTATATTAAACATTTAAACACAATTGACAGCAAGCTTAGAAGCATTATTAAAAAAAAGACACACTAGAGCTGCAATTTTTTGACCAAAGTCTTCACGTATCTTGATAAAGAGCTGGTCATACCAATTGACAACCTCAGCGGAACTCTGGTTTTGACTGTGACCATGACTATGTATACACACACACACACACATACACACAGACACATCTGTTACGCAATCTAGATAGACATATAGATAGAATTTATCGTCTCACATATTATTGATCTGCATTCAGACGTTTTCTGTGCTATGATTGTCAGGGAGTCGCCCTGACAATCTTGTCTGTCTTGTCTCTGTTCAATGTTTCATTGCTTGTTTTGTGTCTGAGCACATGGCCCCATGGTTTACTATTTGTTTGCTTGATTGTATTCACCTGATCCTCATGTGCTGTTCCCCGTATATTGTATTCCTTTCCCCCATGTTCTTGCAGATTTGTTTTTGTGTACATTTTGGTATGGTCTTGGTTTCTTACTAGAATCTGCATGGTATCGTAGCGCTTGTTCTAGTTGTGAATATTACCCAGTTTCTACATCTAGTATTTCCTTGTTGTTATTTTGGTGTTTTCTCTAAGTCTTGTTCTAGTTAGTTAGTTGCTTTTTGTGCATCCCAGTTTTGTTTAGTTCTTGTTTTCTCTTCGGAGATTGAAGTTAACTTCTGCATGATATTTTCTTCTCCTGTGTCCTACTCCCTGCAATGTTGTTGTTTTTGTCTTCTATTAGCAAGGTTATAGTTACTCATTTTTCTAGATCTGTCTTTAGTCACTAGTTGCTTTCATCTGGTTTATGTTGCATCTTGTTTCATTTATAATCATCTCTCATGTCTTACTGTGTTGTCTATCTTGTTCATAATGAGTTTTGCGTCTGTTCCTGCCCTGCACCCTGAGATTTCCTGGCCACTGACTCCCTCTGCCTGGCAGCAAGACTGGTCCAGCTGTTTAACAAGTCTCTGGTTCTGTGTGCTTCTATCTGGCAGCAAGGCTGGGTCCGCATCTGAGATTTACAAGTTTTGGGTCTGCTGTGCTTCTGCTTAATCTATTCACTGGTGCTGCTTCTCCTGTACTCATCAGCCCGTTGTCACCCGGGACTGGTCTCAGTGGTCACCCTCCCCTGCCTGTCACTGTGTCGTCTACCCTGCCCTACTGGTTGAACTGTTTCACACCTCATTCCCCCCGCTGTGCCTTGTCTTCAGTCTTGTCAATAAAACCCCATCACTTTTTTTCATTCGGTGTTTAGGTTCTCTCCCTTATTTCTATAATAGAAAATTACCTATATCTCTTAGATTTCAAGCAATGTGGAAGCAAAATTACTAAACATAAAAATAAACTTTTACAGCCATGTTGTCTTTGCAAGAACAATAATTGATGGCAATTATTATATAATTGGCATCAAATAAACAATATAGTTCTTAATTACAGTGATTAAGATTTTTAAGCAAAAAGACTGAAAAATTATTACAAAGCCACCAAATACGTTAAGATGTTCACCAAGTATGTAAATCAGCATTAAACAAAAGAAGAAAAATGTATTGTGTACTTTTTTTTAGTGTCCGTTTCCATGGAGACCCGTGGATTTGTCACTCTGTTGAGAATGTCTTGTGTGTTCACCGTGAACATACTCTGAGTTTGATGATCTTACTTCTGGATGCATTTTGGAACCAACATACCTTGAGTAAGCAAGGCTTGGGTAAATCAACCAAGAGTTCAGTTTAAGTTTGACGGTGAGATAACTTTCCTTTCTGGAATATCCCCTGGTGAATACATTTAGGTTTCAAAATTCATAAAAGCTCTGTTCATCTGTGATAATTATCTTGATGAACAAAATGTGTAAATGTCATAATTTTTTGTTGATCACACTGCTTGTTTTCTGCAATAATTCAAAAAGCTAAAAGATAATTAGTGAAACCATTTATGCATGTACTTAATTTTCAGAAAAAGTCTGCAATACTGTAAGCACATTATATTCTTTACTCTCAGCTTGCATCTGTAAAACATCTACGTTATTACTGTAACCCCGTTTCCTGAACGAGGGAACAGAGAAATTATGGTAGAACTGACAAATTGGTCATCTCGGTTGAGAGTTCAATCATCTTCAAGTGTAACTAAATAAGCCAGTGCACAATTTTGTGTGAGATTTGCATCACAAGCCCCACCCCACTCCATGTGTACGATCACACATTCAAGTTTTCACCGAGGAGCTGAGCCGGTGGCCCGGCTGCTCAGTGGTGGTACAGCAATTGTGGCAATGGGACATAACATGTCCATTCCCTCCTTACAATAGTAATCTAGACGTTCCCTACCAGTCAGTCAAATTCAATGTCATGTCAGAACTCAAGAAGGGAATGCTATGGTGGCCACATCCCACCCGCAGGGAGGTAATGTGGAAATTACACATATGGAAGGTCTCTGTAGTAGATTCAGCCCAGCAGGGGAGAAGTCAATACTATGATTTGCAGGGAAAGACACAGACTCACAAGATATGGGCACCTTGCCTAGCACAGGGGAAACCAGTGGGCATACCTTGGTGTTCTAGATCTGGTGTCAGATGTCTCCAAAACATCTGGCTGTCAGTGGTGCTGAAGGAACTCCAACAGAGTTCACCAGATGGGGAACTCACCCGAGGAGCAGAATAAGTACACATATCCAGCGCAGCAAGCGAGACACCAAGTGGGGCCCTCTCCACTACTGGCTACTGGTGGAGCGTGCACAGGAGGACACTGGCTCTACACAAAGGTTATAGAACCTTGTAAATGTTTTAGGTGTCACCCAGCTTGCACCTCTACAGATGTATGTCAGCGAGATGCTACACACCAGAACCAAGGAGGAAGCGACACTTCTTGCAGAGTGCGCCCCCTCTCTTAGGGGGCACCGCTGATCTTGGGGTTGGCCTTAAGCTCTATCATGCAGATGTTCAAAAGAGAGTAGAATGAGAGAGAGGTCCTAAGAAGGCATGAGGTGAGGGCATGAAGGATTTAATCTTTTCACATTTTTCAGGAACTTGATGATCATGTTGTGCTTACCCACAGACTTGCCATCTACTGCCTCGGGATGTGTGGCAATAGCGCACACATCCCTGATTGGCCATCTCCATCCAAGTGATGGTGTCAACTACAGCTTGGGGTAGGTCACCTAAGTCCTTCGCGTCCCATCCTGGGTGCCAGAGGGTGCCCTGTCTCTGAGAAAGCAGAGGAATGCTCCAGGGAGGGACTTTTGCGAGGTGCATGAGTTCTGGGAAAACTGGTCCAGTTGGGTCAGTAGGGTGCAACTAGCAAGGCCTACTCCACGTCAGTGGCGTAGCCACGGGGGGGCCTGGGTGGGCCTGGGCCCCCTCATTTACATGTCCGGCCCCCTCAGATTTTCAATTGTTTAAAATCGCGACTGTGAAAACTAAAGTGAAAACACATATCGCCCACCGCACAAGAAGATCGCAACGCACCCCCAAAGTCAAGAATAGCGCGCTGCGCATCACAACTCGTCTTGGCTGAAAGCTTAAGGCGATGGACTAGAGATCCATTGGAGTGTCTCCGCGCAGGTGCGAATCCAGCCGACTACGTTATGCTCAGGCCCCCTCATTTTAAGCTGGGCCCCCTCAAAAATAAATTTCTGGCTACGCCCCTGCTCCACGTCCTCCCTGACTTTGCAAAGTGTCTGTGGAAGTAGACTCACTGGAGGAGAAATATACTTGCATAGACCCACGGGCCAGCTATGTGCCAGCGTGTTCGTGTGAGGCTCCACAGAGGCAAACAAGTCTACCTGTGTGGCTCCAAAGCCTCTCCAGTTAGCTGAACCACCAAGGGATGGCATCTCCATTCCCCCAGACATGGAGACTATCATGAGAGCTCAGATGCTCGTGACTCCAGATGAGGAGAAGTGGGCAAGTTGAAACATGCAGAGACTCTGAATTTTTTTTCCGTTTTTACTGAGGTTGAACAAGTCCAAATCCATACAGAGAAAAGAGAAACTCTACAGGGGAGAGAGTTTTCTCTTTTCGCAGTTGACCCGAAGATGCACAACTGCTATTGCGACCGGGCCAGAATGGGCCATTTCTCGAAATAGTTAAGGATGTGAATGCCGCATTTCCTCATAAGATCAAGGACTGGCTTCATGACCTTCGTGAAGACGTGAGGTGATGGGACAGCCCAAAAGGGAGGACTTTGCACTGATATTCCTGCCCCTTGAACGCAAAGCATAGGAACGGTCTGTGTTGAGGAAGAATCAGGACATGAAATTATGCATTCACTCGTCCGATGATCGTAGAGAAGAAATAACTACTCAACTCTAAAGTAAAAAGCAAAATGTGTGATCGCACGCCCTCTGACTTATTTACCATATTGGTTGGTTTAGTTACAAAGATGATTGGGCTCTCAGAGATCCCAGTTCGTCAGATCTGTTCTAATGTATTGTCAAACGTAACTGACTGATAGGGAACAAACTTTTTGCTAAATGCTAAATATAGTTCTTTACATTAGATGCATTATTCTAAACTAACATATCTTTTTTAATGTAGAAAACACTGACATAAATAATGTGCTACAATAATTACAGAATTACCTACACCCAATAATCATGTGTAAAACACTTCTACATAAAAGCATCACTTGGATATCAACTTAATGTTTTCAGAAAGACAAGTTTCAGAAAGATTTTATAATATAAATATGCTCAATCTGATCATTTAGAAAACAAACTTAATGCTTTGAGAAACAAATATATTTGTGACCTGTGCATTTTTTATTACTTTGTAAATATATACTGAATATGCATACAAGTCAAGTCATCTTTATTTCCATAGCACTTTAAGCACTACAGATTGTTTCATGCAGCCAACAGTCATTCATTCAAAATTCACTGAATAGTCATTATTCAGCTCAAGTCAGTGAAGTTTATCAATTGTGAATACTGTATGTACTGTGTATTTATGCACATACATGTATGTCTAAGTGCCATGTGAAACTCTTGTACACTCAACAGCATACTGAACAAGGAAAGAACACAAGAGAGTAGTGTTTTACATTTTTCACATCCCTGTGTAGTTTGGTGTGTATATGGCTAATCATATAATGGTTTGTGTGTAGAGTTACTATGCAAAACCACAATTTTTGGTTCACAAATTTTTGATTTCACAATTTTTGCGCATTTTGTGTGAGTTTTTGCATCTTGTTTTGTGGTTTGTGAAATGAAGCAGTAGTTTCAGAAATTGTGTAAGCATTAAAAAAAACTGTAATTAAAGATTACAATATTAGTTATAATAATTAATACTGTAATATTCCATAAAAATCCACTTCCACTTTTGATTTCATGGTGACTTTAAACAATAATAGCACCCTTGAATAAACATTTTAAAACCTTTAAAAACGTGTAATTTTGCTAGCATTTGCAAGGTAATCTCTTATGTAGGGTAATGAACAGTAACCTGATTCTTTTGATAATAGTTAACATATGTTGTGATGCTCAGGCTCCATCTCCATACAGACCTTCTACAAAACACTGAGACTTTTTGATAAACTCAGCTCGTATGGACTCTGGCAGTGCAGAAATTGCTTCGTGAGCGTCTCGTGCGATTGTTAAAACGGGCGCTCTGTGCTTGGGTCGTCAATCACCTCAGCACCCCTCCTTTGGGCTCAAGGGCTTCAGCGGGAGAGCTAAATTGGCTCTAGCATCATCGCCGCCGCTGTCGCCGTCTTCACTGAAGAGTTTTTTTTTCCGCACGTGGTGCAGAAAGCAAGGCTGTCTCCTGTCATCCTTTTTCTTTTCAAGTTTCTGGGGGCAGAAGGGAGCCACTCGCTGTGTGAATGATATGAAAAGCCTTTTAAAAGCACATTAAAATGGGGAAGTTGTGTACAAAGAGGTGTTCTCTCCTGGCTGGTGGAGATATCGGGAATCACAAATGTCTCTGGGATGTGTAGAGAAAGGTGGGATAGACAGAAAATGGCCTGTGTCAGTAGACAGAAGTATTGCATAACAAGCATTTCAACAAAACAGCTGTGTATGCCTACATCTAGTTGCTGAGGCCTGAAGATTTACAAGTACTGCATGAACTCTGAATGTATGAAAAATGATTTGTGACTATGGTTGGTCTCAAAGAGCTTAATGGACCTCAGGGAGAGCTATTTGCTATTGCTATAGAGCTATTTATATCCTCAAGGATAAACTATCAAACCAATCCAAGGTCAATAGGTCGGTTTGTGAGATATAAACTTGCAATTGTGAGTTATAAAGCCAGTGAAAGAGTTTAAATCTAACAATTCTGAAAATAAATCAGAATTGTGAGGTAAAAAGTTGCAAATTAACTTTCTTTTTTTTTATTCAGTGGTGCAATGGAGGCCTCTCCTTGGACAGCATACCAAATATGTATGCAATTTTAGTCTATCTGACTTATTTGTAAGTATGAAATCGTGAACCATTTTTGGTTTCCAAAAAAAACTTTCAGTGAACAGTTCTTCATAAACCTCTTTTAAAAATATAAAAATATAAAATCTATAAAAGAAACAATTGTGAAATGGAAAGGTCCCATGGATGTTAAAGGTCCTTCATGGAATAAGGAATCTTAAGTAATCAATGAGGAATCTTTATTTTTAAGTGTGTGCTGAACCCAGATTTTTCCTTTATGATTCAGATACTGAACAGATAATAATACACATTATTGGAGTTCTCTTGTTGGAAAGGTTATGTTCTGTGTGTATGTGTGTGTGTGTGCATGTGTGCGTGTGTGTGTGCACATATTAGAAATCCAGCGGTAAAGAATCAACCAGAGCAGCTGTCAGAGCTGTTTAGAGAGCTGTACACTGATGTGATGCATTCCGATGAGAAACCCGCTATGGTCTCCTCCTGACCATTATTCTGGGCCTGCTGAAAACAGTGTCATATTGGCTCCGATTTGATATATTTGCTAAAGGTAAATAAAGTAAAGTCACTTTCAAAACTGTTATGTGGCTAATTTGGATGTGCTTTAAAATTGGCTGAGGTTTTTTTGCCCCATGTCTTACTGTATCTTCTGCAGAGGAACAGAAGAGAAAAATGCTCTTCAACCAAATTTATGAGTCTAATGTGTGATTGAATTTGAAAAAAGAGGACAAGAGAGAATGAAATGACCTGCATGACCATGTGTCTCATTTGTTCGATGGTTTCGGGCATGTAATTCCTTAATGCTGAATTTTAATAGGACAATGTACTTCATGTTTCACACAGTGCCACACTTACAGGGCTTATGAACTACCTGTCAGAGGAATATATAACATGATGACATGATGACGCATCATGAAAAACGTCTCAGGTTACGTATGTAACCATAGTTCCCTGAGAGGGAACGAGACGCTGCGTCATCGCTATGGGAACACCCCCGCGTCATCAACTCTTGAAGCACAATAGAAAACACCTGTGAGAATGACGCGGATGACGTCATGAGCCAGGAAACAAAAGGCACACCGAAACCGGCACCGACAGCTTGCGAACGTCTGAAACAAGCGCGGCATGCGGGAGAGCTAGGGCTGATGCTGATGACGCAGCGTCCTGTTCCCTCTCAGGGAACTATGGTTACATACGTAACCTGAGACGTTCCCTTTCAAGGGAACTCGAGCTGCGTCATTGCTATGGGAACGCTATACCAACGCCACCCTAGCGGAAAAGCATGCCCCAAAGTGCTCCAGTGGAGATGTTCTGGCACCCTCGGGAAAACCAGTCTCTCACGGCAAGATAGCCTCAGCTAGAACTTGCCCCACTGAGTGATCTGCACGGCTCGTCGGGCCTCAGCCCCCGGAGAGCCATACCCAATGCTCGCACTGGGCTGCAGACCTCCTGACCCATGACGAGAGGGAAAAACCCCCGCAGAAGGAGGAACCGCAAAGCGGCCCTTGCGCTCTCCTAGCCTCAGCCAGGGAGAGTAACCTTAAATCCTGCGGGAGACCCCCTCAGTGAGGAGACCGGACTCACGACCTCAGTTGTGAACCGGAACTCCGCGGCTGCGGTAGCGGCTCTCGGCCCAGTAGCGAACCTGGGGAGTGTCTACCACAAATTGACCCCAGGACGCCCAAGGTGGTGGCCCTAAGAGAGGGCCACCGACAGACTGCGCATCGCAGCGCCAGCCGAGGAGCAGCCACCCAACCACAAGACCGCCTAAAACCCGAAGGTAACAAGGCATAGGCGAGGTGAACCCGAAATACATATGGGGACTTAAGCACTGTTGTGCTGCCCGGCCCAGAACCGTAAGTAGTGAGAGTTAAACCTGACCTGAGGCACTTCTCAAAATGGTCTGGTTTGAGGCACTTGCCTAGGGGTCACCTTATCGCCAAGGAGGTCCAACACGCACCGAGCTACAACAACCGTCAGGCCTAGGCCAGAGCACGGCCGGAGCTACTACTACGCATCGGGAAGTGGCTCCTAGTAGAAGACCGACCACAACCCAGTGACGCGTAGAACCTTTCTCAGAAGGTAGGTACGCCCAGCACCAGGGGAATAACGAGGCGCCCGGGGCCTCCCGGGTTAACGCTGACACCACCCTGGAGACGCTAGGGAGATGGTCCCCCGAAGGGGACCCTCCAGAAAATGCGCCAAACCCGCTGGCTAGCAGGACCATATATATATAAAGGGAGAAGAGCTTGAAGAGGGGCGGATGACCGCTCAAGCTCGACTGCTGATGCCACGGGGCCAAAGGCTTCGACCGTGGCAGGACAGAGTACTCCCAGGAACCTACTACGCTGCACAACAGTGGCTCGAAAAAAGGAAAAAAAAGGAACCAGCCCCTCGAGGCTCCGATATTTTCCGAACATCCGCTTGAAAAAGCGGGAAATCCAGCTTGAGCCCAGTGCAACCTGGCGTCCTCAGGAAACCAGGTAGCATGGTAGCAATACTTAATTTTGCTCTCTCAGTCCAGATGCAAAATACAGCTCCTCAGAGCTGAAAAAGCGCATCAGAGTGAGTCTCGAACCCGAGTCTATTGCATGAAAGGCAAACACAGTGTCCACTGCACCACAATACACACATATTCAATTTTAATCTAAGTCGGAATAATCCGCCACAGGACGTGCTTCCTCGCGAACCCAGCATCAACGATCGTCGCTGAGCCTCAGCAGCAGCGAGATCGAAACTGTGCTCACAATACCCGCCGCCAGCGCCCCCGAGCGCTGACTGCGAGATGTAGTGCAGCCAGTGAAATAAACACTGACTGAGCACGATACGATGAAAGACTGTGTGCCTCCTGCTTGCGTGGGTACACGGGCATGGAGACACACAGCGCTTTCTTTCTTCTTTTCTTTCTCTAATACCGACAATACCCAGCTCCTCGAAACTGGACTGCCGCAGTAGAGAGTTTTCATCCCCCGAGTCTACGGGGCTCATCCTCGGACGAGCTCCGGAAGCCCGGGGGAAGGGGGGTATATCCGGGAGAACATATGTGATCCCCATGACCGGGACCGCCGCAACGCCTCAGCGGCAGCGGGACCCATGCCACGAGGACCACGCACTCTAGCAGCCTCCCCGAAGGTTGCTAGGCGAGAGCAGAGAGTTAGCAGTGGAAACCGCTCACAATCCGCACAGGCACCGCCCTTGAGCGCTGCCAGTGCATGCTCTACCCCCCTGCATGACACTCGTAAAGTGTGCGTATCCCCGCCAGTAATAAATGGGAGAAGGGAAACACGCAGCGAAAAACTTTCTGCCATACTGAAAACTCTTGCTACACAGGCTTTCTAGTGCTTGTTGAAGACGAAAAAGCTGTCGGTGCCGGTTTCGGCGTGCCTTTTGTTTCCTGGCTCATGACGTCATCCGCGTCATTCTCACAGGTGTTTTCTATTGTGCTTCAAGAGTTGATGATGCGGGGGCGTTCCCATAGCGATGACGCAGCATCTCGTTCCCTTGAAAGGGAACATCATCTACACAAATCCTCAAGGATGAACTGCTCATGAACTTATTTTCATATCCAATTGGAAGTGACTAGTACAGTACAATACATACTTGTCAGGTTTATGCTCCGTTCTGTTACTCAATATGCGTTTTTAAGGGGATAGTTCACCCAAAAAGGAAAATTCTGCCATTACTCAACCTCATGTCATTCCAAACCTGTGAGATTTTTGCTTGAGGTGTGAGAACCAATGAGGTTAATTCTCATGTGTGACACAGCACATTTGAGCTTCCACAAGAACCAATTAGGTTTTTTCTTGCACATCAAGCAGGTTTGGTTGAGCTTCTGCTGGTCAATGTTTAAATGTGAATAAAAGCCTACATTAAATCTGTTCTTATAAAGCAATCATGTCTCTTCAGAAAATGTTGACTAAACCGCTCAATTGATGTGGATTAGTTTTACTCTTTATTTCTTTTTGGAGCATCAAAGTGTTTGCATTTATCTGTCAATAAAGAAAAGCGCTCAGATTTCATTAAAATGATCTTCATTTGAGTTCCGAAGTTAAAGAAAAGTCTTATGGGTTTGAAACTACATGAGGGTGAGTAATTAATGACAATTTAAGTTTTTGGGTGAACTAACCCTTTAGCGATCTTACATTCTTATGCTCTCATACTATGTCATCATCAACTGTCGAAGTTCACAAAAGAAGAAATTCAAATTCAAATTCATAGTGCTCATAAAAGTGAAGGCCAAAATTACCTGGATGGCAAGATTCGGAAGTGTGCATATGATGGACATTTTACTATCCATGAGGCCACAGGAGAGCACTGAAATTCATGCTGGTAGATAACGTAATAAGGGCAACACTGCGAATGTAGTACGTCCAGATTATATTCATACTACACACATACATTATATATCGAACAGCCAACTGAGATCCCACCCTGCCTTCAAAGGCCATGTGCTCTCCAAAGCCATGCCTCTTCCAAAACACATGAACGCACACAGCAGAGTCTGCAAAGCATCACAAGGAATAACATTAATTACCTCATGTCTCAAAGCACATAACTTATTAATAATAATAAAAGCAAAAACTTACAGAACTCTTACTTGTACCACCTGACTGCTGCAGATTCATTTTGTTGTTAACACTATTTTGCATAGTGTTGACAAAGAAACGGATAAAGACAAAAGCAAACACCGGGGATATACACTCACCTAAAGGATTATTAGGAACATCTGTTCAATTTCTCATTAATCAACCAATCACATAGCAGTTGCTTCAATAAATTTAGGGGTTGGTCCTGGTCAAGACAATCTCCTGAACTCCAAACTGAATGTCAGAATAGGGAAAGAAAGGTGATTTAAGTCATTTTGAGCGTGGCATGGTTGTTGGTGCCAGACGGGCCGATCTGAGTATTTCACAATCTGCTCAGTTACTGGGATTTTCACGCACAACCATTTCTAGGGTTTACAAAGAAAGTGTGAAAAGGGAAAAATATCCAGTATGCGGCAGTTCTGGGGGTGAAAATGCCTTGTTGATGCTAGAGGTCAGAGGAGAATGGGCCGACTGATTCAAGCTGATAGAAGAGCAACTTTGACTGAAATAACCACTCGTTCCTTAAAGGGAAGGGCCTTGTTGAATCAATGCCACATAGAATTAAGGCAGTTCTAAAGGCAAAAGGAGGTCAAACACAGTATTAGTGTCACAAATGCTGATGAGGTTCCCACCAACGGCCACCAGAGGTCGCACTCACCATTGTACTAGCTCTGTAGGACTACATTTCCCATGCACCCACTTCCATGGACTGATTACCACACACCTGCTGTACATCATCTCTACTATTTAAACACTGGATACCCAACACCTTACCGCGAAGTCTTGTTTGCAGCTACATTTCTGAGCGTTATTTCCCCTGTGTTAACCTTGCCTGTGTTCTGACTCTGCCTTGTTCATCGTGTTTGATTCTGTGCCGCCTGCCCCTAGCTCATTGTTTATCTGGATTCTGGAGTCTGATCGTTTGCTGCCTATCCTGACCTACTGCCTGTTTAACCATTCTCTCTGCCTTGCCCTTGACATTGCTGTTCTGCCTGGGGATTCGACCTAAGCCTGTTTGTACCCTGATACTGTCTGATCTTAATAAACTGCAGATGGATCTTAACCTGCCCGAGTCCTCGTTACAGAAGACTTCGCCAACAACAGATCCAGCGGTTTATCGACACTTCTCCAATGAACTGTCAGTCCAGGCCAATCAACTGGTGAGTCATCAACAACAGCTTGAGCGATTAACTACCATGACAGAGGAACTGATAAAGGTAGTGCACTACCTCCATCAGCCCTCATCGGAGGCTAACGCAACAGAAAATTCTGAGTCAATTTACCATGCCACTGAATGCTCAACCCATGACCAGTAATCCCAGTTTAGCGTTTCCATAAAAGTTTGATGGAACTCCGAACAAATGTAAAGGCTTCCTCATGCAATGCTCTCTTTTCTTGGCCAAACAACACACTCGTTACCCGTCTGAGCAAGGCAAGATCTCACTAGTATGCTCACTACTCACAGGGAAGGCTCTGGATTGGGCAACAGTGGTCTGGGATGGTCAAGCGCCAGATCAAATGACCTATGCCAACTTTGTTCAACGACTGTGCACAGTCTTCGACCACCCTGAAGGAAAAAAGAGCCCTGGGTAACAGCTGTTAGCCTCACGACAAGGCAATCACACCGCTGCTGAATTTGCCCTGACTTTCAGAACGCTCGCTACACAGACTACCTGGGTAGAGGACACACTGAAACTACTGTTTCGCCAAGGTCTAAATAGTGAGTTACAGTCCGAGCTGGCCTGCCGTGACGAAGACAAAACTCTGGACCAATTCATTGAGTTGGCTATTCGGGTTGACAGCCTTATTCGCTCACGGAGATCCCACCGCGTCACACCCGCTGCTAAGATCCCTCCACACCATGACTACGAAGCACCCGTGCAAGTATATGAAACTCATCTTTCTGCGGACGAAAGAGAACGCCGTTTCAAGAATCACCTCTGTCTCTATTGTGGTCTGGGATCCACCCGGCCATCACAGCAGTCTCATAGGGTGAGTTTACTGATTTCTGCGACCTCCCATAATGACTGCTTTGATCTCCCAGTTACTCTCACATATAAAGCACAAACTATTAGAACCAAGGCACTAATAGACTCTGGGGCTGCGGGAAACTTCATTGATGAAGATTTAGCACTACAATACCGCATTCCACTAATCCCGTGCGAATCTCCCGTGGCAGCGCTAGACGGGCGCCCTCTGGGGACTGGGCATGTACGACACACCACCACCGACGTTGAACTCCAAGTAGGTGTCCTACACACCGAGACCATCCGTTTCTTTGTCATTCATTCTCCAAGAAATCCAATTATTCTGGGCTTTCCATAGCTACAAGATCACAACCCACAAATCTCCTGGCGAGAGAAACAAATCATCCGGTGGAGTTCTAACTGCCAAACCAACTGCCTGAGTAACACCCACCTCACACCCATCAGAAATACGGTCATTCCGAACCCTCCCACCACCCCACCGGGGGTACCTGCAGAATACTTTGATCTCCATGCATTGACTATCGCGGGCTTAATGCAATAACAGTAAAATTCAGATATCCCTTACCTCTGGTCCCTGCAGCATTAGAACAGCTAAGAACTGCCAAGGTTTTCACCAAGCTGGATCTCCGCTCTGCCTACAACTTAATACGTATCCGAGAAGGGGACGAATGGAAAACCGCCTTCTCCACAAGCAATGGGCACTACGAATACCTTGTGATGCCCTTCGGACTCTCCAATAGTCCTTCAGTATTCCAATCCTTCATCAATGATATATTCAGAGACATGCTAAATCAAGGCCTCATTGTATACATTGACGATATTTTGATCTACTCAGATTCTATGGAGGAACACATCTGGCAGGTCCGTGCTTTTCTACAACGTCTCATTAAGCACCAACTTTACGCCACAGCTGAGAAATGTGAATTTCATCAGTCATCGATAGCCTTCCTTGGTTACATCATCAGCCCGGAGGGAGTCGCTATGGATGAAAAGAAGGTACAAGCTGCCTTGAACTGGCCACAGCCCACCACCATAAAGGAATCACAGAGATTTCTGGGTTTTGCCAACTTCTACAGACGATTCATTAGGAACTTCAGTTCAGTCGCAGCACCCCTCACAGCCATGACCAAGGGAGGTACCCCCAAACTTCGCTGGTGCAACGAGGCTTTACAAGCATTCAAGGAATTGAAAGGACGGTTTACATCTGCTCCCATATTACATCATCCTGACCCCAGCTTACCATTCGTAGTAGAAGTCGACGCATCCAATACCGGTATCGGAGCCATCCTGTCCCAACGACAAGGCTCTCCACCCAAACTCTTTCCCTGCGCTTTTTACTCTAGAAAACTCTCACCCGCCGAACAGAACTATGATGTGGGCAATCATGAACTATTAGCCATGAAAGCAGCATTGGAACAATGGCGACACTGGTTGGAAGGGGCAAGACACCCGTTTCTAGTGTTAACCGATGACGCAACTTAGAATACCTACAATCAGCCAAAAGACTTAACCCGCGGCAGGCCAGGTGGGCTCTATTCTTCACCCGGTTTGAGTTCACCATCATATACATCCCAGGCTCAAAAAACACCAAGGCAGATGCACTCTCACTGCAATACGACCTCACCTCTCTGAATCCTAACCAAGACCCTATTATCCCAACCTCTCTCGTTCTAGCACCAGTCCAATGGGACATTATGACCGAAATCACCCAGGCACACGCACAAGACCCACCACCGGCAGAATGTCCAACTGACCGAACATTTGTTCCTCTACAACTCAGGGAAAAGGTTATCCAATGGGTACACTCGACTACCAGCTCTGGTCACCCAGGGATCGTGACCACAACACGTCTAATCCAGAACCGATTCTGGTGGGACACTCTGCAAGTAGACACCAAAAATTTTGTGAATTCTTGTCATACATGTGCAGCCGCAAAAACCAGCAGGATTACTTCAACCATTACCCATCCCATAACGACCATGGTCCCAAATAGCCATCGACTCCATCACAGACCTACCAGTATCGCAAGATAACACTACCATAATCCCAGTGGTCGACCGATTTTCCAAAGCCTGCCGTCTAATACCTCTACCCAAGCTCCCCTCAGCCTTGGAAACAGCCGAACACCTATTCCACTATGTATTCCGCTACTACGGACTTCCCGAGGATATCGTCTCAGATCGAGGCTCACAGTTTACATCCAGGGTATGGTCCGCCTTCTTCCGACTATTAAATGTAAATGTGAGCCTCACGTCAGGATATCATCCCCAATCCAACAGACAAACCGAACGCTTGAACCAAGAAATCACCAAATTCCTCCACATATGCTGCCAACAGAATCAAAAGGACTGGAGTCGATTTCTTCCCTGGGCCGAATATGCACAGAATTCCATCCTGAAACCTGCCACTAATCTTACACCCTTCCAATGTGTTCTGGGATTCCAACACCACTATTCCCATGGTCGAACCGTCTGAGGTACCTGCTATCAACGACTGGTTTCAACGGAGTGAGGAGGTATGGGATCAAGCACATGTCCACCTACAACGAGCAGTAAACAGAACCAAAGAACAAGCTGACCGTCATCGACGTCCTCAACCGAGATACACACCAGGATAGTGGGTATGGCTATCAACCAAGGATCTCCGTCTACGCCTACCATGCAAGAAACTCAGTCCCAGGTATGTGGGTCCATTCAAAATTTCCAGACAAATTAATGCAGTGTCCTATCGTCTGGAACTACCTGCCACTTACCGTGTTGCTCCCACTTTTCATGTATCTCTACTGAAACCGGCCGGTGGTCCGAGGGGGGGACCAGAAAGCAGTGATCCAGGCCCCCCACCCCTGACCCACAACATTCTCCTTGACAGGCTGGAAAGCTGGGTTGGGCTTTCTGAGATGGTTCTTAAATGGTTCAGGTCATACTTAGAAGGGAGAGGTTATTATGTGAGTATTGGTGACCATATGTCTGAGTGGACATCCATGACATGCGGAGTCCCTCAAGGTTCAATACTTGCACCCCTCCTGTTCAACTTATATATGCTGCCACTGAGCCAAATAATGAGAAAGAACCAAATTGCATATCACAGCTATGCAGATGACACCCAGATTTACCTCGCGTTATCACCTAATGATTACAGCCCCATTGACTCCCTGTGTCAATGCATTGATGAAATTAAAAACTGGATGTGCCTAAACTTCCTTCAGTTAAACAAAGACAAAACTGAAGTCATTGCATTTGGAAACAAAGATGAAGTTCTCAAAGTGAACGCATACCTTCACTCTAGGGGTCAAACAACTAAAAATCAGGTCAGGAATCTTGGTGTGATTTTGGAGTCAGACCTGAGTTTCAGTAGCCATGTAAAAACAATAACTAAATCAGCATATTATCATCTCAAAAATATTGCAAGAATTAGATGCTTTGTCTCCAATCAAGACTTAGAGAAGCTTGTTAATGCTTTCATCACCAGCAGGGTGGATTATTGTAATGGGCTCCTCACCGGCCTTCCCAAAAAGACCATAAGACAGCTGCAGCTCGTACAGAACGCTGCTGCCAGGATTCTGAGCAGAACCAGAAAATATGAACACATCACACCAGTCCTTAGGTCCTTGCACTGGCTTCCAGTTACATTTAGAATTAATTTTAAAGTACTGTTACTTGTTTATAAATCACTCAATGGCCTAGGACCTCAATACATTGCAGATATGCTCATAGAATATAAACCTAACAGATCACTAAGATCATCAGGATCAAGTCACTTAGTAATACCCAGGGTTCACTCAAAGCAAGGAGAGTCTGCTTTTAGCTGTTACGCCAGTCGCAGCTGGAACCAGCTTCCAGAAGAGATCAGGTGTGCTCCAACAGTAGCCACATTCAAATCAAGACTCAAAACACATCTTTTTACCTATGCATTTGCAGATTGAGCACTGTGCTATGTCCGAACTGTTTGCATTTTATTTTATCTTTTTATTCTTTTAATCATTTTTAATGTTTTATTTTTATCATTCTTCTTTATGTAAAGCACTTTGAATTACCATTGTGTATGAAATGTGCTATACAAATAAACTTGACTTGCCTTGCCTAAAGCTATTGTAGCCTAACTGTATGCAGCAAAAGTAGATAAACTGGTGGTTTATTGTTTACGCAGCCAATGAGTGAGCTTAAATAGTGAATACACAGTAACAATTTAATATAAATGTTTTGTTATTTCATTATATATTAAATTATCATATTTAATTAGAAATGTTTACATATATTAAAACAAATCTTATTTTTATTGCTAGTAAATGGTGGAACTGAGGGAATGCAGCCCACACGTTGAAAACCACTGGCCTATAATAATATGAAAGAAATGTTTCAATAGATTATGACATTTGTTTGTGATTTTATGTTGTATTTAGTGTGCATTGGGTGCCATACTTCTAATATGCTGGGACAGTTAGTTGAGCAACAAGATTGCAGCACATCTTACTTCTTAAAAGGATGTGTTCTTTGTCCTCACATCCTTCCAAGGCCATTTTTTCAGGGTAGCATGGCATCACCTGTCTTTACGAGAACGCAAGTCTGTTCTTTGCACTTTTGGAATTTAGAAACAGCTATTTTGACATACGTTTTTGTTTCCTTTAGTTCCTGCTTGGCTGTTTAATTTCTGATTCCTTGATTAATTTCTGAGTCCTCATTTTGTTCCTATAGTTACATATTAGTTTCACCTGTGTCTAGTTTGTTTTCCTCTGTTCTAAACCTGTATTTATAGCCCTGCGTTTTAGTTGTTCCTTGTCTTAAGCATAGTGTGGTTTGCATTATTCTCTCAGTGATCTTCTGCGTGTTCTTTCTGAGTGCCTTTGGATTATTAATAAAGAGTGTTTGTTTGTTACACTGAAAGTCTTGCTGAGCACACTTGCTGAAAGTACTTTACTTGTTCTTATAGGGAAAGATTATTAACATGAGGCAAGACATTTCGGAGATATGGATGCAGCTCTCTTGAGGATAACTTTTATCCGAACCTTCCTCATTGTGTACACAGGAATATTTAATTTAATAAATCATTACTTAAATCCTTATGAGCAAAAAACTTGTTCAATAACTTTAAAACTGATTAAATGTAAAACAATATTTTTATTTTTAAATTTACCTATCAAATAATTGTATTATACGCCTTAAAGAATCACTATTTCTTTTTCATTAAGTATTAACTTACAGAAAAATTAGGAAGACTTTTATATATCAGTCTGATCCATATGCAGTTTTATCTGATATATCTGTGGCCTGTAGCAAATTATGATTTTGAAAAAAGATACGATTTTTTGAGCTTTGTTGATGAACGTCCTCCTGGCATGGCTAAGCTCCCATTTGATGTTGAATTGTCTTATATTCAAGTGAGGTATATTCTTTAGAGACCAATTATTGCAGCTTACTTTAGGTCTCACAAGGTCCTAATTACAATAGAAGACTCTTGTAATTGTGACACAGTGGGTCACAAAGGTAACTGGTGAGATTTGAACACTGACCTTTTTCTTCCAGGAAACACAACAGAAAAAAGCTAGTGTTTGACAAACTACTGCAAAATCGGTATAACCATTTATACACTAGAGGAGCTTAACAAGCAACTTGCACAGTCATCATGCACACATTTAAAGAAAAAACAACAACTTCTAAAATTTAATCATGTAACCAGAATACTACAAATGCTACAAAAAAAACATTATTTCATTATCAGATGACAGCAATAACAACAACAAAATGTACAAAAAACAAGGTCTGAATCAGATGAGTTGAGCTGTTACGTGAAATCTTAAAATTGATAAAAGGACAAATTCAGCATTTTTAGTGCTCATTGATTAATCATCTGATGAATTGCCTTAATCACGACGACGGGACCCTTTAAATCATTCAACACCTACTTTATATGACACTTCTGCCCATGATCAATTGGGAGCTGTTCTCTGCTAGACACATGGAACCAATTTAATTATCATCCGATTCATCTTCATTTTCGTCCCAAACTATTCTAAGGTATTATTTATGGTACACACAGTCGTGTGTTTGTGTATCATTTCATTTTAAAGGGCAATTAAAGTCTACTCTGAGCCATTTTCTGACTGATTTAATGAACACTAAATGTCTGCCTCCTCTAAAACATTCCTTCTAGAAATATCAGTGATCTTTAGACCCACCTGATAGACTATTGAGGTGATGCCTCTGCTCAAATCTATAATTTAGCTTAAATGAGAGAGATCTTAATATATCACTTTTAGAGGCTTTACATGACACCTAAAATGGCTAGATGTTTGTTATATAACGGTGTAAAACAAAATGTTTTAGAAGAACATGAAATAAATCACATTTTAGAGGTAAGAACAGTGGTTTATCATGTGGATGAACAATATCTTTTCTCATAACATCTGAAATGCCTCATTGTTAAAATCTGTTCTTCTACTGACAGTGGTACTTTTAAAGCAAACCCTCATACTTTTACAGCATACTTGCGCCGTCTGTTGATAGACATTAAAACTGCACGTCTTCACACATACACCTACATGTGTGTGTGTGTGAGAGAGAAACAGACAGATAGCCCAGTAATGTTACCATAAATGCAATTTTATAAAAGCTCTACAAAGGCAAATAGTGCAAGACGAGCTGACATCTTGGTCAATGTGAAATCAGACTGATTAGAGGCGTTGCACTACTGCCATCTTCAGGGTTTACTGTTATGTATATTACATAATATTATCCTCATCAGACCTGTCTTTGTTTAAAAAAAAGGCAAATACATCTTCCATTTTGTTCATTCACTCCTCTTTCCAGTATATCCTTTATTCCTGTCCCTATTTATCCAACTTCTCCCAATTCGTCCACCATGTTTGTTCTCATATTATGTATTTTAAGCACTTGGCTGATTCAGATTGTAGACCGAGGACGTTTTATCCGTTGTTTTCACGGACGTCACAAAACCTGCGTAGTTACCCACCATGCACTGCGCACCGCCATTTTGATTCCCTACTGTCAGTGTCAACTCGTATATCTTATTGACGATCGTCGCTAATTTTACTTGTTATCATACTCTTTATTACTCTAATACTACATATTTGTAGATTGTAAATCAAAAACAATTAACATAAGTGACTTCTGTTGTGTTTATGGATACACGCGGTGGAATGAGGACAAGTTACCGCAGTTTTAGAACGCTCTGTACTTTCACATTCATGAACCTCTCCATGGACTGAATTAACATGAACAATAGTGTTTTCATCACTGCTCTGTGTCTTTAACGCCTAAAAAGGAGATATAAAATATAACGTTAGGTGTTATTTTAACTGCTGAATCGAATTTCAATATAAAGGACGTTAGACAAATTGGTTGAATTTAACTTGTATTATTTTAATTGTTGAATATGTTTCCAATTTATAACAATAAACAAAAGGTAAAGGAATGTCAAATACTGCTAAAGGTTAAGTTTATTGAGTTACGAAAGCATTTTGGGGAAAGTTACTAATTAGGACAAAGTGGGTGGGGTGGGTTATTGTCTGTCGACTGTAACACATTTTTACTTTTGGTATAAATTGCAGCTTCTAAACATATTAAATATTGTCAATACATTTAAACTTACCCCCTACAAAATGTTTAGAGCATATGATCGTTCTATTCCATTTTTCTTCAGTCTGAATGTCAGCCCTGTTGATCGCAGCTTTCCATACACGTCGCCTTTCTTCTGACAAAATTCGTGTTCTTTCACATTGTCCAGTTATCACTTTTGGAAGTTTAAAAAATCTTACATCTGTACTTACTCCTGGCCTATTTGAACATCCAAAAATTCCACAGATAGGCATTTGTGAGCATAAGTTTTGAATATACAAGCTTTGTCGTTGCTTTGCATAGGGAATCAAAATGGCGGATATGCCGGTACGCAAGTTTCGATGACGTCACGTGAAAACAACGGATACGGTGGAAGTTCGTCATTGCAGGGCGGAAGTTTCATCTGACGTGGCATGAGGGGCGGAAACGCTTGTTTGTGTTTTGGTTCTAAAGGGGAAGTTGCGAGAGAAAAGAAAGGAGGAGACTTGATCTGGGTTGGTAAAATTCCCACTAACCGACCCCAATAATAAGGAAAACCTCTCAAAAAATTTAGCACCCCGTCGTCGGAAATCAGTTCTAGCAACCTGTCGGCTGACTTTCAGGTAAAAAGACACCGAATACCTCCGTTGAATGTGCCGTTTTCTGGTTTGGCGTATCCCTCAAGCTAAGTTAGCCACTTTAGCTTGCTAGATTTCGTCAAATATGTTACAGGCCCCTTATCCTAATTCTGCCTACACAAGTCATCAAATCTGATCTCTTCAGCCTAATATCTACATTATACATGATCTTGTTTTTGAAAATCGTGAATGTATATTCATCCTGTCGTGGTATGTTTAGCTAAGGCTTATGTCGGAATGCAGCTTGGTTGCAAACAGGGTGGGAGTTTTATCGAAGTTGTTTATCATCAGCTCAATGTATTGTCGTTATTATTTGATTCCCATGGGTATATGGCTGAGCGCTGTAGTTTAATAGACTTGGCATCTGACCTGATGTGGGCTGTCCACATTCGCGAGTAACAAAACAGCTTGTTCCTTGGCTTGAGGCTCAGGGGTGTGCTGAAAATTAGGGGAATTGTTCAGGTTGTGTTTATTGAAGTAGTGTGTTGTTGAAAGTACAGGTTTATTTAGGGTCGATGAATCATGTACAGGATGACTGTGTGTCAACCTTCAACACAGAAATCACAGGTTTGTTTTTGTTAGGCCTGTCATTAAAACGGACCGCAATCTGACCGGCAGCACTTGTCTAAAACCTCTCACAGGTGATCCGACTTTTGCAGTGTCATGACTTGTTGCATAAGTTGTGTTTTTGTTGTTGTGTGTTTGGAATATTGTATATAATCCATGTCATTGCATTCTTGGAAAGAGTGAATAGACAAGTGTTGTTCATATAACAACTGCTATGAGTAGCAAATGGATGAATTCAGTAGTTTTGGCATGCTTGTGTCTTAAACATACCAGACATACCAGACTTGCTTCTCAATGAGTTGGTTTATATCCATATCCTGTTATGCAAATAGAGATCCTGCTGTTGATTTGATTTGAGCGTGATCTTGGTTTCACTTATAGAAAGATCAGCTTTTGGTGACGCAATGTCACAGGAGCATCAGAGGTCTGCTTTATGTTCTCCTATTTCACAACAGCAGTAACAGTGCCATTTTGACAGGGAAAGTGTTTTCCCTGCTTTTTTATGCCTCAAGGTCACTGCCACCGTAACTATCGATGATATTCCTTGAGTTTTATTACCATCATTTGAGTTGGAGGCTGTCATTCTGGTATTGTCTGTCTCAGGTATTTGTAGTCATTCTGAAGGTTGAGAAAGCTCTTTGGGAAGTGACATGTTTGAGTGATTGTTTTTTTCTCTCGGGCTAAATGGGAATGCTTGTTTTTGACTGCTTACTCGGGATGTTCTGTGCTGGAATGGGTTACCATGGCTACAGACATTTATTTCTGCAAGGATTTCAACAATGTTAAATTATGGTTAATAAAACATTTTTTTGTTTTTAATACAGGATTACAATCTGTAGAAATATTTATTGTTCCTACAGTTACTCGAGTTCCCACAAATATTATTGAATTTTATAAGTCATAAATCTTTGTATATATGTGAGTGGTTAGCATAAGAGATTTCCAATTCCAAACAAGGTTGCCTGTTTTTGATCAAAAATATACTTTAAAATGAATTAAGTATATTTATACCTGTGATTCGTTCCTCCAATCTTCAGCGTCACATGATTTTTACAGAAATCATTCTAATATGCTGCTTTGATGCTCAAGAAAAGATTCTTATTATTATGACTGTTGAAAATATTTGTGCTGCTTAATGTTGTGTAAATGGTAGATATTGGTCAAGAAGTGTGGGAACCCCTGAATATTTTACTGAATATCTATTATTAATTGTATCATATGGCACAACAGTGAAATTGAGTGTATGTATTGCATCTTTAGTCATAAATTGGTTTGAGATTATAAGCTGTCACATATTCAGCCATAAGGTAGAAAATGACAGAGATGTGCTTTTTAGACTAAAATTGCCCATGTCTCCAAACTATAAATAGTATTTGAGTTATTAGTCGCTATCGTTGAAGCCAAGATGAGTGATTCCCTGTAAGAGAGCTCTGAATAGAGAAAAAAAGAGAAGAAAAGATCTTTGTCTGCAGTCAACATGAAAGCGCTCTTTTTCATTTCTCTTTTTTTTTTTTTTGGTTACATGTTACCCAGTGCAGCCAGTACTGGGACAGCTCTCTGTGTGTGTGTGACCGCCTAAAGGAGACGGGGTGATTGACGACTGTCATGGCCAATAGGGGAGGAGCAACACGCCCCAACGGGTCCAACGCGGGCAATAAGATCTGCCAGTTTAAACTGGTCTTGCTAGGAGAGTCAGCTGTGGGAAAGTCCAGCCTCGTACTGCGCTTTGTCAAAGGGCAGTTTCACGAGTTTCAGGAAAGCACAATAGGAGGTAGGGGATTTTGTGGCTGTATTTTTAATGTACGTGTTTGCACATGTTCTTAGCAGCTTCTCACTTTTGCTTCCAGCGGCCTTTCTAACGCAGACTGTGTGCTTGGATGACACAACGGTGAAGTTTGAGATTTGGGACACAGCTGGACAGGAGCGTTACCACAGTTTGGCCCCCATGTATTACAGAGGTGCCCAAGCTGCCATTGTAGTTTATGACATCACCAATGAGGTGAGTAGATTTGTGTTCTTTATGAATTGATAGTTGTTTTATGACCAACTTTGTCATATTGTCACGTTTCTGTTATTGCGCCATTGTTTTACTTCACCTTGAAGGAGTCGTTTGCAAGAGCAAAGAACTGGGTTAAGGAGCTTCAGAGGCAGGCCAGCCCAAACATTGTCATTGCACTGTCTGGGAACAAAGCTGACCTTGCCAACAAGAGAGCTGTGGATTTCCAGGTATACATGGCCTCATAACAAGACCAACCAGAGTGTTTTTATTTCTGACCAAAGCTGTCTCCCTCACCCAAGCTGTTTTATTTCTATAGGATGCTCAGTCTTATGCAGATGACAACAGTTTGCTGTTCATGGAGACATCAGCAAAGACTTCCATGAATGTGAATGAGATCTTCATGGCCATTGGTAAGTATTTATATTGTAATAAAAGCTAACAGTCGATCCAAATGAAATTGTTATTGGATTGAAAGGGGCGCTGTAGACCTCCGATCAATACTGGAAAAAAAAACTTAGCATCTAAACTTGAATGAATATCTTCTTATCCGGCTTCAACAATACATGCGCAGTCCCATGATGCATTTGTCCACTAGAGCCTTTTTGTACTATGATTTCTGATGTTTACATGCATTTTATCTCTTGAATATGCTTATGTTTATTTGTATCTTACAAACTGGTCAGTGGAGGAGAGTATTTATTAAATAATTTCTAACATATTTGTCAGTTTTCAGATGTGTCATCATGGCCAAAATGACAGTTATACTCACGGTAGCTCAATTGACATTATAGCTGTGCATGTGCATTTATGTATTCAATCAGACCTTCAGCACATATAATAGAAAAAGTGAATTTGACTGCAAAGTTTAGTGTTCATATTAACAGAATCTGATTGAAATTAGTGATGATTTAGAGTATTTATAAGCGCTTGTGCAAGATATTTTAATATTGAATACATGTTTTATTGTTATTAATTATTTAATAAGGTGCCATTAAATTGATCAAAAAATTACAGTAAAGACATTTTATAACATCACAGTAGGCTTCTGTTTCCGATAAATGTTCTTTTGAACTTTCTATTCATCAGTCCTGAAAAAAAAATGTATCGCAGCTTTCCACAAAAATGTAGCTTTTCTGTTTTCAATATTTGATAATAAGAAATATCTCTTGAATACTTAATTAGCATATTAGAATAGCTGAAGGATCATGTGACTATTTTTGTTCAAATAAGTATAGTACATGTTGTTATTCTCCTATTACTTATTTTTATTATCGTTAATATCATTATGTATAATTTATATTAATAAGGCTCTCAAAGCATGCTAACTTGTATATGTATATGTGTATATAATATATTCATAATACAATTGCCTGTGTGTGTGTATATATACACACATATAGACACTCAATTGTATTGTGAATATATTTTTTCCTCATCTTTTAATACTTTAAACACTACATATTTGATGATTGAGAATATTAGGTACAGTGGAGTTCGGTTATGTCGACGGCCTCGGGGGTTGCAAAAAAGCGTAGAGATAACCAACACCCAATATGGCGATTTATTAGATGAAGCGATCGGCATGCTATAAAAATGTACATACACTGTATATGTTTGCTAACAACAAAAGGCGTATGTGCACCAACTAACAGCAGAGATTTACCAGTATACAATAAAAAACACCTTTGATTCTCGATACAAACCTTTAATTATATTCTCCAACATTGCAATCACAATTTCGCTCACAGCGTAAACAATCATAACATATTCGTGAGATCATCACGCTGTACTAGATTGCATACTTTCTTGCGTTCTGCCCGTCTAATGTGCTTTCTCAACAAATTCGGCTTTGTCCCGTCTTTTAACAACCTGGATCTTCAATCCGCAGTGGCGCTGAGCGGAGCCAGAAGCAGGGATGTGTTTGTGTGTGTGCGTGCGCGTTGTGTGGCTGTACTAGATTGCATACTTTCTTGCGTTCTGTCTGCCTTACAAGTATGCCTGCGTATTATCACCAATAAACTGCTTTAACCAGCCTTGGAATTCAGGGTTTTGACTCCCACTCCTTCCTGTATTTTTGGGTGTACAGTTTTGACTTAGACATGATAAACAATGCTAGTTAGCTTTTGTCACAGACAGGTGCACACACACAGTGGACGAGAGTACGTGGCTGTGTGAGTCAAACAAATGCAGCGATTTATATTTGTGCAGTGATTTAATAATTTTTTTTAGACAAAGAACATTTGAAATCCCGTACTGCCATTGTAATCAGCCAGTGGTGGCTTGCCGGACATGCAAGATTTATTTGCACGTGGAGGAGTGAAGATCTGCTCTGCCTGCATCTGGGCGGATCTCTTGTGTGCAACTTGAGCTCAGCGCATGCGCAGTGAACTCTGTCACGAAATAACCATGTGAAGTGGCTCAGTTTTTGCTCGAGAGACTAGGATTCGTTACAGAATTGACATTACCCACAAGAAAATAATAAGACAAATAGGGAGTTTGGCGGTTCCACTTCAAAAACGTCGACATAATCGTATTGGCGAGTTAACTGTGACTCGAGATAAGTGAACTCCACTGTATTTCTAAAAGGTTGTGAAATCGTATTATTGCAATTTGTATTCTAGTGTTCATTTCTTGTTTTTTCTCTCTTCAGCAAAAAGGTTGCCTAAGAGCGAGCCCCAAGCTGCCGGAGCCAACAGTGGGCGGAGTAGGGGCGTGGACCTCACAGAGACAGCCCAACCCACTAAGGCCCCCTGCTGCAGCAACTAACGCAAAAAAAAAAATCCCTCCTCACAAAACTCTGTTACCGCAACAACTAACGCAAGGTCCCGCCCTCCAACTTGGTTTTGACTAACTAATGAAATGCCTCCGCTTTCCCCATTTCCACAACTCTCTTACGCTGTAACAAAAGCTCTGCCCCGCCCATTTATCTGCGGTGTTTTGTTTTGTTGTTTTTCTGTAAAGATCCAGGGCTCTTGCTGTATTCATCCTTAAGGTCATGCCTTGTCTCCAAACTGTAATATATGCCATCATAAGTATCCATCAGAAAAAGAAAAAAAATTTGCCATTTGCCTGACCAGGACAAAAAGGGGTGGGGCCTCTGCAAGGGTTCACCTGCCCTGTCATAATTCAGAACTCTAGTCTTCGTCGTTTCTTTATTCTCAAATCTTGTCATCTTTTTTTATTTTTATGATTTTTGTTTTATAAAAATGTACTTTTTGGATTTATGGATGCATGTATCACTACAAAGCCTGAAAAAGGTAAATCAAATTTTTAACCGTATTCAGCGGCACACATGGTGAGAGAGGATGTGACATTTTCCCGGCCCCTTTGCTCCACCCCGTCTCGTTTCCTTGCTTTTCCTCTCACTCTGAATCTGGATGTCCCAGCGGCTCTGTTCAATGGCAGACTGCCCACTTCCTGAGGCTGCACCGCCAACAAAAAGCCCACCTCCTCCTTAACCACACACACACATAGCCAAGATCCTGCCTCCCTGTTATTCTCTCACCAGTTAGCAAGCCGTCACTTTTTTTGTTGGCATTATTGGCACCATGTTATAACTGAGTGAATATCTGGCTGCGTTTTCACTCAGCATGAAAGGCTTACACAAGGATGTGAAAAAAAAAGAAAAAAAAAACGGTCTACATAGAAGATAAGTAAATTCCCCTTCACAAACATGCACCAGTAACACTCTTCTGGTTCTTACTCACCCAGGTGTTTCTTACTCCATGCCTTGCACTAATTTTGGTCTTGATATTATCTCTTGCAAGAAAAGCCAGAGTGATATAAATATATATAAATAATTTACATGTAAATAGGGTGTTGCAATGTATTCGTCTTTTCCATTTACTGTTGCAGGACTAATGCTTGATAGGGAGTTAGATAATCATAAAAAACAAAAAAAAAACAACAACAACTGTACAGTAACCAGGAATTGCTTTGATAGGGGGTTGGAGTTATGTTTCTTTTTCACAAAATGGTTAAATTATAATCAATGGTGGTCTTATAAAAAATGTATGTAGTGTTATTAACATAAAAAAAACTTTTCTTTAGTGGTCTGTTTTGTAATTTTCATGAGAAAGCAAAAACGTTGTCACTAACAGTGTCCACATGAACCGATTATGATAGTTCTTCCTCGGCTTTTCTTCCCAGTATCAGACGACATCCACTTTTAACATTCTCTCAATATTCTACTTTTCAGGATACTGGTACCACATAAATTCGCTGCTACTTTAAATTTGTCTTCTTTTTTTTTTTAAAGCGTTTCCCCTTTGAGACTAAAAAAAAATGCAGTTAACTAAATATTACTGTTAATGTATCAAATAAATTTCTTATAAATGGTATTGACAATATTGTGTGTTCTGAGGGCCAAATTAACTACTTGTCTTATCACTGAGTGGAATTCCCATCCCAGTGCAGATTCTTCTGTAAAATCATTTGTTTGTGATAATGACACATAATAAGTAAATTGTATACCTTGAATCACAACACTTATTTGTTTGCTCATAAAGGACTGATTGCTGATTTTATTCTATGACTGATTACGGATAAGTATCATTTTTACAGTGTTTCTTTTACTATTTTCTTATAGTGAAACCTGATTGTTTTATGATCACTTTTAGTTCATTTTTGCTGACAGGTGATCAGTATTTAAGTTTGTGTTATTTTAGTTTCATCTATCTTATATTATAGTATTTATTTATATCTTTGCTTTTAGTTATATTTAATTTTATGCTTTACTTATAACTTCGTGCTTAAAACATTTTCATATAGCTTGTATATTTTTATTTCAGTTTTAGAACTTAAACTTACTTCAGGAAAAATTTAGCATTTTTTTATGCCTTTAACTTTTGCAGTCATTTTAGAGGGTTTGGCTAGTCTAAAGTATGTTTACTAAAGAGATACTACTAATAAGCCATTATTGTATTGTACAAGCATATTATTCATGCAAGTGTCTTCACGTGCAGATAAGTTTTTTTTTTTTTAAACCTTGTAGTCCAGATCTCTTCTGGAAAGAAATCATTAAACCAGCCCAGACTGGCTTCTTGGACTGGGCAAGATGGACTGTTGGCTGGGTTTAAATAGGTTTTGTTGACTTTTAGGAGGGAAGACTAGATTTAGATAAAAATTTTTAGCAGGAATGCTTAAAAATAAGTTTATAGCAGGTTATTTTAGAAGCAATACTGTCTCTACAAATGTCTAACGCTTTTAATGCATTTGACCTTGAACGTTTCACTCAGAAACATGACATATTTGTATCCCTCTCCGAATCATAACGGGATTCATTTTGCGCCTCCCCTAGCGGAGACAAGGTGAACTTACAATGTCAAATAAAAAAAGCAGGGATGAACGCCATGTCTGATCCCGCTGTTGAGGGGTAGAGAGCGCGAATACAGCGGGCGGACATCGACGATTCGAGTCTGAGCGCGGAAGCAGACTCGATGTCGGAGAGCAGCGGGATTCCTCAGGGCTCCCCGGCGGTGGGCGCGGCGGGCTCGGCTCCGGCTGCGCCAGGAGTCGGTGGAACAGAGTGTTCGGGCGCTGCTGTCGGTTCTGCACGTATTGCCGTCAAGAAGGCGCAGCTCCGCTCCTCCCCGCGTCCGAAGAAACTGGAGAAACTCGGCGTTTATTCCTCGTGTAAGGTACGTTAGAGCGGGGAAACGCGGTTTACGTCTACAGTGCAAATGAAAGACTTGCTTTTATTTGTTTACCTGATAGCTGAAACTAGCTGTTACCTTACTTTACCTACTCTTGATTTTGCAAGCACAGCACAAAATGCCATCTCTTTGTCCTCCATTCTTTTAAATTGCAAATGTGTGTTTTCGTGCGCCAGCCACTTCACTTAATAGACAACAAAAATGTATAAATGAACTCATCATTTCCGTGATCTGCAGAGATAATACCGCTGTGTTTTGCCCACAGTGACGTAAATATTGGGTGCTCTTGGCGGGTTGTCAATTAGTTTTTTCTTTTAACAATAAATGTCGTTTTTTGTTGTACGTTGTGAAATCATATTGAAGTATCAAGGCGCTTTGGTGCGAGAGTTTAGCTGGAACAGGAGACGCAATCTGAAGTTGATTACTCAAGAGGCGAGAGCTAGCTGCGTCTTTGTTTTGACAGGATGACAGCTGCTGAAGGGGCGGGGTTTGTTGCTGGGGGCGGGGCCTGTTGCTGGGGGGCGTCGTTTGTTCATTGTTGTCAGATCAAGCTCAAGAAACATATGGAGGGCCAAAATACTCAAATGTTGAAATATTTAAATACATCATTATTTCTTTCATGCGTGAGTTATGATAACCCCTGTGTTTTTATTGCTCTTAGAACATGTAAAACAAGAGTTAAACTTAATTTTTTTATTATTATTACACGTTTCATATATTTTCAGATGTCCACTTGATTTTTGTATTGCAAAAAATAATATAACAACATGACAGTAATGAATATAAAGAAAATAACACATGGCACACACACACACATAAAATAAGGGGGAAAAGGAGGGGACAAAAACATGGATGCATACAGTATTATGCATAGGTACAGTGATAATTTCAACAGATGAATGAAATATTCATTATTGTTATTATTTCAGTGTTTCTCTTTTCTTCCCTGATAATGTTATGGAAATAGAAAAAAATAGATATCGATATTAAAGTACTTTGATAGATCTCGATCTTAAGATAATTTAAAATTATAGTAATAACAATGACAACAATAACTACAGTATCTAGTCGTTTTAGGAGTTAAAAGCAAATTATTCCAGATACCCACGATTCTTTAAATCGAGCAGCCACCGCCAGTGAACACAGCCAGCACACGATGTTCTGACAGGTCCTCCCAATGAAGATGCCAAGCCACCCCGACAGGAACCTCCAGACCAAGTTCCTGTAGTCTGGTTGTGACCTGACAGATAACCCATAATAATAATTTTGATTATTCCAAGGATTTCTAATGTAAGTCCGTACCAATTAAGCCCCTTTTTAATTTTAGACTGTGGCTGCAACTGCACTGCGTATCATTCAGGTCCCTGGGCAAAGACATCCCAGCTGACCCAGACGGCGCCCCACCACTGTAGCCAAGAGAAACGAGAAGAGCCACTGGCAGAGACCCAATATATTACATTATATCATAATATTATAATTATCATAATACATTGCTATCATCATCATCGTCACCATGCATTTATGTTTTTAACTGAAGAGATACTGTGTTAAACATAAGCACTGTAATGCTGTGCATTTAACAAACTAATTCATATAATTATATAAAATAATGTGAATGTTTTTAAAGTGAAAAACATTCCACTTGCTACTATGAGTCTACACACCTACCAGAAACCTGTAATCGGTAAATGAGCAATGGCTCATGAGGCTCACCATCACAGAGAGGCAAAAAAAATATCACTCTCCAGAATACTTTGGTTCACTGTTCCTTGCTGGTGGAATGATCTCCATGATGAATCCCTGACAATATTCAAAAGACAGTTGAAAACTCATCTCTTCCGTGAGCACTTAAAAAAAATAGCTTTCACTTTCCTTTAATTCCTCCCTTTTCCCTTTGGTGTCTGAAACTTTGCATTGTGTGCACTGCATTTATCTGCCTCTTCATGACGGACCGCTTACTGTATTTCTCAGCTGTAAGTCGCTTTAGATAAAAGCGTCTGCTAAATGAATAAATGTAAATGCAATATAGTGGGTGAATTATGTATATTATGGCGTTATGATAAACTATATGCCTTTCTCCTCTGACAATCTATGGAGTTCAAAGCATTTCTAAGGATGTTGATTGTGTTTTTTGAAGGCAGACTGAGATGGTGAACGGGAACATAGTTTTTGTAACTTTAGCAACACATTATTAGCTGTGTGATAATGTTAATTACCATTACCAGAGGACGCTGATTTACCCTTATTAGCTGATATTTCTAATTGCATTCAAAAGTCATGTATGACAAATTTAGCTCTCCTTTCTGAGTAAACCTAATCTGAAATGAGCAGTGTTGTGAGTAAACACATTACAAGTAAACATATATTACGTGATCAGATTACTTTTCTGATATTACGAGTAAAGTAACTAATTTCAAGTAGCATGCATTATGTAATGGGATTACTTTTTGTTGTGACTGAAAATTACAACTGATCACAAATACATTAATTTAAAGGCAAAAAGTGACTGAAGAAAAATTATTAACAACAGTCACAGTAATGGTATGAATTGTAGCTGAAATAAAGCTATTTGTGCGTGATGTCCAATTTAGTGGAAAGATGATTAAATCAGAATTTTCTTCTAATCTAAAATCAGTACTTTGACACATTTAATAGTGATAGGACTAGATGTTAAATTTTTTTATCACCTGCGAGAGTCTCCTAGGATAGAAGGAATGAGTGGATTTTCCACAGCAACTAGGGATTTCTGACTGGCTGTCGGCCATCTTGGTTTGGAGATTTATTTTCCCCACATAAATGATTTAGTAGTGGACATCTTTATCTAAATGACTTCCTCTCCCCTTGTAACGACATCTCTTCTCTGATTACATGTTTTCGCGTGAGTGCGTGTCACGTAACATTGGAGAAATAGATTTAACCATGATTCAATCAATTCCCAATTGACAAAATAAAGTGCCGCTCTATGTTTTTTCTTTTTTGAAAAGTTGTTTTACTCTGATATATGTCACAGTAGGAAAGAAAAGACTATCGCAAGTTTGCCACTTTCATTTCATACCAACTTTAAGCTTGAGCTTAAACAAGGTTTGTACGCAGGGTTATAGTCCTCAATATGTGACTCTGATAGTGGACGTCGCCAGTCATGTGTGTTTAGGTGTGCTTCAATATTTATGTGATGATTTAATTTTGATTAATTAAGTTCTTCACAGAAACAAGGCCATTAGCATTAAAAGAGATTAAGTAGGGCTAAATAGAGTATTACACTTTGTGCTCCTAAAACTTGTAAATCAGGAATTCTCTATGGACTTTAAAGATGCCAGCATTTAAGGATGGGCTTTAAAGGGATAGTTCACCCTCAAGTTGTTACAAACCTGGAACATTTTCTTTGTTCTGCAGGACACAAAGGAAGATATTTTAAAGAATGTTTGCAACCAAACAGTTGTGGAGCACCATTGACTTCCATAGCATGAAAACAATACAGTAATCCCTCGCCACTTCGCGGTTCAAGTTGGGCGGCCTCAGTGCATCGGAAAAAAAAATTCAGCAAAAAAAATAATTATTCTAAAATACCGCCATATCGGCAGCCGTATTGCAGAAAGAAGCGTTGTTTCATTGTGATGCGAGAGAAACGCGTGATTGGTTCCCGGCGAATGTTGACGATCCAGCGCCGATATCTGACGATGAGGCGCTTCCCGAACTGATTTAAAGGCCTCATTATACCAGTGCAGTAACACCATCATCATCATCATATTCATCGAACCGCACAGGTCTGTCATCGTCGTCATTACTGGAGTCTCAAGATACGACTGTCATTGATGAGTGTAGAACACCATTATACGTATCGTATGAGAGAGAGAGTAAATGTATAATATTAAGGTTTTATAATTAAATAGATTTAATTAAAATATATTTAAAGTATAAATACACATATTTTAGACATTCTGGTATCTACACACACATACAGTGGTACCTCGAGATACGAAATTAATCCGTTCCGAGGCGGCCTTCGTATAATGAGTTTTTCGTATCTTGGAACACATTTTACATGTAAAATGGCTAATCCGTTCCAAGCCCTCCAAAAACACCCCATTAAATTTCATAATAAAGCTAAACTGACCTATAAACATTGAAATAACGTAAAATGTCGAAGCTTACCTTTCGAGTGAGGCTATCTCCGAAAGTGGCGGCAGAGGAGGAGGAGGACAAACGGCAGATAAAGTAAAGTTTCGGGTGCGGAGTGGCTGAGCTAAAGCACGCCAGCATGTACGTATAGAAGATGCATGATGGGAGGGATGCTGTCCAATTAGAGAGAAGGATCTCACGGCTTGGCTAGCATCAGGAACCAATGGGAGAGCAGGAGGATGGTGGCGAGTCTACTATAACTAAGATGGCGGCGTGCAGCGCGAGTTTCAAAATTGTTATGGGGCGAATCTCGGACTTTCAGAAACCTTTCGTATCTTGAAAACTTTACGTATGTAGAGCAGTAAAATTTTTCGTCTTTTCTTTCGTAACTTAGATTTTTCGTAAGTTGAGCCTTTCGTATCTTGAGGTACTACTGTATATGGAAATTCCTAGGGGGCAATCCTACTTTGTGGATTTTCACCTATTGCGGGGGATTCCAGGCCCCATTAACCGCGATTAAACGAGGGATTACTGTACTATGGAAGTCAATGGTGCCCCACAATGTTTTGGTTACAAACATTCTTCAAAATATCTTCCTTTGTGTTCAGCATAACAACACTTTAGGTTGAGTAAATTATTGAAGAATTTTCATTTTTGGGTGAAAGGTTTAATGCATAAAATAATAAATTAATAAAATTAATTCTAGATTCTATTGGTTTCAATTAATGTTGTAGTTGCTTCACTGTTTTTTAGTATGAACTGTTTATTAATATTTTGACTGATCTGTTTTATCCTCACACAGGCTGAAGGAGCTTGTAAGTGTAATGGCTGGAAGAGTCAAAATCCACCACCAACTCCGCCCCCTCCAACCCCGCCCAGGGCTGAGCCGCCAATCGCTGTTAACTTAATGGATCCGTGTAGAAGCTGCAGCCACGCCCTCGGTAATGACTGCTTTTGTAATAACAGAGTACAATGGTTCCGGAAGATAAAATCCCATTCTTTTCATCCATAGAGAAATTGATGTTTTGTGTTATGTACTATAGATTGTTAAGCAAGCATGTTTTTACACAGCTTACAGCTTACACAAACTATATTTTGCTGGAAACTAAAGTTGAATGTTATTAAATATTTAAAATTAATTACTTATTAGTCATTACAGTTTTATGATTTAGGTACATCATTCGTCATTCATTTGTGTTTCTGGCCAGGTGACCATGTGACACATCTGGAGAACGTGTCGGAGGAGGAGATGAACAGATTGCTTGGAATCGTACTGGATGTGGAATACTTGTACACATGTGTCCATAAAGAGGAGGATCCTGACACTAAACAAGTTTACTTCTCTCTCTTTAAAGTGAGTCTGGGTAGCAAATCTGTAAGAATTCTGGGTTGTTGGATGTTGTGCACTGGCGCAACCATACATGATGCCCTGTTTTGGAAATATTACAAAATATTGATAACTGATTGAAACGTTGACATTCGTTTATGCATTACAATGTATATAATAAATACAAGTTGAAAGAAACCTCTTATGCTCACTAAGGCTTCATTTATTCCAGCAAAAACAGTAATATTGAGAAATATTATTACAATTTAAAATAACTGTTTTCTATTTTAATGTTTTAAAATGTTATTTATTCTTGTGATTGTAAAGCTGAATTTTCATCAGTGTTACTTGATCCTTCAGAGATCAATCTAATTTACTGATTTGTTGCATTTATTGAATTTGGTGGAAACCGTACATAATATGTTTTCAGAATCCTTTGATGAGTAAAACTTAAAAATGTATTTAAAATAGAATATTATGATCTTGTCACATTATAAATGTCTTTATTATCACTTTTAATAAATGTAATGCCTCCTTTAGTTGCTAATAAATTGATTAGCTTCTTTCAAAAACATCTTACCTACATTTTGAATGGTAGTGAATTTAAATATAAATTATGCTGTATTTATTCTGTGTGCAACTATTTGTCCATCATACCTACTAATATATATTTTTTTAATTTCTTAGCTACTACGGAAATGCATTCTGCAGATGGGAAGGCCAGTGGTGGAAGCTCTGGAAAGCCCACCTTTTGAAAAACCAAGCATTGAACAGGTATGTTTTGAACAGCATTTAATATCTAGTATTAAATATTGGATAACATCCTTGCTAAATAGCACTAACAGTAATAAAATTTTCTTCACCATCATGAGCAATTGTAATATCAAAAACAGTATCAGTGTAAGGAAGTTTGAAGGTGCACACATAGATAATCCGCCCATGAGCTCAACAGTAGTTTTCTTCCAAAACAGACATGGATTTTCGGGAACCTCTGATGGTTTTAAAGGGGTCTGATTATGCTTTTTTACATTTTCAACTGTTTTTGAAAAGTTACAAAGCACAAGTCAACTGCAAAGGGGGTTTATATTTATATCATTAAGCAACATTTCTGAACTCCGTGAAACTCCTTGATTGTACTCTTCCAGGGACTTACACATCACAAAAATTTAATATTTAAATTATATCCACAAAAAAAGGGGGGCAAGGCCTGGTTGGGTTGGGTTGAGTTGAGTTGAGTTGAGTTTGTATTGTGTTAAAACTTAACAGATAATATTTCTGAAACAGACTTGAAGCACTTAGACTTGAAACAACTGCTCCACCCAACCAATCTGAGCACATTGCACTTTTCGGACAGCGAGGCTTCATTAGAAGAGAGGTGCTGAAATGTGTGAAAAAAATAATGTTTTTTGAAAAATTAATGGAAACCTATTCTAGTAGACCCAAAAAACTAAATCAAGACTTTGAAAAAGGGCAATTATATGTCCCATTTAACAACATTCATTGGGTTACCACGTCTTTCAGTTTTCTTTGTTAATTTGTAGGAAATGTACTTGCCACTTATTTGTGGTGCATGAGTCAGATAGAGATACCAAATAACTCTAGACACATTCCTGACATCCTTGCTGTTGGTGTCACACGTATGTTTTTTCATGTTTCTTTTGTTGCAGGGTGTGAACAACTTTGTGCAGTACAAGTTTAGCCACCTACCGTCTAAGGAGAGGCAAACCATTGTGGAGCTTGCAAAGATGTTCCTCAACCAGATCAACTACTGGCAGCTAGAGACACCTTCACAAAGACGGCAAAGAGCACCTGATGATGACGTAGCTGGTTATAAAGTCAATTACACCAGGTGACTGGTTGTTTTTGAGTTTAGGGTCACCGAACCTCAGAGAGTAGGGTCTCATTTTCCACAGGCATTTTTCATTTTTCTCTTTTGTTTTACAGTTTATTGTCATTTAAAGATAACATAAAGTAACAATTGACCCTATTTATTTCTTTAAAGTCAGCGTGAAATGGAATAGGCCTCATGAAAAAAAAGATAATTCATTTACAATTTATTCTGTAATATTCTATAAAAAAAGATTTGTCAATTTTGATTTCATGGTGTACAACAAAAATACATACAGTCGTATGCAAAAGTTGCATACAACTTCCCCTTCCTCATTTCTTTTTTTTTTTTGCACGTTTGTCACACTTAAATGTTTCAGATCATCAAACAAATTTAAATATTTGTCAAAGGTAACACAAGTAAACACAAAATGCAGTTTTTAAATGAAGGTTGTTTATTATTAACGGAAAAGAAAATCCAAACCTACAAGGCCCAGTGTGAAAAAGTACTTTCCCCCTAAACCTAATAACTGGTTGGGCCACAAATCAAACGTTTGTGATAACTTGCAATGAGTCTTTTACAGCTCTGTGGAGGAATTTTGGCCTTCTCATCTTTGCAGAATTGTTGTAATTCAGCCACATTAGAGGGTTTTCGAGCATGAACTGCCTTTTTAAGGTCATGCCACAGCATCTCAATAGGAATCAGGTCTATAGGCCACTCCAAAGTCTTCATTTTTTCCCCCAAGTATTCAGAAGTGAACTTGCTCGTGTGTTTTGGCTCATTGTCAAGTTTGCTTTAGCTTGAGGTGACAAACAAATGGGCGGATATTCTCCTTCAGAATTTTTTGGTAAACAGCAGAATTCTTGGTTCCATTTATCACAGCCAGTGTTCCAGTTCCTGAAGCTGCAAAACAGCCCCAGACCATCACACTACCACCACCATATTTTACTGTTGGCATGATGTTCTTTTTCTGAAATGCAGTGTTACTTTTACGCTAGCTGTAATGGAACACACACCTTACAAGATGTATTTGAGGATCATCAAAATGTTTTCTGGCTAAAATGAGACAAGCCTTAATGTTCTTTTTGCTCAGCAGTGGTTTTTGTCTTGAAACTCTGCCATGCAGGCCATTTTTGCCCAGTTTCTTTCTTTTTCACTGACCTTAACTGAGGCAAGTAAGGCCTGCTGGTCTGTGGATGTTGTTGTGGCGTCTTTTGTGACCTCTTGAATTAGTTGCCGCTGCGCTCTTGGGGTAATTTTGGTCGGCCGCCCGCCCACTCCTGGGAAGGTTCACCATATGTTTTTGTCATTTGTGGATAATGGCTCTCGCTGTCGTTCACTGGAATTCCACAGCTTTATAAATGACTTTATAACATTTAGATGCATGATGTCTAGCTTTTGAAGATCTTTTGGTCTACTTCACTTTGTCATACAGGTCCTATTTAAGTGATTTCTTGTTTGAGAACAGGTGTGGCAGTAATCAGGCCTGGATGTGGCTAGAGAAATTCAGGTGTGATAAACCACAGTTATGTTTTAACAAGTGGGGCAAACACTTTTTCACAAAGGGCCATGTAGGTTTGGATTTTGTCTTCCCTTAATAATAACAACCTTCATTTAGAAACTGCATTTTGCGTTTACTTGTGTTATCTTTGACTATTTAGGTGGGGAAAAAAATTTAAACATGCAAAAAATAAGAAATCAGGAAGGAGGCAAACACTTTTTCTCACCACTGTATTTCTGGTCTTCTTGTGTGTTTGTGTTGCAGGTGGCTGTGTTATTGTAACGTGCCCCAGTTCTGTGACAGTCTTCATCGGTATGAGGCCACACAGATTTTCGGACGGACTTTTCTACGCTCTGTGTTCACTATAATGAGAAAACAGCTGCTGGAACAGGCCCGACAGGAGAAAGATAAACTACCGCCTGAGAAACGCACACTCATTCTCACACATTTCCCCAAGTAAGCAAACAAGCACACAAAGAGAAACTTCCAAAGCATGCTTTGTTTTTTAGGTGAATTTATCACCAGAATAGTACTATATGCGTTAGTATATGCATATTATAATTTTTGTAACTGTGCATACTTTGTATTAGTTTTGATGGCAACACTGTCCCAGGCTGTTGTTTCACTGTAAAAAATGTAACTAAAGAGACGGAACAACAATAAAATACCAGCAAATGCAACAACAACAGATGCCTGCGTTGACAAGCGTATGTGTGAGGCGAATACAAGAATACAAAGACATTTTTATGGGTCACAACTTCTGGAGAAAAATAGTTCAGACACTGGACAAAGATGAAACTTTCCAGAGTGCACGTTTCAACCATCTGAAAGGCGATTTTTACACATACGTTGGCGTATACTAAAAAAGTGAAGTGTACTTTGATCTTATATTTGGGTCAATATTCTGTGTGTGTATTTGAATGTGTGTGTGTGTGTTGTGTCTAGGTTTTTGTCTATGCTGGAGGAGGAGGTTTATAGTCATAATTCGCCTATTTGGAGTGAAAACTTCATGGTTGGGTTATCAGGGGGACAGATTCCCACAGGTGATTAGCAATGTTAAAATTAAATAGATTTAGTCATATATGTGGCATGGCTATGTAATTTTTTTTTCTGTTCTATGATTGGAGCAGTGATCAGTGCTCCACCCGTGACCCGCTCCCTGTACTATAGCAGTAGTCCCGCCCCAATGGAGCTGACTGGAGGAGGGAGCTTAAGCCCGGCCCGGAAAGCAGCATCCAGTGTGGAGCCCAATCCAGGTATCAATTTTATTTCAAAATGTTTTATTCTGTTTGATTATAAATAATAGAAAATCTCTTATTTAGTCTTGATGATAAATCTACATTACTGAGTTTGTTGGTCAGCAAGGGTTAGGGTTAAGTGTTATTATATTTTTATTCTGCAAGTATGCATTAAATTGATTATTAAAGTGACAACTGTCTGAAAATACTTTGTTACAAAGGATTACTATTTAAAATAAGTGCTTTTCTTTTGAACCTTCAATTAATCAAAGAATCCAACAAAATTAAATGTTTCAGGGTTTTCTCAAAAATATTGAAAACAACTGTTTTCATCATCAATAATCATTAGCAATGTTTCTTGAGTCATTGCAATCATTTCTAAAGGATCATGTAAAAAATTATAAAAATAAAAACATTAAAATTTATATGTAATACTAATGCTGAAAATTAACCTTTCAGAAATTACTTTAAAAATATTTACAAATAGAAAACAGTTATTTTGAATTGTAAATATTACAATATCACAGTTTTTACTGTGTTTATTTTTTACTTGAAGGATTTTAAATTAATATTAAAATAATTAACTCATTTGCATGTTCACGGTTCTCTGATAATGGTGACATCCAGGTAAAGGAATAAAATATTACATCTTTTTTAGTAATGTTTTTATTTTGATCATTTAAAATGATCTCTGAATTTTTATGCTTATGCTAAATAATTATTAGCTGTTTATCAACTCACAAACTCCCTACAGTTAATAGGATCTTGAATGAGTGTGGCACTTTCTTGTAAAAATCTAATTTATGATTTATAATGATAACAACACTTGAATGAGATTAGAGGGCCTGTGAAGAGTGTTTTTTTGGGCATCACAATGACCAGTAATCTTAATCATTTAATAGATTTGACTGTATGCACATGTGTAGGTGGAGAAAAGCGAAAGCCTTCTGAGCCGTTATCTCACGAGGACTGCAAACGACCTCGTGTAGTTGGTGACATTCCTATGGAATTAATTAATGAAGTCATGTCCACCATCACAGACCCTACTGCCATGCTGGGACCAGAGGTAAACACAAAGAGTGTGCCTGATGCATTTCGTATCTGACATATAGCAGTGCTCAAACTCAAAGTGTTGAACTGTATCTCTTTGTTTCAGACCAGTCTTCTCTCAGCTCATTCTGCTCGTGACGAAGCTGCTCGATTAGAGGAGAGACGCGGCGTCATTGAGTTCCATGTCATTGGAAACTCCCTCAACCAAAAGCCCAATAAGAAGATCCTCATGTGGCTTGTTGGCCTGCAAAACGTCTTCTCACATCAGCTGCCCCGCATGCCTAAAGAATACATCACACGCCTCGTATTTGACCCGTACGTTTGTTACCATCATCCCTGTTTTAATGTACTAAAGACCTGGTCTGGTCCACATTTAATACTATTTTAAATGTACCTAATTTAGTTTTGGAGGTCTCCTACTATAGGTTTATGAGGTCAAAAAACACTTCAATTTTCCCATAATGAACACTGCAGGATCACCTCTTTGCTTACTTTCTGATACTGAATTGGTCTCTCTAGTACGCTGCTTTTTGAGAGCCTATGTTGCTCTGGTCAAATGACCTGTTGTGATGGCTCTAATCCTTTGGAAATGCATGCAAAGTGAATTTGCTTTTGCATTGCAGAAAACACCCTCTTCTCGACATGTCGACAACACAAGCCAAACTCTTCCAGGCCTGAGGTTCAACTACAGTGTTTGCGGGCGAATAAAATTAGATAATGTTTGTGGGCAGACCAATGAAGACCATAGGCTGCCATTATGCAAATATGTTACAAACCAACATAGGCGACAACTGACGACTCGTTTGAGGCAGCTCCGAATCTTTTTTTCTTCTCTTTGGGAGACAATAACTCCATTTATCATGCACTCAGTGCCTTGCTCACAAACGGCTATACAACACTACATTATTAGGGGTGCTTTTCTGACATTTTAACAGTTAAGATTGTTTTGCTTTAAGCTTAAATTGCATTTGGTGAACCTATTGCTTCCTGTGAATCTATTTCCTCTTTAAACAGGAAGCACAAGACTCTTTCTCTGATTAAAGATGGCCGTGTTATTGGGGGAATCTGCTTCCGGATGTTTCCAACTCAGGGCTTCACTGAGATTGTGTTCTGTGCTGTCACCTCTAATGAACAAGTCAAGGTGTTTTGTCTTATTAATACTCTGATGCCTTTCCATTATTATTTGTCATTCCTGATTTTTAATCATCTTCATTACTGTTTAAGGGTTATGGGACTCATCTCATGAACCATCTGAAGGAGTATCACATCAAGCACGAAATTCTCAATTTTCTCACCTATGCTGATGAATATGCAATTGGCTACTTCAAAAAACAGGTTAGTGCTCTATTTATTGAATGATGGAGAATAAAACAATGTGGTCAAGTTAAAAATAATGCCGATAGCCTTGTTCACCACTTGGGTGACCCAAGTTCCAATTCCTTTACCAGATCTTTCCCGATGCCATCCCTTCTTTCTCTCTTCCACTTGTCTACTCTGTGTCTTATTATAATAAAAAGGCAAAAATGGCAAAATAAATGATCGAATAGAGTAAATGAGAAAAATAAGTCTATTTGGTGTGCTGTCCGAGGGGATCGAGGGCTCCAAGCTCTGAATTTGTCTTGAGATATAGACATGTAAAGGTTGACAATTAGTTGAACATATACTTGTTTAATTAATGCCACTTAGCCTACATTGTAAAAACCTTTATTTGAATATGGCAACATAATACTTCGTTCTACAATATTTCTATGATTAAATCACTGACAGAGACCTCTCATCTATCAGCCAATCACCATGTTCATAGTTACCATATTTTCCCTCATATAACCCGCAGATGCAGATAATGCGCACCCCCATATAGCCTGCAGGTGGGGGTCTGTGTAAAAAAGTGTCGGTATAACCCGCACCCTTATATAACCCGCACCCATAGATTGATGAAGTTTTTTGTGTAAGTTCACATTTCGAATTTTGAATGTTGCTCTCATGACGTTAATTATCCATAACTGTTCAGGCTCGGTACACAGTGCTTGTGCACGAAATTCACACAATAAGAAAACAAACACAAGTCAGAATCAGAACAAAAAGAAAAAGCAGTCTCTCCCGCTGTGCAGCAGCGGATGAGATGAGAAGAGCACGCCCTCATGACAGCACAGCCAATCATGTCTTCTTGCATGATTGACAGGTCAGACAGCCTATCAGCGCCAGCTGTCAGAGTGACAGTACAAGCGCCAGAGACAACAACCCTCACAAGAAAGAAATACAGAAAGAAAATAGCGCAAAAAAAACAACCTTACGTCTTTAGGGACGTAAAAAATATATTGAAATATTATTACGTGTAAAAAAAATTTTTGAAAATTTGTGCGGGGTTTGTAAAATCTGGTATAACCCGCGGGTTATATTCAGGAAAATACGGTAGTAAGCGTGTTGACATCATCCATACCAATAAGGTATAATATACCCTGTCCTTTCTCTTAGCTTAAGACTTCTCTCTGTTCTCTAGTAAAAGTTGGTCTCTGCAGCTTAGTGAAGAAACTGTTTCCTGAGAACTTATACTGCTATTTAGGAGAATTCTCAGTGCTAAGATAAAATATTTTGTGAATATGGCCCCTGGTCAATTATCGATAAAAGTTTGTCTTTACAAAAGAATGGTGGTATTTTTTCTTCTTTCTTCCATGACACACATCCCAAAGTGGGTAGTGAATTGTACTAACAAGCTCCAAAAATTACAAAAATGTCTGCCTAACATCTCCTTTTGTGTTTTATGATATATTTCTAATAATAATAAGAAAAAAAATATTTAGTTGGAGCAGTATGAAGATAATAATAAGAAATATTTCAGTTTTAGATTCTGTCGCTTTAAGTATCTATTCAGATCCCTGATTTGTTACTCTTGTTTCATGTAGGGATTCTCTAAGGATATTAAAGTGCCGAAGTCTAAGTATGTGGGCTACATTAAAGACTATGAGGGGGCCACACTTATGGGCTGTGAACTGAACCCCTGCATCCCTTACACTGAGTTCTCCGTCATCATCAAGAAACAGAAAGAGGTGTGTGTTGTGTGTGTGTGAGCGTGAGATCTGATGTGTGTCAAAGAGGTATGATCAAATCACTCAGTATGGTCAAATTGACGATTTTGTTATCATTAAAGGCTTTTCTATTTCTTTCTCATCCTCTCTGTCAGATCATTAAGAAGCTTATAGAGCGCAAGCAAGCCCAGATTCGTAAAGTCTACCCCGGCCTGTCCTGTTTCAAGGAGGGAGTTCGCCAGATTGCAATTGAGAGCATTCCAGGAATCCGTATGTCTCACTTTGATGTATTTAATAACATGGATGTATAATATATTGTATATAAGATAATACAACCTTTTTTTTCTATAGTACAATTGTTATTCATTGTATTATAGAAAATATATATTTGAACAATATGTATGTGCGCATACATGTATATTTTCTGTAAGATGTTTAAACATATTTTAATGTCTATTTATTATATTTTAATGTAATAAATATTTATATTTGATTCTAATGTTATTTTTTTCATGTAATCTTATGACATAAAAAAATTACATAAATAAAACATAACAAATAATATAAATAGAGTATTATTACATTTTTTTAAAAATGTAAATGCTTTCTATTTGAATATATTTTAAAACAATGTGTTTCTGGAATGTCAATTACTCCAGTCTTCAGTGTCACATGATCCTTCAGAAATCATTCTGAAATGCTTATTTGCTGCACAAGAAACATTTATTATTATCAATGTTGAAAAATATTTAGAAAGTTCAAAAGAACATATATTACTGTGTATATTACTTATATAATATTATTGTACATATTACTGGCTAAATATTTCTGAATGGTACTATGTGTGTGTGTTCATTTAGTTAATAATAAATTTAATTTAACTGTAACTAACTTCTGTCTTTGAACAGGTGAGACAGGGTGGAAGCCTTTAGGGAAAAGGTGAGTGTGTATCACATCTAAACAAGTCTTCTGTAACTAGTTTGTAGCTTGTTGTAGTTAAAAATATTTCTTTTGTGTGTCATTTCTCACAGCAAAGAGCTGAAGGATCCTGACCAGTTGTACAGCACCTTAAAGAACATCTTACAGCAGGTCAAGGTAATGTATATCTGCTTGGTTTTGCATGTTTCAAAAATAATATTTATGAAAGAACATAAATGGCTAATGAGGGATATGTATTGTACTCCTCAGTCACACCAGAATGCATGGCCTTTCATGGAGCCTGTAAAGAAGAACGAGGCACCTGGTTATTATCAAGTCATCCGCTTCCCTATGGGTACGCAAAGATCTCTTATACACACTGGACCTTACACTTCCTTTGGAGTAAATTTGTCAGCTGGTAGAGATTTTGGATTATCGTCTCTGTGGCGCCGTCATGAAAGCTTAACATTTGAATGCATTTTTTTAACCTTGCGGTTTAAAAACAAGTGATTTTAAACCATTCAAGTGCAGTAAGCAGCAAAAGATAACTCGTTTCATTATATCCATGAGCTGTTTCTGAGCGCAACTGTTTGCGAGTATGGTCGTAAACAGTCATTTATGTCTGAATGCAAACATTTAAAGTTTCAAGTTTAATGTTCAAGTTTCACGGCCTCAGTGCATCGCGGATTTATTTATTTTTTTTTTTACCACAATAAACGAGGGATCACTGTATTAGATCAGTGCATATGGTTTTAAAGTTACAGAAGCCTAATACACCTGTTGCTGTCTGTCATTAATTTTGTAACTCAAATAAAAATAAATGTATATTTAATTAATACAGTGACAACTATGCAGTTGTACATTTGATTACTTTATAAAATGCATGTAGTATGTAAAGTAAAGTTTTTCAGGTAGGTCAATTTTATTTGTGTCGTTGTTCTATTGTAGTTTTGGTTCTATTGCTTGTAATTAGTTTCCTTGTTATTATTTTATCACTTTTTTCTACTTTTCTGCTTTTTTTGCTTATTTTTTATTTGTTAGTTAGGTTGGTTTTTTGTGATAATGATTTATGAAAATTCGCAAACATGAAATGGCATCGAAATTTGTATTGTTATCATAAAAACCTTATTTAAAGCAAAAATAACTCTATATCGTGAATTAAAAATACTAATTTTGGGATATAAGATTTTGATCCTATCGGCCCACAATGAATGTTATTGTGCATTGCAGACTTGAAGACGATGAGCGAGCGCCTGAAGAGTCGTTACTATACCACGCGAAAGCTTTTCATGGCAGACATGCAGAGGATCTTCACTAACTGTCAAGAGTACAACCCTCCCGAAAGCGAGTACTACAAATGTGCCAACCTACTAGAGAAATTCTTCTACACCAAGATCAAAGAGGCGGGCCTCATCGTCAAGTAATCCAGCTAGGGGGCGCAAGTCGTCCATTTCCCTCTTGCCCCTCCCTTTTCTCTACCTCTTTTTCTCAACATTTATCAAATGTACCGCCCTCATTGTTTTTGCCTCAAAAGGAGGGTTGCCTGAAATGCAGGCGTTTGGTGTGTGTGAATATCCGCATGAACACAATATGTGAAAAAGTCTCTTGTCTTAAAAATTCCTTCTGCCAAAACTGCGGATCAATTTTACGGTATGTACGGCTGTGTGCATGTTTTCATGCTAGTGTGTGTATATAGTAGTGAAAATCTGTTTATATAGATTGATTTTATGAAAAACTGTATATTTTATATAGTACCAACCAAGAAAATTACTCTAATTATCTAATGTACCTTCAAACAGCACTTATTTATTATTAAACATAAAGAAATGGTGGTAAATACTAGTATTCATACAATGAATATTCCTAATCCGATACCCACACATTTACGGAGCGTGTGCGTGACGTGGCGTAATGAGGAGCATTCCCTGTGCAGTGACAAAAACAGTCTTAATATGCTAATGAGAACGTACAGCATCTGTATGTAAAGATGACTCATGCAATGACTCGTACTATTGTTTTCTAAAATATTTGTACTTTTAAATACTTAAGAAGAGATGGGCTTTATACTACGTTCGGGGAAATGGGAGGAGAAAGCTATTTTAAGGTCTTTGTACCCTTGCTGTGAAAGACATATTTTGCATGTCTTTTAAAGGTTTTTCTTTCCTTTTTTTGCTTTTAAAGCATATTTTATAGAATTATTACATTTTTAGAGCAACTAATGTGAAAGAAATGTCTACTTTTGTGTTGGACTGTTTCAGTAGAGGGTAATGTTGCACAAACTGCACATTTTTGTTTTGTTCTTGCACTTTTTTTAGATACAGAAATTGTTAAAGTAAAGAAAAGATCACCACAACCATCAGTAATAGGGTAGGTATGTTATTATGCAGAAAATGCATATGTATATATATATATTTTTATTGAAAATGAGTCAGCAGACTGGATTTTCTGGATTTGTGCAGAATTTGCTGATCTAGTCTTGCATATCACCATGTAGCTTAACAGTGTTTCCAATATTATAAAGCCAAGTAAGGAAAGTTTATTTACTCATCCAGGAAACCTGTTTCCTACATAGACGTGCTCGTGTTTTGTCTCTCCACGATCTCTACAAAACAATAAATAATAAAATAAATTCAAATCCGTAATGTCAGCATTTATTTATTTAGCATTAGTTTCTTTTGCGCGAATGACTGGCTGCCTGTATATTATCAACCTTTTTCCTGAGATGGATTCTAACTTCCGTTTGAAACCCATTGTTAAAATGAGTGACTAAATTAAACTTTTTGACAAAAATTGAAATGTGCAGGTTTAAGCTGGGTGTCACAACAACAGCAACAAATTAAAGACATTACTGGAAACCACATGATTTGAGCACCAGCATATCTGAAAAGAGTGTCTGTATATGGCGCCATATGCAAAATTGACAAGAGAAAACGAGCATGGCCAAAAATGAAAATTCTGTCATCAGTTACTCAATCTCATTTTGTTCCAAACCTGTATGTCTTTATTTGTGATGCTGAAATCAAGAGAAGATATTTGAAGAATGTCAGTAACCGTAAAGTTGATGGATGCCATTGACTTCCATAGTATATATTTTTCCCATATTACGAAATTCATCAACTGTTTGGTTACCCACATTCTTCAAAATAACTTCTTCTGTGTTTAACAGAAGAAAGAAGTTCATATAGGTTTGGAACAACTTGAGTGTGAGTAAAAGATGACAATTTTCATTTTTGGGTAAACTATCCCTTTAAAAACTCTCCATAAAAGGTATGTGTGCTCTTATTTTGATTGTGAGTTCCGGTCCTTTAATTTTATTAGCCAAGCGGCATTCCAAGAATTATAATAATTATTATGTGAATACAGTGTGAATTAATAACATTCACACTGTATTCACTTAGTATTTAAGTTTTTGCAGTGCTTGTCAGTAGCTTTCATTATTGAAGAAATGTACTCCATATTATTCTTGCATTATTTATAATTGTTTGCCAAACTAGATTTTAATACGACAATGGACTTACAGAATGTCACACACTGTGCCACTAGACAATTCCCAAATCAAATTATATTTTAATTCAAGTGAATCATTTGGTTTACCAAAAACCCGAACAGGAAATAAATGTAAAAGATCCCAATCCATTTTTAAAACTCAAGATTGAGCAGAAAATACACAAAAGCAATGTCTACTGTTAAGCAGTCTAATTATAGTATAGTGAAGAACAACTGAAGAATTAAATAATTTAATGCATGGCTATAAGCTCATATGGTTACAGGAAAGGATGATGTACAGTCTGGTTTAAAACGTACAACAGTGATAAAATTATAAATTACACAATAAAATCTTGTGTAAGAACAATGCCCAAATTATACATTTCCAATTGTGGTCACATCCAACATCACATTTATTTGACAATAAAATAGTTCAATTTGCAGAACCGACCATGGCATACAGTAAGAAGACATGCAGATAAGACTTTAAAAGAAAACACTAGTCTCATGATTAGTGGGTTGCGTTTAATAAGAACCTATTTTCTTTGATGGAAAGAATGCGTGCTTGCAAGAGATAGGAATTTGTACATGCTTGGCTCTCATCAAGACTCTTCCATTTCGACCAACATTTCAAAAAACACTTTCTCTGTGTCTTTTAAACTCTGTCTGAAGAGCTGAGCGTGTTGCCATGACACTTCGCCCTCTCCTCCTGTGAGCTCTGCGTCCACAATCAGCTCTTTGGCTCCGGACAGACTTGAGGAGTGCAGTTCACCATCTGTGAAACCAAACCGATTACTAAGATTAGAATTCATTGGTGGCATTCCTATTCATAAAGCACAGAGAGCCATGATTTAACCTAACACAAAAAAGATCTGATGCATCAAGCAGTGAGACTGATACCTCCAGGGAACTCGATGGTGGTCTCGGCGGAACGTAAACTCCAACGCACTCTGCCTGAATGAAAGGTCTGGCTGAAGGCTCGGACTGAAGCCGACTTGATCTTCATTCCTACTGGAGCGCAGTTAAATTTCCAGCTTATCCTCCCAAAGGTAGAGCCCTCTGTCCGTGCCAAATACACCTACAATCACAGAACAAGATCTTTAGGACAATGGCTAATACGATAGAAGATGGAGTAATTCTGGAAGGTATGATAAGTCAAACATTACTTTAATGTTATGCGCTATACACAACTGTTAAAAGGTCTGGGGTTAGGATGATTTTTGTTTCTTGAAAGAAAGAAATGAATACTTTTTTTCAGCAAGGATGTATTAAATTGATCAAAACAGAGTAAAGACATGTATAATATATATTTTTTAGATAATCACAGAATACTGAAAAAATGTATCATTGTTTGTACAAAAATCAATTTGAACACCAAACATTGTAATAATATTTCACAATATTACTGATGTCTTAGTGAGCAAGTATAATGGACTTCTTTTGAATGGTACTACAGTAATACCTTGAGATGCAAGCGTCTCTACATACGAGTATTAAAAGATACAAACAAACCTTCGGGCAGATTTTTGCTTCTAGATACGAGTAAATGTTCGAGATACGAGCACGCATACTGACGGCGATGCCGACGCACGTTCACTTCACGCGTTCGCTGACTTCTGTACACATCGCGAGTAGCTGATTTTCTTTCTATTTTGTGCATTATTCTTCATAATAGCGATGAGTTCTAAGAAAGTGAGCGGGAAGGATGGTAGTGAGAAGAAGAAACGCTGATGACCATGGAAATGAAGCATGAAATTGTGGGTAAATATGAGCGCAGTGACCGCTAGAGTGACCTAGCAGCAGGAGCATCAGGAGGAACTGTCGACAGAGGAGTTGATCGAGGTGCAGATGATGAACATACGCAGGTGTTGCAAGAGATCAGCAGTGGCGAGGAGGTGTGTGAAGCAAAACATTTCAAGTGAAATGTGAAACAAGTGAAATTAAGGAAGTGATGGCAGTGATGTGGCAGAAGGTTTCTGTTTTCATTGAGAAAAGAAAAAAAACACCCTGATAAATTGTGTACTGGTCGTGCTTCAGCGCTTTTTGACGACACGTACCTTACTTATTTTGAATGGGAGACAGAAACAAGTCTCCCTCGATAAGCATTTCGTTAAAAGGTCTGCGCCAAGTGAAAGTGAGGGTAGAAAAAAGGTAAGAAAACGAATCCTTATACTGTATACATGTACAGTAGAACCCCGACTTACGAAATTAATCCGTTCCGAGGTTGGTTTCGTATGTCGAACTTTTCGTATGTCGGTCAGGCTTTTACATGTTAATTGCTTAATCCGTTCCAAGCTCTACAAAAAACACCATATTCAGCAGGGGATGAAGCGCATCCCAGCTTCATACTTCTCAATAATCTCCCTTTTCGACTCAATGAAAAGCACTCTCTTCTTCCCTTTGACTTCAGCAACAATCTTCACATCCATGGTTACTGATTAGAAAAAAGTTTATGCCAACAGTAGAGGCTGGTGAGAGCGATGCTGACCAATAGGAGAGCAGGATTGTAAAAAGTGTTCCCCTTCTTACATGGACTATTCCAGCCATCCCTGTCATTCAGTGCGAAATGGACTATTCCAACCTTTCCCTTGGAGTTCAGGACGTGTCGTGACAGAAGAGAGTTGATGGATGATTAAAGAGATCGGCTGAAGATTGTATATAGTTTATTGAGTGAAATACAGGGAATTAGTGCCAATCGTTGAGGTTTTATCGATCTATGCACCTTTAATAAATACCAGTTTTGGATCATTCCCTGAGTGAGACATCATTGTTCTGACTGGACAAACTGTAGTCTTCATCCAACCCGAACCAAAATCAGTGCGAATATCAAAACAAAACTCGTTTTTCGCATCTCGATCATTTTGTCGTAACTCGGGCGGACAAAAACCCGAAATCTTTTATCGTATGTCGAACTTTTCGTACGTAGAGCGTTTCGTAAGTCGGGGTTCTACTGTACTGTAATTGTGTGTGTGTCTAAACCAATAAAAAACATGTTTTTTTTCCCATTGTTACAGATCTGGAACGGATTAATTTGTTTTCCATTATTTCTTATGGAAAAACATGATTCTAGATACGAGCAATTTGAGTTACGAGCTCCGCCCTGGAACGGATTATGCTCGTATCTCGAGGTATTACTGTACTATATTATAAATCTATATTACTTTTCCAAATGTAAGAATTGATGGAAAATAAGAGTATACAATAAAGCGAATGATACTATCAGGTTAATATAAAAAATAAATACAGTAATACCTCGGTTTACGAGCGACTTGGTATACGCGCAAATCGGTGTACGAGCATTATATCGGTGTACGAGAAACATTTTCCCTCACCCACGTGCATATTTTGTGTGGAAAAAGTCCTAACGCTCTGCATGGTTGCGCGCATTTTTACTACAAATATCCTAAACACAGCCTCTCATAACAGTAACGTGGTTCAGCGCGCGCGCTGTTCCTGCCTTTGGCTCTCTGGGTTTTGTGTTTTCCCTAGCTGACAGTAACACTCCTCCTCCCTCCTCTCGTCTCCATCACGGCTAAGCTAAAGTGCTTTAAAGTAAATTGTCAAGTATTTTTATTGTTTACTTGTCAATTATTAATTCGTATTTATATGAGATCTTAATGGTTATAATTTTAACTAATTAACAGGGTAAAACCAAATTATAATTTTTTTTGAATGGGCATTTATGGTCGTGTGGAACGAATTAATTGATTTTTAGTGCGTTTTTATGGGGGCAATTGTTTTGGTGTACGAGCATTTTGGTTTACGAGCTCGCTCTTGGAACGAATTAAACTCGTAAACCGAGGTATTACTGTATAAATCAATCAATGAATGAATGAAAATCATGATAAACAATGAAGAAATATAATGTAATCATCAAATTATAAGATTCAATTAAAATTTGATATCACTAATATTAGTTACATAAAGGAATTTTCCTTCATCTTTGAAATATAAACCACTGAAAGAAACAAACCATCTGCCAGTCACGCTCCTCTTTCCGGAACATATTTTCTGTCCTCCAAGCACCTCTGCGCCATCCTGGGATAGTCTCTTGGCCATTGCTCAGTCTGAAGTAACAGTCTTTGGTCATGTTGTAGCAAATGTGAAATAACTTGTTTTGCTTCTCAGATTCTGAAGGAATGAAGACACATTCCTGAGCATTCTGGGAAGAAACATACATAAAAAGTAAGGCAAGTTAATTTAACGTGTGTGCATTTATTCATTGGATTACCGTTGAGTAGGGATGAACCGGATAGCATTTTTTATTATCCGGCCGGAACCTGATAGTTCCGGATATCAAATTAACTATCCGGCAGGAACCGGAACCGGATATCAGCGGATATATGGATACTTGTTGCAATTTTTTGTGCGTTTGCAGTTTAGACTACAGTGTAAATAAAAATGTGTTATACCCTGTGTTTGTTGTTGTTTTTGACACACTACATAGCCCGACAGCTAGCAGAGGTAAAAAATACTTGGTGTACATGACAAAGTAGTTCTTAGTCTTAGTCGACTTTGTTGGGTTTTTCTTTAATAATGACTATTTAAAAAAAAAATACAAATTCAGCTCCCCAAAAAATAATTATACGATATATTACTTTTATATATATTATTATTATTTTTTTTATATTATAAGATATTTTTGTTGGGTTCCCCCAAATTCCGGTCCTTACTTACGATTTAATCAGTTTAGCATTGAACTTCATGAAGATCAGTTTTTCTGCATTATCAGGGAGCAGTCGCGATCGATGTTCAGTAATGATCCCTCTAGCTCAGTGGTTCTTAAATAGTGGGGCGCCCCAGGGGGGGCGCGCGTGACCCTGGGGTACATGCTTTTTTTGCCCTGGGGAGTAAGTTTTCTTGGATGCTGCTCTGGTTCAGTGCATGAAGTTCAGATAACCGTCCCCTCATCCTTTGACGTATATGATAACACCGGTGTTCAAATGTGTCACGTGATCAACAGCTCAATTCACACGTGTTTTCACGCGATATCTGGCACTGATCCAAAAAAAGACGCGCTTAGAGCTTGTCATTTATCACAACAATTCAGTGTTTTCAACCACATAAGATTTATTTTAGGTTTCAACAAGTTGAGCCAACAAGTTGGTGACTATTTTGAATAAAAAAGAAAAATCTAAGTAACTGATCTATTATACAGCGCTTTTTGTGACTGCGGTATGTCACGTGACAAGTATGACGCGCTGCCATGGAAATGAGGCGAAAGTTCCAAAATGGGGGGAGGGGGGGCGCGCAAATTTTTTACCTCTTTCTAGGGGGGCGCGACAGAAAATAATTGAGAAGCATTGCTTTAGCTGAAAATAATCCCAAACGACGCTAAATTTACGCGACGACATTGTTGTTTTTGTTTGTATCCAACGTTTAAAATGGCGGCTGAATTAAATTAAACTAATAACCAAAAATGACCGAGCAATATCTGGTACCTGGTACCATTTCGACTGGAACCGGAGCCGGAACTGGATAGAAAAAAAACGCCGGATATCCGGCGAACCGGAACCGGATATCCGGTACATCCCTACCGTTGAGCATCTCACCTCTTTAGAGTCACTTTTACCAGTCTCCCCTCGAGCTGCCCTCCAAGCCAGAGATCCTGAGACACGACCACCCAGATCTCCTGATGCAGAGGTCTTGGGAGAAATAAACTCTACCAGCTCCACCAGTAGTCTTTGCAACAACTGCTTCTTCCTCTCTTCTCCTAGAGACTGCTGCCTCTACAGGTATGGAGTGGTAAACAGTGAGAGCCAGATACATTTTTCACAACAATGATGAAAATAACTGTGAAAATGAGAAACTTACCGCAGCATTGAGTGTGTTAATCGTTTGAAGTAGCCATGTCTCCTGAACCCGTGTGCGTCTGGAAAGGACCTCTGAGTGTTTACAGGAGTACCTCCACGTCACATCCACAATCTGGTCCTTTGAGAATGCCAGGATGTAGGAGAGTTTCTTCCCCCAGCCAACTTCATAAAGGAGAGGTTTATCGCACGCATTCTCACAAGGGTCACAGTGTAGCCAGCGATGCTGTGACTGAGAATACACCTCTGTCCACACGTGATCTGAAAGCAGGACAAAACTTTGTGTGTCTATTCCCAAATTATATCATTGTGGTACAGGAAAATCGGTGTGAGGTCAAAACAAAAGGACATCTGGAGTTCATTTTAGGATTAATTTGAAATGGCTTGCCAATGCAAATGTCCTGAAGAAAAAGTTAGCTCTGGCTGGTGAACACTTTCAAATTACAGTGGCGATCATACAATGGGTACAAGTTAAAGTTGTCATTCTAATTGAAAGCAACACTGACTTTTTTTTTTTGCTCCACGTTTAATACTGCAAGCTGCTTGCTTTACAGCAATATACAGTGATCCCTCGTTTATCGCCGTTAATGGGGACCGGAACCCCCCGCGATAGATGAAAATCCGTGAAGTAGGATTGACAGACCAGTGCGGTTCGATGAATGTGATGATGGCGTTACTGCACTGGTATAATGAGGCCTTTAAATCAGTTTGGGAAGCGCCTCATCATCAGATATCGGTGCAGGATTGTCAACATTTGCTTCTGAGAGAGGTGAAGAGGCTCCCACTCCACTTGAGCTCTCATTCGTTGATCTCGCACCGGGAACCAATCACATGCTTTGTCTGAGTGCCCGTGGGTGTGTACAAAGCCTCTGAGAGAGTTTCTCTCTTTGTCTGGCATCCTGGGAAACGGTTCCTCTCGCATCACGATGAAGCAACACTGCTTTCTGCAATGCGGCTGCCGATATGGCGGTATTTTATTTTTCGATTATTATTTTTGAAAAAGCCACGATGCACTGAGGTTTGCGAAACTTGAACCGCGAAGTTGCGAGGGATTACTGTATTGTATAAAGTGCTATATAAATAAACATGACTTGTCTATGATCAGATGTTTTCTGTTTTGCATGCAGCACATATTTACACATCCATCTAAACAATGCTCCCAGCACAGGATGCTACTTCTTTAAGTCATGAACAAAACAAAAAAAAGAACTTCGCTGGGAGTATTTTGGGGCCTTAATGCTGTAAGATTTCTACCTGTGCTGTCCCAGACATATCTAGCCTCCAAGCCTAAGGCTCGACAGAGCAGAGTGAAACAGTTGGCCCATTCCCCACAGCGCCCTCTCCTGGTCTCCAGAAGCTTCTCTGGGTTATTGTATCTGCAGAAAGGAAAAGTAATGTGGATTTGCAGCTATGACATGAAGAAAATTGCTCTCCTTCTGTTCAATAGGTTAATGTGGTGAAGAGGAAGATTTTTAGTCAATTCTGGTCTGTTCCTCACACAAACCTATTCAGGGTTCATAGCACATCAGTTCAAAAAAATTCCATGACTTTTTAATGACTTTTCAATGTCAAAGTTATAATTCTCAATGACATTTTAGTGATTTTTGGTACTTGATTTTCTACAGTCAAAAAATATGGTATACGTACATGTATCAAAACCAGAAGAAACATTTAAAAACAAAAGCAGTCTACAGCAATTGGCAAAAGTCAATAAACGTGTATGGAATTACTTAATCACTTAATACAATTAAGTGGCAAAAACCAGAACAGCAACAAACACATTCAAAACAACAGGCTGATAGTCCCTTGAAAAATAGTGTACACTACAATACAAATTAGTAGTAACATTTAAAACAGTCTGATTTCAAGTCCCATCCAGGGATTCAACAGCTTTTGAAAACCAGGGGGCATTTTTGGGTTCAATTTGTCTATTAACAGAAAAACCGCATTCAACGGTAGCCTGGCCATGTGATAACAACAAACTGGACATCACTGACCAGAGTTTACCCAATTCAGGCTCTGAGGACAACTTAGAATACAGCAGTTTGTCAATGTTGTCTTTGCACTTATCAACATTTTTGAACAAGGAGTAGTTTGCAGGAATGACAGTGTCAATGAAAGTGTCATACTGGTTTGCTACATCATCACAATCCTTGTCAGCAACCTGCTTGATTGCAGATTGCTGCTGAGTTGAAGGGGAACTCCTCCCCTTCACGTAATTTCTGAAACCTTATAGGATAACGCCAATTGTCGGTTGTTGGAAAAGGTTTTTCAGCTTATCACTTGCTCGGTTGTTGAAAAAGTAGTCAAAAAATGAAAACGCGCGAGCGAACATTCACCCACTCTCGACTGCTGTTTTTGCTCGCGCAAGCACTTTTATTTTTGTCAGTCGTGGGGTGGGGCTTGCTCTTGTAATAGTAACATCAAATGTCATTGGTTAGTTCCCTTTTTTCCAGAGGTCAGCTGTGATTGGACGCCTGTGATTGTCAATCTAGAGCTGAGGCAAAGATACGATTCAGTCACATTGCATATTATGGTTTTTCTGTCGATTAAATTGTATTAATATTGTTTTATTGTAATTTCACGTGTCCCAGTCGAGTGATTTAAGACCAAACTATACTTTATACAGGTTTTCTAGGATTTATTAAAAGTAAATGCACAGGTACGACCTTCTGAAAAGAAGTTGTATATCACTTCATATATAAACCTTAGATTGCGGCTCCGGACATATTTGAATTATTATTTTTTTGTTAAATATGGCTCTTTCAATATTTAAGGTTGCCGACCCCTGAACCAGCCTAATGCATTTTTTCCCGGTCGAACGTGACCAAAAGCCCAATCTGGCAACACTGCTTGAGAGAGACGCAGGTCAGCCTGAACACAGGAAACAATTCATCAATCACAGCGAAGAGGCACACAGCTCAACCAATGGCAACGCCGCCAGGTGTGCTCACTACTGATAGGTGCATCCAAACCAATGAAATCAGTAGCTGAAGCCTACCAAAATTTGCATATCAGAAGCCTGAAAGATAGCGGGCCGCACTACTACTTGGCAGACACGACTATTCAGAGAGCATTTATGCACAACTAAGCATAGCGTCAACGGCAAAGCGGTGACAGTGAGCACATAAGCACAAACTACTGTACAAAAACCACTGCGTCAACAGCAAAAGCGGTAATAACTGTATTTTGAGAAAAGTAGCAATATCCCAGGAGTAATTTATTCAATTACTCGCCGAAAGCACTTGAGAAGCCAAAGATGGAACATCCAGGTTATACAACCTGGCAAAAGTGAAGACCAGCCAGCAGCAAAACAGATATCCTGCATTGACGTACCTCTAGACCAGGCCCACGACGAAGCAATAGCTCTCGTCAAGTGAGCTCTGATGTTGAGAGGGCATTCCTGTCCCTGGTTCGCTTAATCCAAAGCAATTGCGTCTACTATTCAGTGAGAAATAGAAGCAGCAAGAACTCGAGAAGTTCCTGGAGCTTCTCACAGGCGGCGCTGACTGTCATACGTCAATTAACAAACGCGGGAAGTGCCGACCGTTGAGAAATGAAAAGATTTCAGAGGATGGATTTAAGTAAAGAAAAAACTAAAAAAGGATGAAGTGAAAAAATAAATAGACAATAAGACAAATTTAATGACATTTCAATGACTTCGTTGACAAATTACAATTTTCCATGAAAAATTTCCTGACTTTTCCAGTTTTCCATGACCGCTACGAACCCTGCTATTGTATGACTCTATAATAGTGTACAGATCATGTACAGTAGTTTTATAGTTTAGTTCACCCAAAAATGAAAATTCTGTCATTAATTACTCGTTTCTGATATTTATGCTGTTCCAAACTTATCAGAAATTTCTTCATCTTTGGAACATAAATGATGATCTTTTTAATGAAATCTGAGCACTTTCTGTCCCAGCCTACGCAACAACAACGTCTGCTCTTGCAGCAACAAAACATGTATGGGTCATGGTTCTCTCATGAATGCACTCTGGAGATTACCTTATTTTCCCACATATAACCTGCTGGTTACACCAGATTTTACAAACCCCGGGGGGGGTGAGGGTTATACAAGGGTGCGGGCTATATCACAATTTTTTTGCACATACAAATATTTCAATATATTTGTTACGTCCCTAAGGACGTAAGGTTTTTTTTTGCTGTATTTTCTTTCTTGTGAGGGTTGTCGTCTCTGGCGCTTGTACTATCACTCTGACAGCTGGCGCTGATAGGCTGTCTGACCTGTCAATCATGCAAGAAGACGTGATTGGCTGTGCTGCCATGAGGGCGTGCTCTTCTCATCTCTCATCTCGAATTTCGCTCACAAGCACTGTGTACCGAGCCTGAACGATTATTGATAATTGACGTCATGCGAGCAACATTCTAAATTCGAAATGTGAACTTGCACAAAAAAAAGTTCATAAATCTTTAGGTGCGGGTTATGCCAACGATTTTTTACACAAAACCAGTTATATGTGGGAAAATACGGTAATATTTTGTAAATAAAGCGTTCACATTGCTTCATAAAATTAAGGTTAAACCACTGGAGTCACATGGATTACTTTAATGATGTCTTTACTACATTTCTGGGGCTTGAATGTGGTAGTTGCATAGGCTGTCAATGGAGGGACAGAAAGCTGTGGGATTTCATTAAAGATATCTTAATTTGTGTTCCGAAGTCTTTTGGGTTTGGAACGACATGAGGGTGAGAAATTAATCGTTTTGTTGTTTGCAGCATAAACATAAAAGCAAAGAAAGTCATTCAGGTTTGCAATAACATGAGTATGAGTAAACTTTGGGTGAACTATACCTCTATGCTTATTTATTATTAACAAGGAGAACACAATAAAATTGCTACATAAAATTCCATGCAAGATACTCAAAATCATTAACAGCGCAACATCTTTATGAAAATAAAAAAGCAGATGTACCTTGGGAATCTAGTGGAGAGTTGGCAGGTGTGACAGAAGTGGTTCTCCACACGGCCTGCATCCCAGCGTAGGTCGTCATTTGAGGGGGGTAGGGATCCAGAAGACTGGGTTGTACCACCACATCGGCTACATGGCAGATTGTCCACCCAGGTAAAGAAGTCCCTTTTGAACCACTCCAACAGGTCTAGAACTAACATGTCCTCCTCACCTAGACTGCATGCTGGGAGTGGAACACAATACAGAAACATGAGTATAAGTCAGCTTAAACATACTGATCAAAATGTCAAAAGCAAAGTTTAACCAACATCATGAAAAGTGAATTAAATGTAAATAAATACGTTGTATTAGAGTTGTAATATGTCTTGCGAACCTGGATCTGCATCCTTGGCTTGATTCAGGCGTTCTTTAGCCCTGGACCTCAGCAGGTCATGAGGTATGCAGTTCAGTGCCTTCTGCTGCAGGTCAGGGCTCTCATATATGATCACATGTTGGAAGTTTGACTGTATAGTCCTAAAGAATGTCACACTGCTCGACTAATACATCGGGAAACAAAAAAAACGACAGGCGAAATTACTGTGAGAGAGCAAGGATGCCAGTCTTCAAACCATTATTAATTTAGTGGTTTTGTTTGGTAGTGTAGAAAGTTTATGATATCATCTTGAAGAAAAAACATATAACATGAAAACTAAGTAGAAGTAGAACGAGAGAAAAAAACTCACAGTGTAAGGTATAGCAGCTGGTGCTGGTGCAGGCGTAGGGACGGCAATGGTGGGCGCAGGGCCTGCTGAAGGAGAAGAGGGCAGTGGTGGTGGGACAGGATTTGGAGGAACTCTGGCACTTTGTGGGTTGGATGCAGCTTTGCTAGAACCAAGCCTCTGGTCTCTCTCAGTGGCAATTGTCTCCCGCACCTGCCTCAACCTCTCCACAGATGCCGTCTTTGGAAACACCAAGTGGGTTTCAGCCTAATGGCGACACAAACCAATAGGTCATTTTAACATGTGATGACGGTTTGAAACCATAAATGTGACTGAATTTGCTAATACATATATTTCACCAACCTCCTCAAATCCCATCTCAAAGAGACATTCAACTGCTCCTTTGACAGGTAGAAGCTTGGTGGAGAATGTTGGGTTTCCAATACGGATTGATCTGTATTTGTCCTCATCTGGGTTCCTGGAAAACACACAAGATCAAACTAAAAACTGAAAAACAAGAAAAGAAAATCCAGCGATGGCTATAACGTGTAGATTCAAGGTCGCATACCATGTGATGGATGTAGAATAAGGGATTTAAAAACAAGATAGTAGGGCAGACTGTCCTATGCACGACATTATTTACACAGTGTCCGGTGATCAGGTGTAGCAACATTCCACTGAATTGTCCCTGAAACTCTTGACTTACCTGAGAATGTTGTCCGCGTATGTAATGAGCAATTTAGAAACATCCAAAAACACCTCGGTAGGATTTTCGCACAAAGCAGTGACTCCTTGAGACCCAGACATAATTTTACATTTAACTTCTACGAACAGAGTAAGTACATCCGCGAGACAAGACGTAACCGACTTCTAACGCAAGGTTGCCAGGTCTGCGTGACTGCGTAACAAAACAAGCCCAATGTCCAATTAGAATTAGCCCAAAAGTAGCACAGTGACCAAATACCAAATATCAAAAATCTACATATATTATAGTCCTAAAATACCTATTTTACAGCCACTGTTATGCAAATTTAAAACCATTCACATAGACATAGCTCGTTGACCAGAAACACAACTCATAAGATCCCTATCGGTGCCCTCCTTCGTTAAATGTAACATCTACCACAGTTTTATCATTGCTTTATATAAACAATTCAATTTAAGCATTTCAGACAAATGTAATCAATGCTATTTGTTAAGCCTTTACCCACAGCAACTGTTTAAAAGTATCTTAAACCCGCAGAACAGCCAGAAACTTGGCAACCCTAAAAGTCATAGCTGTCCTTTACGCGCCTGGTTGATATTTTCTGGAAAGAAATATTCTCGGATATGTTGACCTGTTTAATTTTTCACTTAACTACAAAATAAACAAAATATATTTAAATATATTTTGAAGTGCACATTTGGGCACACTTGAATCAAGATGGACAGGAGATATCAGATCAACTTCAGATAATGGCATGATAAAAGTCTTTTAAAAGTCCTTGCTCGCTATAATTTATCCTAGGTACATTGTGCTTGAAATTGTTATTTTACACCAAATGTTAAGCCGTACATTTACATATAATAAATTATTGTAATAATTTAACAATATATAGCTATGAAAATAAACGAACATTTCAACAAATGTGATGTGTTTGTGTGTACACATATATATATATATATATATATATATATATATATATATATATATATATATATATATATATATATATATATATATATATATATATATATATATATATATATATATATATATATATATAAAAATATAATTACTGAAGATTGTAATGATAATCATTACTGACATTGCTCCAGATATTTTCTTCCAGTTTGGAAATATAAAATATTCTATTCATTCTTGTACATATCCATTCACGTCTATTCAATAGTTCACCCACCCCTATACATATATTTTTAGTAGTTTTCTATCCAATCCGTTCATTAATTTGGTCATGCACAAGTTGCATGTTTCATTATTATATTATACAGACCTGATTACTTATTTTTGAGTCTTCAATATTTCAAGCTGTATAAATTTTATAAACAGTGTCTCTGTCTACATATCCTTGCAATATGTCAATGTATTCATTGTTTCCTATTTTTGTGTTTTATGTCATTCTATTATTAGTTTAATATCAGTATGATATTGATATGCAATGGAAGTATTTTTCCTGTTTTTAATTCTTATCATACTTTTGATAACCATAGTTTATACTGTAACACACATTAAAGCGTAGTTCACTTTTAACTGTGAATAAACACATATTGCATAAAATCGTAATTATAATTCTCATCAAACATCAGTTCTGCGTTTATTTTATTAGACCGAAAATTTAATCCAGTTTCCCACCATCTGACTCCTGTAGCGCGCTCTAAGCTGATCTCAGATCTGCCGGTAACCCTTTCAGTACTTTAAGCTGCTTCTTGTTCCGGCCAATAAGGCGCGAAGTTTTTCAGCCCAGGTGGAGTGCCATCACACTGAGGCGGTTCACTGTAAGTTTGAAAAATTAAACCTACAGCAATAATGTTTTTAACACGGCGTTATCTAAAATATCGCTACGCTTTCGTTTAACGTTATCAACCCGCTCATTTACAGTGTTTGTTTGCAGTTTCGGCTCCACGTGGAACCGTCCCGTTCAAACTCGCCAAGGAGCTTCAATTCGTGGAAAAACAATGGCAGAGAAACCGATATGGGAGCAAATCGGTACTGGATTCGTGCAACACTATTATCAGCAGTTTGATTCAGACCGCGTGAAGCTCGCCGATCTTTATGTAAGTGAATTATTGCGAGTAAATGACTGTCAATGACTGTGTAAGTACTATAACTTTAACCGAAATTTGTATGTCAAACTTTAAATTTGTATGTCTGATTATGAGACTTATTTTTTCCCCTCTTATCTAGACCGATGCTTCCTGCTTGACATGGGAAGGGGAGGGATTTCAAGGGAAGGCTGCAATAATGACCAAACTCAATGTAAGTTTCCTGATTTTACTCAAGTCATACACAGGTGTCTTCCTGACTGAGTTTAAGAGAATGTGCCTGTGTGCAGAGCCTTCCCTTTCAGACCATTCAGCACATCATCACCGCACAGGACCATCACCCGACTCCGGACAGCTGTGTTATGAGTATGGTCATGGGCCAGCTCAAAGTAAGATGTGATGATGGACTGCATTATATAGTTTATTACTCTTACATTTATGCATTTGGCAGACTCTTTTATCCAAAGCGACTTACATTGAATTTAAGGAACACATTGATATTCTAATCAGTTTATACAGTTCTGCTTCATCAAACTGCCAAAATGTTTTTGCTCAAAGGAAATTGCATATTTTGATATCTTTTGAAGCTAGAGTTATAAATGGGAGGTTGTTTAATAATAATAATAAAAAAAGTAATTGCAACTTTCTCTGCACAGTTCTGACTTTATCTGGTTCTTACAAAACTGACTTTGTAGTCAGGTGTGTTTATATCTCAATTCTGAGAAGAGTCGGAATTGTTTGATTATAAACTTGGAGTTGCGAGATACACAATTGCAGATGCGAGAATTTACTTTTTAAAATAATTGTTTTTTTTAATTTATTATTTAAATAATAATGTGCTATTCTGACAATAAACATCCAAAATTATGAGATGAGTTGCAATAGATATACATGCATGTGTGTGTGTGTGTGTGTATATATACATATATTAAATAAAAAAAACTACAGAATTATGAGAGTTGCAATTAATTTTTTTTTCAGTGGCAGAGATAAACTTTTATAATTATGAAAGTTTCTCTGCCACTGAAAAAAAAAATTAAATATATATATTAAAAAAAAATATATATATATATATTAGTAAATATACTAAAAAGTGTATATATATATATATATATATATATATATATATATATATATATATTAAATAAAAAAAACTACAGAATTATGAGTTGCAATTAATTTTTTTTTCAGTGGCAGAGATAAACTTTCATAATTATAAATAGTTATTTATCATTATAAATGTTTTGCAATGTAAGCTTGATAAATATCATGAACATTTATATTGTTTTTGTGTGTACAGGCTGATCAGGATCAAGTTATGGGCTTTCAGCAGGTCTTCTTGCTGAAGAATGTAGATAACAAATGGGTCTGCACCAACGACATGTTCCGATTAGCCCTTCATAACTTTGGAGCATAGAACAAAACTTTTGTATCCGGAGTATGGTTACACATTTCACATTCTGAACTGGTTTCGTCTTACTTCGCCAAAGATCTTGAAAGTCCATGATCATCTCCAGATAAGAAAAAGACAAACAACTGATTATAATAATCATAATTTGTGTGTTGTGGTATGCACTGTGTGAAAATAACTTCAATTTGATAATAAATTTCCTGTTCGTACAATCTGTCTTTGAATATTGTGCTTCAATATTTTGGTATAAAATCTTGCATCCTGATTTATGATTGTCTAAATCAGGGTTGCCCACACTTTTTTGGCTTGTGAACTACTTATAAAATGACCAAGTAAAAATGATCTACCTACTATAAATTAATATATTGTTTAGTATTTTTTATTTATGAATATATTGAGAATTCTTTATATGCACAATATATGATGGTGTAGCTTGCATACTTATATTGCACAATACAACAAAAATGACTGCTGTCAGGACCACTGAGATTTTAGTTCCTTCACCCTTCTTCTCAGTTTGCTTTTCAGAAGGATACTATTAATACCATTGTCGTAGTATTTATGAACAGTCTGAAAATGCCGCTCCACATTTCCCTTCTTCGGTATAGCGATGACAGACATGGTGAAAAAAAAAATCTGGAAGGAGAAAGTTTTTGACTACTTTGTCCACTAATTTTTATACCCTTACTTAAGTTTAAAAGAAAAAAAAAATTTAAATTGGAGGCTATCTCGCTATCATGCTAAAGTTTTGCAGCGCTTGTTTGCGCATGCGTGTGACCCATGTGTCAGAAGATGTCAGATTGGCTGCCCTGTACGTCAATCAAGTGACAAATTTCATTGGGAGGGCGGATGATGGGCTGACGTCTACTTTGTTAATTCCATGCAATCTACCCACACTACCTTTCGACATATTGAGAATCCCTGGTCTAAATAATAAACACATTTTATAGTAAACAATCAAGTTCATGACAAAAGTATTAAAACTAGTAGAAAACCATAGGTGTCAGATTTCCCAATCAGTTTGCATAGACGTGATAAGCGTTCATAAAACATTTCTGCCATTATAGGAAAAAAATATATGTTGACATTGTCTATAGACAATGTTAACATTCATTTTTTTTCCTATAATATATACCAGTTCTAATCAAAGACTGCGTTATTTAAAACCATTCTAGTACTGGATGCTGATTGGCCAATATTGTATAGGCAAATGAAGTGGTTTATTGTCATTTCTGTTGGGAAAAAAACAAAAGTGTCTGGAAACATTTCCATGTATGTCCAGAATATGCAAGACAAACAAAACAAAGTAACTGCTTATTGCATTGTATATTGAATATTATATTGAGTTTAACGATGTTTAGTTCAATTGTTGGTCAAATATTTTATGATATCAATTAGCAAGACTGGGTTTGCCAAACTGCTTTTGTCCACGCAAAATACGAAACTTAATCGAAAACTTGCGTTCCTGCTCTAATACTTATTAAATAAACTGAACGAAGCGTAATATATGTACTACGTTATTATAGTGGAAGGGTGACGCAGTCCATACTATGGACAAAGTCTGTCCATAATTATATAAGAATAATGTACGTTATTTTTTTAATACAACATTAAATACTTTTATAAAACATTAAACGTGAAATGCATTTCACGGACAACACAAAATTGCAGAAATTTCTATGGTTAGCACTGATTTTAGGAATTTCTTTAAAGAAATTTACGATCAGCGATATAACGAACAATCTTAGCTAATTTGGTAGAAAGTTGCAATGGCGTCATAAAATGTACGACGCATAGTAATTATTGTTTGAAATGTTATCAGGTAATTCCATTGGGAAAAAAAACACGATTTCTGAACTTTTCGAAAAAATTAGTTCCAAGTATTTTTACGTTGGATCGGAACTGAATTTTAAATGTAAAAAATGCGAATGGAGTGTATGATCAAATCTTTCAAAAATGGCTTCTCATGTGTTGTTTAATGTAACTTTTTGTTATGCAATAAAAACAGAACTGAATTGTTGAAAAATTCATGCACGTCATTGCAAGTAGCTATAAGCTGTTTTTTCTATGCCTTTGCTAGTATCTGTTACTTATTACCCATTGGATGAAGACTAGTGGTGTGATATGACTTCAGCAACAAAAACCCCTCCCATCTTGTGCTGTTGCTTAGCAACGAGCTGACTGTTCAACGTGCCACCTAGTGGCCATACCTGTGAATTACAACTAACTGCGCCCCCTCGCGGCCAAACCACTTCTAAGAAAGTGCCTCATTATGATGAATATTTGAAAGACTGAAAATAACCACAACCAAACAAGGTCCCAACTTAAAAGTTGTACAAACTACACCACGTGATTACCCACGAGAGCCAGCAGGAGCGATACATTAGAACGTTTTTCCAGTTGAAGCATACTAAAATTCGATTGGCCAGGCACGCGGTATGATAATTTTGCCCTGACGTCACTTCCCAGTTGTTCAATGCGCCATTTTCTCGACTCTAAACGGCAAGCACAATAAATGAGTCCTACTTGCAAAAATTAATAAACACTCTTCATTGCTGGTTTCCATAGTTGAGAGCGCAGAGTTATTATTTCAGCATTCTACACCGCTTCCACATCCTCTATCATCGGTTTTTTGGCAAGCACGCGGATTGGTGAAAGTAAATCCCCTCCCTGAGTCTGTGTGGCGGTGAAAAAAGGTAATGTCCTCACAATTAGATAGCAGCGGGAACATTAGCTTTTGCGTTTAGTTGTTGCGGGAAGTAGAACGAAGCCCATTAGCCTAGAGCCGCGAAGAGGTTACTTTATGACATCACTGCGTTATTTAGAACCGCGCGTTCTAGAAGGAATCAGTTGTTCTGCGATGGGAAATCATTCCTGTCGAATTCTTATTGATGCGGGGCGCTTGGTATATTACATTTGGCTAGTTTAGGCGTACATTGTTTCGAATATTTTGCGTGCATGGGCGGCCGTTGATGTATTTGGTCACCGGTCGCAGTTGATGTTCGCAATAAATAAATAATTGGCATATTGTCTATGGCAATGTAAACGAATACTGTACATAAAATGTTGCATTTGAGTGACGGAGGGCTGAGATGTCACATTTTGTCTTCTATTCGTACACAGCGTTTGTCATAGCTCTACATATATTTGGGTAGCATTCGCGATGACGAATTTGCAGAGATTACATGAGGTTTTCTTCCATGCGAGTGAGATGTGTTGTATAATTTATTTTTATTTTTTACTTTTTTATTTATTTTTGCTGTGGCACTGAATTCATCAGATTGTGTTATCACTGCACGTTCAACAGTCGTTAACATGTGAAGCACCTATGATTTATCAAGAAACCCGTACGACTTTTCACCACAAAAATAAAGATTTTTATTTATTTTTTACCCAAAGATAATTAAGCACATCCAACGTCCTTTTGCACTTCTTTTCACTACAATTAAGCATAATTCTCCCACAAATTTATTTTGAGTACGGTTAATAAAATAATTGAGTTATGATTATAAACTTTCCGAAATTAATCCAATCAAAAGTGAAAGTTCCCAAGATATCTCAAATTTGCACTGGCAACACAACTAGTTGTTCAGACTATTTCAGTAATTGAGTTAAAATAAATTTTGTCTGTAATGTATTTCCTGGTGGGGAATATCATTTAAAACAATAATATATTTTATATATATAAATTGGAACTGGGAGAATAATGTCAGTTATAGAAGAAATCTTCAGAAGTAAAATCTCAACACTGTCATTTCTGCAATTTCTGCAGAAAAAAAAGTCGTAATGGTCTTTTTGGGGGCTGAAATATGACATCATGAAATTCCAATTTATATTGATTCCTCCTGAATTATGCAAGTGGAAGAACTACATCTCACCAAGGCTACAACATTCCATGACATAATTTGAAATATATGAACATTATATGCTGTGTTCATGTTACCACAACTAATTACGTTATTTAGTGGGATTTAATATTTTGGGTTACTTTCTGAGTAACTATGCAGGTATTTCATTATTTTTTTATCCACAATTAATTAGGGTTGAACAGCAAAGCATTTTAGGCTTTTTTTCACTGGCTCATTGTTAATTTTTGTATTTAAATTTGTTCTGATTGTCCACACTGTTATTATGCAAGGTAGGACTTTGGATCAATTACTGTTCAATATGCTGTATATTTATATTTGTTGGTTTCCATTGAAATTATGTAGGTTTGCACATTTTGTTCCTACAAAAGCTGAGAGTGACAAGCTATAATGGCTTGGAATTTAGTAAGGATGCTAACGTCCAGCGACTATTGACCAATTATGATCTAACTATTAAAACAACAGTGTATATATAATCACAGTCATCTTTCAGTTTCTGGTTGTTGTTATAGACCGAGTCCAATTGTTTTATTGGATTTTATGTGTTTTTCTTTCTGATTGTAAAAACAATGTGATGCAAGTCAGCGATTCAAAATGATTCACTCATTTTTATATTTTAGCTAAAGAGATTGGTTAAGATGTGCTGTGTGAAATACCCCTAAATCTGTCACTGAGCATTTATTGTAGTCTTACATAATTATTCTATAGGATTTTAAGACCGGTCAGTATATCAAAATAGAAATCACAAAATAATGATATCATCCAAATGGAAACCAAAGTGATTATATTTCAGGTGTTCGACCATGTACCAGTTTCCAGTCAGAGGCTTGGAGAAGATCCGAAGAACAAGACGAAAAGTGAAAAACATTCTTGGAGAATTTGGACTTGAAGAATGTCTTAATTTGGGCCAGGTGTGTTTGGTTTGTAATCCATGTTTCAGTAAAAATGAATTATGACAATTGAAATCTGATGTCCATGTATATCAAAATAGCCTTTTATTAAAAAAAATGAGTTTACATTTGACATGTTATCTCTCCTTTTTGTTTATCAGGAGCTCCAAGAATTTTACCCAGGAGACAATGTTTTTGATGCCACAAACTGGTGCAGTTTATCCGATGGCTTTGATGGCCGGTGGAAGAAGAAGGTAGCTTTACTGAACAAAAACGATTTAAATTATGAGCATCTTTGAATATTGTGTGATAACTGGATGAAATTTTTATTGGATGCATTTTCCATCCTCAGTGGGAATATCGAACACAAGGATTGTGTTGCACCTTGTGCGAGTTCTCGACAAGATCCTGGCATACCTACAAAACCCATGTTCAGCGCTACCATGATGAAGAAGAGCGCCTGTGCAAACTTTCAGCCTGTACTTCCTGCCCGTTTATAGCTCATCCAAGATTGGTCTCCAGGCACCTCAAATTGTTCCACATTGAGGACGCAAAGTTAGAAACCCCTGCTGTTCCACAGCTGCCTCCAAGGGCTGTTAACGGCACTACATTTCAGTGCCGAAGATGCCATATTCAAGATACTCTTTTGTATAGTGTGAAAAAGCATGTTCTTCTTTATCACTACACTTCCACATTAAATAAATATGCTGGGCAAAGATCGGAGCGTGAACTTGTGACTCTAGGAGACAGGTCTCAGAAATTCTACTGCAAAAAGTGTTACGTATCAGCTGAGACATCCGAACATTTGCTGTATCATCTTCTAACCTCAGAAAAGCATAAGGAACTGGATGTGCATATCAGAGCTCTGATTTTTGAAACGGACAGTAAGAAACAGTACCCTGCTCTAGCCCCGAAAACACAAGGCCCTCCTGCTGTGTTGATGATGCAAGATCCACCAGCGGTGACTGCTACGCTGGCTGCTGCTGGTGGAATTAAAGGGGTGGAAAGTGGTGGTTCTGCAATCATTGCTGCTCCAGGAACTAGCCAGGTGTTTCTCCCAACCCAAGCTTCTGCTCTGGTTCAGCTTGCAAGTGCTGAGGCAAAGGGTTTACTGAGGCCTGGAGTCCCACTGGCTTTTCAGAACACCCAAATCACCAGACCTGCTTTGCCTCCTGCTCCTAGCATTGTTCCTCAAAATCAGGTACCCACCAGAATAGGTATACCTAGTCAGTCACAATTGCAACCCGTTTCCCGCCAAATTGTCCTACCACCAGGTGTTCGCCTTAATGTACCTGCTGTTAGGCCACCACCACCTCAGTCCATTGCTGCTAATCCAAGATTGCCCCTGAATCAACCCACCTCTGGAGGCACCATGCTAACCTCTCAATCCCTTCTGAGTCATTTGATCCCCACCGGCAACAAAGTTGATGGTTTGCCTACCTACACTCTTGCGCCCTTGCAGGTCCTCTCGGTCCAGGGAAATAACGCCCAAGCAGTTAGCAAACCACCTCTGCCTGCATCCCAGAACAACCCTCCTGCTCCACAAAACAAGCAAAACACCCCATTGCCGGCTCCCAAGCAAACCAAGAAGTGGATCACATGTCCTATTTGTAATGAACTCTTCCCATCTGATATCTATGAGTCCCATCCAGAGGTTCACAAAGAGGCAGCTAAAATGCCCAAGATTGGTCTAGCTGCTCGTGCTCCATTTTTGAAAAAGATGCCGGATAAGACGGTGAAATGCCTGACCTGCAAGATCTTGATTTCAGAAAAGGGAGTTTTTGAACACCTGCTTCATGGCATGAACTGCTTGTTTTGTTCTGGGCTTTTCTACTCCATCAAGCAGCTTGTCGACCATATCCAGATGGAGCATAATGTGAACCGAAAAAGCAACTGTGACTTCATGAGGCGAGAATACAGACTGTATACTGATGATTCCGGGAATCTGCTTTTCCCTTACTTTGACATCAGAACCACAGCTCCTAAATTAATAATGGGTGAAAAAGAGCTAAACCTTGCACTGGTCACAAGTTCCCTCGATCTGATCTTTGTGAAGATGTTGCCCAACAACCCTCAGGCTGTTGGTAAGCTGTCCACACCATGCAAGATACCCACACCCAATCCTGACAGCACGCAATGCCCCTTCTGCTCGGAGAAGCTTCTAAACAAGGAATGCTATCAAATGCACCTCAAAGAGAAGCATTTCATTGTGCCCACTCTGCATGCTATACTTAAAACCCCATCGTACAGATGCCTTTACTGTGGTGGTGTGTATACTGGGAAGACCACTACCAAGGCCATCATTGTCCACTTGTCTAAATGTCGCAGTGCACCGAAGAGTTTCAAGGATAGTGATAAACTGACTTCAGGATTAGCTGTTACTCCCAGAGCAAACAGAGCACTTCTGTCATACCCAGCTCATCCAAAACAGATCACTGGTCCAACCCCAACTTCAGCTCAAGCCTCTGTTCCTGGCACAAAGCCACTAGAAAGCGAAGCGGAGATGCAGAGCAAGATGCGCCTGGAGATAGCCTTCAGAGAAGCCATGGAGGCGAATAGAAGAGAGCGGGAGGAACGGTTGGCAAGGAAGAGAAAATTAGAGCGAGATAGGTTGGCTGGTCTGACTTTACCCTCACCGGAAGTAGTAATCGATCCTTCCGTACAATTAGCTTTGGATCCTGCTGGAATGGAGTTGTCCACCTTTGAAGAACGACGCGAGTTTGTCAATAAGTACTTTAATACTCAGCCTTACCCACTTAAGAAGGAGATTATTGCCCTGAGTAGCCGTTTACTGCTTAACAAAACTGACGTTGCCTGCCAGATTAGCACAAAGCGTACCAGATGTATGAAGAACATACAGAAATCCAAGGCTGTCGTACTTTTAGGCTTCAACATGGCAGAGCTGATGAAACTGAAGCATAATCTGTTCATCCCAGAGATTGAGCCTGAGAAGCTGAGCACCGTGACAGACACCGAGGTGATGGAGGTCCTCCAAGAGTAGCTTCACGATAGTAATGAAGACATGGAGGACTTGCAAAGCAAATTTTACTGAGATCCTAATCTGTTACCTGTTCCTTGAAACAATGCAAAATATGTTCCATTCTCACCAAAACTAGTGTTAAACATTTAACCAAGTAGAACTTGAGAGAACTTGCTTGTGTTATGTTTCATATTAATCATTTTAAAGTATTCATCCATTATTTTTCGCTGAGACATCACACTTCAAGCAAGGTTCATGTAAAAATAGATGTTTGTAGCTCATTTATAGCTCTAGGGTTGAAAACATTTGTGTGATTATACTTTTTATATTTTACAAACCTCAAGCAATTTTTTGTGACGTTTTCTTTATGTATTCGTTGGAATGTTTATGGTTAACCATTTCCTTTTACTTTTAGACCATGTACATTTCTATCATTCAATTTATTGTGAATTTAATTTCTATCTTGCTTGCCTTATACTTTTATAAATATGGTATTCAAGTTATTGTTTTGCCAAAAAGGTTTTCTCTTATTAATTAATGCTGCTTACCTAAGTGACATCCTCACTGCTAAAGTACGAAGCTTTGCAGAGGAGTTTGATTTGATTGCAGTTCATTTAAATTGTATAATGATTGTAAGCATCAGGATATTGTGTAGACTTTTGGTTTCCCACTTTATTTCCCCTGTCCAGCATTCATTACAGTAAATGACAACATTTAAACTTACAAAATGAAAGCTGTGTAAATAAATTAGAGCATATAAATATATACAAGTTCACTTTTTTCAATTGTATGTTCGTGTGTATTAATGGGCATTGTGGAAAAACTCAAATCTTGTTTGTTAATATCGGAGAACAACATTTATTTGTTAACCATTATGTAGTTTATTTAAACTAATATTTATTTATAGATCACAGTAAATAAACATCTTTATTGTTGTGGTCATAGATCTTATTTTGAAGATCTAAAATGTTATCAATATAGATATTTGTTTGCTAACACATTATTCATTCTGTCACAAGAGTATTCTGTCATAAATATGACTTGGATTAGCCCTCTATAAATTTTGGTTCAGTAAATATAGGTAGTTGACGTTTACATGTCTATAGTTGTTTTTTAAAATTATTATTCTATTCTAAAGTGTATGTGCACAGGAAAGAATGGATCTTGTATCCCGATGTACATTTAATATAAATGTCTGGTTTATCAAGATATACAGTGGTGTGCAAAAGTCTTAGGCACGTTAGTATTTTCACCCCAATAAAAGTGTTTTAAGCCAGTAATGTATCTTTTGCTGTAGTGTGTTTGTAGGAAATATCAATTTACATTTCTCAACATTCCTTTTGCCATTAATTGTAATAGTAGCAATGGGATTTTTGGGTGTCTGACAACAGCCGGTGCTTCACGTTGAGATCTGATCTCACCATCATTGGTGCCATCTGTGACTGCAGGAAGAAAGAGAAAATTGAGACAATCTAAATTCAAACTAAGAACTGTGGAGACATTTCCAAGACATTTTAAGAAACCTTCCTGCAAAGCTATAGTACTTTGAAAAGTTTTTGGTAAAAATGTTGTAAAGTGAGGATGCTTTCAAAAAATTATGTCATAAATAGATTATATTGGTAATTATACATTTTGAAGACACATTTTTTCAAAGCCACTTACATTGCATTCAAGGTACACATTGACATTCTAATCAGCTCTTGTTTTCCCTTGGAGTCGAACCTATGACCTTGAGGCTGCAAGCACCACGGCCTACAGTTTGACCTACAGGAAAGCTCAATTAACTTCTATGAATAATTATTTACCTTTGCATTTCAAACAGCTTTTTTCCAGGTTTTTTTTTTTTATTGTCTTGGGGATGTTGGTTAAGTTCTTCCTGATTTAGTTTGTCTCAGTTTTTTCTGTTTCTTCATGTAATCACCGACTCTATGATGGTGAGATCAGATCTCCATGTGGAGCATCGACTGTTGTCAGATTCCTCGTGCATACAAAAACTCACTGGATCATTACAATTAATGGCAAAAGGATTTTTTTGGAAATGTAAACCAATATTTCCTACTGACTACAGCAAAAGATATAAATATCTGGCTTTAAACCATTTTTTGTGTGTGAAAATACTAACGTACCTATGTCTTTAGAACAATCCTACGTCTTTTACATCCTACGTCTTTTACCATATACATTTCAATAGTATATACAAAGGCTATATAAATCATACATTTCCAACCTTCATATATCGGTACCTATATTAATATTTAAGATCTTGAAGTAAAAAAAAAGGTCCATCTGGTTTTTTGGCTTTCCAATACAAACAGTCTCTGAGAAACTCAAGGAAATACAAAAAGTGTTGTATTCCTCCCTACTTTCCAAACGTATTCCATGTTAACTAATATTAAATATTATGTGTTAAATAAACATTTAGCTTTAATGCTGTGATCGAATATTTTCTGAAGAATTTATTCAAGGATTAAATACCTTACATGTTTGCTTGCCTACACGTTATCCTTGAAGCCATTCAACAACATCCATACAAAAGGAATTTTGTGATAAGACAACAGTAGAAACCATTGCTGTGCATATTTGTCTGTGATGGAGGCCAAATAATAATAATAAATATCAATATTTATTGTGATTTCTGAATGACCTTTTGAATACATTCTAATTGAAACACTACATCTAAATCTATATAATACCCTGACGAGTTTCAAAGATTTATCGTTATAAACTGCAGAGCACAGCGTTTCCTCCAATCCATCAGAGGGCGCTACTGACGCCGGTCCATTAGCCGCGGCAGCCGCCGTCGTTGTTGCAGTGCTAAACCCGCATTAAACTGTCTTATACATTTAATAAACTCAGAACACACACTTAATCTACCCAACAAGGTTATTTCAACTGTAAGGTAAGGATTGCATTTCCCTTGACATCTTTTTTTTGTTCTATTGCTGTAATATTTAACTTGAGAAAACTTTTGTTGACGTCTGAGAGTATTTTCTTGAATCTTCAGAGCTAATGGCTAACGAGAAATCAACGCGTGGGATGTAAACAAATCAGTTTTGCGTTTTATTTTGTAACGTTTGGACAGTTTGTTAACCTGCTGTGGTTTGTAAGCGCACATGGCAACAACTTCGTGTTTCTGTTTTTTAGAAGTGTGTTGAATTTCCGTCAAAATGTCGTACATGCTCCCTCATCTTCACAATGGCTGGCAAGTGGACCAGGCTATTTTATCCGAGGAGGACCGTGTGATTGTTATACGGTTTGGTCACGACTGGGACCCTACGTGTATGAAAATGGACGAAGTGTTGTACAGTATCGCCGAGAAGGTATTTACATTTTTCTCATTTTAACATATAATTGTTGGTGTGTATGTGAGTGACTTACTTATAGTGACTTTGTGAACAGTTATTTATATGTGTCAGTGTTTTGTGAGTCTTATGTCGAGTGTTTCCTCAGGTGAAGAATTTTGCAGTAATTTATCTTGTGGACATCACTGAAGTGCCAGATTTCAACAAGATGTACGAGTTGTATGACCCTTGCACAGTCATGTTCTTTTTCAGGTAAGGACTAATTTGAAGTGATACACAAAAATGAGAATTATTTCATTTAATAACTCTTCTGTGGTACAGAGATTTAAAAAAAGATAATTTGCCTTTTTGATTGGAATATCCCTTTAATATGGGAGTCCATCATCATGCAGGACTTTAAGCTTGAATTGTTTTTTCTAGATATGTTTTTTTTCTTCTGTTTCTAGATATGTAATGCTTTGATTACTTATTTACTATAGAAGCATCTTTGGTTCTTCCTTTATAAAAGATAGATGATGTTTCTAGACATTTCAAAACACAAACCATAGGGTCATAAGGACTTGGAATGAAATTACAAAAGGTTTAAAAGAAATGTCCTTGATCCTGTCATGCACATGTTACACGGTTTATTGTCTTTACGTTCTAATGATGTGTTGTAGTTGGATAAATTGTATTTTAATTTGCACAAACTAAATTGGTAACTGATTTGATCACCTAGCCTTGTGACAACAGTTCTGAAATGGAAAACTATGGTTTTAATGTTGCCCTGTGAACTATCTTTGTAATATTTTAAGTAAATTTGTTAAATCTGACATTATTTAACAGCTTCTGTCAATAGAGCTTGTAAAATACCAGACTTAAGGCTCTGATTTACTTCAGTGAAATCGAAGAATGAACTGACGTGACGTCATTTTGAATGAAATCTGGCCCTAATGAACTTTGTTTGAGTGTTCGCTATGGCTGGTAAACATCTTTGTTCTTCCATTGTTCCGTGGCAATTGTGTAATTGCCAAGTGGTGTGTGGAGGCTCCATCCTCTTTCGCGTGGAAATCTTGTCCACTTAATTTCTTCTGAACAGACCTTCGAGAGAAAAAGTTGATGAGTGAAAACACGAACACGCTGGAGAGCTGCTTTATAGTCAAATCACCTTTATTTATATTGCGCTTTTTACAATAAAAATTGTTTCATAGCTGCTTTAGAGATAACAGGAAAATAATGCAACAGTTTGTTTTGGCTGAACAGCAGTATTGATGAATATTGTGTATAGTAGAAAATGAAGATGCACTGTTTTTCATGTTTAACACAGTAAAGATGCTTAATTTGAAAAAATCTATTGTATAATGTGGCATATACGGTAAATAAATTTGTCCAGACTTTATTAGAATTCTAGAGCTCATGCAAACATATCATTGCTATGATCAGATGCATTTCTAATGCTTTTTTAAATAAAGGTCTTCTCAATTTTGCTGATTATTGAGAGCATGCCTGGAATAAACTCTTCTCTACTCCTCAAGGACATAAAACATTAGCTTTTAATAAATGCATCCTTTATTAAAAATGTAATTAAATCCTTTAAATTGGCCTTTAAGTTGTTTCAAAATATTTTTTAAATGTTCCAATTATTAAATGTAATAATATAAGATGTAAGTCTCAAATGGCAGTGGAAGCAGACCATAGGAAGTGTAGTGTGATCGGCATCAAGTGCAGTCAAGTAGCTAAATTTGGTTCCCTGGTGATAAAATCATGGTTCAACACCGAATGAATGATTTGGTCAAGAATGTGTCACAGCAGATAATTTGTAGAGTTGGGACACATTTTTTTTTTTTTTTTCAATCACCGTTCAAATCGCAGGGTGAATTTGCTCGCATTCATTAGGATTGAGCAATTGGCACGTCTATCGGCACATCTGAATTTTAGATCCACTTGCTTCCTTGGCACTTGTACACTTAGGGATGCAAACAATAACGATTGTCATTGTATTACCATATTAACTACAGTTTAAGTATGGCTCAAACTAGACATTGGCCCTGTCCCAAATGGCACCCTAAACACTCAAGCTCTTCCTCCTGGTGTAAAGCCATAAAAGATAAAATCCAAAAAAGCGTAATGGGGCACTTTAAATGTTGTCACAAGACTGCAATATAATAATCTTCTGACCTTGTCAAAGTTAAATGCAATATTTATACATCTATCTAATACTAGTTTTATCAGTGCATATTTATATAATCTATATTTCTGCTTTTGCTTCTCTATCTCAGGAACAAGCACATCATGATAGATCTTGGAACTGGTAACAACAACAAGATAAACTGGACCATGGAAGATAAGCAGGAGATGATAGACATTGTTGAGACTGTTTACAGGGGGGCGAGGAAAGGACGGGGTCTTGTGGTTTCCCCTAAAGACTACTCAACCAAATACAGATACTGATTTCTTTGCACTTTTTTTTTTTAAATTCTATTCATTGTATTTTTTATTTTCATCAGCATTGAACAAGATCTGCGCTTTCAGCAGAATGGTCATTTGGACTGTTTAATGGCCTTGTTTAGGATTTTCAACTTTATTTAAATGTGTTTCTCTGTTGCAGTTGTGGTCTTCTATAATTTTGTCAATCTGTAAATGCCACTGTATATTGAGTGAATGAATAAATATTCAATGTGTTTCTGCTCTTTGTATTTCTAAGCTCTAATTTATTGTTGCAGTGGTAATTATTAGGTTTATTCATATTAACCATGTTAGAATTAAATGTTCAGCTGAATTAACGTGAACTAACTTTATTATTAAGCACAAGGATACACCATATTAGCATGGGTACAAAACTGGTATATTGTGGAGATGTACTTTCTAGAATTCCAAGATCTTAAATGTGTTTTACTAAAATATTAGTTAATGTGTTCGTGGATGTAAGAAAAAAATTCAAATATTATATATTAATATATATTTACACTACTTACCCTATTTAAAGTGGTAATTGTAATGCTATGGGTGCCACGTAAAAATACAAAACATTTTTCACATAAGCACATTTTTCCTAAGTAAATGTAAATGCATCATAAACAAAACTTTTATACTGGATATGGTTGTCAGGTGAAAGCAGCTTAAATGTGTCACTCGGTACACAAAAAAAAAATGCTGGGTTGTTTCAAACTTCATTTGGGACAAATATAGACAAACCCAACCGTTGAGTTTAAAAAATCTTTAACCAACAGTTGGGTTTGTTCATATCTGACCCAAACATTAGCCCTAACAACCCATTATTTTTTGTTGTTCATGTTAATCAAAGAACAAAAGCTGCTTTTGACTGATTAACTTTTGTCACTTGAATTGATTAATCTGTATTTAATTTTCACAATAAAGAGAGTCCAGTGGTATTTTACATTTTATTAATTTATTCAGTTTCTGAAGTATTTCTTACCTTAGCCATACTCTTAAGTAAAAACACATCAAGGAATTTTTTTTTCATCTGTATCTCTATTCTGTTGTGTTATTTTGTACTCTCCCTATTATCATCCTTATTCCTTCTTATTTTATTGCTGTTTACTTGTCTTTTTTTATTCAAAGTCTAAAATTAAACTATCTTGTACTATTGTAACTAGATTAGCCCATTGTAAAAACACAAATACATTGAGTGAGCAAATATTTTGGTGAGATAGTTGTAAATGAGCAATGTTTATGAATAAAAGCCTACATTAAAATTTTTTGATCAATCTCTTCAGAAGAATTGATTAATTTCTGAGGCTTTCAATGGATGCACACAATTTGGTTAATGTTAATCAAGTCTATGTAGCCGTATATACAGCGGTTCTTCCCAATGGCATCAAAAATAGTATTGAATATCCATACTTTTCAAGGTATTGTATCAAAGTTAGAAATTCCAGTATTGTGATAACAACATTAGTGTATGGATGCCACAAATTATAGAAAATTGTCACAGGGTACCATGACTAAAGAAAGGTTGGGAAAGACTGATTTGGACTAAGTAGATCAACATCCAACATCAGATTATTTTGTTTAAAAGTTAAGACAATAATATTTATTCATTGATGACTCAAACACAATTCAGTTCTGCTCTAAACCATACAATATTAATATTGTAAATACAGTAATCCCTCGCCACTTCGCGGTTCAAGTTTCATGGCCTCAGTGCATCGCGGATTTTTCAAAAATATAAAAAAATAAAATGAAAAAAATTCTGCCATATTGCAGAAAGCAGTGTTATTTTATCGTGATGCGTGAGAGAAACGGTTTCCCAGGATGCCAGACAAAGAGAGAAACTCTCTCAGAGGCTTTGTACACACCCACGGGCACTCAGACAAGACACGTGATTGGTTCCCAGTGCGAGATCGACGAATGATAGCACAAGTGGATGTATACCGTGAGCTGATTAGCTGATTTGCCCACCTATCGCGGGGGGTTCCGGTCCACATTAACCGCAATAAACGAGGGATCACTGTATTGTATAACTTCATCTTGAAGCATACTCATTTTTAAAATGACTTCCGTAATATTTTCGTTTAGTTTGAAGCATTTTCTGAATCAACACAAAGTTTTGTGTTCTGACCTAATAAATATTATACCACGATGAGCTTTCTTGAGCATTGCATGTTTACACGAGTCCTGAAACTTAGTGATCAACATGTATTCCTTGTGGTTGATGAATACCTCAAGTATCAAATGTAGGTTTGTCAAAAGTCAAAAAATTCAGTCATGCATTTAAGGTTTTCTAAACGAAAATGATGCGTTTGTCACAAACCTATCCAAAGAGTTTTTACTTGTGTGAGGAAACTGTTTAGCTGCATTACTCTTCACGCCTGAAGAAACAATGCTGAACTAATCAGTCAATTTTAGAGAAAAAGAAAATTTCAGTAGACCTGCATCAGAAGTGTCTGCTGCAAGTTGAACTTCACTCAGCTGGTGAAGCTCTGCTTGGCCCTTTTCACAAAGGAGTCAATCTGTTTATCCCAATTCAGGTTCTGAGAGATGGTAGAGCCCAGGAAATTGAAGGACTCCATTGCTGCCACAGTGCTGTTTATGATGGTGAGTGGGGGAAGTCCTGGGGTGTTCCTCCTGAAGTCCATTATCATCTCCACTGTTTTGAGCAAGTTCATCCCCAGGTTGCTATGACTGCACCAGACTTAAAGGGTTATGAAACCCCCCCAAATTTTTTTTTGAGATGTGAACAGATATGTACAGGCTGCACATCACTGAAAATTGTCTGCCAAGGAAAATTCAACCATCAGGTTCTAAGCGCTTCTCCACATTTATTCATGAGAATAAACTCTTTTATCCCATTCCCATAGCATTACAATTTCAAGAAGTATCAATAATGTAAAAAATGTGATGTGATGTTGAAGCCAGAGGAATAAGGTTTACACGCACAACTCTTACTGGTCTACGTCTGTTGCACATTTCATGTTTTTAGATAAATATTTAATTTACTCTATTAAACATGAACCAGCACTGTGTATGCACATATTTAATGACCTGTACTTCAAATGAAATATGTGCAAATAAGGACAGCAATACGTCTGATCATGAACATGCAATGACACAATGAATTATTCTGATACACAGAAGACAAAGATATAGACCGAAACTTTAAATAATAACTTTGCCTTCATTCTTTCTGTGTTAAACAACCATGAGTCGTTTGTTCAGGGACTGAAGTGCTTGTAAATGTAATAAACATTGTTAGACCTTTTACATTTTCTTCCACATTTCTCCTTCAGTTGTGGAGTTTGCGATCATATCAAAAGGCCATAACTCTTTAATATCATGAACTGAACCAGAGGTATAATTACTGATATTAAGGGCCTTTCCCAATACCCAATTTCCCAACATATTTCTGGTACAATTGTGTCTCTTCTGTTTGTTTTGCGCATGCGCAGTTGTAATCGCACCTTCCACGTGGTCTAAAAATTTGGCTGCACTCGGACGGCTAAAGTATGCCTGCTCCTTTATCATTCGATATATTAGTATGTAGATATTAGTAAATCTTACTTTTTTTTAATCTGCATTTAACTTTCATTGTCAGTCCTCTACTATAGCTAATTACCCCAGGCAACACAACAACCCCCATGACATCACACACTGTGGGGGCCCTTACATTTTACATTTTTATACATTTGGCAGACACTTTTATCCAAAGCAACTTACATTGCATTCAAGAAACACATTGACATTCTTATCAGTTCTTGCTTTGGGTTTGATTCCCTCATGGGTTTGATTCCCTGGGAATCAAACCCATGACCTTGGGTTGCAAGCACCACTCTCTTCTGTTTGAGCTACAGGAAAACTTTGTTTCAAAAGCTACAACAAAACATAGTTCTTTATAGATAGTTGTTATATGTCGTCACACCACTTCCGGTAACAGACGCGGCATCCATGTTGGAGGTGGAAACGAACAAGATTAGCAGTTGTGACAATGGTGAACTACTGTGCGGTTATTGGGTTATTGGCTGTACGAGCAGTGGTGGGTGTGATAAAGTGTCGGTTTACCTGTTTTTATCTGTTTGCCAGCCATAATCACAAACCAAGGGGATAGAACAAAGGAACTATCGGAGAAAAGGAGAACGTTGTAGCTTTTACGATTAAGCAGAGCAGATCTGTCAGGTTCATCCTACCCGTATAAACGAGTCTGCTCAAAACATTTCGTATCAGGTAAATACAAACAATACATTGAACTGTTAATTGTGCTTTTCTCAATGGCTTATAGCTGAATTTAGCATGTTTACCTTAGGATTTAGACACATTTCCGGTTTCGCAATGCTCAAATTACATGCCACAACTCTACTAAGAGTAAGAATATGTCGCCACAAAAGATGCATGGTGTGTTTTATAACTATAAATAACATGCATTCTTTTATGTAGTCTGTTAGAAGCATATATACATACCTCTTATGTAAGTGGTTAAACATATCAGATACTGCAGGTCCAATTAGATTTTCTATTTACATGCATACAATATATGAAGACGATGGGAACAATAAAAACCAGGAATTATACCCATACAGTCTAAGACGCTGAGTGATTGCAAGAGTTGTGTTGGCTACTATACCCTTGATAATTGTCAATTTAACATCTATTCTAAAATGATCACAACACATTAACAACATTTTGCACAGTATATATAAACTCTCCAAGACTTTCTGTTGGTTTGTTTTTTTGCAGGCAAACCATCACCACTTTATAGAGATTATGATATCGATTGGGCACCAACTCTTCATCTTGGACATGACAAAATGAAACAGACCCCAACACCAGCAAGGGCGAAGAGATTGAAAGAGCGAAAAGACAAAACTGAAAATTTAGAAGCTGTCAAGTCCTTGCTGTCTTTGAAGAATGAAGAAAGGACATATGACCACATTAGTACTACACACAGTTGTGATAACATCCATGTTGACGCAGCGACTGGAGGAATGTGATTAGATTAGATTCAACTTTATTGTCATTACACAAGTACAGGTACAAGGCAATGAAATGCAGTTTAGGTCTAACCAGAAGTGCAATAGCAGCAAGTGCAGGATATATACAATGGTTGCATACTGCTTACCTTAAGCTAACATACAACTGTATACATCTACCTGTAAAATTCTGTTTATAGAGACATCTGTATATACATTTACATTTATAGTACATATTCACCTGTAAATGCTGTTTATAGTAAGAGACACCTGTAATTATATTTATAGCACACACTCACCTGTTATAGTAATAACCATCTGTATATTTATTGTACATATTACCTGTAAATCCTGTACATCTCAGTATCCTGCATATGACTAAATGTCAACAAACTGACCTGACAAGTGTTGTGTGGTTTATACTGTAAAATAATATCTGTATTAAAATGCATAAGTAATTATTGTAAGTCACTTGCTGGAGAAAAAAAACAATAACAACAATATGAATATTTAGATCTAAATCTACGAACATGTTGCCCTGTGAGTTACCCTGGCCGTGTGCAGACAAAGACCGTTGATTTCACACACCATGACATCGCGAACCCATCCACAAATAAATAGGTTATATGCTTCAAGTCCTTTATATGATTTTAACTGGTCCAGGGTGTACGCACTTCTATGTCGGGGTATGTCACTCACGCCCACTTTTCAACATCCTGAGACCACCGCGACTTGTCCAGTGTGTATGGGTCATTCTTTTCAATTAACGATAGTTTGTCGTCGTATCTCTGTGCCGAAACACTGTCCAATGTATCACGATACGTCTGCACATTTTAAATCCTTTTTCATTATCTTTTCTTCTTTTGACGTCTTCAAACAGTAAGGCAATTAGAATTTTCACCTCCAACATGGCCGCCAATACGCAATGACGTCAAAAATGTCACGTGGCCGAAAACTATCTATTTAAAATGGTTACATTCATCGTGTTTGTTATTCACTTTAAGGAGGCTTATGGTGCGCTTGCTTCACTGAGACCTTTATTTTGAAAGCCATTCGTTTAAAGCTTTAAAGAGGTGCTTCTCATAGCTGTGTTCACTCTTCTTGAAAAAAGAACGGGGGTTGAAAGCAATTTCAGCAAGTTTCAAGTAAGCAGTTGTTGTTTTTTGAGTTGTTATATATATGTATATAGTCATTGCAAGATTTTTTTAAATGAAATTTGGAGAACGACTTATTAGTTACCACTGTAGTTTGTTTTAAGCGAAATTAAAGCAATAGTTGAGATCTAGTTGTACCGCATATTTTAAAACAGTTAATATTTGTAGACTTTCAGTCCTTATACTCTGATAGTGAAAATGGTTTCGTCAGCAGTTACAGAGTTGGGAGGAGTTTCTTTTCCCTTCTGGAAGACAAACATTTTATTAAACGTCAGTCTTCCTTTCATTTAGGTCAGTTCTTCTGTCACTGAATGACTGGATCACTGTGCAGCAATGTCTTACCTTCCAACTCTCTTCAAATACGTCGATGAGCACCAGGACCAATATGTTGAGGTATCGAGATGGAACTTTTATATTACATAACTCTGTATTACATTATATAGCCAAACTGGAAAATCTGTACTTTTATCTAAAATAGTAATAATTTAAAAAAATGCTAAACTTTTATTCTTATTTTTCATGACTGTACTATTATTTGGACATGAAGGAAGATATGATGTATATTTTGTTATGGAAAACTTTTTTTGTAGCGCCTTGCAGAATGGGTTGCTGTACAGAGCGTGTCTGCCTGGTCAGAGAAACGAGGAGAAATCAAGAAGATGATGGAAATGGCAGCCAAGGACATTGAGAGACTTGGGGGAACTGTGGAGATGGTTGACATCGGCATGCAGAAGGTGCGTTTTCTGAAGTTCACCGTTAATTTAAATCTCTTGCTATGGAGTTGGTTTTGGAATTTGTATTTAAATATCTGACCTTTTTGATTTCTTTTATTGCCTTTAGCTCCAACATTACAACCTGTTTTGTGATTTTTGTGGATGATCAGCTGACTGCATGTCACATGCTCCACAAGATTGCACTTGTGTAGTTATGCTTTGAATGTCCTAAACTCAGGATCAGGCTTGAGAAAGTGATCAAGTGAAAGTGAAATTTATTTGTGTTGAGTGGTTCAACCCCAAAAGGTTTATTCACTCCTATAAAAAACAACCAACAACCCAGAAAGCGTTGTGTGTGTGTATAGATATGTTCCTATGTAAAAGCATATGCAAAATCTTAGACTCATTTTTAATCATTTGTTTAAGAATTTGCATATGCATATTTTTCTGTGAGCTTTTTGTTTTTCTATGCCTTTTTTACTTAGGAAAATAAAACCTCTAGTTGTAGCTTACCTTTTCTGTCAGATAAATACCTTAACCACACTTAGTGTTTTGTTCTAAAAAAAAGTAAAGATGATATAAATGATTTTCCTCATATTTTGATGGTTTAATCAAACTTGTAGGATCATTAAAAATAAATTCCCAAACCAGTTCCCTTCATGATATCAGTTTTGCACTGTATATAAATTGACAAAAACATAAAAAATGTATATTAAACCTTTTTCTGCTTTTAATTTAGTTGCCAAGTGGTGAACAGATCCCTCTTCCTCCAATAGTTCTGGGCAGACTTGGCTCAGACCCAGGCAAAAAGACAGTGTGCATTTATGGACACTTGGATGTGCAGCCAGCCAACCTTGAAGATGGCTGGGACTCGCCGCCCTTCACTCTGGTGGAGAAAGATGGTATGTGTGTGCATGCACAAGTGATCCTTTAAGTGATCTTTTTTATGTGTGTGTAGTATAAGTGTACAGTTGCAGTCGCTTGGGGCTGAGGATACAGATCCTAACTTAATTTATCAGTGAAGCCTTTGAGTGTATTGAAGAAACCTGTTCAGACCAAATGAGGTTCTTGAATTGATTTGCTTTTTGTGCAATACTCTGCAAGCAGTGCTCCCTCCAAGTAATATTTCACAATCAATTTAGCTGAAATTAGTCACCTAGCATTTTGTCAAAATATTTTTTTTTTGGCCTTGCTTGCGTGTGGCTGTTGATACAAAAAAGGAAGAAATCTCACTGACTCAGCATGTTACATTTGTGTCCCTCCAGCCCAAAGAGATTTCAAGACAAACCCCATTGTCTCTTTTTGCTGAGATAGATCTGACGCTTGAGCTTAGCCTTGTGACTTCTCAGCTGATTCCATGTCAGCAGTAATAAATATTTTAAAATTGGGGCAAATGAATATTCATCTAAATTTTTGTTGTTGTTGTATATTATTAAAAATGAATTTGTTGTTTTTATAGTGCAATCAAATATCTTCTGCTTTTAAAATATTTTGTCAAACTCAGTTTCACAACTAGCTTCTAATTTTCATAAACTCTAAAATGAAAGTCTCTCATAAAAAAACATGTTTTTGTCTAGTAATCTTCTACAACTGGCACAAAGTTATAGTTTTTGTAAATTAATAACAATGCTAACCATCTGTGAGGGCTTTATATGTACTTTTGATATATATTGTAAAGCACTTGCAGAGTTGAGATTACACCTAGAAATGCACTATAATCATTACACTTTGACATTTTATTTGTCTGGCTCATGCTTCATTTAATTTTGTTGTAGGTAAAATGTATGGACGTGGATCTACCGATGATAAAGGCCCTGTACTGGCCTGGTTCAACATCATTGAAGCCTATCAGAAGATTGGACAGGTGTTAACTGTCACTTTTCAAATGATACTGTCCGCTTACTTATTAACACCTGTGCAAAGTCCTTATGTTTTGCAAGCAGAGTGACGCTTGCTAGAAGTTTAGCATTGCTTGCATTACTTAATATTGTTAATATATCTTTTTTTGTACAAAACAGAATGTAAATTAAATTGCAGTTGCGTGTGCACCTATTATGACTGAAACTGTGAAGAACAACAGAACATGGTGTTAAAAATCAATTCACATTGCATGCAGTCTTTTGCTTATCCATAATTACCTCAGTTTCTCAATCATTATCACCTGAGTGAAGTGTCACTGCTTTTAAAATTTCTCATTTACAGATACAAATTGAGAGCAGAATGGTTTAAAGGTTGCTTTGTGATCTTTGATCATTTTAAACTCTTGTGTCAAGCTAATTTAATTAGATCTAATTTAAGGTGAATTGTAATGTTATGCACTGTTTGAAAAAGTTAGGATGCAACTTTCTTATTGTATTGGTTTTGCTTTGTAAAGAGATATTTTCACAATTTTATATTATATCTATAGATTTATATTGATTACAGAAAGCGCCAAGTAAAATATTTGAAACCTCATATTTAAAGGGTTTTTGCACTAAAACCTACATTTACGTTATCACAGGAGCTGCCCATCAATATAAAGTTCTGCTTTGAGGGAATGGAGGAGTCTGGATCAGAGGGATTAGACGACCTGGTTTTCTCTCGCAAAGACACTTTTTTTAAGGATGTGGACTATGTCTGCATTTCTGATAACTACTGGCTGGGAAAGACCAAGCCATGCATTACCTACGGCCTGAGAGGAATCTGCTACTTCTTTATTGAGGTAGGAGTTAATGGGTTACTTTAACATCAAAAGATTTCTAGCAGTCGTGTTTAGTTAAGATTGAGCTCTTGAGATTGAGGGAATCAGTTCAACCTTACTGATTTCATGTCTATATATAATACAATTATTCATAAATTTAAAAAATTATCCAAAATGTTATATATATATTTTTTTTATATGTATATATTTGAGAATATGTGTGTTATTAATTCACAGTTTTTGGGAGGCACTGTTAATGTCAATAATCACAAAAAAACTGCCTGATTAATCTGCTCGTCTGATATTCCAGTTGAGCGCTTTTCATAATCATATTTAAAGGACGGAGCAAAGATAGTTGTCTCATTCAGAAATGTCTTATGTTTTCAGATGGAATGCTGTGACAAAGATCTTCACTCTGGTGTGTTTGGAGGCTCTGTTCATGAGGCCATGACTGACCTCATAGTTCTAATGGGTAAGACTTACACCTACATATTCCTTTGATGGAAATAGGATCAGTAGGTTGGTCATAAAGTGATTTAGGATGACCGGGATAGCCTAGATTGCATTTGAATACACTGGGATTGAGGAGCCTAAAAAAAACAACTTATTTTTTGATGTGCCATAACTTTATTATTTTTGATATGCTGAAAGTGTGTTAATGTTTCATTTTTAGGCTCTTTGGTGGATAACAAGGGGAAAATTACTGTACCGGGGATGTATGACCATGTGGCTAAATTGACCGATGAGGAGAAGAAGCTCTATGAAAAGATTGAGTTTGACGTGGAAGAGTACGCCAAAGATGTCGGAGCAGGCAAACTCCTTTATGACACCAAAGTAAATCCCCCTTCTCTTTCTACAGTTTCAGTGTTCGCTGATCAGGGTTATTATTAGTAACTAAAATTAAAACCTTTACAAAAAATAGTATGAAAAAAAACTTAAGCAAATTTTATTTCAGCCAATTGCCAAGGCATTTTCTTTTTTTTTTCTTTTAATTTGAAGTACTAAAACAACTTGAACTAAACAAACTAAAACTCAATAAAACTACATAGACATATTAAATTAAAAACTTGAACTAAAATGAAAATATAAAAACAAAATAGTATTCAAAACATGAATGTTAAATATTAAAAATGATTACATTAACTACAAAATAAAAAATTTAATAGTATATCAAAGATGCTAAAATAATTCAAATTTTATTTATTACAATATATTTTTTTATGATATGATAGTACAGTGGTACCTCGAGATACAAAATTAATCCGTTCCGATGCGGCCTTTGTATAATGAGTGTTTTGTATCTTGGAACACATTTTACATGTAAAATGGGTGATCCGTTCCAAGCCCTCCAAAAACACCCCATTAAATTTCATAATAAAGCTAAATTGACCAATAAACAATTAAATAACGTAAAATGTCAATGCTTACCTTTCGAGTGAGGCTATCTCCGAAAGTGGCGGCAGAGGAGGAGGAGGACAAATGGCAGATAAAGTAAAGTTTCGGGTGCGGAGTGGCTGAGCTAAAGCACGCCAGCACGTACAAGATGCATAATAGGAGGGATGCTGTCCAATTAGAGAGAAGGATCTCATGGCTTGGCTAGCATCAGGAACCAATGGGAGAGCAGGAGGATGGTGGCGAGTCTACTATAACTAAGATGGCGGCGTGCGGCGCGAGTTTCAAAATTGTTATGGGGCGAATCTCAGACTTTCAGAAACCTTTCGTATCTTGAAAACTTTTCGTATGTAGAGCAGTAAAATTATTCGTCTTTGCTTTCGTAACTTGGATTTTTTGTAAGTTGAGCCTTTCGTATCTTGAGGTACTACTGTATGTTTGAAAAAATACCTGACAATTCATGTTGTATGTTCATGGTGTATAATAAACCAAATAATATATTGGTTTGTCTGCAGGAGCTCATTCTGATGCATCGTTGGAGATACCCATCCCTGTCTCTGCATGGCATAGAGGGAGCGTTTTCTGAGGCAGGGGCCAAAACTGTCATCCCCCGCAAAGTCATTGGCAAATTCTCCATCCGCCTTGTCCCTGATATGGATCCCAAAGTGGTGGAAAAACAGGTTTGAAACGGTTTTATTTTATTTCATGCTCTGTCAGTCACACTGAATCATCTGCGTAATTTATAGACATGTTTGTTGAGCTACAGATTCTTGTGTTGACATGTTCTATTTATCTTACAGGTAGTTACCCACCTGGAGAAGAAGTTTGCAGAACTGAAGAGTCCCAACAAACTGAAAGTAGACATGGGACATGGAGCCAAGGCCTGGGTATCTGACTTTAACCACCCTCACTACATGGCTGGCAGAAAGGCCATGAAGACCGGTAAGACACAATATATGGTATAACTGTCGATGCAAGATTACTGATCTTATTCCAGTCTACATCTCCATGAAATACATAAGGTTTACGCGTACTGTATGCTATATTCTGCGTCTATATTTCATTTGAATTATTTTATAATTATGTATGTTGCTTTAATGAGCCCATATTAATTTATGTACACCATGTACCGTATTTTCCCGCATATAACCTGCGCCAGATAATCCGCACCCTCATATAGCCCGCGGGTTTTGGGGCCTTGTGTAAAAAAATCATTGGCATAACCTGCACCCATAGATTGATGAACTTTTTTGTTTAAGTTCACATTTCGAATGTTGCTCGCATGATGTCAATTATCCATAACTGTTCAGGCTCGGTACACAGTGTTTGTGCGTGAAATTCACACAATAAGAAAACAAACACAAGTCAGAATCAAAAGAAAAAGCAGTCTCTCCCGCTGTGCAGCAGCACGTCCCTTAAGAAGCACGCCCTCATGGCAGCACAGCCAATCCCGTCTTCTTGCATGATTGACAGCTCAGACAGCCTATCAGCGCCAGCTGTCAGAGTGATGGTACAAGCGCCAGAGACAACAACCCTCACAAGAAAGAAAAACAGAAAGAAAAAAAATTCTGCAAAAAAAAACCCTTACTGTCTTAGGAATGTAACAAATATATTGAAATATTATTACGTGTAAAAAACGTGTGATATAGCCCGCACCCTTATATAACCCGCACCCCCTGCGGGGTTTGTAAAATCTGGTATAACCCGCGGGTTAAATGTGGGAAAATACGGTAATTCCTTTTTATTCATTTTCTTAATGAAAGGGAAAAATGTGATCAAACACCATAATAGAACGGAGAGTGTTGCAGCAACTAAAACACACTTTGTCTCATACAGGGAGTGCAGAATTATTAGGCAAATGAGTATTTTGACCACATCATCCTCGTTATGCATGTTGTCTTACTCCAAGCTGTATAGGCTGGAAAGCCTACTACCAATTAAGCATATTAGGTGATGTGCATCTCTGTAATGAGAAGGGGTGTGGTCTAATGACATCAACACCCTATATCAGGTGTGCATAATTATTAGGCAACTTCCTTTCCTTTGGCAAAATGGGTCAAAAGAAGGACTTGACAGGCTCAGAAAAGTCAAAAATAGTGAAATATATTGCTGAGGGATGCAGCAGTCTTAAAATAGCCAAGCTTCTGAAGCGTGATCATCGAACAATCAAGCGTTTCATTCAAAATAGTCAACAGGGTCGCAAGAAGCGTGCGGAAAAACCAAGGCGCAAAATAACTGCCCGTGAACTGAGAAAAGTCTAGCGTGCAGCTGCCAAGATGCCACTTGCCACCAGTTTGGCCATATTTCAGAGCTGCAACATCACTGGAGTGCCCAAAAGCACAAGGTGTGCAATACTCAGAGACATGGCCAAGGTAAGAAAGGCAGAAAGTCGACCACCACTGAACAAGACACACAAGCTGAAACCTCAAGACTGGGCCAAGAAATATCTCAAGACTGATTTTTCTAAGGTTTTATGGACTGATGAAATGAGAGTGAGTCTTGATGGGCCCGTGGCTGGATTGGTAAAGGGCAGAGAGCTCCAGTCCGACTCAGACGCCAGCAAGGTGGAGGTGGAGTACTGGTTTGGGCTGGTATCATCAAAGATGAGCTTGTGGGGCCTTTTCGGGTTGAGGATGGAGTCAAGCTCAACTCCCAGTCCTACTGCCAGTTTCTGGAAGACACCTTCTTCAAGCAGTGGTACAGGAAGAAGTCTGCATCACTGGTAAAAATAAATAATTGAAATGGGTATAAATTTGTTTTTTGTTAAGTTGCCTAATAATTATGCACAGTAATAGTCACCTGCACACACAGATATTCCCCTAAAATAGCTAAAACTAAAAACTACTTAAAATATTGATACAAAAATATTCAGCTTTGATATTAATGAGTTTTTTGTGTTCAGTGAGAACATGGTTGTTGTTCAATAATAAAATTAATCCTCAAAAATACAACTTGCCTAATAATTCTGCACTCCCTGTATATACGTATATATTTGAAACAAATTTTTATATTGATAAAAAAAAAAAAACTTCAACAACCCATGCATGAAATGTTGGTACTTCCAAAAAAGTATTACTTTTTTTTTTTTTTGCATTGAGTCTGCTATGCCAAACCAAAATTTGGTATCTCTTTGTGATACCAATTTGTGGTCTTACGTAATTCTGTATCGCTGCTGTTAGTGTTTGGTGTGGAGCCTGACCTGACCCGTGAGGGTGGAAGTATCCCAGTGACTCTAACCTTCCAAGAAGCAACTGGGCAGAATGTCATGCTGCTGCCTCTTGGTTCCTCTGATGATGGAGCTCACTCACAGAACGAGAAACTCAACAGGTGAGTTCACGCGTAGCTATGACAAATATCGATCTTTAGTTATCGAGGTCTGTCTGTCTCTCAGCATCTGTCACCTCTGTACTCATCTGATTGGTCTCATTGGCCGACTTTATTTATGCTGGTCTTTTTATCTGATAGACAAGATGATCTTGGGATGCCTAAAAATGTTAAAGGCAACCTTTTTTCCTAAAATGATTTTTCTTTTTTTCTTAACAGATCCAACTATATTCAGGGCACCAAGATGTTGGGAGCTTACTTCTATGAAGTATCTCAGCTTAGCTAAATGAGTCTTCTGGTTCAACGTGACTTGGCAGGTGTATTTTTAATTGTCTGAAGCTATGAACGAAATGCTTAAGGGATAAGTGTACAGTCTCTAAAATTATGTTGCTTCATACAAGTTTTCTTCTGCCACGGTTGGCGTTCGTTTACTGGTGAGGGAATGGTGTATACATGTATAAGCAGACATTGTTGCTTCAGTCTCATATCTCGAATATCTCTTCAGTCTTGAATATCGAATATAAAGTAATACTTTAAAGGGATAGTTCACCCAAAGATATTAAATGGACTGTTCACCCAAAAATGAAAAGTGTGAAGAATTTTTTTTATGGCAATCTGTTATCTGGTTTAATCTGTTTACAAATGACATGCACACCTGTAAAATGCGAATTAAAAACTTTGATTACATTGTTTTTTTCTTTTTTCACTGTGTGTTGACTGTTTTAAGAACACTATTCTAAGTGCTCAAGTGTTAATAGTTTATCCTTTAAGGCAGTGGTCCCCAACCCCCGGTCCGCGGACGAACTGGTACCGGGCCGCGGAACGATTTCGCGGACCGGTCCGTGGATCAAATGGTACCGGGCTGCGGATCAAATTTGCGTACCGGTCCGTGAGCGGCTGTGGCGCTGTAGCTTTGGCGGTGAGGAGGTGTGTTTCAACAATCTTGCGCGAGATCACCCCCATCAACAATCTTACGCGGTCCCTGGTGCGCAGTAAAATTATCAAATGTTTACCGGTCTGCGGCACAAAAAAACGCTGGGGACCACTGCTTTAAGAGACAGTATGTAAATATATAAATACAAAATGACTAAAATTCAATGCTTCTTTCAAAAGTTTTTTTTTTTATTAAATCTTTGTATTGCTTTTGTCTTAACCTGATTCACTATGGCAAGGGGTGTTGTCAACTATTTTTAATGGAAAATAGCTAAAGATTACTCAAGAAGTCGCTAAATGTCGCCAACTGTCGACAGTCAACATATATTTCCACTCCTAATGTGTGACTGGCTTCATTAAACACCAATCCAAAAAGTTGCTAGATTTGTATCAAGTCACTTTTCTGAGATGCTATAGGTAGCTGAAGTCACTATAGGGGTCTGAAAAGTTGCTTATCTTGTGACAAAGTTTCCAAATTGCTATATTTTAGACCTGACGGAAGGTTTTTTGCTTTTAGCTTTCTACTTTGATGTGTGTGTGGTCTGGGAGTAGCACTGGTTGGTTGTCACAAAGGAAAATTAAAGTTGACATGGAGCTGCTAAATCTCTGGGGAATCATCCTTTAAAAAAAACCAAACACATAATTTGGTAGCAGGTATTTTAGCCGGATGCATGGATCAGTTATACTGTTACACATGTTTTCTTTCTCATTGGCTTACATTCACTTAAGACATAACTGACTTGGTTTACGCGAATACTCACCAAGACCGGTGTCCTTTCATCCTACCCACCAGATTGTCCTACCAGGACTTACTGCCATGTGCACATGAATATTGTCACCTTTTGTTTAGTTAAAAAAAATATTTGCATTGTTTTAAGGGTGTGTTAAGTGTAGGTATGGATGTCAATAAAGCCTCAAACCACCTGAATAATGATACTGGTAGCAAAATATGATGGGTAGTATTTTTTGCTGTTGAATTGTGCTACCTACTTTTTTAATGGGAGGTAGCAAATTCTGACAAGTAAGGATAAAGCGAGAGAATGGATGTGCGTGTGTGTATTTGCGTACATGCACTGCTCAAAAGAAATTGAGGGAACACTCAACCATCACAGTATAACATGAAGTCAGTTAACCTTCAGGGATATCAATCTGTACATTTAGAGCAGTGTAGAGCAGGTTCACACTGAGCACATGGAACAAACGTGAAAGAGTCTGAAGATGCTGTGGGGAGCGTTATGCTGCATGCAACATCATCCAATATGATTGGTTTAGTGCTTTATACTGTAATTTCTATTTAAAATTCAGAGTTTTGTTTTTGTTTTGTGGACAGTTTATACTGTTATTAAACAAGCACGCATTAAATCAAAAGTGACATTTATAATGTTACAAAATATTAATAAGAAGAAAAGTTTCAAATCAGCAAAAAATAAAAAATTTTAACGACCTAAACTTTTGAATTGTGTATGTTTCTCTCTCTATAGACATGTATAATGTAATGTAATGGGAGTTAGTAAAATCATTTAATACATATTTTAAATTTTTGTAGCATTATTATTTTTCTTTGTTATATCCAAAACAGTCATGATTTATTTTATTTTTATCAATAAAACAAACAAATTTGTTTTGTCAAATTAGAAATGACAATCTGTATCGAATCTCTCTCTCTCTCTCTCTCTCTCTCTCTCTATATATATATATAATGTATGTGTGCATTTCACATGGTTTATTAGAGGCAATAAGCATGAACTGAAATGAACAACATCCAACTTGTATATAGTTCATAAAAAAATCATTGGAACCGGTAATGGTAACAACTTCACTTGAGTTCAATTTTGAGTGGATATATAAACCTGCACACATCTAAGATAAAAAAAATCTTAGATCTTTTTTTTTTTTTTAATAGTTGAAGTCTCCATTTTCACAGAACATTTAAAATACCATACATAGAGTGTAATGCATTGAACCTGTCTGTTTATGTGTGTTCTGATGTCTGATGCTCACAGGTGGACTGACAGCACACTGGTAGCTCTGCCCTCTATGAGCGGTAGGTCACATTTATCCCGTACCTCCTCCTTTATAGCCCCAGGAACGGTGCAACCGCAGCCAGCCGAGGTAGATGAATCCAAATGGACAAACTTGTCTGGTGGCGCTATTTTCCCATGACACCCAGTCTCTAAATGTGACCAGACAGCCTATCTCTGCCCTTAAGAATTTTTTTTTTTTACATCTCTCCCTCTCTTTTGCTGGTGTTCAGAACAGTTTCAGTCCATCTGACATTTTTTTTTGAACGCTCCATGTTGAAATGCACATCGGCTTTGTTAGATATCTTGGCCTGTGGCAATGGCTGTCAGTAGGAAGAGTTGCAAAGCAGGAAAATTTGAATACAAAACTGTTTACCAGGCCTTGCTGTAAGGAGCGAAGCCACATTTCATCAGGTCTGACTAGCTCAAGAACGTCAGACCTCACCGAAAACAAAGGTTCTCCTGTCTATGATCTAAAATTGGCCATGAAATGAAGTTACTGGATTACCAAGACAAAAAGGTCAAAATGTATCGTTGGGCAAGTCTTTGCAAGCTTGTACCGATGCAATATTTGAGCCTTTTTTGTTTGCCTGCAGAACTACCAATCTTCTGTATCAGCAAATACATTCTTTTTTGGCACCTTTCAGTAGAGAAAATTACATCAACAGTTGTAAGCATGGCCATTGTTTGAATTTACTCCCCTGGGCCCGTTGGGTAGACTATATTGTGGAGGTCCCTATTGGGTACCTCGTGTCTCAGGCGGCCAGGACAATGGAAACTTTTTGGTGTGGAATATGTTAAAGCAGCATTTGTAAATGTAATTCATGTACGGAGTAGCCTTTTCCTCATTTTTGCCACTAGATGGCGACAAATGCTTGTTATTGTCAGATTTCAATGCATATGGGCTTTTAATATTTAGCAACCAGGACACGTGATTTGCGTGGGTTTAATTTTAGAAGCACTTCTTAAACCATATTCTTTAATATTATTATTATTCTTTTTATGAACGGGTATCATATCAGATTCTTACAAAATAACACGTTTTTAATGCTGCAAAACCGCAATTATCGCAATTGTCAAAACTGGTGAGAAGCTTTCAGAATCTTGTTATTTTTAAATTCGTTTGTTTATGACAGTTGTATATTAAACTATATTAATAAATAATATTAACAGGTTAATATTGGCTTTAAGGTTATCCAAACGTTTGAACGATGATTTCTGCTGACGTAAATGCTAATGCTCCAGGTACTAGAACACTTTTGAGGTAAGACATAAAACATTTTTGACTTAAAACATGCTCATTTAAACCTGACAACTATTATATGAGTGCAATTGCAGAATTGAATTGTGAATGCCTTTTAAATTACAACTCAATTCCTAAATTTAAATTTAGGTAAAAAACAAACAAACAAACAAACAATAGTAGCTCTGCAAAATTCTAGTTCGGTTTTGACTATACGGAAGTCGAATTAGATCAAAGAATTAGATATAACTGTATTTATTTATGTTTTGCCAAGACAAACACTGAATTTGGACTCGAAAAAAAGACCTTGATTTTTTGAGGTGATAGATAGATATGTTTGAAATGCCACCTATATGAATTATGTTATGTTAATTATGTTAAATAAGAAATGGTAACACTTTATTTTCAGGTGTAGTTAAATTTTGCATGATAAGTAACTAACCCTAAACCAAACCCTTAACCGTAACTCTATAGTAAGTATATGTAGTTAATTAATATTACTCATTACGCTGTTGAGTAAGTACAATGTAGCTACCATCATCTTAAAATAAAGTGAAACCTAATAAATGAAGCTTTTTGGATCAGAGTGACTAAACACTTAATTTCCCAGAATGCTTTACCATCTTGAATGTCTTTAAAATGCAATTCAGTAGTTTCATCCTCCTGACATTCTAATTCAGATTTTAGTTCAACTTCCTGTCATGAGTTGAAAGGGAGTCCATTCCTGCACAGCCTTGATGGTAATGCTATGTACGTAAATTTATCACAGTATTTGGTCTTTATGATTACACTTCTCATTTCAAAACTATAGACGTACACTGCACCATGTTTTTGTCTATCTAACATGAGATGTGCTGTACAGAATAGACAGTAAATCAGGGTCAGTCTCACCTGCAGCCAGCCTCCATAAAACTGAAAGAGGAAGTTGAGCTCCACTAGTTTTATGAGGTCTGGCTCATTACCAGATTACATTAGCTTGTCTCTCTTACACATTAATAAAAAAATCTGAATTTTAAAAACTTTCAGCAGTGTTTGCCCTTTTCCTTTCAGTGAAGTCAAACATTTCCTGCCTATAAGGACTTGTCTTGCTGCGGGAGAGATGCCAGGGCATGTGTCCGAGTCGCACCTCCTTTCATGTTTATGTCAGATTGGCACGGCACATGGTAGGCACTTAAGTCAATCGCCTCACTCTTGAACTCCTTATTTTCCCTGTATCAAATGTATATGTACATACTGTCCGGCATTCGTGTTTTCTTGATGTCTCTCTCTCTCTCTCATGCGTTGTCAGTTGCAGCGACTCATTTCAGATATTATTCAGTTCTCTAAAGCCGTTGATCAGCATACTAAATGATGATTTCTGAACAGCCTAACACTCCCTTAACACTCTAATACAATTAGGCCAAGACAGCTTGCCTGGTTATGTTTAATGGGGATGACATCAGAGGAGATAGCAGAGAATGAATAAGTCATTCTTGGTCTCATTTCAAATGTGAAAGATTCATACCAGTAATTTAGATGACAGTATTAATTTAACATGACACTGCATTAATGGTCGATTTTAGATTCACAGAACTCGTTTAAGTGGAATGGACTTCCTTAATTTGATGAGATGTGATGGCAGCGCGATGCCACGTCTCTCTCTATCTCTCTCTCCCTGCGGCATGGGAAGCACACACACATGCACAGATATACGGCAAGCTTTAACTGGTGTCCTCAACATGAGCTTGTGTGTCTGCATGTGTTTTGAAACTAGCACACTGATGGTTGCTGGTGTATTTTAAGTGAATATTTTTGTTTAGAGGTTAAGGCGCCAGAATGTGATGAATTTAGATGGCATCATCATAATTTGCAAAGATCATTCTGATCCTAATTAAAAAAGAATCAACGAAACTTCAGTTTCTTCAGTGTCACATGGTCTTTCAGAACTCATTGTAATACGTTGATTATTTTTGTGGAAGCCAGTATATTTTTCAGGATTTGATGAAAGTTTATTTGAAATATAGGTTTTGTCGCAATATTAAAATGTCTTTACTGTCATTTTTGATCAATTTATAAAAAATCTGCACACTTTTGATAATGCGTGCACGGTAAAATAATTTTATATTTAAATAATTTTTAATGAATTTGTATCCACCGTGAAGTTGATATGTAAATGATAGTAAAACAGCATTATTTGAACATTTTTGACTACATTCTTGACATTGATACAATTATTCGATTGCATGTTTGATATCAATTCAAAGTCTGAAGCCACTAGTGAAAATGTTTTTGTAGAAAAATGCAAATGTTTCATTTTGATCGGAAACTTTCCATGTTCTCCAGCACGATTTACGCTTCCATTTACATGCTTTGTGTTTAAACCATTTCAAGATACTGTAACTTTACTTCTTTCCTAGTTTGAATTGCAAAAAATCCCCGATTTTCAGTGTCTTCTCAGACCTTTGGATGTCTCAATGTAATGTACACAGACAGTTGTTTTCGCAAAATCCCACAGCGTCTTGCTTTCTGCAACATCCGTTCTTTTATTTTTTAACTCGCTCCTTTGTACGTGACTGATGATTTTCCGGGTTCGCCGTCTCCTGGTTGGTTGCGGAAGCCACAGGTTGATAAAAAAGTTAGGCGTATTATTGTCTGAGCTGCTGAGTCCCCAATGCGGCCGTGTGTCTCAAAGGCTTCTTAATGACTGGACTCTCCTGCTCTCTGCCTCTCTGATGGATGGCAAGCAGGGACGGCCTCTCTTTCATCCCGACAGCCTGACTCGTCTGATTTATTAATGACAATAATTAGGAGTAAACCTCTCTGCAACCAAACCCAGAGTGATTAGCACAGTAACGATGGCGGGGAGGGGTTGTGGATATGGCGATCTGATTAATGTCGGCCATTTTGACCTTTCTGAGCAGGGCTTCTCTGCAGTCTGGGGAGTGATGAGGAGAGAGAGGGTGGCTATCTGTGGTGTCCACTCACAATTAGGTGCTGAATGAATTAGAATGCAAAATGTACCACTCAGGTCATTAGCTGTGCTGTTCACGACATGCTTATTCTATTGGAACGAATCCGTTGGTGAGCTTCTGTGTTATTTATACATGACAAAATGGCACTGGTCACTTTATTCGAGACTTGTTTTGCAGATTTGCATTTCAGCTGTGTGGACCATAATTAGATTCAATCTTCCTTTTCTCTTAATGATCGGAATAAATCTCATCTCACCTGCATCTTGTTCTCAGAATCAGCCCGAAGCAGCAAACACCACTGAATTTTCTCGACAATTATCCTTTAGCCGTCTCCTTCCTTGCACACATCGCATTGCAGACCCTTCTGTTTACCTGTTTGAAAACCCAAATCATCTCAGGAGATAGACACGGACTCGCTGATAAAACGCAGACTCTGTGTGACATTTGATTAACGAATGTAAATGAAGGTCAAGAGTCATTTTGTGTGGCCATCTTCCCTTTGCCAGGCTGTAACAATGAAATCTTTGCAGACACCGGCTCCAGTAATGGCCACATTTAAACCGCAGTCGTTTAAGAGCTTGTACCCAGTACAGCTGCATGTAATGGAGTTGGTCGGAAAGGTCAGAGTCTTTATCTGGGTCAGATTGGAGTCAGTGAAGTCGGCAGCCAATGAATCGGAGACAGGGGAGATCAAAGTAAAAGCCATGTCAAGTAGTGCCGGTGAGCGATTGCGGAGCTGCACTTGGACGACCCGTTTTGGGATCGGTTTCGGCTTTCGGTTCACTGCGGTTATGAGGTGGGCGACTGATTTCAGATCTGTGATTTGTCAAAGCCCGAATGATGTTGTATGTGTATATTTAGCCTTAGTTGTGACCAGAAGCTTGCCTTTTTTTCTACTGTAAAACACAAAAAGATTATATTTTGAAATGTATTTTCGTTTAGTCAATGGGGTTCAATGTTGTTTTGGACGGAATTGACTTTTATTGAGTAGACATAAAGACACTAAGATTTTTTTTTCTTTCTTCAAAATATCATATTTTGTGTTGTGCAGAAAAAGTGAAAGTTAAATACAAAGAGTTATTTATTTTAATGAAAGATGACTCAAAAAAGCTTTTTTTTGTCCATATCAAATGTGATGGAAACTTATTGAAAACTTTTAGTTTAGTTCAGTTTTTTTTTACCATCATTTGTTTGCATTGCCACTTTGTATATTTTTACTAAATATGAAATAAAATGAAAGTAAAGGTGTCCAAAATCATCCAGATACTCTTTGTTCCTACCGAATGACATCGCCAAGTGGCTGAAACACTTTTACTCAGTAGTTTCTCTGTTTCGACTGGAAGTGAAGTTGAAATCAAGGCCGATCGTCTTGTCAATGAGTTTGCCACGTTTGAAAAACGCTCTCTCCATGTAGGTCATGTAATGAAACTTCTCGTCCCTTGCAGCTCTCTGCTGCCCAAGTCTAATTTGTCCTCATTAAAAGTCCCCCTGCCTCGTGTTATTATTTTCCTGCCCCATCTCCTAAAACACAAGGAACTGATTGAACACGGGGTAAAGTCGGTCATCATGACATGACCTGCAGAAACAGCAGAAAGAGTGCGACGGCTGACCCCGGCAAACTGCCTGCCTGCACATATTGCACAATCCTTCATATTTAATGGGGAAACACGAGCCTGTGATTTTGTCTGCATTCTCTCTAGTGTCTGCTGCTCGGGGTGGAGTGAAGCCACTTAATGAGAATCCCCTGTTCTCCTCCATCATTTTTAAACAGGCAGTGCACTCAGCAGCCTTGCCTTCCCTCTAAGGACCCCCCCCACCCCACCCCCTCCCTTCCTCGACATGCTGTGCTCGTTTTTGTAAGCGCTAAATTATGTATCAGCTCCTTAAATGCTGTGAAACATTGGTTTAATATGGAGTAAACTTGTTTTCCATAATTCCACACTCAAATTAGGGCAGGATACTTAACTTTGTTGGAGGCCGTCGATTTGCTTATTTTGTCTTTTTAGAAGCATTTACATCAGACGGCAACATTGGGAAGCGCAATTATTGCGGTTTTTCCCCCCTTGCACTTTTTTCTTACGTTATCCTTTATCATTTATATGGTAATAAAGTCTTACGGAGTTCATAAGAGGATGGATGGGGAAAACGAGTCTGTTGCTTGATCTTCCACTTGGCGTTTCCTCATTTAGATTAAACTCCGACATCAGTAACGCTTTACCCCCAACAATAATGTCCCTCCGTTAGCGCGTGAGGCCTGTCCCTGACAGCAAACCGACATCTTGACTCGCCTCATCCCGCTGCAGCCAGCTCTTAACACAACTGCTATTGTTAAACGTCCTCCGCAGCTGTAATATCTTCTAATCCTCAAATAGAGTGGAGTTAAAACTACAAGCTCCAAACTATTTTTACTTGCCTCACTAGTTGTGGCAGATGAGAAGGGATCTCTGTGTAGATGATTATATTGTCATCCCCTGATCTTTACTGCTGGAGTAATTGTAAATCATTGCTTCATGGCACGTCAGAGGTTGTCGGTAGCAGGCAATTAAATGGCACAATATAATAGAGCAAATTATTGCCTGTCAGATTTTGAACAACACAGTTGGTATTTGAATTACACTTAATCATTACATGCATTAGAAAGCTCATTGGAATCCTGCTTAGGACTGAACATGAGCCATTGCATTATTTAAACCTCTAATTGTGAAAGCCATTTATTTGTGGTTACTGTACAACAAAAAGAGTCTCACCAAGCGGGTCGGCTTTAAAAGCTCGATATATCCAAATCAACGTCTTCAGACGCATGAACCAAATTGGCCAAAATGGGCAATTTCGCCGGGGTGGAGAAACATTTAGCCATGCAAAGTGTTTTGTAATTTCAGTCTGCGAGGATGAATATTAAATATTTACTTTTAGCCAAGCCCAAGCCAGGTCCCCTCTTTGCATAATTCATTAGGCAAAACAGATGAGGTTATAATTTGTCTAGACGCCACGTATCTGTTTCTCAGGGCTTTCTCGGCCCTCCCCGCTCACGCCCTGGACCCGACAACCCGATTCTTCGGTTGCGAAGCAGCCGGTGGCAAAATGTCAAAATTGCGTAATGTAAGTGTTTTACTTTGCTCCCGAGTTTGCCGTGACTTTTAAAAAGGAAACGCTTCATCTTTCGCAACCTGAGCACAGATAATCCGTATATGATGCCTAAACTAATAATCAGTTTTAGTTTAGGTTTCCTGATGCCACGAATTATTAGTAGCATATTATTATTCATATTCTTTCACAACATAGGAGGAAGTTACTTCACACAATATGCCACAAGGGCCAGAACAGACACCCTATATTAACAAGACTTAAGTACTGTTGTCATGGCCATGCCGCCAGCTCATAGATTGTAATTATTGGTTAGCACTATACTGTGATGCGTATGGGTTGAATAACAATATTAAGAAGCGCCGTGATGTTAAAAAGGATATCAATTTTACAGGTCTGTGTCTGTGTAAATATGCCACAGGGTTTCTGTTATGATTTTTTGCGTTTCGTACGTCAAGTTGCCACAGTCGTTAAAAGTTCATTTGTCGCTTTGTCGCAGGGGTCCTCGCTCGCCCCAGCGTGGCGTACTCAGATCTTTTTCGGAGCCCTTCCTGTTGTTGTCAAGCCATCTCGGCCCTGTCTGTCATATCATATCAGCGCGCCACTCCCACCCTGTTTAAAGTACCGCTTTGGCGCATGTTACTCCAGAAGTCAGTTCCTCCAGAAACATCTGTTTCTTTTCAGAGGGAGGAGAGACAAATAGGCCCATTGTCACCCCTGTATCTGTACTCATATCGAGTCCTTTGGCTTTTCGGACAGGTTGGAATTATCGAGGGAGGGTGAAAGGCAAATAGCCCTATAGCTCAATCACCATTGTTTGGAATCAGTCAGTGGTAATATTAGTGTTGCCCAGAACACAATTACTCAATAGCGGCGTCTTTAACGTCGTCTTAAATTTATCCTCTTGACAGATCCGGAGACTGATAATTTAATGCAAGTTATGATTAAAATCCCCTTACTGTCAAGCCCTTTGGAACAAATAACAAATACCTCTGTTTGGAAAAATGACAGTTTTAAAAATAAATGAAATTACACGTTAGCGGCGGCGCGGGGAGGGGCGCGCTGGAATTTATTGAGACGTTGCGCGGGAGATTTAGGATTCGGGCTCGGGAGGGGGGCGGGAGAAGTTAATGACTGATTAACAACAGCAATTAAAAGATGAGGAAAAGGTATATAATTAAAATGGAAGTTCTTGCTTGTCAAGTGCGCGCGTGTCATCCATTGTGAGGCTTGTTGAAAAGCCGGAGGAAAAAGAAACCGGTACTTAATTCCAGGCTTTGGCATCAAGGAAGGGCGTTGATCGCGTGCCCGCAGACGCTTTTCTGAAGGCTGTAACTCAGCTGAAAGTGAGGCCGTGTCATTAGAAGTTCAAAGCCGTGCATCTTGTGTTGACAGTCATCGGCAGCGAATATTTGGCAGTCGGGAGTAATTTCACTTAATTAATGGGATGCATATTTGATGGGGGGAATGAAATATTCAAGCTCAGCAAAGTGGAAAAAAGGAAAGATTTAGTGCAGAGTAAAAAGGTGGAGGGATGTAATTTGTGCATTCACTTCAGAGGCTACTGGGGAATAGAGATAGAAAGATGCAAGGAGGTGAGGAGGAAATATGTGAGGGAATTCACAAGATAAACAGCGTAAAAGATAAAACGCAGAGGAAATGGGTACCGCAGAGGAGAATGGAAAAGAAAAATGGAAAGCGAGGGTATTGCTGTAAATATGAACTCAGAAACATGCAGATTTTGTAACATTAACTCTGCTGTTCATCTGGTAACAGCGTGCAAGACTTTGATTTGATGTCAAACAATGAGAACGTGGCAAGCTTAACCATTTATAAAAATACAGTTGATTTCTTATATGTGACTATCTCTCATAGCATTTACAAAACAAAAAAATATAGCTAACAAATGCATACTTTCGGCTTTATGTATTTCTTTCTATTGACTTATCAGTTATGTCAACTGTTCCGTTTAAACACGCACATCAAATATGAAGTCAGAAATCCCCCCTTTCTGCCCAGGATAGTTCAAGGATATTCCACATAGTCTTAGAAGGACATGTTCTATGTTCTTTGTTAACGTTCTTGATATTGTTAGAGGTTCATATCATTGGATTTATTTTATGGATTTAGTTCGTTAACTTTTTTTATTTTGCTTAAATAGCTTAAACATGAGGGTATTATGCAGTCATTTAGGACAGTTCTCCTTAACCGATTTGGCATAAAGTGTTCTTTAAAATCGAGTCAAGAACCTTCTATATAGAACTTCACTAAACCATTTTCAAAGAGTGTTTAATTCAATTAAATATTATTATTATTCATGCATTTAAAAATGTTTACATTTATTTGTATTAATTGAATAAAGCCCATATTTTCAATTATCAATCAACTTGAAACACAATGACTGATTTTGCCATTGTCTGTTCTTCATTAGGCCACCCAGTACTGAAAAGTCTTTTATTCATCTTTTCTTAAAGAAACATTTAATTGCCACAGTCCTCCGTGTGTTCGGTTTCAAATGGTGCCCGCCACATTTAGAGTAACAGCGAAGAAGGCTTTAGAGGAAAATGGAGAGCTCCCTACTAATGACTTGAGGGCTTTCTGCTTATTGTGTGTTCAAAAGCCAATGAGCTAATGTGTAGCACTCAGCCAGCAGAGTTCCACTGCTCTCTCAACCCAAGAGACTCCACGGGCCGGGATAATTGGCCAAGGCTTGTCTTCCCTTTTTTTAATTGAGACTCGTTATTTACATGAATTTAAGTTCTTTGCTCGAAACATTAAGGCGAAGAACATCTTTCAAGAATGCAGCTAATTGAAGTTTTCCCCCTTTCTTTCTGCATGTCAGGGCAGAACAAGAAACTGAAATAAATGATAAGGCAAGGAGATGAAATTGTCCCCTTTAAAATTTGCAATTATTTCCCAATTAAGGCCGGCTTGGATAGAGACGTTGGTGCTGTGGGGTTGTTTGGAACCTTTTGGGCAGTAGATGGCGTTAGCTTTCTTTTCTATGCATGAGGAAGAGCTGGATCTTTGAATGGATTTAACAGTGTATGGCGTCATCGTCAAAGTACACTAATTTGATTTGAATGTCAGAGCAAGAATTTCACCCGGACGATTCAACAAAAATTAAAACGGATGTTTGATTTTCCAGCTTCATTTATAATTTTTTTCCCCTCATTGAGCATATTAACTGAAGTGTTTATTGTGCAGAGCTCGGGAGAAATCATTTACACACGCTATAGAGTCACACGGGGGTGTTTTCACGTTGGATCCTTTGGGCCACTCGGAGGCTAGACGATGGTGAGGTCCCCGGAGGGGCCCCATGGCACTATGTCCAGGGAGCTTGTACGTTAAAGTGAGAGGAGGAGGGGGAAAAAAAGAAAGGCAATAGGGTGTCGGGAGGGCAATTACGGCAAGGACAAAGCACATGTAATAGGAACTCCCCTTATAGAGCACCTTAATTAAAAGAAGACTTACACTGCGAGAGAAGCACTGCTGCAATTAACAAGTACTGATGATAATGAGGGTGTAAGATCTGTGAGGTGTGTCTGGGTGTGATGTGTGAAGTTTGAATCGTGGCCACTTTTAGTCAGGTGTACTTTTTCTTTTGTAAATGCTGTTCAGTTGATCTTGAGACTGACATTTGGTTGCTTTCTGCCGCCTTTAACATCTGTTTTTCTACAGTGCACTTGTGTTTGTATTTGTGTGTTTGTGGAAAGCACTGTAAAAGTGTGTAGGCAGGTCAAAGAAGAATGAAACGGACAGAAACTGTGATTCCTGTGTTTGTTGTGCATTATAAAAAGGAGCAAAAGATTTATTTTAACGACATGTTAATCTTGTAAATTATATAACTTTTTTAATATACATGCATTGCCTTTTTTGTAAATAAAATGTTCTTTTTTGAGCTTGTTAAATAATTGTATTTCTCTTCAAAATTAAAGTCAAATATCAATTTCTAGATTTTTTTAATACTATATCGGTTTTTCGTACGCAAAGATCTGGTATTATTTTACTCTGAGAAGGCATGTAATAGCATCCCACACACACACACACACACACACACACACACACACACACACACACACACACACACACACACACACACACACACACACACACACACACACACACACACACACACACAGACACAGACACAGACACACACACACACACACACACACACACACACACACACACACACACACACACACACACACACACACACACACACCAGCCATATCTGATAAGAAACACACAAGGGCCTATTCAAATCATTATGTGTTGGGAAGAAAAGAAGCAAGTGAACATCGGGTCTGATAACTCTACAAATGGCAGGGGCAGAGAAAAAAAACTGCCCTGGAAAACGCACTTATAATGGAATCATTATTTAAAAAAAAACCCCGAAAAGTCTTCTGTTTTTACATTATATAATATAGACTTTATATTGATATTTGTATGGATATTAATAGTCTATATAATGCTAATATTTTTAATACATGTTTTTAAGGAGTACATCATTATTTGATAATATTCTAGTCCGTTTTGTTCAGTCTGATTATTGACTATTATTAGACAAAATATTCAAAAATATTCTGTTTTGATTGGGGTGTGAGTTTTAATGAAATGTAAAATCTGTGGTGTGAATTGGGTACAGTGACATTATAAGGGCTATGACTGATTCTTGCCCCACCCACTGTGCGGATCTATTAAAATGAATTAGTGTAATGAGCGAACACCTAGCCAATGAATGACATTTTGTGTAGATAACATTAATTATGCATACGTTTCAGAAATTAGCATACATCTAATTGCATTTTATTACATGTATCAGATACATTAAATTGCCAAATATCGTTTAATATTACAACCAGGGAAATGCAAAATGAGAAACATATTTTGACAAAGTGATTGAAAACTTTCTTGAAGAGTAAATATTGCAATTCTTTTGTTCTGCAACGATATTTTTGTGTGATAAAATAATCAAATGAATTTGCTTCTTGTATGGCTAATGACAAATCTCTTCAGTGAGTTTATTCAATATGGCACATTTCCCTGGCCGAATGCTGGTCAATGCCATCGTGTGTGTGTGTGTGTGTGTCCGTGTGTTTTCGAATGTCTCCTCCCGTTGGGGAACCTATAAATAGTGACACCCTGTATAAAGGGATGTGGCAGAGAAAGTTTCCCCGTTGGAGAGGAGAGGGCCAGGTTCTGCCTCTCTCTCAAACCGTGATTGAATTTGTCGTGAAGGAGTGTCACACTTAATCACATGTTTATGTACAAAGGTTAGCAGGCTCTCTTTCTCCGCTTCTCTCTCCATCTCTCCCTTTGTGCTTTCATCGCGAAACTTTATTGCAATAAATAATTTCCATTTTTGACCTTAATTTTTTTGCGTGGCTAGAAGCTTGTGGCCGCAAAGCAATTACAGCAATCTCTCCTTTTCTATCTGCTGTCTTTTTCCTCTCGATGAAGTTGAGGCGGCTGTTTTTCAGGGATTCGCATTTCGGAGAACTTGTCCCTCTTTGCTTCAGTTCTCCCTTCTTCTTCATCAGCCAGCCAAAGTGATGATGCTTTGAGGACATAATTAAACATATCGTTCAAAACATATACTCTGTGCATCCTTGAATTATCACCGTCATTAAAATCGTACAAATATGGAAATATGATTGCCAGGGGCGGATAAATCAATGATCAGCCAGGCTTCCAAATCCAATAAATATGCGGAGTTAAATACTTAAATATGCAAATTGCATGCACACGATTTGCATATGGTAGTATTTAAGGGGAATGTCTGAGGCTGTAAAAAATGGTTGAGGTATAGTGAACGAGAACTGCAGAGAGGGAAAGGGAGAAAGATTGTGAGGACACAGCCGATGCATTTTCTTGCTTTTTATTTATTTATTTATTTATTTATGTTTTATCAAACTTGGTCAGCCTGATCAGCTTGGTCAGAAGAATGCTATCAGCATCTATATGCTTTTGTACAGCAGAGCTTGTGCTTTAGGATGTCTGAAAAATGCCTTGGAGAAACATGAATAATTAAAGCATAATTATTCCTCCTCATTCATCTCTTAATCCAGAGACAGATTTAGGGGAAGGAATTTATAATTGTTCTTTTTTTTCTTACGGTGTCCTGTGTTGTCACGGCATTATAAAGCAAGGTCACACTGATACGACCGACCTTACAATATTTCATAAAACAATATTGAATTTAAGAAATGCAGGACAAAAAACAGCCTATGATTTAGAGATGATCTAAAACCGTGTCTGTTTGATCTTCATATTTATTGTCTGAGAAGAGAGTGAAGTTGCAACATACACAACAGCAGAGGGTGCAGTTTTTATCTGGATTTGTCACAAATCTGGACTCGAGGGGACGGCCGGCTGTGATTCTGCAGGGATAGTTTTCTTAAAGCAATTTTTCAGTTTTATACATTTTACATTTTTCCATGTCATCACGCCACATAAAACGTATTTAATTTTGTTGAATAATAAATCCTCTCAAGAGCAAATGCTCATTGATTGATGTGTGATATGAGAATTTACATTAGTTAATTTGATTTTCATTTTCCAAACGCACACTTGGCTCAAAGCATAAATAATATGTGTGATTTAACAAGCAGGGAAATGTATTAAAATCTCTCGAGAGATGAATTTGGAAATTCATCCGACAGTCCCAGATGAGTGATTTGGCCTGCGGTGACGCGCTTGAAGCCAGCGCACGAGAGACGTCCAAATGTAAAAGGCCCACCCAAACAAAATGTAACTCCTAAATGCTGAGGAGTCAGAGAGCGGGAATCAATGGCAGTGGTGGTGTGGATATGTTCAGGGGCAAGTTGACATGGTCGGGTTAAACAGAGACGAGATCCTCATCAGGAAAATCAATGTTGTTGTAGGATGTGACCCACACGGTCCTGGAGTGAGCGAGTCGCATTACTCTACCTTGCCCTGCGTGTGTGTGTGTATGGCGCCCGCAATATTGACCAAGCCGAGAAGAGAATGACACTATCACTGTGCATACTGATGACAATTGGTGTTTCACAGAGACCAATGAATCTTGTTAAAGCACTTCTCTGTTTATCACTGGAGCAAGCAACAAAAAATATTATATATTTATTTTAACGTTCAAAAAAGTGAGGGTTTTAAAAAAATCGCCATTTATTTGTTTAAAAAAATACAGTAAAAATGAAAATAGAGTGAAATATTTAAAAAAGACACATTATTATTATTATATTTTCATTTAAAAACTGTGAAAAGTTTTGTTCTAATGATAAAATGAAATCATGTTAGCAAGAAACGTCTTTCTATTCAAGATTCAAGAGAGTTTTGGACAGGAAACACTTGTTTCACTGAATTGTATGCAAAAAAACCATATTGTTTAATGTGTCCAGTCTAGTCTGATTCATGAACAAATTACTTTTTATGAGCTGCTCCTTTTTAGCAAATAAGAAACATGCAGCACAACCACTGATGTCTGATTTTCTTTTAATAAATCATTCAAAAGTCTTGAGAATACTTTTCTAAATCCGTCAGACAGTTATAAACGTACTCACTGAACAGAAATATTTTATTCTTCAGTGATATTATAGATATATGCACATATGTATTAAAGGAGAAAGGGTGGCAATTGTTATTTTTATAATATTTCTTTTTAGCTTGATATAAAATGGCCTATTTTTGTCATTTTAGCCAAAGTGTGTGCTTGTGTCTATGAGTGAAGTAGAAGCTTATGTGTGAAAATGTATCTGGTTTGTTTCTCTATACTTGTCATTGCTCTTCCTTCCCAAATTTCAAAATGTTCACAATGATATAATGAAATGTAATGATAATTGTATATCTGTGCAGTGTTATGCTACGGTACATGCAAGCTGAGAGGAAAGAGTGTGAGAAAAATGGACTCTGGAAGATGTTTTCCCCTGGTTTTTACAGCCCTTGGCCCTCTTTCACATCCCCAGCACTCATTTATTCCTCTTGAAAACGTCAAGGATGAAAGAGAGTGTGACATCACTGTTTTGATAATTGGCGTCTAATATTTCTGGCCGACCAGGCTGACAGCTATTGGTGGACAAACTCTTAAAAGTGTAGAAAAATATGTGCCAATGTTACACTGGCATCTGATTCTGATTTGGTTTTTGATCCCCAAACCAATTTTGTGTGCTTAGGTTGTGAACTGTTAGGCCACGAAGTATAAATAAATATTAATAACAGGACAGGAATCCTCGAGATATGAGACCACGCGTTTTACAAATGTTCTTGTTGTTCTACTACACCAACATTCGTATATATATATATATATATTGCATTAACAGACCATGATGAAATCAAACACAGCAGCAGTACACCTTTTGTCACCAATCTAACATGTCCATTCTTGTTACTTGTGTTTTTTTTCCGTCTTGTTTTTCTTCGAGAAACAGTTTATAAATCAGTATGCCACTTACCTGAGGACAAGGAGAACATTAAGCGAAATATTTGCATTCAGAAGTGTAACTTTCCCCAAATAATTTCAATGGTAATTTGAATTTATGGAGAAACACTCGGCAGTGAATTTCAAAGTTGCTCGTAATGAAATCATCCAGCGGTAGAGACGGTGGGAGCCGTTCCTGCACGCAGTAGGTGGGGGTAGTTATAGAGGTGCAGGTGGGGGATGGAGGTACTCATAGTGCCCTGTGGAGGCATTAGTGTGGACGGGTCATTACATCAGGGATGGGAGAGGAGAACACACACCACTGAGCAGCCCATGTCATTTACTGAGGCCATCAGGGCCCATAGCACACTATAACATTCACTGCTTCATTTCCCTCAAGCTATCGCTCTTTTTTTCTTCTTTTTTTAAAATGAAAGGATGTACATGTTCAGAGACAGAGCGAGAGAGAGAGAGTTCATAAGTCGCATAGGGAACATTTTCAGTTTAGTTTGGTCTTTTTTGGAAAAAAAGCGTAATTCAGTTTGTTTACGTCCAGTGCAAATATATTTTCCGAATAATTGTGTAGACGGCGTGAACTAATGGTTTTGTTCTAGATTTTTTTCTTCAGTTTGTATTAGGCGTTGAGTGCAGTTCCTCAAAAAGTTTTTGAAGAAATTCTTCACATTCCATTACGTCGTTAGTTCTTTTCCTTTACTTTTTTTTTCTGTTTAAATCTATTTCTGAGAGTACGTCTGAAAAAAAAAGAAAATGCACAACTTCAAGACAGTCGACGGTGACCCTTTTTGTCTAAGAAATAGAGGACGGCCGTCACGTCCATGAATATTTGCACATCCAAATATAAAAACCCTCAGCGACGCACGTCCCCTTAATCAAGTACTTATTTTAATTCATTTCCTCGCAGGGTTTTATTAGTATGCTAGCTGTTAGCTAAATGATTATGACAAGGCTGCGTTTTCACCAGATTCTGCCAGGATAAAAATACACAGGAAAGCCCAGCAACCCAGCTTAAAAACCTGTCTCCGGTATTCCTACAGGGAGATGACCTTGGTCATTAAGGACATTCACAGTTTTGTTTAGGAATGAAATGACAGAAAACAGAAAAATATGAAGTGCCTCCTTGAGAGGAATCGTTTGTTGTTGGCTAAATTATGCATCACATCATTATTTGGTGGCATTACTATTATGAGCTGTTTATGTCTCTGACCTTAATTTTCGCACTGCTTTGGTGTAATGTAAGCAATTCTCTCTCTCTCGCTCCAGCCTAGACTGCAAAAGCAGCCTCTTTTGCATTTAAGTATGATGGTTTGATTGTTTTAAAGCCAAATACGGTGACAACAACAATTCTAAATCAATAAACTCCTCACAATAACCAGTGCAGGACGAATGTCTGTACAGTACAGTTTATAAAAATGTAAAACAACGTTTCCAAGTATATGATATGTATTTCCATGCGGTAAATATTGCTGCTGCTGCTGGGTACGGCCTCGCACAACCCTTTATATCTGTTCACTCAGGTTCTGAATGGCTCCGGGACCAGTGAGCTCGCAGAGATGCAGCCAAGCGCATGGCCGGCTGAATTTGTTTGACTCAGGTAATTGAAAGTGTTTTAAACTATTATAGCAACTTGAGGGCTTGTTTAAGTGTCGAGCTGTCCGTCAAATGTACACGGGTGGAAAGCATTGGCCTGTCACCCTGTCAGTCACGGGAAACGAGAAGTGTCGGCCTAATGGATTTCTTCAGGCGGACGTCGGCGCGGCGGCAGAAGTAAAATCAATGTGTTGTCATGTGTGAGAGTGGAGCATCAAACAGGCAGGTGAATTGGAACTGTAGTTTAGTTGTAACGTCTACATTTGCGGAGAGGCGGCCGGAGACAGACAGATGCTGCGTGGTTGGAGCTGAGAGACCGTGGAGGGCCTCTTGTTATGATTGCCAGTGTGAGAGGGGTGCCTGACCTGTTTTCTTTTTTTGTTGTTGTTTTTTGCTCTGTGTCCTGTGGCTCTTTCCCCCGCTGTTTGATGGTGCAGCCCTGCAACAGTGTGTGTTTATGTCATCACACTACATGCCACAAGTGAGAATGTAAGTGAGTGTGTTTACAGACAGAACACGGAGAGCTGAGCAACGCTATGGCTCTGCTGATTAATTGTAGAGATGATCGGAGCTCACAGACTCAAAATCTGGTTCGTCTGGTGTGTTTAATTCATAGCAGCAGCAGCGGTGGGCCATAGTCATTGAATTTGAACATTAAAAATGTTACGCATTACATTTATGCCTGGATAGCTGTTCATAGTCAACTGACCTCTTGACAAAATATGGTCATATTTGTGTGTGTGAAAGGGGCCGTGGTCACTGAGCACTGACACCTGATTCTCATATCATCTGCCTATTTAGTTCACTTCTCTCCACTTTTGTGTCTCCCGCGTTCGTTCGCAGCTCCTGTGTGTTTGTTCGTGGCTCCCGTGTGTTCGTTCGCGGCCGCGGCTCCCGCGTTCGTTCGCGGCTCCCCGTCTCCCGTGTTCCATGTTCCATGACCTTCACTCTGAATTATCACTTTGTTTGTTTTATGCACTATTATAATAAATTCACTCATTTGCACTTGAATCCGAGTTTTGTGTTTTCCCTTGATTTCCCCGCTCCCCCCTCCTCTCGTCTCCTCCACGCACGCTGCTCAAAGCTGAAGTGCATTACAGTAAATTGTCAAGTATTTTTAGAGTTTGATTGTTAATTATTAATTAGTATTTATATGAGATCTTAATGGTTATAATTTTAACTGTAATTAATAGGGTAAAACCCAAAAAATATTTAAAAATGGCATTTATGGTCGTGTGGAACGAATCAGTTGATTTTTTTGTGCATTCTTATGGGGAAAATTGTTTTGGGTTACGAGCTCGCTCTTGGAACGAATTAAACTCGTAAACCGAGGTATTACTGTATATAGTCATGGCCAAAGTCGTTGGCACATAGAAAAGTATTGAAAAGCTCATAGAAAAGTATTGAGAACATGTTTTGCTATACATGTTCATTCCCTTTGTGCATATTGGAAAAAAACAAAACAAGGAGGAAATGGGCTGGACAAAATTATTGGCACCTTTAACTTAATATTTGGTTGCACACTTTTTGGAAAAAATAACTGAAATCAATTGCTTCCTACAACCATCAATAAGCTTCTTATACCTCTCACCCAGAAATTTGGACCACTCTTCCCTTGCAAACTGCTCCAGGACTCTCATATTGGAAGGGCGCCTTTTCCCAACTACGATCTCAGACGCAAACCCAACTTTCTCACAATGAGCCCTACATTGCGACCCAAAATCCTTTAGGTAATTCTCAGATTTCATGATGCCTTGCACACAGTCAAGGCACCCAGTGCAAGAAGCAGCAAAACAACCCAAACAACATATTTGACTGCAGGTACTGTTTTCTTTTCATTGTAGGCCTTGTCGGTAAACAGTAGAATGATGTATGTAGAATGATTACCAAAAAGCTCTGTCTTGGTCTCATCTGTCCACTAGATGTTTTCCCAGAAGGTTTTGGCCTACTCAAGTACATTTTGGCAAACTGTAGTCTTGCCTTTTTATGTCTCTGTGTCAGCAGTGGGGTCCTCCTGGGTCTCCTGCCATAGTGTTTAATTTCATTCAAATGTCGACAGATAGTTCGCGCTAACACTGATGCACCCTGAGCCCGCAGGACAGCTTGAATTTCTTTGGAACTTGTTTGGGGCTGCTTATCCACTATCCTGCGTTGCAACCTTTCAGACATTTTTTCTCCTTCGTCCACATCCAGGGAGATTAGCTACAGTGCCATGGGTTTCAAACTTCTTGATAATGTTGTGCACTTTGGACAAAGGAACATCTAGATCTCTGGAAACTTGTAACCTTGAGATTGTTGATATTTTCCCACAATCACAATTTTGTTCTCAAGTCCTCAGACAGTTCTCTTCTCCTCTTTCTGTTGTCCATGCTTAGTGTGGCACACACAGACACACAATGCAAAGTCAACTCTCTCTTTTTGTATCTGCTTTTAAGTGTGATTTTTATATTGCCCACATCTGTTACTTGCGCCAGGTGAGTATAAAGGAGCATCACATGCTTGAACCAATCTTATTTATTCACAATTTTGAATGGTTGCCAATAACTTTGTCCATCCCAATTTTGGAGTTTTGTGTGAAATTGTCAAATTAGCTTTTTTTCCTCCTTTGTTTTGTTTTGTTTTGTTTTGATTTGTTTTGTTCCAATACAGACAAAGAGAATAAACATGTGTTAATGCAATACTTTTCTGTGAGCAATACTTTATTTTCTGGAAAAATATCAGGGGTGCCAACAATTTTGGCCATTACTGTATGTGTGTGTGTGTGTGTGTGTGTGTATTTATTTAAAAAAAGCAAAACTAGTTTATACCCTCTGGTACCATCTTACGGACCCCAACCCTTTGGTATTGCAATTTTTGTGTTTGTCCTAGAAAATTTTTTGTGTTTACAAGGTAGTAATTAGATATAATGAGCACTTTTGTTTTCCTGTCTAAATGAGCAATTTTTAGTCAAAAGTGTATCAGGCTTTTTCAGTAGTCTAAAATCTGACTGTGTGAGACTAATACCTTAACGAAATTACATTTATATTCACTTAAATGCAAATTTACTTTTTTTATTTTTACCTCCCTGTTGCCGCCATTGTTATGAAATACCTGCCTGTATTTAATAACACAAGATGCAGGATAATCACTAGATTATGCAAATAAATTTGCATGTTATACGTTTTCTAATGGCTTTTGTTAATCAAATCCATTATCATTATGTGATTAAAATGGTTCACTGTGACATAAACATTGTGTGTCACATACCTGAGATTATTCCCAGATGGCTGTGACTTTAACCAGACACCCACACACATTCTCTGAGGTCCAAACGGTCCAATCTGGACCAGTTGCCCTTGTCATACCCTATAATGGGCAACCTGACGGCATAAAAAAAGTGCAGTTTCTTTTTTCAAGTGTGACAAATATCAGACTGAAGAGAGAATTTTGATTGTCAGGGTCTTTTTCCAGAAAACAGGTCAGTCTGGTTGAAATGATCATGTTATACCTTTGTATTGCAATTTCAGAAGATATTTAGGAAATTTATTGGCAAAAGTTGAATGTGCTTGGCTTGGAAGCCACTGTATGTAACATGCTTGTGCTGAGAGTGGTAGTCATGATTTTATTTTGACTCTCCAACGTGGGTCACACCGAATGGTTGCTTTGTCCGCCATATTGTCATTTCCTCCCAATTCAACCTTATGGTGATTTATGGCCGACAGCTCCGATTCCGTCACTGCGAGGGATCCGGCACTGTCGTGCTCCATGCTAACTGGCTGCAGACGTGCTGTCTTTTTTGAGCTAGACCAGACCTGTCTGAAAACCAATCGACTTATTTCATCACTTTGGAAATGAAAAGACGTAATTATTCATAATTGGCCTTTATGTTTTGCACTTCGTGATTTTTGCAGCGTTTTAGGTGACGTTCATTCAGTGCTTCGGGAAAAAGATGAGAACAATTTTGTGTTCTGTTTGAAAATGATTACACGTGATGCGTGACAGTTTTTTCTCTCTCTCCTTTAGCTTAGATTTTTTGGTGGGATTGTGCTTTGATAATGCTGTTACGCTTTCGTTTAGAGTTTTGTAGCCTAGTTTTTTCTCCTTCTGTCTCCAACAATGTTATTATCTCTGAAGCTAAAGAAAGAGAGAGAGAGTTTGTGAAAGAACTGAAGTAGCTTATTTCAGCTGCTTGTGCCACTTCTGCAAGTCACGGTAATAATGGAAGCCAGTGATCCAATACGCTTTCAAGCATTTCCAAGCGTAGTTTCTGTTTTAACACACTTTATGCCATGTGCCCTAAAATGTGCTGAAGAGAGTATTTTTTCATGCCGTCAGTGATGAATCTGTGTTGGTTGCAGGCTGCACAACATTTTTACACTCACTTTATATAATGTGACAATTTGCTTAAATTTTTTTCCCCGCACTCACCTGTTCTTTGCTCTATGGGGCATCTGTGTGTTGAAACCAAATGTTTTGTTTTGTGTTGTTGTACATGAGTTAGTGCTTGAACCCTTGTGTCAAAGAATAAATAATAACTGCATAAAAGCAAACTCACAAATGGGGCATTCTGTGAAACTGCTTCCTTGTCTAGATTGATAAATAGTTTTTTAAGTAAATTTCTATGTATCATTTGATTTTGCTGAAGTGTTAATAAATTATAAATTATTTCATTTTAAAATATTTTGGGATATAATTAGAGCTTTAGAAAAGTAACAGTTGACAGTTTTACAGTTTAATTTAAAATTGCTAGCTAGTTGTTTATTTTTTGGTTTATTATTATGGTTAATATTAAGATTTAAATATTACAAAATAAATAGTAAATAATATTCTCTCTCTCTCTCTCTCTCTCTCTCTCTCTCTCTATATATATATATATATATATATATATAATTTACTATTTATTATGTATTTATGTATATATTTATTCTGATACATATTATGTGTGTAATTTATTATGTATTAAGATGTTTGTAAAGATGATTGTTTTATAATACTAAATACCTAACAATGTAAATATATATATATATATATATATATATATATATATATATATATATATATATATATTCGTTTTTTTATGTTTTTTTTTTTTGTAACTGACACAATCTATTCTTTGCTAAATTCACATATGCAAATGAGGGTCTGAAATGGCATCCGTTTTTTAGAATGACCCAAAATGTCTTTGAATGACAACACTTTAAACATTAAAGCATCATCTTTTAGACCAGCATAGTTACAACTCCACTTACTTCAGTCATTGTTCACTGGCGGCTCGATCAATGCAATAAAACCTGAAGCAAAAGCAGAACTAGTTGACCCCAGAAGCCTGAGTGAAGGGAAAAGGAAAAAGAGAAAACAACGAGCAGAGAAGGAGAGCAGACAGAGGGACAGAAGGCGTCATATCGCTCTAGTTGAACACATGAGGCTGGGAGAAGTGACAGTGTGCTAGGGGTGTTTTTAGGGCCTTTTTCTGTGGCTGTCTGTCCACATCAGGGACTGATAGAGCTGCCTGGTGGCTGGTGTGTCATAGCAGGGGGGTGAGCGGATGCTGTGCGCTCCTCTCGTGGAAAAATGATGGATTTGGTTTGATCTAAAGCGCAGGAACAGGTTTTCCACTGCTAGGGCTGGTGCTGTCATTCTGTGTGACTGCGGCTTCCTCTTCGCATTTAACTTCACACTTGCTGCCTGTATGCTGTCTTTTTTTGTTTGTATACTATGCCTCTTCTTTTCTTAAGTTGTCTGGAAATTATTTGAAAAAGTCTGAAACATGGGGCTGTGTAAATGTGATCAAAAGAACCCCCGTTTAAGGGTAAGCTGTGTCATGTCAGGGGGTAAATTGGGTCATTATGTGAACAATTTACATTGTAAACAAAAATATGACGGAAAATGTTTTGTTCCCGTACAGTTCCATTCTGAAGCCTTATTTTGATCCACATTATTAGCATTTTCATAAATTAGTTTAATTTTCAGTATATATGAATTGATCCAACTTACTCCACTTTCTTCTAAGTTTACATTGATGTGCAGTTGGTTTGATAGACTCAATGCATGTCAGGATTGTAATATGCTTGAGATTGATTTTAGCACGCATTCAAAAACTAGCTTATTCTGGCTTAATGATAAGCACATAAAACAGTAAGAGGTTTTATTAGTAATACTATCCCTTAGTTTGGAATCTGCCCATGAGAAGGTATGAAAGAAAGCAGCTCATTGTTCGTAGAACAGGGAACTGTACAAGTGCAAGTTCTGATTAATTATTACTGAAATAACAAAACAGTTGCCATGGGATTCAAGACTTCATCACAACATACAAGACATCAGCTTCTTGGACTAAATGACCAAAGTCTGAACGTGTCAAAGCGATTTTTTCACATTTGGGGGGATTTGGTACATTGTTTATGGTTATTGAAAACACTGTTTATCCTTTGTTCTGTATCCAAGAAGTCTCACAATAAATGTAACAATATCTACACAGTTTATGTGCTACCAGTGATTAGCTTTTGTTGGAGCTGTTAAAGGGGAACAAAAAGAGTCATTTAGCAAATGTAATCAATTGACTTTATCTTCCTTTGAAAATATATTTCAATCTGGAAGTACACTTTGGAAAAAGTTTTAGGATTTTGAAACCTTTAAACTAAATTGATTTAATATTAATATAAAAATATATATATATATTTTTATAAAAATATATATTTTACTAATATTTTAACGATATTTCAAATGATAAATTATTAAAAAGATAGTAGTATACTAACTAAATGTAAGCAAATTTGAGATACTGAGCATTTGAGTGCTGCTTTCATTTAAACAGTATATTAAGATTAATATAATTTGTCATGATTTTTTTGCATGAGCTTGAAATTTTCCAAACTTTTAAAAGGTACTGAATTTTTATTCTGATTTGCAGATCATAATAGGAGACATCCTTAATAATATTCACTACCTTTCAAACGTTTGGACACAACTGACTGAATTTATGCTCATCTTAAAAACTTCAGGCTTTTTTGTCATTATCAGTGATGAAAAGGGTTTAATTAAGAGCTTAATATTTTTATGGGAAATGTGATGCTTTTTCAGGATTTTTGATGAATAAAAAAGTTTCAAAAGAACAGCATTTATTTAAAATATATTTTTTAACAACATAAAAAGTCTCTTTTGATTAGTTTGTGTCCTTGCTGAATGAAGTATTCTTTTCAATTTTTTCTTTTTTATTAAAACCTTACTGACCGCAAACTTTTGAATGATACCGTGTGGTAAACACTAGTATAAATATAAAACAAACTGTTTATCTCAAGCATCTGTTCAGAAGTGTTTCCGTTCTTCTCCCTTACCCCTCCTCTGGCACGCACACACCGAGGCATTCAGAGGGGCTTAAGCCTCCAGAGAGTTGACATGTGGCACATAAGTTCTGTGTGAGGAGTGAAGGTGTGGTAAGATGCATTGAGACAACGTTTCTTCAACTTACCATGACTTGGCCAGCTGTGTTTCCGCCCAACAGTGGCTGACGTGCAATCGGGCTGATGGGTGTGTTCTGTTCTTCTCTCTTTTTCTGCATTCATCTGTTTATCCCTCCTGCCCCAGTGTCTGCTGAGAGGACGTGCCCTGTCACTTCAGGTGTGTCACGCTTCCCATATGCCATGGATATCTGAATCTCGGCCAATCAGACGCCACCCCACTGACCTTCTCCGGAGCAATGAGCATGATGGGAGCTGAAGGCTGGAGCTGGTGGCACACTGAATGTGAGAGATTCTTTGGAGGCAGGAGAACGGAGAGAGGTGGGGGGCCGTAGGGTTGAGGTCTTGCCCCAATACAATTGCAGGTTCGGATTAGATGCCGGTTTTGTTGGGATGTCACCCTGCCCCCATGCCTCGACCTCTCCCACACCCCTCTTGCACTGGCTGTGCTCGGACGGCCGGAGTGTGGATTTACATGGCTGTTAATTAGAGTGGAAGAAGTGATTGGCTGCTGGATGCATTGTGGTAAAGAGTGCACAGATGCAGCCACACTGCCGAGAGTAACGCAGGCAGGCATGGTGCATCAGCCCACGTCACACTGCTGCAGCTCAGCCGAGCCCTGCCCTGTCTAACACGATTTGCAGAGTGTCACCACCATCACACCGCTCCTGTACTGCAATACCCCTCCCTCTATTCTCTTTTACCCCTTCCTCTGATCCTTATTTTCTCCGTCTACCCCTCTTGTCTGTTCAACCATTTCCGTTCTGTAAGCCAAACTACCTCTTTTCCGGGTCTGTATACTCTTTCTTCGGGGATTAAGTTTTGTGGAAATATAAAGGGCTTAAGAGAAGGATACAAAAAGCGAAAACTATATTTTTCGACATTTAAAAGTACAATGCGTTGTTTTTTTGCCACTAGTGGCATCAAACGAGTTTTCAAAACAGATGATTGTTTTCAAAGATTATCCTCATCTGTTATTGGTCAGAAGTCCAACTTTACCCCGCCCCCAAATCACACTATAACAGATTGTAATGACATTTACATGTCCATATCCATCAATGACATGTTATTTTTTATAAAAATGTATTTTACATTTTATTTAGATATTACAAATTGATGTGATTTTTGTTTTGTTCTGATCACTGTAATGAAGCTATAAATATTTTTATCCTCCTTTTCTGGAATGTAAGAAACATTGTATCTTGTAGATCATTATATTTTACCATTTGAAATTTTATTTAACCAACTATGACAACTTCCACTTCTAGGAACCTTGGAAATGGGAAAAGAGTCCATTTGGGTAAATCAATGTTGTTATGTCAGTTTTTTCACTTTTCTTGGGAATATACTTGCTGTTTGTTTGTTATGCACTGCACCTTGAAGAATGTTTTTATGACTGACTTCTGTATTATGACCAAACGAACTGCATTGACATAAAGAATTCCCTACAAAATAGCTGTAATGGCTATTGCCCATTTACTACTCGACGAATATTACATGAGGTTTTTTATATTCATGAGCCAGACTGATTTTCATTCTTACCCCTCTGTATACAATTATTTGAGTTTTCTGTTATCATTGCTGTTGATTGTGATATTTGCAGCCAGCAAAATATATTCTTTGAGGGAAGTTGATAATCGCAGATTTAATGAAATAAAGTAGTATTCAACTGGTCATGTTTTTAACATTGAAATATTACGCTCTGCACCTTTAAAAGTGTTTAATGGCCAATTGACACAATGATCTCATGAAAAAATGTGATGTATTTGGACAAAGCAGCCTCTCTTTGGCTTGTTTTACGTATTGGGACACTAGTCCCATTGGTGTCACTGCTATTTGTGTAATGTCATAATCAGCATCTGTTGGCATGGCGATGGTGGCACGGCGGTTAGTCTCATGACAGGGGTGGCAAATTGATGGTCCCCTTTCATTTAGTGCAAAAGAATAAGGAAGAACCAAGGTCTCATGGTTCTTTCAGTTTAAATGCATGGTGACATTATATGAAAGCACCGGGGGGGTCAGAGACACAGACCTCCACCCAGGCTGGCCCATAATAACCGGGGTCTTAAATCAACACCAGGCTTGTAATAACATTTCAGCCAGTGTTATTCCTCTGGCAATTAAGGCCTTCACAAGGCTCCGGTTTTGTGTCTGATGCCTCCTTTGATTTTTCAGTCCAGCCTGGTGGAGGGCTTTTTCCCTTGTTTCTTTTTTTCCCTCTGAACATTTGCTTCTCTCCTTACACTGAGCAGTAGATGTGGCAAAGAGTACAGAATTGCACTCATACCCAAAACGTCTACATTTCACCTCCAGTTCCCCCAGGGTTTTGTAACTACACACACATACACGCATGTTCAGTGAGAGGTGTTAAGTAAGTGTCAGAAAATAGGTGTTTTTATTTACGGGTCTGTGCATGAACTGTATGAAAGAATATTCCAACAAAACAATTTTTTGTTGGTGTGAATTATTTTTTTTAAGCATGTCAGCCGATTCAATATTAGAATACATTTGTTTACTAGGGATGGGGTATGTAGTGCTATTCTTTCTCTTATGATTCTGAATACATTCTTAAATATAATGATTCTTTATTGGTTCCATAAACAACCTTTAACTTCTATGGAACATTTTCATTGGACAAAATGTTCTTTATCTTTAATGTTTCTTTTTTGATTATTAAAATTATGTTCACGCTAAGGGAAAAAAACTTTGTTGAGAACTTCTCAAAGAAATGTTCTTCCTTCCCAAAAATGGTTCTTCAAAAAACAACAACAAAAAAACACCTTTCAAACCTTTTTTTAGGAGTGTACAACGAATATAATCAAAAATGTTATTTGGAAATTGTTGTATTAAAAATGCATAGAAAAAAGCTTGCGGTGAATACAAACTAAATACCATGCAATATGCTGTATATTTCAAGTAAATAAATGTACATTCAGAAAAAATATTATATTATAAAAATACAGCAAAACAGTAAAAATAGAAGTAAAGTTGTGATGTAAATTTGAACCAGCAGACGTTGCTCCAGTTTTCAGTGTTGAATACCTGTTTTGTATTGTAATATATTTAAAAATGTACTAACCCAAAACTTTTGAACAGTAGTGGATTCACAAATTTACAAATGCGTTAGGTTACTGAAATGCGACACTTCATTTACACAGAGCAAAAGCTGCCTCTGATATTATTATACCTGCTTATTTTATTTTATTTTATTTTGCAAAGGCTTTTTAATTCTGGCACAATCTTAAGAGCAACCTTAACTCCCCAAATAAAATTAAGATGCAAGGAGAATCTTTGTGGAATCAAAGCTTGACTCCTTGAATCGAAATCAGATTGAATCAATCACGAGGTACCTATGTTAATCTGTGCTTGTAATAGATTGAGTAATGTAAAAATGTATGAAGAAAGGGTGAAAGTGCGACGAAAGTATTTGCATTTAAAGTTGGCACTGTCAGATGTCTTTTCTTTCTAGAAACACAGCTGTAGGAAAAGCAGAGACGGTGTTAACAACAGCAATTACCTGCCTCTTAGGAAGAAGAAAAGGGGAGGGACTTGATCCTTCATGCAGTTGTGTGTCTTTGGATATGCTGACTGCCATGTCAACCTCGTGTATGTGCGTGGGCGGCACCTTCATTTGTCTAATATATCTGTTTTTCCCCCTTTTAAGGTCATAGACACCAGGGGGCTTCAGGGGGTCAGGAGACCCCCAGCCCTACTAGAAGCAGCTGATACAATCCACCCATAATGTCTCTCTCTCTCTCTCTCTCTTTCTGTAGAAAGCCTTTGAAGTGGGGTGATGAGGGTAAGTTAATTATCCCCATTACACAGGCCTGGCTACATCTAGCCCTGCCTCAGCCCCAGCCCCAGCTTTCCTCTGCCTATAATTACACTGAGAAGGAGGCAGAAGCTGTCAGCAACATTTAAAACAGACCCTCTGATAAAAACACTCCAGCAGAAAGAGAGAGAGAGAAAAGACACTGGCCCCACATTGACTCATAAAGTCTAAAATCAGGGATTGCTGTTATAAAGCATAATAGATCAAAATCAGATGATAGATAAATTAAATACTTTTGGGATGTCCTGCAGTTGACTTATACTTCACTTAGATTATTGCATTTTTACTGAATATTAATTATATTTTAGACTTTGTTGGAAACACTTTACAATAGGGTTAAATATATATATATATATATATATATATATATATATATATATATATATATATATATATATATACACACTCAGGGATAGTTCACCCAAATGTATTTGTATGCGTGTGTGTGTGCACGTATATATAATATATATACTGTGATGTGTAATTAAAATTAACAATAGTTGTTATGAATTAACATGAATTAATAATAAACAATAGCATATTTATAAATTAGCATTAACCTAGATAAATACATACTGTAAAAATATTTTTCTATAATCCTAATGTGGTTAGTGTCTGTTTAGCTGCTTTTCATCTAAACGAACGCAAATGTTACTTTAGCTAATGAATATTCATGACTTTTCTTCACTCCGAAACTGTTTGAAACAGCGTTTTGCTAATTCTTTTATGACTGTTATAAATGTAGTTTTCAGTTACCAAAGCCAATCCCCCCCCCCCCACTTTTCACAGAGACTTTTCACTGTTGTTATCACTTTGCTTTTTTGAATTCATCATGACGTAGATGAAAAGTCCATGATTCTTTAATATGGATAAGATAATGTAACGTAAATAGCCTGCTCAAGCATGGTGTAAGACTGAAAGACTGGGCACGAAGAACCAAGAGGTTGAAATGTTGTTTTTCTTACCCTAGTTTGAAGCACCGCTCTCTCCCCCCTTTTTTAACAGCCCATCTCCTTCAAACACAACAGTGCAGAAACCTCTAAAACTCACCAATACTTCTCAATGACATTACTGTCCCTTAAATTCAGCCCACAAACTCGCACTTAAGACACAGCAAAACTTAAGTTCATTTCTGAAACCGCATGATAAATGCTTTGCTCTAAGAAATCTATCATGGGCAGGAACAAGATTATAGAAATAACAAGATACCGTGGGTGAAATATGAGCTGGTTTTGGACGAAGAGGAAAGAGATAACAGCATGAGATTAGGATGAAATCTAAAGAAGTCTCTCTGGCTTCTTTTTGATGTCTTATAAAATATACGACATGGCGACTATGAGAAGGGCTGCTCACGATGTTAGCTTAGCCTTGTGACTTGATTTTTATCCTGTTATGCTTTCACATTTCGCTATGCTCTTCTTCCTCCCACCCATTTTTCTCTATAATAATGAGTCCATGTTCTGTGGCAGGAAAGCTATGAGTTTCGAAAATCCGTCCGAGATGCAAGCTTATACTTTGTGGCTTGCCGCTCGCCTGTTGGGCAAACTTTATAGCTCACGTTCAGAATATTTGTCATTAGTGTAATTTGCCGTTTGTTTTTATGCACGGAAAAAAGCATAGATGAAGACCTCACCTGTTCCGCTTGCTCTCAGAACAGTCTAATTGCAAAAAATTAACCTGTCAGATGCTCGCATGGCAGTAACCTAAACTGGAGCAGTCAGATTGCAGGGCCCTGTATGTTTTCTTTCTTTTTCTCTCTCCTTTTCTCTTGCTCTGTACTGCACTCTGTGGGGTTCCAATGGCTTCCCTGAGCCAAAGCACCGAGGCGAGCAATTAAAATGGAAAATGACAGCATGAGGGATGATGATTACCGTTATACAAAAAGCCACATTTATGAATTTAGCAGATAACTGTCACTTCTCCCTTGGCTCTTATTTGCCCCGTGCTTTTGTTAACTTAATGTCTTCAGCGATTCTCACCCGAGGAGAGGTCCAGAGTTCTCTTTTTAATTACTCTGACACTTGACACTTTTGAAATGTTTTTCTGTTTAAACTAAAGAATCAAATATTCTTTCTTTCTGTTTCTTATTTTTGTAAGTCAGCGTGGAAATGCGCATTAATTTATAAAGCACCTGGAAATTGATTTTAATGTGAGATTTTTGGAGCTGTTTTATTTATTTGCTCAAAAACAATCCATTTAGCTCCTCTTAGAAACAAATTGCCTAGAGGTAGCTAATGGACAACGGTCTAGTATCCCTTAGGATCGCTTACATCACCGTAAGAGGAGAGAAATGGCAATGTTCTCTGTGCAGATCTGTTATTTGTTTCTTTGTTTGTTTGCTAAAGGGGCTGCACACATATGCTCATGAGAGGACTTTTGAAAGGAAGCGCTTGTGTCCAATTCTGATCAGCTGTAGCGCTTTATTCTCAAGGTCGAGCAGGAAAATATGTGAAAATAGCCGTTTTTCTCTAAATATGAACATGGCTTGGCTTTTCATCCATCATTTCACAGATGGATGAAAATGAGACATGATAAAATTAGAAAATCCTTGAGTCATCTCCAGTGTTAGGAAAACTACTTTGAAATTGCAACATGCCAAGTTAGAAGCTACACATCATTTAAAGTAGTTTGTAAAGTAATACTGCAAGTAACAAATATCTCTCTCTACACACACACACACACACACACACACACACACACACACGCATACAGTGCTGTGCATGTAGTGAGTTAGTAGGAAATATCAATTTCTAAACATTCCTTTTGCCATTAATTGTAATTATCAAGTGAGATTTTTGTATGCACAAGGAATCTGACAACAGCCGATGCTCCACACGTTTTGACGTCTCCACAGTTCTTCTGGATTTGGCCTGTCTCAGTTTTTTTCTGTATCTTCATGTAATCACAGACACACTTGATGATGGTGAGATCAGATCTCCGTGTGGAGCATACCAACTGTTGTCAGACTGCCTGTGCATGCTAAAAACTCACTGGATTATTATAATTAATGGCAAAAGTAATGTTTGAAAATGTAAACTGATATTTCCTACTGAAAGCAAAAGATATAAATAACTGGCTTAAAACTATTTTTGGGGGGAGTTAAAATACTAATGTCCCTAAGACTTTTTGCACAGTACTGTATTTGTTGTTTGCGGTGTTAAAAATAATAGTTCCAATTGGCCAATTGGTTTTCACAGTGATGCCAGTGTCTTATAAACTTTCAGTTTACCAGTTCTTAAAATATATATATATATATATATTTTTACATTTCTAAATATTCTAAATAACATTTTTCCCACCATAAAGAACCTGTTGTGCAATGGAAAGATTCCATGGATGTTGATGTTCATGGAACCGTAGATGCCAATAACGAATATTTACACTCAACGGCCACTTTAATAGGGACACCTACTCAACTGTTCGGTATCGCAAATATCTAACCAGCCAATCACATGGCAGCGGCTCAATGCATTTAGGCATTGTAGACATGTTCTGTCTCCAAAATTGCCCCCTATAACCTTAAATATGGCACTATTTGAGAGAACAGACATTTGTAGTGGTGTCCAAAACCAAATTGAACATTATTGAGGGCACTCATTCAATCCCATAATAAGAAGTGTACAACTGATGTACATTCAATGGCTAGAGAATACCCATAATTCACAGTGTTGTGTGGGACCAAATTATTTCCTCCATTTGTCCAAAAGATGGCTCCCGCAGCAGAATTGTCCATCCATTTTCCACACCACTGGTCCAATGTGGCTACAGCGTAATAGCATACACGTATAAATTCCATAATTATTAAATTGTTTAATTAAGGTTTATACTTAGTTTCCATGACAGAGTTCAAGATAATTAAGAAGAATAAGAAATAAAGCAGCAGTCCTTCTTGTGCAGTCTGTGTCTGAATTTGCTCGCTTTCATTCACTCCCTCAAGTGAACTATATTAATGGCCTAATGTAGGTAATTGTGAATGTGGGCTAGTGGGCAAGATGATCTTCTGAAGTTCAAACAGCATCAGAATGAGGAAGTAAGGTCATTTAAGTCAGTGGTCCCCAACCTTTTTTGTGCCGCGGACCGGTAAACGTGTGATAATTTTGCCGCGGACCGGTGCCCGCTCGAGATTGTTTACCGGGGGGGGGGGGGGGGGGGTGCGAGTGAGATGGATGATGGGTCCGTGCGAGATTGTTGACGGGGGAGACTGCGGAGACTGTTCAAACGTCTCCATAGTCACATCGCCACAGCCGCTTGCAGCCGCTTGGAATTCTTGATTAACGCTTTAAAATTCAGATGGAACAGTCAGAATTTGGCGTAAACAACGTGAAAACATGGATCCATCCATTTCTTGGCACACTTTAAGCCCCTTAGTACCAATTGAGCATGGTTTAAACTCCACAGCCAACCTGAGGGTTGCTGCTAACCATGTCCATCCCTTTATGACCACAGTGTACATCTTCTTAGGTACTTCCAGCATAACGCGCCATGTCACAGAGCTCAAATCATCTCAAACTGCTGTCTTGCAGTATGACTATATTCAAAAGGCCTCCACAGTCACCAGATCTCAATCTAATAGAGCACCTTTGGGATGTGGTGGAACAAGAAATTTGTATTATGGACAAATTTGCAGCAATTGTGTGATTCTATCATGTCAATATGAACCAAAGTCTCTGCGGAATGTTTCCATCACCTTGTTGAATCTACACAACAAAGAATTAAGGTACCAGGTACTAGCAAGGTGTACCTAATAGTGTGTTGTGTGTGTGTGTGTGTGTGTTTGTGTGTTTGTGTGTGTGTGTGTGTGTGTTTGTGTGTGTGTGTGTGTGTGTGTGTGAGTGTAGACCGTAATACCTTAAAATACAAGTGTAGCAATGTTGAACGTTCAGGGAGGAAGGAGGCGGGAACCGGCAGACATTTAAACAGACTTTAATGATAAATAAAACATAAACTCAAAACGAAAGTAATGGCGGCGGACCCTCGCGGTCGACCGCCGCCCACACAAAACATAACATAAGTCCCAGGCCTGGTCCTCTCTCGTCTTCACTGTCGTCGCTCCTCCTTTTAAGTCTCCGCTCCTCCGTGAGACGAGAGACCGGTGGCTTCGCAGGTGGCGCTCATTACCAATCACGCCACCGGCTCTCGTGACGCTCTCACGGTCCCTCGACCCCGCCCTGCTCGCCACAACAAGCGTAATCCATTCCAGGGCGGAGCTCGTAACTTGAATTGTTTGTCTCTCAAATCATGTTTTCCCATAATAAATAATAGAAAACAAATTAATCCGTTCCAGAGCCGTAACAATGGAAAAAAACATGTTTTTTATTGGTATAGACACACACACACACACACACACACACACACACACACACACAATTATAGTACATATACGGTATACAGTATAAGGATTCATGTGATATCAAATAAAATGTGGTTTTAATTATACATTTTTACAGACAGTAAACAGACAGTAGTGGCATTTGCGGATGAGGGAGGATGGGGGTTGGTACATAGACACTTGATTCCGTATTGTACCTTAATTTAAACACTGCGTAACTTAAAATAACAAGTTACCTTATGTTTTTTTTTACTTTTCTATTTTATATTATTGTTTTGCTTTTTTCAATTTATATTCTTTACTTTTCTTCCCTTTTCTTCCCTTTTTTCACCTGACTACCCTCACTTTCACATGGCGCAGACCTTTTAATGAAATATCTATCGAGGGAGATTTGTTTCTGTCTACCTTTCAAAATGTTACGGAAATGAGTAAGGCACGTGTCGTCAAAAAGCGCCGAAGCACGACCAGTAGACAATTTATCAGGGTGTTTCTTTTCAATGAAATCAGAAAACTTCTGCCACATAGCCATCACTTCCTTAATTTCACTTGTAGAAATGTTTTCCTTCGGTTCACCCTCCTCTTCGCTACTGTTGAGTTCTTGTAGGAGGATTTACATTCTTGATAGCATCCTTCTGCTTTAGGATGGTACATATCGTGAATGTACTGCGATCATACATACGTGCTAGATGATTCACGCGGGTACCTCGCTCATATTTATCGACAATTTCATGCTTCATTTCCATGATCATCATGCGTTTCTTCTTCTCACCACCATCCTTACTACTCACTTTCTTAGAACTCATCGCTATTATGAAGAATAATGCACAAAATAGAGAGAAAAGCACCTACTCGTGGGCGATGCGTACAGAAATCAGCGAACACGGGAAGTGCGTCAGTATGCGTGCTCATATCTCGAATATTTACTCGTATCTAGAAGCAAAAATCTGGCTGAAGGCTTACTCGTATCTTGGAATACTCGTATGTAGAGACGCTCGTATCTCGAGGTATTACTGTATATATATATATATATATATATATATATATATATATTGTATATGTATTCACTTAGGGACACAACAAAGAAAAGATCTTCAAATGGATCTGAAATAAACTGTCTAAACAAAATGACTTGTTAAAATGAATTGGAATTGTTTTTGCGCTACTATAAAAATATAGTTAGTATTACGGTATACGGAATACGGTAGTAGTGTATTTTAGTAACTCCCCAACACAGATCATCTTATTATTATGGCAAAATCCTACATTTAAAAACAGCAAACTCTTTTGCAGTCATTAGCTGTCTCATCTGTTCAGTCAGATTTATTTTAGCCCTCTGGGATGAATAACATGATCGGTTATAGCAACCTCTGACTGATCTCAGGCCTTCTTACGTGTTTTCATTTATAAATTGAAGCATCAAAAAAGCAATTTTGCAGCTGACATTCACAAACAGGCTTTTTGTATTCCAGCCACATGACATAAATACCATCACAGTCTCCTCATGTGCGGGCATGATGTCCTCGCATATTTCAGCGTGTGCAGCACATGTATCGACAGCTGAGAGGGTGATGGAGGGTGCGAGCGGGGTTTTATTATTTCAGGTCCATGTGGAGAGGATCCTCAGGGTGTCGTCATCAGTCCTAGTAAGAGCAGACGTCCAGATCTCTGGCTCCAACAGTCTGGCACCACACTGTAAAGAGATCCAGCTTCTACACATCAGCTAGATCAATAAAGAGAGGGAAGAGAGAGACTTCTCTAGGATTCTTTGTTGCATATGCGCCAGGTGGATTAGGCCACAAAGGATGGCCTGGAAGGGCTGCAGTGCATTAGGGGTATAGGGAAGTATGGTATCTTGTCAGGACTGATTATAATATCATGTTAATGAACCTTTTTACAGAATAAGTGTTTTTAAATAACAAAATAAGATTTATGGACATAACTCTACACTGTAAAAAAATATAAAATGTTTAATGCCAAAAGACTAAAATTGGTTAAAATTAGGTTAGTTAAATTGGTTAAAATCAGCATTAAAACAGAAGTATTTTATTCTATATTGCGATGTATTTCAGAGTGAAAAGGTTTTTTGAATGAGAAAAATTGTATGGTGGGAATTGATTTCATCCATTGGTAATGGATTGGATTGTTGTGGTTTATTTGGTTTATCTAATGCGTGTGATATTTTTTCCCGTCCTCACACTAGTAAACACGTCATCAGAGAAAAGAAGAGAAGAGAATAGAAGAGATGTTGTTGCAAAGGGGAGGGAAGTTATTTTGATTGAAGGGCACATTCATTATAATTGTTAATTAATAATAGTCATTCCCCAATAAACCAAGATGTGTAAAAAAAAATCATGGTGACTTTAAAGGTAACTCCTTATTAAATATGGTGAAAAACTAATAAATATTATGGGACATCCCATTTCCTTTTACAGTAAAATACTGTTACATTTACAGTTTTTTGCAGTGAAAATAATATATAATATAAAGTACAGTATAAATAAGTATAGTTCACTTTACAGTGAAATAAAAACATCACTGTGCGACACATTTGAAGTTCGTTATATTACCTTGGCATTAAATAACAGCATCAAACTTTCTAAAATAACAAATTTGATTTGACCATCTCTTCTGACCAACATAATCAAAGTCTGAATGCAAAAATGACATATTTGTTGTAATTTCCATTCCTCAGCATAGAAGTTTACCCAAGTATGATGATACCTGCCTCAAAGAACCATAGAAATGAGCAAAGATTTATCTAATGGATAATATGTATCTATTCAGACTGAAAATAAAGGTATGTTAGGAAAACAAGTCAGGAAAAGGAAGGAATAGAAGGAAAGATGATGAATGAAGGTCAAAAGGTCAGGAAGTGAAGGCCTAACACTTTCTGTGCCCCAGGAGGTCTGGATGGGATTGGACTGTGATTATGGGTTGGAGGGGAGGAGCAAGAATCTTCTTATTGGAGAGCTGTCAGCTCTGATGCAACTCTACCAGGCCATTTTATTTTCCCTGTAACCCTGCACTTCCCTCTCGCATTGATTACCTATGACACACGCTAGCACGGGCTAACCATTACTTTGGTTTTCACGCATCGCTATTCTCCTGTGGCCACTGTCCACTAGCAGTCCTGTCGCCATCCAGACAGCTGCCTCTCTGCAGGAGTTATTGCCAAACTTTTCGGCCGTTATAAATTTACCTCTTCCATCCCTCTCTCTCTCTCTGCCGCTGTCTTCACCTCTCTTACCTCCATAACTAACCTATTTTTCCACATAAGCTGCAAATTGTCCTTATGGAATTTGTGCTGGTGATGTATGGTGCCAGGAATATTTTTACAGCCAGTTCTCTCACTCTGTCGCTCTGTATGTGTGGTACAGTTCAACAGCATTGTTTCACAAGCCCAGGGAGATGAATCGGAAAACGCAGCCAGACGAATGTCTCGTTCACGTCCAGACGTTAATCGCTGTCAGAGCTCTGACCTGAGAGACCCCGTCAAAACTGCAAATATTCCTACTAAATTCACAAAACCAGTACGCCCCCTGTTAGTGTAACACAAGCAGATATATGAATGCGTTCTGAAGCAAATACAAATTGTGAGTGGTTGCCAAAGTGTTTCTAATGTGTTTTGATTGGTGCTACGTGCTTGTGTATTGTTGGCTTAGGTTACGAATTGTTTGCTTACTATAGATAGTTGCTGCCATCAAGTATCTATAGTGTAACAACTTTTGACTAACATGTTAAAAAGGGCAAAAAGTCTATGATTTACACAATACAGTTGTAACGGTTTGTGAATAAAAGGTTGTAAATACTTTTACATTGTTACAAAAATATTTTTGAACTAAATGCTGTTGAACTGCTGAAATGTTTGTTGAGAACCAAATCAGCATTAGAATGGTTTCTGAGGAATCATGTGACTAATTACATTTTATTTGAAAATATATATAAACAGAAAACGTATGTAAACTGTGATAAAACTGCATTAATGTCATTATAGTGGAACACGGTTATGTTGACGGCCTTGGGGGTTGAAAAAAGGATAGAGATAACCGAGGTTTGAGGTAACCGAGGATCGAGATAACCAAAAGCCAATATGGCGATTTGTCTGATGAAGCGATCGCCATGCTATAAAAATGTACACACACTGTATATGTTTGCTAACAACAAAAGGAATATGTGCACCAACTTACAACAGAGATTGTAAAGGCTACTTTGTTTATGTTGGGAATATACCTTTAAGACGGCGTATATAGTTCTGTGCACACTGTTCTGGCGTGAGCGCACACGGGGTGGAGAGTGTTTTTGAGCTAGAAGAGAGATGGCCGCTCTACCGCTGACTGTTATATAGCATAATCTACTGTTTCTATTTTCCTTCTTTTATTTGTGATGTTTGTTGGAGTGTTTTCTTTTTCCTGGTTTGTACTTACGCTCTTTACATATTTGAGGGTACAAGCGTAAGAGTGTGCTGGTACGAAACCATCTATAAAGCTTGTGTGATCAGTTTATTTAACATCTGGGCAGTCGTCAACCACTCTGACAGCCGTTACAAGATTTACCAGTGTACAATAAAAATCCACCTTCGATTCTCGATACTGTTACGGGTCCGTGTGTGAAGAAGGCATGAAGACAATGAGTAATCCATTTTAGGCTTTTATTAAAGCAAACCACACTGAAGAATAAGAACACGCAACACATTAACGAGAACCGACAACTAAGGAGTGAACAAGGACATAAATATACAAACAGTGATTAACCAAAAGACAAACACCTGTGATGATTAGTGATGGCTGAAACTGATAAGTGAAGGAATGATCTGGAACAAAAACAACACGTGACAAAAAAAGAGTCAAAATAAGAGTCCTTGAAGAAGGTGGTCGTGACAGATACAAACTTTAGTTATATTCTCCAACATTGCAAGCACAATTTTGCTCACAGCATAAACACAGTCACAACTCACATAAACACATTCGCTCATAACACAGTCATTTAGCTCAGACACAGTTCTGAAAAGTATTGCACACGTGGTTACTATGGTTTCTTAACCATGTCTAAAATGCTTTGTTGCCTTTTGCCTTTAACGGTCTGCTTGAAAACAAATGCTTCTAAGCTTCTATCAGTAACGACATCTTTGTCGATGTCAATGTAATCTGGGAATTCCTGGACAGTGAAGGTGAACTCCTGTGCCTCCTCTTCCAAGATAGCATCTGTAAAGCTTGATTTTTGCGCTAGTTCTTCTGCGGCTGCACGGCACTGCGCCACAAGAGTGAGAGAAGCGTCATTGGAGTGGGCGACCGTACAGACCGTGATGCACGTGCAGCGCAAACTCCATACGATCATTAGTCACGGGGATCGAGGTAACTGATGTTAAGTGGCGACTTTGTCCCTCTTTTGTGCTCAAGATATTAGGGTTCGGCGACATAAAAGAATCAACATAACCGATAAGAAAATGCTAAGAAAAATAGGGAGTTTGGCGGTTCCACTTCAAAAACATCGACATAACAGGGTTGGCGAGTTAACCGAGGTCGAGATAAGTGCGTTTCACTGTATTCTGATTTTATTTTCAAAGTATTGCTAAGTGATATGATCTAATCCTGAATTTTTTTATTTATTGTCAGATAGGGCTTATTATAAAGTAAATCTCAAAACATTACAGCTTTATTCCCGATTTTCTTTTGTCTTTTTTCTTATGTCAAATACTTTTATACGGACTTGCAGTGCAAGAGTGCCTTAGCAAGCAACCCCTAATTAACTTTCTTCACATTATTACTCATATTTCTATCACAACTCACATGAAGGCAATGTGTGCCTTCGGCTTCTGTACGTCATTGTGAAGATGAGTGGAAAAGGTTCAGTCTTGGCCAGTTAAATGGCACTCAGTTCATGGGTCTCACCTTCCTTTTTCTTTCCAGGCAGTTTCAACTTCAACCTCACCACCGTGGGCTACCTGTCAATACGATTCATCTCTCTCATCCTTGTATCCTTGCCTCTCGCCCTCCCTCTCTTTTTTTCTCCGGGTGCCATGGGAGTATCAGTACGCCGTTTTTGCGGAGAGTGATGGGTTGGTGTCAAGTGTGTGTGTTCGGTTTTTGATACGAGGATGTGTGCTGTCGTAGGGTATCATGTCGGACCGAGGCGAGAGGCCTATCTGAGCTGAGCTGCTTTGCCTCTCTCCCGGTCACCTTTCACTGGCAATTAGTGTCCTACCAGCAAACCGCTCACAAGTTGTCAGGAGTGCTTATCATGAAGATCAGCGCCTATCAGTCTCTCCATCTCTTCCTCTCCTCTCTTGCTTTCTACTGCTCTGTACTGGCCATCTCACTTTCCATAAATGCGTGTGTGTGATGGGTCCCAAATGCCCCTTTACTTGTAAAAGTTTTATGTAGTGAGATCATGTGCAGGGTATCATTGATGTCTTCAATCAACAGCACTTGTCCTCTCATGTCGTTCTGCATGCCAGCTTCTGTCCTTGTAAGCCCTTAAAGGCCTGGAAAGTGTTCTTGTCACTTCCTGTTTTCTTGTCTTATTCTAGATTATTATCAGAAACCAAACCAATTGGACAAAATAATGTTTAACATTCAGAATTTTCCATACTAAAAAAAAAAGTTATGCTCAAACTTCTTGTTTTAATTGGATAACACTTCTCTTCTTTTTGCATCCTTTCTTTCTGTCTGTCTGTGTTCCTTTCTTCCAATCTGCGTTCTTACCCTTGTTTTCGGCCTGTCTATTTTCCTTCTTATCTCATATTCCTTTCTTTATCCATTCCTTTACTGTCTGCCTTCCATCATATCTGTGTTCCATCATCTTTTCTGTCTGTCTATGTGTTCCATCCTTCCTTTCTATGTTCCTTTTCTTTTTATTTCTCCCTGCCTGTCTATTTGTGTTTCTTCATGTTCTGTCTTTCTTCATTTTCTGTCTGTCTGTCTTCCTTCCTAACTGTGTTCTTTCTTTCTTTCTTTCTTTCTTTCTTTCTTTCTTTCTTTCTTTCTTTCTTTCTTTCTTTCTTTCTTTCTTTCTTTCTTTCTTTCTTTCTTTCTTTCTTTCTTTCTTACCGTCCTGTGTGTTCGTCAAAGTGTGTGACACTGACCTGTCTCTGCAGTGCAGGTTTTGATGGTAATGTGATGTGCTGGATTCCTGCTGTTCCAGCAGTGTCAGTATCTGCAGGACGCCTGTAGACGTGTGTGTGTGAGTGAGCGAGTGAGAAACCCAGAGAGCATGTGCGAGTGTGTGTTTGTGACAGTGCTGGTGCTGACTGGTCCTGGCAGGCTGGAGATGTCGCTCTCCATGATGCGAAGTGTGCCAGAGTGGTGCTTCATCTCAGGGCTGACACATACACACATCATGATCCTTGGTTGCCCTTTCCCCCATCATACTCAGATTCGCTTTACTCTGCTCCCATGACTGTGGATTGTTGGTCCATGCTCAACTTATGTGTTGTGGCTGGGTTTTTAAAGAAAAGTACAGCATATTTTATGTAAAAGATGAGCAATATTTAAGAATTAAAACGTACCTAAGCACTGTAATGCAGCATGTATTCATGCATGTTTAATGTGAGTATCAGGAGATGTGGGAATATCGTAGCATAGAATACAAATGTGCAGGTTTTGCAGTTTGTTTAGTACCATCCCACAATTCCAGGTCAAATGCTCAAGAAAAGATGCATGTATACAATGGGGAGGGTAGTAAAATAATTATAACCATGCCTTACAACACAGATCCTCAGTAAAGACCACAAGAACCAGACATGTCCTCTGCACATGTCCTCGACTCCTCCCTCCATAAGACAGCGTGGTACAGTAGTACCTCAAGATACGAAAGGCTCAACTTACGAAAAATCCAAGTTACGAAAGCAAAGACGAAAATTTTTACTGCTCTACATACGAAAAGTTTTCAAGATATGAAAGGTTTCTGAAAGTCAGAGATTCGCCCCATAACAATTTTGAAACTCACGCCGCCATCTTAGTTATAGTAGGCTCGCCACCATCCTCCTGCTCTCCCATTGGTTCCTGATGCTAGCCAAACCATGAGATCCTTCTCTCTAATTGGACAGCATCCCTCCCATCATGCATCTTCTATACGTACGTGCTGGCGTGCTTTAGCTCAGCCACTCCGCACCCGAAACTTTAAATTTTTTATGTGTTTTCGTAAAGTTAAGTATACATACGTTATCTGCCGTTTGTCCTCCTCCTCCTCTGCCGCCACTTTCGGAGATAGCCTCACTCGAAAGGTAAGCTTCGACATTTTACGTTATTTCATTGTTTATAGGTCAATTTAGCTTTATTATGAAATTTAATGGGGTGTTTTTGGAGGGCTTGGAACGGATTAGCCATTTTACATATAAAATGTGTTCCAAGATAGGAAAAACTCATTATACAAAGGCCGCCTCGGAACGGATTAATTTCGTATCTCGAGGTACCACTGTATATCCAAACTTCAATCAGATGGAACTGGATGAAATATGCAGCCTAGAATTAAACTACACCATGTTGTTTCGTCTAGCCAGAGAAGAACTGGTGCCCCGACTGAAGGTTTTTTGCCACTGTTGCTTTTGGCTTGCTTAGTTGGGGACACCTAATTTTCAGCAATATTACTGATTCGATACTGACCTGAACTGAGTTGGACGATGATATCACTGTATTCTTCAGAACTGCAATTTAGATGAATTGAACTCATTTCACATTTTGATCATCTCTACACAGAAATTGAACAAAACTGAATCAAAACTGAACTGACTTCATGACTCTGAGTGAACGCTGTTTGCATCATTGAATCATTATTTTCCTATCTGTTTTGAATAAAGTGCAATTTAAATAAAGATGACTTGACTTGACATGCCCAGATAAACTGGTCTTACAATAATTTTTGTGAGGAATTGATGAATTTATATCAGTCGTTCTTAACCTTTTTAACTTGAAGGCCCCCCAGTGTCTGAAGGCCACCCTTACCTGACAAAGGCTATGATATTTTTGACATTCTTCTGATATTTCATGAATTATGACTAAGGTGCTTGTTATATTGGATATTGTAAGAATTGTTATATTAAATTAATTAACCATGATTCATTTTGTGATTCCAGAAATTTCAAGACCTGCATGTTCTTCAGTCAGAAGAACCATGGTTATTGTTTACATCTTGAATTTATGTTTATTTATTTATGTATTTTTTTAGCTTCTTAATTTCAATTAGGGGTTGTTCCTCTAGTGGCCCCTGATCCCCTTGTTGTGAACCAATGACTTATATTAAAATCTATAACTTTGAATCTTAAGCTTTGGTATTTTGGTAAATATGTTTAGAGTTAACAACATTATTAAGACCTCTTCATAAACTCTTGAGGAAAAACATATGAGATTACCATTCTTTTATTAAAGAGATCTCTGTGCTTTTTATTTCCTGTTCCCAAAGAATGAAATTATTCAAAAGCAAAAAGCATTCTCTCCGCTCTATTGTCATTTAATTGTATTTACAGCTAGTTTTTCATGCTGACATGAGTTCTGTTTCTCAGTATCACATCACAGGGCGAAAACCTCCTAAGCGTTCGACCAGCACAAGCGTGTAAATGCTTGTAGAGGTGGAGCAGTCCACCTCATCTGCTCTCTGCCAGAGCCAGAGTGTGTGATAAATGGTGGGTGTGTGTGACGCCCCCCTTCACCCCCCCAGCATGTATAAGTTTCGCCTTTAATTACCATGGCTGATAATGTTTCCTATCCATAACTGTCTGTGCAGAGAGGAGGCCCAGTCTGCTTACTGATGCACAGGAGATACCGAACCAACAACCCTCCCCCCCTTACCACCCCTACATCCACCTCCTCTTCCTCCATCTTTCTGCTTCATCTATGAAAGCGGGGCATCTTTCATTTCAATATATCAATATTTATGCCTAATCTTTACAAGCGGAAAAGTTCAAAGTCATTGTAAGGGTATGTAACTTGGCCGGTTCGCTCACTGTCAATTACAGTCTACTGGTAGTTGGGCGTGTGCATTTATTTATTTATTTGTTTGACAGTCTTTGCAAGGGTTTCCGAGGAAAGAAGGCCTGAGAAAGACAGCCCTGTCATATCTGACTTGTCGAAATACTTCCGAAATCTTGACGAACTGAAACACTCGGCCCGGTCCTAGCAGACAGGCCTGCCTCTCTCACAGCTGTAGCTCGCTCTGTTTGTACTCTCATTGATTGCTGTAATTAGTCACTATGGTGTTTCGGCTGAAGAGGGGGAGAGTATTTGTTATGCCTCGATATAATTCCAGGCGTACGCGTGTCTGTGTGAGCTTGCTTGCCTAGCGTATGTACACATTTCTCCATTGAATGTGAACTTGAATAAAAAAAGCGCAGAAAAGGTCACATTCATTTGCATGATGGCCTTCATTAGAATATGCTAAGGACGGACGCGGGTGCTTTCTTTCTTCACCGTGATGAATAGCTGCAGCATTACCTACTCGCCTCAAAGTAGTCCTCCGTCACCCTAATTTACATATCCCTCCCTTTTATATTTATTTCGTACATTTGCGAAATGTTCACAGATATTGCTTCTGAAGAGACCTGGCAACCTGTTTTGCAATTTAAATAGGCAGTACTTTATAGTGTAATAGTCAGCTTGTCATTTAGAAGCGCTGGTGCTCTCACGGCCTCTTACGACTCTCAAAGAGTTCGATTTTAAATCAAACAACGCTTTGGGGCCTCGGCGATAAATTAGGCTTAGTTTAAGCACCCTTCATTGGACGTTTCTGGCCCATTTTAGACCATATCTTTGGTTCTTGCAAGATTGTTGAAGTATTGAGTTGATCATTACTTTTTAAATGTAACGTGATCAAAACTGAATATTGGTGATACAAATCTGTGGATTGGAAAATACATTTTTGATATTATAATTATCTCATTATTTGAATATTAACAATACAGTTTTTTTTAATAAACATATTTTAAGCATATTGATCTGTAATACACAGTTGCTTTGCTAGCAGGTTTATTATCTAACAATACATATTCAGAAAGGACATAATACATTGATCAAAAGTGTACAGTGTAATAAAAAAGAAATCTGTTCTTTTGAACTTTCTTTTTTATCAAAGAATCTTGAAAAAGCAGATTTCATTTACTCATACTATATGCCACTTCACGCAGAGTAAATATTGACACAATGAAATATTGACCAAATTGTAAGCACATTGTATGTGACTAACACATGGTGTAAAAGCAAATGCTTAGTGGTCTTGTATATTTATTCTGTAATATAGTACAGCATTGAAAAGTCCAAAAGCAATCTCAAGGCTGCAGGAACATATGAAGTTTTTCTACAAAAAGAAACAGGCGCTGTTACCTTTTAACAAAATATATGTATTTAGAAAAACCGTTTATTTTATTTTATCAGAGTCTTTAATCTGTGTGATCTTATTAAACAGACAGAGAGAATTGACTGACCCTTCTATCTACATTTGGCTTCTATCACCCTACAATAAATGGACAAGCCCTTTATGCTAAAATATTCATAATGCTGGGAGAGGAGAGGAAAATCATATCTGTCATTGATAAAGGTGATGAAAATCAAAGAGACTCATACTGTTCATCATTTTGGAAGCTGAATACCCTAGAGTTCGCCTGCTCTTTTATACTTAAGGGAAAATTGTAAAAAATTAATTTCCTCTCTAAGGCCCGGTAGAAACAGTAAACAGTAAACACTCTAAATAAATTATGTTTTTTCTCCTCTCTCTCTTTTGAATGGACAGACAGCCCCTGCTGGGGCCTTGGTCTCTATGGCCCTCTGCGGCCCTGGATGTGGATAGCGAACCTGAGCGGCGGACCTCAGTGGTTGTTTAATCGAATCAGTGCGGGTCTGAGTGGATTTGACTTTTCTCCTGTCCCGAGTGAGGGCTTCCAGTCGCTGCCTGCCACGGCTACCCTTCAGCCCCTATAAACAAACCACAGTAAACCCCATCTGAGAATGCCCACAGTTAGAACCTCTGAGCCTCAGCGGAAACATGAAAGTTCTGACTCTCGATTCAAGCTTTCATCTGCGTTCATTTGGTGTGAGCTGATACCAACGTATTTACGCTCAAACTGTAAAGCTTGAATAAAAGGACGCCTAATAGGAGTTGTTGGGAATTTAGGAATGCTAACTTTAAACGTACGCAGTTCATTTGGAAGGTTTGAGGGAGGATTTGTGGTATCGGCACTACATCTGCTTTCATATTAAAGCTTAGTTATGAAATCACACCTGTGGTTTACAATGGCATGGAATGAACCTAAATTTAAGTATGAATGTACAGATTTTGTCATATATATCATCAATTTAACTTTTCTGCATATCTGTATACACCACTGTTTAAAAATTTGCAGTTCTTGGAAAAAAAAGAAAAGAGAGAAAGAAAGAAGTCTGTCATGCTTAACCAGGCTGCATGTATTTAATAAAAAACAGTAAAACCAGAAATATTGTAATATATATATATATATATATATATATATATATATATATATATATATATATATATATATATATATAGTATAAGTATGTACTTTTTTTTGGTTTGTACATGATTTCAAGAAAAGTGAGATGGCAATAAATTGCAGAAAAGAGAGGAGCAGTGGGGGGAAGTGGATGCTGACCCCTCTTATGAGAGGAGAGGGACAATTTTGCTCTGCGTTATGTATACAGAATTTAATCCCAATGGAGTGTTTTCTTCCATTAGATTTTCTTAGTCAGAGGCATATGAACGTTTAGGTCTTTGTTGAAACTTCTAAATGATGGAGAGAAAAAAAATTCTGTGATCCTGTACAGTTCTGTTTTCCCTCAGGATGGCTGTATACATTTCACTTTTCACATATTCTGTCCCAAAATGACACCTCAAAAGAAAAAATTGGTTACTTATCAGACCTATTTAGAAGGTCAGTATTGACAATGCAATGTGATTTCTGACAGAGAAAAACATTAAAATTTCATTTTCAGTGCCTTTAAAAGATGCAGAAGAGTCTGTAAAATAGTTTTCTCATTTTGTTTGATTATCTTAGTCCTTGTCTTGTATTCATACTCATATCCATTCAGTGTCTTTTTCCCCTCAAATTAATGAAGAGGATAATATCTGTCATTTTGTGCCAATAGTTATCAAAGTATCATGTTTTCAGTCTTTTCTCTCAACAAATTGGTTATAACATATATAACATTATATGCTTTTTAGAGTCAAACCTTTCCAGAGTGGTAAAAGGACGGGGCAAGATAGGGTAAGGTGGGACAAAACAGAATCCATTCAAGCCTGCGGGCAACTACAGCTGCCAAAAGCTCTACCGCTCTTTTTCCATTTGTAAACATTTTTGGCTGACTATAGATGTTTTAAAACCCCTAGGAAGGGCTTTTGACAACTTGCAGAATAATGTGTCATGCGATGGTGTTTAATTCATGCTCTCATTTCTTAATGTTTACACATAAATGCACCTGGGATCTAGTAAGATGTGGACAAAACTCCTCATAATTTCAATCTTTGCATGCGTCTCTGTTGGAGTTTCTATAGATAGATACTGTATGTGCCACCAGTCAGTAAAGAGCTACATTGTATATTCATATGAACGATTATGCACATAATTAAGACATTTCTGCAAAACATCTGGACATTATTGGGTTAAAAATATTTGAAATCTAGACCATACAGTGTTATTAACTTTAGAGAATGCTTCCCATGGCAATAATTGTTTATTCGCTGAAAGTAAAGCACCTGTACAGCTTCAGCTGAATCAAAGTGGATACTATCTGGCTGGCTGTAGCATTTTAGAGCCTAACATCTACAGAAAGGAAAAATTCCAATATATATATTTTTCTGGTATCATGGTGTTAACCACTCTGTTTCTGAAGAGGCTTTTTTTTGTCTATGCATTGCAGAATAGATCCATTTCCATAATAACATGCAGTTGGAACAGAGAATTCCCATCTCTACATGTGTCTTTGCTATGCCAAGGCTTACATCTGTAACATCTGAGCCTGTGTTTTTGATGGTTTTGTTCAGTTCACCTGTCTAGATGCTGCTGCCATGCAAAGCATACGACTGGGCATATGAAAGAGAATGTCAGGGTGAGAGGGAGGTGTTATTCTCCTGATTAGGAAGTTACAAAATAATACATGAAAGTAAAAAAAAAAAAAAGCTTGCACATACCAAACTGTTTAAATTTCGAATGTGAGTCTCAGAAATTCTGAAACTCAATTCTGATTGGCAATATAAGACGTTAACTAAAACTTTATCTTTTAAGTTAATATGCAGTGACATAGCCATTGAATGAGCTCAATAATCCTAATCATCCACCTAAATAATTAGAAAATATTAAAATTATTGGAATAATGTTACTAATTAGAAATTATTAACTTTACTGGAATAATGCTCGTTCATAACTTTGAGCAAATCTTTCCAAAACGTTTGCTAAAGTTTGAACATTCCCTGTTCGCTGGGTTACTACTGTACCAGTAGTTTGTGTAGCCACTTAGATTTTAGCATGCACATTTTCTTTTTAGCTAAAAATTATTTAAATTTAAATATTTAATGTCCATTTATATTTAAGTTATGTCCAGACAAGGATTATTTTTTAAAGTGGTAAACATAGCAACATCTAGAGCGTTGTCCATTAGTGATCATATTGTGACGAACTTTATCAAAGGACCTGTTGAAATTCCTCTTTAAAAAATCACAGAAAAATCCACAGAAAAAAAAAAACATCCATGAGAGCATCTGAACTGGCATGAGCTGCTGTTGGCCCACAGATTCTGTACATTTCCGTGCATGTTTCCGGAGATGCTGGGTCCGACGATCTCACGCGAGATGAGAGAACATCAGCGCTTCAAGCGCTGCTCAACTTTCTCTCTCTGTGTGTGTGGGAAGGGAAGGGAAGGGAAAGGAAGGCAGCGCTCTCTCTTCAGCAGCAAGAGCTGTTTTTAGTTTTGACTGCGGGTTTCAGAGCGCTGTTTGTTGTGCTTGGCTGAGCAGCGGCTGAAGTTGTCAGCGTAAATAAGACTTTGTATTCAATCATCTTGACACGTACAGAGGAGACAGTGAGTGACAGATTTAAGAGGGAGGTGTAGCAGCAGTAAACTCTCTCTCTCTGTCTGTCTGAATAAATTCACAAAGAGAAGTGAGAAGTGTTCTCCTATCACGCAACCTGCCACAGCCTTCTGCATAGACGAGAACTTCGACGCCGTGTCTGGTCTAGTAAATGTGTTGACAGTGATAAACAAAGGATTGTTACTTTCTCTTTTTTTAATTGTCTTTTTTGCGGCCTCGTAGATCAAGTACACACTTTTCCAAGGCTATCAAATCTGTCTTCTTCTTTTTCTAGGAGAGACTCTGAAATCATGTGATATATCCCTGAGAGCTTCCCAAACAGACATTCCTAAAGTGATATTGACATGTTGTCAAGCTCGCCTCTTTCCCATAAGGCCTCCTGAGCTCTGACAGACTCCAGCGAAAGCAGGAAAGTTGCCGTCGCTCAGGATGCCCAATAATTTCAGCCTGTCTCTGCTGCTGATGTGCCGGGCCTATTTTTAGTTGCTTTTTTTAATTTATACTCATCAAAATCAGCATTCTTCATAAACACCTGCTCAGGAAATCCTCTGGGCTTCCTTCTCACAACCTAGATGATCTTGATGACTGACTCATGCTGGAAAAAGAAGCTGGATTTTTTGAGTCATCTTTGCGCAGTGATGTATAAGAGACATTCGGAATCGGATGATCCTGAATATGAAAGCGTGAAGCCTCCAAAGTGTCATCCTTAAACCCCGTTTGTCCCAGTTATCCCTTTTACCACAACTAATGAATGTATTAACGATTTCTTCCTCTCACTGGCCACACACACAGTTACTAAATACGCTTGTCACTCTTCTGACTGTACACACACACTCACACATGCACGTACACACATTTCTTTTCCACTAAAATGGTACTGGTACCCATGTAACAGATCTATACTATACACTGTGCCTTGCAAAAGTATCTGTACACCTTCTTTTTTTCTAATTTTGCTATGTTGCAGCCTTATGTTAAACTGCTTTAAATCAGAATTACTAAGCAAAACAATAGTTTTACAAATTTATATAAAAAAAACGTATTTGTAGCCCTTTCTGGGACATATTTAGCTCAGGAGCATTTCAGTTTTGCTGGATAATCTTTGAGAAGTTTCTACACTTCGATTAGAGTTAATCTGTGTCAAATTCAATTCAACATGATTAAATCAACATGATTTAATAAAAGGTCTAACAGAGGAAAAACCAAGCCATTGTCACAGAGTGGTTGCAGCACAGATGAAAAAGGCAGGACCAGTTTTCTTTATTAAACACTAACTAAAAATATCAAACACTCCGAATTTCAGCGAAGCAAACAGAACAACCATGTTACTGCAACGAGATTGGAAAAAAGGAGAAACTGAAAACAACATATATATTTAAATGTTAACAATGGAATATAGCTTTCCTGTAGCTCAACCAGTCTCAACTCAGAAATAACATGATAGTCATGAGGTCAAAAGAACTGCTTATAGAGTTCAGAGTCAGAATTGTGTCGAGACACGGATCTAGGAAAGACTAGTTTTTTTTAAACTGCATTTCACAGAATCATATCTTCCTAGAGCTGGCCTTCTAACCAATCAATGGAGAGAGGCCTCGGTTAGAATGGTGACCAAGAAGCTGATGGTCACTCTGATTGAGTTCCATGATTGTTTATGGAGATGGGAGAAACTTACAAACATTGCTGCAACACTCCACCAATCTAGGCTTTATGGCAGAGTGGTCAGAGTGGCTTTCCTGTAGCTCAAGCAGTAGAGCATGGCGCTTGCAATGCCAGGTCCCTGGATCCGATTCTCAGGAAAAACAAGAACTGATTAGATTTTAATGTAAGTCGCTTTAGAGCGTAAGTCGCTTAAAGCGTCTGCCCAATGCATAAATGTAAATGCAAAATGTAAATGAGTTAAGCCTCTCTTCAGTGAAGACACATATAAACTCAAAGTGTCATGTCTGAAGGAAACCACAATAATCTCAACAATAAAACATGGTTATTGTGATGACAACTCTGTGAATGTCCTTGAATTGCCCAGCTAGAGCACTTTTTTGGTTTGAGTGAGGAGTGTAGACTGATGTGAAAAAAGCACCGCAATCAAAAAAGAAAGACAAATCTCTAATGCACTTTAAAAAACATGGCATTTACACAGTTCAGTAAACAAGTCTTAATAATATTGAGTAATTTGCGTTTTTTTACACAATATTGGCAGATATTTCTACTGTACTTTGTACTTTACCACAGCAAAACTGTTACGTCTCTCTTAGCAATAAAGAACACACAGTATTATTTAGAGGACTCCTACATTTACAGTAAATATTCATGTAATTCCTCGTACAAGCATTTTTCTCATTCTCTGAATCTCTCCATACACATTAAAATCGCATCCCTCTTTTTTATCACTTATACCACTCTTTCTCTCTCTCTCTGCTGTTCTTCAGACAGACGTGCTGGGTTATTCCACCAGCCACTTTCATCCAACCGGGAGATGTATTGCTGTCATTCTGTCTGCTCTTTCATCTCTGAAGCCTTTTAGTGGTCTAGCTCTAGCCCTAAACTGTCTGAACCCTTGTGGTTTTTGATGAGGTCTTTATGGGTGCTGACCATAAAAAGTTCATCAAAGCAATGAGGTGGGAAACGTGAGTAAGGAGTGTAGAGAGGACAAGAGAGGTGTGGAAGAATGATGGCGAGGAAGAAGAACATGCAGACAAAGAAACTAGCGAGAGAGGGACAGGTTGTGAAAAAGACAGAGAGACTGACAGACCGATAAAATACATAGATACAGATTGATAGAGAGAAAGAGCAAGGCAGAGAGAGCTGAGGGGTAGTATTTAGCCCCCGTGGAGGCAGTAAAACAGCAGGTGAGTGCCATCATTAGGCCAGGCAGATGAGGCGAAGCTCTCAGTGTGACCATCTCTCTCTCTGCCGCCCAGTCTAGCATACAAAATGGCTGCCGAGGGGCTGCTTAGGGGGAAGGGCAGAGCAGCCAGCCCTTACCAGCCCCATCACAATCCCTGCCCTCCTCTGGGGCAAAATGTCCCAACGGTGTGCCCATCTATTAGTGTAAATGCATCTCATGTCTTGGCGAGGGTAATCTGTGTTTACGCTTGGGTGGAGTGTAATTAAGGTAGTTTGAGTGTCAGCTTGTTCAGAGTTTTACGTGACTAGTTTGTTCACAGGGTTTCAGGCAGATGCAGCTTTAGAGAGACCCAAGCACAGATTTTAATGACATATTTTCTTTTGTCTTTAACCCTTAAAAGGGTTGTAGGAAGTCACTGATTGTTAAAATCAATATATATATATATTTTGTTTGGGGTTCAATTGTGGAAAAAACATTTCTTAGTTGTAGACTTCCTTGAGATTTCAATTTGGATATGTTTGCATCAGAAAAGTCCTAAATCACTGTCCAAGGTGTCATTATCTGGAATGTTCCTGCACCTCACTGACCCATCAAGTGAAGTACCTGAAAATTAATATTTAGTGCATACATTATGATACTGTTTCTTTATCCTTTCAAAACATCCTTAGTAATAAAGAAAGCTTAAGCTAAAACTAGTATTCTTGCCCTCTCTTCAATCTATATACAGTATACAAATATTTAGAGACAGTCAGCTTTTTTTGTTTTTCAAAATATTAATACTTTTATCTAGTAAGGACGTATTACATCAAAAGTGACAGTAAAGACATGTATAATGTAAAAAGATTCTACAAAATATATTAAGTAGCAGAATTGTTTTCAACATTGATAACAATAAGAAATTACTCTTTTAACACCAAATCAACATGAGAGATTTATTATCTAAAAGGATCATGTGACATGTGACGGCTGAAAATTCATCTTTGCCATCGCAGGAATAAATTACATTTTAAAATCTATGGAAATAGAAATCTGTTATTTTAAATTATATATATATATAATCTTATAATCTTAATATTACTGATTTACTGTATTATTTAACAAATAAATGCAGCCTTAGCGAACATATAAAAAAGAAACAAATCTACCCGAAACTTTTGAGCAGTTATATGTATGTATGTGTATAATTCCTCTTTGTGTTATAGTTTTTATTTTTAAAGTGTGATGTGTGTTTCATATAGTAGATTTGCGACGTTGTGTGTGTCTGTCTCTCTCTCTCTCTCCACGATTGTGTTTTAACCTTGAAGTGAAAGCATACTGACCTGGATTGGAGAAGTCACACGACTAGTGACATTTAAGTCCTGCTGAGCTAGCACTAGCACTTTAAATGCCTAGCCTGCGCACACAGACACTAATTACTGTACATGCATGTACAGGATGCTGAATTATAGCACATTTAGTCTATACTAAATATTGTGAGCCAGGAAAGCAAACAAACAAATTCCTATGATGCCACATGATGAGGTTTTTCCTGTAATTCAAATCGTGCACAGTTAGCGCCTCAGTGCTAACGTAGTGTAGCATGTCGTTAGTTAAACGTGCTAATGCACAGCACCCACCACTCTTTTTAATTTCTGTGTCCGATACCCCCACCCCCTCACACCCCTAGGCTGAGAGAGGACACATTAGCGAGATTTATATTTTCCTAAAAAAATAAAGTGAGTGGCGTTCTGTAATATCCTTTTATGACAATAATCAAGACACAATCGTCAAAACCGTAGCAAAACGATGTTGTTCCAGCCCCTGCAGGCAGAGGCCCGAATCTGATGCACGGCAATGGCTGTGACGACGACGGCAGCGGACGTGGAAAACTGAAGTCTACCCGCTCACTCTACATTCAGCGTTTTTTTCTACCACTCGTTCTTGCCATCTCCCAACGGGCAATGCCATCCATGCCATCTCACGTCGCAGTTAATCCAGGCCTTACCATGAGAATCTTACAGCACGCCAGTTTGATTTGCAAGCTGCCCTATCAAAGAATGCTAATTAAATCGTATTTTTGCATATGCCATGTCTCTTTCATGTACATATGCAAATGGAGCCTCGTTGCCTTTCAGCGCCTGGTAATTAAGTTTATGAAGGACAGCTGTAATACATAATTAACAGAAATGTTTGCAAGCCCGCTCTTTCAGTGCCGAGATGGGAGAGAGCGACGGAAGCTGTGAATGCGTTTGTGCATTTTGTGTGTGCGCGAGGGGTGCGTGTTGTGTGCCTCAGGTTCCCCTGAAGCCCTGGGATAGCTGACGGTTTGAGTGTGTCAGTCTTCATCACCAGAATGGAAGTCTCTCGCTCTGTCTCTCTCTCTGGTTACTCTAGGCTACATGCTCATCATCCTGGCAAGGGATAGGCTGAAGACACACTGAATATTTATAACCTTGTCCTGTTTTGTTAGTGTTTGAAAGTGACTGATGGAGAAGTGTGTGTGTGTGTGTGTGTGTGTATGCGCGCATGAGAAAACAGTTTGGAACAGGCTCACGGGTTCTAGATGATTTAGCAACTCTGATCCATTATGGGCTAACAAGATGCCGACCTCTAGTAAACTGAGACCTGTGCGTGTTGACATTCTTTATCAAGTTACCATTATGAAGGATGATCAGTGCAGTCTTTTTTCTGTAAATATTTTTGCCTGAGTGAAACGAGCGCTTGATTCTTTAGAAATAGCTGACAATGTCCCTCAATGAGCCAAGCCAGCCATTATGATTGCCAGAACAGAGAAATATGAGGCAGATATCAGACTCATGAAGAAACCAGGGCCAAACCTGAAGCTCTCGCGGAATGTTCAAATCTTAAGTGCTTTGCTGGCTATAATTTCTTATTAGTGTGTCAAGTGCCAAAGTTAAAGTCAGCATAAATCCATAATCACCACCATCCTCAGCTATGATGTTATTATATATATTTTTTTACTTCTTTGATGATGATGATGATTAATTTGGATTAATATATTATGTGTCTCTGTTTTTAAATGCCATATTTTGTTTTTCTAGGGAGGAGAAGAGTGTCACGGCTCTGTCATTCTAGTTTGGTCTCTTCAAGTGTCTGTTGACAGAGCCCTGATGCTGCCCCTTTGTGTCTTGTGATTGTGAAACCTTGCCCTTTTGTTACCTCGTTTCCCTTAAGTGTTGTCAGCTGTTCTCAGCTCGTTACTCTTCCTCATGTGTCCCTATTTAATCCCGGTGTGTTTGCTGTCCTGTGTGGTGTCGTTGTCATTTGTTGGATGTCTTTCTTGATCTGCGTTTCCCTGCCCTCCGGTTGGTTTGTGTTCTCGTTGTGTGTCTGTTATATTGTTAGTTAATGGTTTCCCCCTCGTGGGTATTTATGTTGTGAGTGTTATGTTGTTTCTTTATTGTTAATAAATCCTTATTTTCCCCTGCTCTTGAGTCCTCCGCTTCCCATTCCGTGTCAAAGAGAAAAAAGCGTGCGCGTGCGTGTGTGTGTGTGCTATATATATATATATATATATATATATATATATACTGCTCAAAAAAAATTATGGAACACTTAAATTGCAATGAATTATATATTTGAAAATCAATATTTATATACATTCTATAATTTGTAAAATCGATAACAACATTCAATGGAAATTGACTTAACATTTACACTGAGGGCTGAATTCAATTATATCAAAACAGGATGTTACAGGTGTCATGATCCCAGCCCGTATTCTCCTGTTATTTTATTTCCTGTGGACTCCTGTGGACTTTTATTTTATTTCCTGTTTTGCACCATGTTTTATAGTTTATAGTGCTTTGTAGTTTTTCTTGTTGATTAGTTCCTGATTCTTCCAAGGTGTGTCTTGTTTACCAGTCAGGGTTAGGGTAATCTCCTCCCTATTCACTTTACCCCTGTGTTTCCTATGTTCTTTGGTCAAGTCTTGTCCTTCTCTGCGTGTGTGCGGTTTTGTTTGCCTTTCTTGCCTGTGTCTGGATTTACTTTTGTTGTTTTTATTTGAATAAAGCAATCACTGCATTTGGATCGTCTGAAACAGCCACTGTTACAACAGGCTGGTCCAACTTGCATAAAGTTCATCACAGGAACTCAAAATGTGAGTCAGAAGTGTGTATGACTCCAACGTGCCTGTATGCACTCATGACAATGTCTGGGAATGAGATGGAGGATGGTGTCCTGGGGGATCTCCTCCCAGACCTGGATCAGGAGTATCAGTATGCTACTGGACAGTCTGTGGTGCTACTTGGTGGCTTTGGATGCTCCGAAGACAATGTCCGAGAGGTTCTCTATTGGATTTAGATCTGGGGAATGTGAGAGCCAGTCAGTGGCATAATGCTTTCATGCATCTAAAAACTGCCTACACACTCTTGCCATCTGAGGGCGGGCATTATCATGGACCAGGAGGAACCCAGGGCCCATTGCACCAGCATAAGGTCTGACAGTGAGTCTCTGACAGTGATTTCATCCTAGTGTCTAACAGCAGTAAAGGAATTATTGGCTAGCAAGGATATTCCTCCGAGGCCATTACTGACCCACCACAAAACCAATCATGCTGGATGATGTTGCATGCATCACCAGATTCTTTCATGTATATCACATGCTCAGTGTGAAGCTGATGAGACTTCGAAGACACCAAACTTCTTTGCAACCAAACGTATGGATGTGCCATCCTGGAGGAACAGGCCTGCCTGTGCAACCTGACTGAGTTGCAGGTACTGCCTCATGCTACAGACAGTGACAAGGAGTCTTACACAACACAAAACATAGACTACCATAATCAGCCAGGAAGAATAAGGAACTAAGGATTTAAATACACAGAGTAATCAACAGAACTAAGAAGGGGTGAGGAATAAGAAAAACAAAACCAAAACACAATGAAACTAAGCAGATTTAAACATAACTCTGACATTACACCCCTCTGCCCAGGAGGGTGCATCTTCATGCTATAGTAACAGTCCAAATGAGGAGGCAAGGTGTAGGCTCTGGAGGTAAATGAGGGGCTGGAGAAGTGCAAGAAACAAGAGTAGATGATGGTGGGAGAAACTAGGGAGGAGACAAGAAGGAAACAAGAGTAGAAGGAGGTTGGAACCCAGAGCACAGCCAGGACAAAGGCCCACAGTGGAATTGAAGGAGGGATGAGCCATGGTGGAGACTTGGCAGGTGAAACCATGGGGACAATAGACTAAGATGGAGTCAATGGAGGAGGAGGCCCAGATGGAACTGAAGAGAAGACGAGACCAAGCGAGACTGAGAGGAGTCACAGCGACAATCATTCAAGGTGAGGCAAGGGCGGCAGAGGACTGAGGTGGAGCTGAAGGGACGAGGGATGGGGGAGCCAAGTTGTAACTGATCAATGGACTTGCTCAGTGGCTGGAGACAGAGTCAGGGCATCTCCTTTCCAAGGTAGAGCTGAAAAGCAAAAAGACCAAAGGCAGATCATGACTCTGATGCCAGACAGAAAGGCATCAAGGGACTGGAGGGAGCCAGCAGAGGCTGTAACAAAACTATAATATAATTATATTATAATTATATTATAATAAATATGATATAGTTTTTAAATATTTCATACAGCATGATATATGAAATCATAAAATGTTATCAAGTTTGAAAACTGAAGTGTAATTTTAAGAACTTGATTTTAAGAAGGTGATATAAGGTACATTTTTTGTTTAATTTTGTACTGTGTACATCTGTTCTTCAATGCACATTACTTGCTACAGCAAGTAAGCTGCAGCATGTTCCAGCTCTTTATGAGTTCTTTATGAAAGCCCAAACTCTTAAATGCTTTATCAAGGCATGGCTGTCCAAATCAGTTATAAGTTAACCAAATAAACAGTGACAATTAGATTAATAATGCATATTGTTTGTGAATGTTTCAGCTTTGAGTGATGTTTGGGAGAATGGTAATTTATTGAAAGTAAATTCATGTAATTGTGCTGGGAAGCTTGATGAGGCAAAAGAAGGTGTCAACATGGTTTCCATCACCATGAGAAAAAAAAAATCATTAAAGAGAGAAACGATTTGAACTTCAAAGCATGGCGAAGAACAAACATTTATGAATGTGTATCATTTAGAGAGAGAGAGAGAGAGAGAGAAAGATAAGATTCACAGGACTTACATGAATGGAACATCAGAAATCAGCTTTGTTGTGTTTATTTTTTTTAGATTTGTGTCTAACGGGACGTAAACAACTATTCTGTTTATCAAAACAGTCAATGCAAATTTAATTTTCAAAACTAGAAAAAGAATAGTTACATTTATTTGTCAGCATTTGGACATATTGACTGAATTGAAGTTCAGGCTGCGTGAATATCCAATTCTCAGCCTTCTAAAGAAGTTGTTGGAAGTTTTGAACATGGTCTCACTGCTGACATGGTGACAATTTATTTATTTATTTTATTATATTAATATTATTTTATTTTTGTGTGATCTACTGGCACTTCTACTGGAGAAATATAAAGTTGGGTTATTTCCAATATTTTTTAAGATGCCTGTAAGAAGTGCATAAAAAATGAATGCATATAGATTAATGCACTAGACAAGAACTAAGTAAGTGGATTGTCCATTTGCATTCAAGAAATCAACAGATATTTCTGTGATTGGCTACATTGTTCAACGCTGCAAAAACAAACAAACCCCAGAACCCCACCCCTAAAGAGCTTCGTAAAAACAAAATGAAACATGATTGGTCGCTTTACATGTCTCTTCCTACCTGAAAGATCCCGGCTCTATGAAACTATAGGAGATATGGGTCTGCCTCCCCCTCTAGACCTCCTCCTCCCTGACTCCTGCTCCTCACCGCAGACCTCAATCGATGAGTCCAGTGGCAGGGACGGATCTGCTCCTGTTTATGGCCTGCTCCCAGGGCACTTTTTAAGCCACCGCCACAGGCAGCAGCTTTCAGCGGTTCCACACCAAAACCACTATTTACTGTAATGAAATCAGAGCAGGACTCTATGGATCGTCTGGATCTTCCTCCCTTGTCTCATTCAGCATTCTCAGCACTCTCCTGTTCTCTTTCAGGCCTCGTTCACAACCAATAGCATCCCATTAAAGTAAATTCGCTTTGATCCATGATTAAACGGGCATGTGTAGCATGCTGCGGTCTTCCACTGGTTTCATTCATAAAGCGCTGTGTGTCTTCTTGACTGACAGCTCTCCTGCCAGGAGCTTCTGATCGGCGTCTGATGAGACAGGACGTTGATTGACAGGTTGCGAGGTTGCTCCTTGTGTGACTGCCTATAACGTTTCAGTTCCTTGTTCCCCTTCTCTCTCTCTCTGCCTTTCTTTCTCACTTCCTGTCTCTCTGCTGTCAGAAACGTCATTCGTCTGTCAGCTTGGCTTTTCCTGGCAGTAAATGAAGTTGTGAACGTCTTTTTTTGAGGGTGGCTCAGTGAGAGAAACATTAAATACGGACAAATCTGCAAACAAACTGCTGCAAGGAGCCCGGCTGTTTTCCTTCCCTCTCTCTTTTTCCCCTTTCTGAGCCTTTCAAAATGAATGTTTTTAAGAAAAGTGTCATGCTGAATGTGACAATTGACTCGGAGTAATAATAAAAGGCACCATATGGTCTATGTTTGATAAACATGCATTATTAAGTTGATTGCCTGTGTCAGACATTAATTTACATTTGTTGTTTTGAAAAAAGAAGTAACCTCGGTTAGATCAAAGCGACGAGATTAACTGAGATGCTCTAGTAATTTTGCCTGGTGAAGGAGATAGAGCCATGATCCAGGTGCAAAAGTGACTCATAAAAACCTGTTCACACTGAATTTGAATTTTCAGCACTAGACACATATACTACTAAGGCTTTCATATTTTTACATTTTCATACTTTTAATTCATCTAGTTCAGTGATTCTCAACCAGTAGGTTGGGAACCACTAGGGGCCCTCAAAAAACTTGCAAAGCGGCCTCAAATTAAGATAAAACTTTTTAAAACAAATGTATTAAAATAAGCTAAACAACTAAAAATCAAGGTATTTCTGGAATCTGTGAGTATGGTTGGGCAATGTTCTGGATCAAAAAGGTTGAGATCCATACATAAGTACACTATAGTTCTCCCTCACACACCCCTGCACCTCCTTCGGCCTGGTTGCCACAAGAGCAGATGTGGCCGAGGCTACATCTGCATGCTTCCCAGAGCCTCATCAGGCCTCCTCTCCGAGGAGAGTCATAAGCCTCTGCTCGTGGTGTTCAGGAGTTATAGTGTTTTTCTGTGTAAGCACCCGTTAGCTCATCATATATATATATATATATATATATATATATATAAAATCATAAAAAACTTTAAGAATGACCCTAGACATTTTCTGTCTACATTAGAAGAGTTGTTTTTGCAACATACAAAATGTCCTAAAAAAACACACTATATGATATTGCCAGCGAAATAAATGATTGCTGAGAATATCATATAAAAAGATGAATGCTTTTGCAAGTGTGGTAATGTGTGAATGTGTGCATGTGTCAGTCTTTTCGGAAACCAGACACTGGGCACCACATGGCTTCCCCGACAGTCATCAGAGTTAGATGAGGCCAATTCATCATCAGTCTGTGTGAGTGTGAGTGTGTGTGTGTGTGTGTGTGTTTGGGTATGTGGTAGATCATTACGAAAGTGATGGAATAAGCCTCTAGCACACAACAACCAGCCTAACACTCAATCCACTCTAAACCCTTTGCTCTGGACTAGTATGGAGCAAACTTGCTGTATTTCAGTCAAATAAATGCCAATGTGTAGGAAAATCCATGTTCGTATATTTTCTCTCGTTTCCCTCAAATGCAGGAAAATGTTCTTGAAAATTCATTTTCCCAAGAGCTGTAACCGTCAGCTAATGATGCTGTCGTTGAAAGCCTCTCTCTGTCTTTCTTACTCATCTGCTTGTGAACACGCTCGTACACACAAATATGGCACAGAGCCATACTGTCTGTGTTAGGATGTGTTAACATGATTTGGTGAAAACAAGTACACAAGCAGCAAGCAATGGAGCAGACATTGATTGACATTGAACTGCTCTCTTATTTACTGCTGGGGTTTCTCATCCTCGGCTGACAGATTAGAAAGTGCTGTCTGTAAGCTAGATCCAGCCCCCCCCCCCCCCCCCCCCGTCTAATTCTATTTCAACTGTAAAACATGGTGTCATCATTTTCTGACAGTCCTCGAGACAGAATTTATCTCATCATTAATTAAAGCTCGTATTTCTTACATGCCGGCTCTTAATTAGTGAGAGGTCATTGGGGAGGGCTTATTAAGTGGAACAAATTCAACCAACGTTAAGAGAAGGGTTCTCTCTCTTTCTCTTTTCACTCTTTTGCTCATACATTCAGGAAAGATATGGGGGATTCAGTAAGAACATATTTTGCCTGCTGATGGCATGCCCAGTCTGTGCATTAGTGGTGGAGGTTACATTGATAGTTACACCAGTAGGTGGCGACAAGTGATTGCGTTTATGAGTGAGTCATTTGCTGAATTCGAACTGGAAACTAGTATATGACTCGTACTACTTTTACATATCTTTTATGGCAGAAATATTAAGAGTTAGTGTTGTAGTCAAGACCACTTAAACCGAGAGCAAGACGAGACTAAGACCAGAGTGTGTTGAGACCAAGAAAAGACAGACTTCGTAGGTTTAAGACCAAGTTCAACTCAGAGGTGAGACCAAGAGGCCAAGAGCAGCCCAGATCAGCCCTCCTCAAAATCCTCTAAAAGATCCATATCTGTCTAAGAAATGCCTCATGTTTAATCAACAAATACAATTAGAATAATAAGACATTATATTACGCTTTTATATCAATCAAATCACTAACGATAAAATTAATCTTTGTGGTGTGGAGGTGGCACAGAAGTTGCATCTGAGTTGGTAAAATAACAACATAATGTTGACATTAATGTTTTAAAAATACTATTTTGATGATAGAATATAGTAAGACAAAACCAAGAAAATGGTCTTAACAGTGATATGACCAAGACCTGTCTCGAGTACTACAACAGTATTAAAAGTCGCATACTTTTCGCATAAATGTGCTCCCAAATTTAGCAACTGATTTATTAACTCAACCAATTTGTAAAGATAACAAAACAAAACAATGATTATTTCAGGGATGTATACTAGCATACCACTCTTACTTCTGGTGCCATAGAAAGATATAGTAAAGGTAAAAGAGAAGTATGCTAGTATGCAGTTATGAATTCAGTGAATGTATTTATGAGCAAGTCATTAGGTGTGTTTGACTTGAAGCGGCGCTGCACAGACCGATCAGAGTATGACATCAAACAACAGTTACACCATGTCCTAACTAGACACAACGTGACCTGTCCTAACTAGACCTAACTAGATACACCGCATCTTGAACAACTACAGACAACTGTGCAACAAATGTGCTTTTATGTTAAAAGCATCTAATATGAGCAACACAATTCCCAATGGACAATTCCCCTTAGAAGTGTATTCTATGACAAATTATTTCAGCAACTCAGTAAAGTTAAAATGGTTTAATATTCATTATTTTGATTATGTGCTTATCTATTTCGTAGTGAGTGCCAGAAGCTTGCCGAGAAAGCCCGCCCACGCGGTGTTCTGATTGGCTGTGGTTTTTGATCTCATACTTTTATCTCGTATCTTAGTTGCGTTACGCATGAACAGACAAATAGTTTGTTGCTGGAATCTTATTGTCACAGAACCATCTAGTATCACAACGCCAGATTGCAACACTCCGCCCACACGATCACAATCACCCGAATTCTAACGATTCACAGCTGTTGGTTATTCAGGACTCTATATAATCTATCATGGTTCCCCGTCTCTCTGTCCGGTCTCGTCAGTGTAATGCTACGTGGTTCCCGACCTCTTCTTCAAGTGTTTCGTGCGCTACCGCCTGTTGAGTATTTACCTTCAGTGGAATTGTCTCTTCACCTGTTAAAGCCTTCCGTGTCTCCAGTATCAGCTGGTATTGTGTGTGCACTCTACTGTCAATAAACCTTTGCAATCACAGTCCCGTGTCTTCGCCTCTGTACCGTGACAGAAGACCGGACCACGAGAAAAAATGGAGAGCAATGCAGCCAGTACGCCGTCGACGGATCTCGTTGCTGAACTCATCCAAACTTTTCAGCAAACATTAACCTCGCTCACCGCGACACTCACTGCTTCGCAGGATGGTGCCGCGAGCCCCGTGGCTCAACCAGCGACCTTCTCTGGCACGGAGGGGGATTGCAATGGATTTCTAATGCAGTGTTCCCTGGTTTTTGATATGCAGCCAAGGCGATTCCCTACCGACATGTCTAAAATTGCGTATATCATGTCTTTGTTATCCGGGCAAGCCTTACAGTGGGCGAGAACCTTATATGAATCCAATTCCCCTGCGATGCGGTCCATTGATACCTTCACAACACATTTCAAGGAGGTTTTCAGCTTATCTAATGACGTTCTATCTGTTCACGACCAGCTCTACCATCTTCGTCAGGGGCAGTCCACTGTAGCGGACTACGCGGTTCGTTTTAGAACCCTGGCAGCCGCTAGCGGCTGGAATGAGGCTGCTTTACTCACTGCATATCGGCAAGGTTTATCACCCACCATTCGCTCCCAGATGGTAACTTATGAAGACAGAACAGGATTAGAGAACTTTATTTCAAAGTCCATTAGAATTGCCCAGCAAATCTCAGCTATTGATCAGCACGCTGTTCCTCAGACTCCAATATCTACTGCAAGTCCACCTGCACCATCCCAAGAGCCCATGCAAGTAGACTCTTACCGTCTCTCTAGCACAGAACGTGCTCGCCGTATAGCACAACATCTCTGCCTCTACTGTGGGGCAAGTAACCATCTGCGGGCGGATTGCCCTGTGAGACCACCCCGCCCAGTGGTGAGTACGGTTACTGTAACTCCAGCCATTTCCCATCTGAGTCACATCCCGATTACTCTAAGCACTCCTCTTCACTCTGTTTCAGCAGAGGCCCTCATCGACTCTGGCTCCTCGGGGAACTTTATTTCCAACCTCTGCCTCCGACACCTCCACATCCAGACGATCCCCTACTCGCAACTCCTAAACATCAATACCATTCTTGGAAAACCACTGGGCACCATCACTCGTCACACTCCCACCATCACTTTAACGGTTGGCTGTCTCCATAAGGAGGAAATCTCTTTTATGGTACTGGATGGTTCCACCTCTGAAGTCATCTTGGGACGACCTTGGCTAGCTAAACATCAACCTAAGATCGATTGGGCCACTGGAGAGATTCTTCAATGGGATAAACGGTGTCTTCAATCCTGTCTTTCAAAGGTATCACCTTCTAACCATTACGTTCATATCACTACACACATCCCTCTAAATTCTACCTCCATTGAAAGTCCCAAGGTTAAGCATGAGGCTGAGATCCCTAATGAATATCTAGCATTCCAGGATGTATTTAGTAAGAAATTAGCTACTAAACTTCCGCCACACCGACGCTGGGACTGTTCCATCAACCTGCTACCAGGGGCTATACTACCTAAGGGGAGGATTTATCCCCTTTCTATCCCAGAACAAAAGGCAATGGTAGAGTATATCAATGAAGCCCTCGCTCAGGGTTTCATCCGACCTTCGACATCCCCCGCAGCCTCTAGTTTCTTCTTTGTGGCTAAGAAAGACGGAGGTTTAAGGCCGTGTATTGATTTCCGAGCCCTGAATTCTCAAACTGTAAAGTACAGATATCCTCTTCCCTTGGTTCCGTCAGCACTCGAACTATTGCGGGGGGCTCAAGTGTTTACCAAGTTAGATCTACGTAGTGCCTACAACTTGATCCGCATACGTAAGGGTGACGAGTGGAAGACCGCTTTCATTACCCCTGCTGGACACTACGAGTACCTGGTCATGCCGTATGGTCTATCTAATGCCCCTGCCGTTTTTCAAGACTTTATGAATGAGGTTTTTCGAGAGTACCTCAACCACTTCGTCATTGTCTACATAGATGATATTCTCATTTACTCCCGAAATCTAGCTGAGCATCACCAACATGTCAAGAAAGTCTTGCAGAAACTCCGTGACCACCAACTATACCTCAAGTTAGAAAAATGTGAATTTCACAAGTCGTCCATATCTTTCCTGGGATATGTGATCAGCGACCGTGGTATTGAGATGGACCAAGGTAAAGTGAAGGCTATCCAAGACTGGCCAGTCCCATCCACCATAAAGGATCTTCAAAGATTCCTTGGGTTTGCTAACTTTTATCGCCGCTTCATCGCCAATTACAGCCAGATTTCAGCGCCACTAACGTCCCTTCTCAAAAACCGACCCAAGACTTTAGCCTGGAACACCTCGGCCTCCGAAGCCTTCCAACACCTTAAGGTCGCCTTCTGCTCTGCCCCAGTCTTGGTCCATCCAGACCCCCAGTTGCCTTTCATCGTTGAGGTTGATGCTTCCTCCACCGGGGTGGGGGCTGTTCTATCTCAACGTCATGGAACCTCGTTAACCCTTCACCCGTGTGCATACTACTCTAAGAAGTTGTCATCAGCTGAGCAGAACTACGATATCGGTAACCGTGAGCTTTTGGCAATGAAGTTGGCCTTAGAAGAATGGAGACACTGGCTGGAGGGCTCCGAGCATCCTTTCGAAATTATCACGGATCACCGCAACTTGGAGTATATCCGGGAAGCCCGTCGTCTCAATCCCCGACAAGCAAGATGGGCCCTTTTCTTCACGAGGTTCAACTTTACAGTTACTTATCGACCAGGCAATCGAAACTGTAAGGCGGATGCCTTGTCTCGTTTACACACCCCTGATGCATGTCCGGTCTCTCCAGAGCCTATACTCCCACAAACCGTTTTTGTCAATCCTATCCAGTGGTCCCTTGACGAACAAATCCGTGTCGCTCTGCAGTCGGACCCAGCTCCGCCAGGAGTCCCGGAAGGAAGGTCTTACGTACCTAGGTCCCTTCGCATTCCCCTCATTGAAGCAGCTCACTCATCCCCAGGCTCAGGTCATCCAGGTAGACTTCAAACACTTTCGCTCCTACGTCAACGATACTGGTGGCCGGGTATGACCCAGGATGTCGCTCTTCTTGTCAAGGGTTGTCCTACCTGTGCCATGGCCAAGACACCCCGTCATCTACCTGAGGGCAAATTAGTTCCGTTGCCGATTCCCAGACGACCCTGGTCGCATATTGGAATTGATTTCCTGACCGACCTCCCACCCTCGGACCACCAGACATGCATACTGGTGGTAGTGGATAGGTTCTCCAAAGCATGCCGTCTGATCCCACTTAAGAATCTTCCGACCGCCATGGAAACTGCTCAAGCTCTATTTAATCATGTCTTCAGAAATTTTGGGATACCTGAAGATATAGTCTCCGATCGTGGCCCTCAGTTTACATCCCGAGTCTGGAAAGCGTTCTTTAATTTACTAGGAGTCTCAGTCAGCCTCTCCTCTGGCTATCACCCCCAAACCAATGGTCAAACTGAAAGAAAGATTCAGGAAATCAGCCGCTACTTGAGGTCCTACTGCCACAACCAACAGCACAACTGGTCCCAGTTCCTCCCCTGGGCAGAGTATGCTCAAAATTCGCTTCAGCAACCGACTACAGGTTTAACTCCTTTTCAGTGTGTGCTTGGTTTTCAGCCGCCCTTGTTTCCGTGGTCAGGAGAACCTTCAGAAGTTCCTGCTGTTAACCATTGGTTTGAGGCAAGCGAGGAGGTTTGGAATTCAGCACACACCCATCTTCAGAGAGCAGTTAGGAGACACAAGAACCAAGCCGACACTAGAAGATCGACCAATCCCCCTTACCATCCAGGAGAGAAGGTTTGGCTGTCCACCAGGGACATTCGTCTCCGACTCCCCTCCCGTAAACTGAGTCCCCGTTATATAGGACCCTTCACCATCCAACGTCAAATCAATGAAGTCACTTATCGTCTCAACTTACCAGCCCATTACCGCATCTCACCAACCTTTCATGTATCCTTACTTAAACCCTATACTCATCCTCTGGTTTCTCCCTCCACAGAATCTGGTGTGTCTGACGTACCTCCTCCCTTGGAATCTGAAGAGGGCACAATCTATAAGGTGAAGAGTATCTTGGACTCTCGTAGGCGAGCAGGACACCTTGAGTATTTAGTTGACTGGGAGGGGTACGGACCAGAGGAACGTTCATGGGTACCTCGGAATGACATCCTCGACCCCACCTTGCTCACAGATTTCCATCAGAGCCACCCTAATCGTCCTGCTCCAAGAGGCAGAGGTCGTCCTCGCCGCCGTCTTTGGAGGTCTTCAGGAGCAGCCCCTGGGAGAGGGGGTAATGTCACAGAACCATCTAGTATCACAACGCCAGATTGCAACACTCCGCCCACACGATCACAATCACCCGAATTCTAACGATTCACAGCTGTTGGTTATTCAGGACTCTATATAATCTATCATGGTTCCCCGTCTCTCTGTCCGGTCTCGTCAGTGTAATGCTACGTGGTTCCCGACCTCTTCTTCAAGTGTTTCGTGCGCTACCGCCTGTTGAGTATTTACCTTCAGTGGAATTGTCTCTTCACCTGTTAAAGCCTTCCGTGTCTCCAGTATCAGCTGGTATTGTGTGTGCACTCTACTGTCAATAAACCTTTGCAATCACAGTCCCGTGTCTTCGCCTCTGTACCGTGACACTTATTGAATCACTTCTGGTTAGGACACAGTGTAAGAGCGATTAGAGAGCAGACAATATTGTGACCGAGGGGTAGACTCGCTCGATTGTGGGAGAGTTCGCGTTAATGTATAAACAGAATAATTCTAGTTGTTTTGTTTTGATATATTACGCACATTATAGTCATATGAAGTTTAAATAAGCTTCATAGGTTTAATAGTAGATATGTTAGGTAAAAGTGACTATATACAGGTTTTTATGTTTGAAATTTGTCATATCTTTATAGCTGAGTCATTGAATCATTCACTCATCCAATTCTTTCTAAGACACTAGCTACGATTACATGAACACCTTTCGTTTCAGTCATTCGAATGGATGAATCAGAAGGTAGTGTTTACATTAACAATAAATAAAGCGATTGGGTTAATGTGAAGTTTATATTTGAAAGCTTAAACATTTTAAATAGATTTTTTAATGTGCAAACTTTCCTTATTTTCGTGCATATTATTCTCCTTTTGGCATTGTTTTCTTTTAAAGATCAGACTTATTTTTATGGTATTAATTAGGAGACGGTGAGCACATTGAACCAGTGTGGCATGCTTATATTTATCCAGCAGCAAAAAACGCCCCTTGCCGCATTCAAAACCAGGCATCTGTGGATTAGAGTCCGAAACAAGGACTGGTGGGACGTTGTCCTGCTTCACTTCACATGCGATGAGTGGAAGGTGAATTGTCCAAATTTGGATTTGGCCAATTAATTCAGAATGGTTGTGATTACATGTGATTATTTTATTTCAACTGTGCTAGTCTGATTACAAACCAACTAGTTTGATTACAATCGGATAATGAGGGTCCATGTTGTAATGGTGCGTAGAGCAGTTACTAGAGTTTTTTGCTGTAATACTTCTCCTATGCTCTAGAGGGCTCTCCAGAGCACTAATTCCTCTGATATAAAGGTCAGAGAAAAGTAGAGTAAGAGTATGTTTGGTTGGAGAGAAGCATGGCCTTCACTGAAACTAATTTGCCACTACAGTCCGGGTTGGGAAACGGTTGTTTTAAGCCCATCCAAAAAGGACTTCATGAGTGTCCATCTTGATTCATGGGTGTCTTGGTGATTCTTATGTCTAAACCATCAGTGGATAAAACATATTTGGAGGAATACTTTTGCATCACACGGTTCCATGATTGTGAGAGCTATGGAACTCAATGTATGATGACAGAAACATTGTGACGTTATCTACTGGAACATCGGATGGACTTTTGGTTCCCAACTCCTCACCTTTAACTCACCTCTACACAAAGAATTCTAGAGGACTGTTTATGCAATATCTCTTCTATGTTATTTTCTTTGGATTGTGTACATGGTTGTGTGTGGGTTATTTAATATAAACATGTTTGCATATAATTTATTTGGTTGATTTCTGGGTCTCAACATCAATTCTAGTCAGAGTCCTCCTTCTAAATATCATAGTGTATTTGGCCTGCTGGGAGTTCTCAGTTGAGCAGTTACAATGTAAACGCATCTATAGTGATTCCTTCAGACACGAAACAAGTGACTGCTTTTGAGTAATCTTATTCACTCAACCTTAAATTGAGAACAAAACTGTATACTAGTATACCACTCATACTACTTTTACCTACTTCCTTTTTGTGGCAGAAATAGTAAGAGTAGTGTGCTAGTAGTAGTGTGCTTCAGAATTTAGCAACATTTTGACCTTTTTCACATTTCATAGTCATAGATGGGTAAACATCTATAGCGGTGAATGAGTGACTTTGAATATCATACAAAGTATAGTGTTATAAATGTACAAACATTAAAGATATGTCAATATAAAATACTTAGCAGGATTTACGATGGTGATGACTGTTAAAATGCGTCATCACAGCCTGTGAAAAGGGTCCCATGTCTTGCTTTTGATGTTGAAATGAACGACAATGATTTAATTTACTGGCTAGCATTATGCTAGTGCATTTAGCGTTTGTCTGAACCAAATTATCTTATTTTTATTTTTTACAAATTATTACCAAATTATAAAAAATTGCGTGTAATATTTTCACCACTGGTGAATTTGACTTGGCGCGCGCGTGTTCAATGTTTCGCTGTGTCGCTGTGATTGATAACTACACCTGCATGAGCTGTTCAGAGACTTGAGCACAGGCTGTGGACGTGGGGCGGCGATCGGAAACATATGATGTTAGGAGAGGAGACAGATTACAGAAGAGGCCATGTCACAGATGCTGGTTTATCATGCCATCCTTTCTCTTTTTTCCCCCTCTCGATTCTCGTTTCCCCCTCACCTGGTATTTTTAGTCGAACCACTGACGTTTTTGTCAGAAAGACGCTGGAAAGAAATGATTACATAGGAGGGAGTCTCCACGCGTTCGATGGGAGGAGAGAGAGAGTGAGAGAGAGCGAGAAAGAGAGAGAGAGACTCGTCCCCTGTGATTTGGGTGACACTGTTTTGCATTATCATAATTCAAAAAGACAGAATGGGTTTGGCTTGTCGTGAAGACAACAGCTGTTTTGCTCCGCTGTGACATTTGTTGCCAAATTTCATCGCGAGGCTTTGGAGGGGCGCTGCGCGTGTTCACCGCTGACCTGCCGCTGGGTTTGGCAAACTCCGGCCCACGCCGGGGAGGAAGGTTGTGAAAGCCAGCAGGTGACAGCTTGTCAGAGAGAGAGAGAGAGAGAGAGGGGAGAAAGAGAGATGGAAACACCAGTCGTCTCCATTGTGACACATCTGGTACACAGGATCATTTTCGCGCTTTCCTCCCTTCAAAGAAAAAGAGCGCGAGTGAGAAAGTGCAGTGTCTCTAACTGTGTAATGATGGGGGAAAGTTTGTTCTTGATTGACAGCGTCGGCCTTGTCTTAATTGAACATAATTTGGTGCAATTTTGAGAGGTCCCTTCCACTGACCAAATAATAACAGAGGAATGGACTCTGCGTTGTTTTCATAAGTAATAGTCAAAAGACCCCTACACATCATTAGTTCCATTTTCACATTAGAAAAATAAGCCTTTTGAACTAATACACCCTTCAAAACACACAGAATGAATGCGGTGGGTACAAATTACATGAAATCTCAGAGATACAAAACGTTAAGGTGCTCTAAGATCAAAAAGATGAACACGGTAGAAAATGTATATATATATATATACATATAGAGTGTGTGTGTGTGAGAGAGAGACTGCATTGTAGGTAGTTGATGTACGTTTTAGGAAAGTATCTTTATACAGTAATATACAAAATATATCTTTATAAATATCTACTTTTTTAACAAACAAACAAAAATACAGCAAAACTGTCATATTATGATTTTTTTTTTCTATTTACAGTAATACCTTGAGATACAAGCATCCCAACATACAAGTATTCCGAGGTACGAGCATGCCTTCGAACTATTTTCTGCTTTGAAATACGAGTAAATATTTGAGATACGAGCAGCTTATAGAGCAGATGCGAGCACTCGGATCAGCCCAAGCTGCCTCACTTGTTCACTGCACGTGTTCATAAGCATCTCTCAGGAGTCTTCCTGTGGTGTATGTTATACACATTTATATGATTTAAATGTTATATACATTTATACATTTAAATGTGATCTCCACTAGAGCGCCACCTTGGTTTTACAGTGGGGATTACCGGGGGCGACGAGTGATTCACAAATATTAATCGTCTGTTTCGAAGGTAAGAACTCATAATTAAAACCACATTTTATTTTATATCACAGGAATCCTAATATAGTATAATTTTTTTTGTGTGTGTGTATGTCTCTATAGCATTGTTATTAGCACTAGTGAGTGAGTTTTTTATAAGGCCAGAATGGATACTTTTTCCCCCCTGCTATTTCTTATTGGAAAAATTATTTGAGATATGAACAAATCGAGTTACGGCTCGGTCCTGGAACGGATGCTTGTATATCTCAAACTATTATTGTATATTAGTAATTTTATATTTTTATATATTTCAAATTTGATTTGATTGTGATTCGAATGTGATTGCAAATGAATTTTCACCATCATTGAATATTTCAATGAACCATCGTTGAATCATTACTCCATGCTTCAGTGTCACATGAACCTTCATAAATTATTTTAATATGCTGATTTGCTGCTCAAGAAACATTTCTTATTATTGTTGAAAACGATTGTGCTGCTTAATACTTTTGTGAAAAAACTGTTATCACCCCCCCCCCCCTCTCCATTCATCTTTGATAAATAGACAGTTCAATCAAAAACTTTATATATAAAAGGGGACTTGAATGAACTTTGACTAAATTGCAAATAATTTTTTTAAGTTAATTTTAATCTCTCAATAATAGAAAATAAGCATGTATAGTAATAAAATCAAATTAAATGTAACAAACCCAATACTTAAAAAAAATGTGTAGCTGTATGTATGTATGTATGTGTTATATATTTAATTATGTGACTTTTGGTCATACTTTTACTTGTTCTTTGCTTGTTTTGTACATATGAATGATATCACTTGAGTTGTGTTTATTTGTACAACAAATGTGTGGAAAGATCAGCAGCAGTATGAAGCTCTAGGGAGTGACGGTGACATCCACTGCGTTCAGGTCAGTGTTCAGGTCATAGTCCTCTCCAGACATACACACCTGTCATGCAAGATGGCACAAATCACATGTGACATAAGAGAAAACAGGGCAGAATGTCCAAGGCCAAGAGCGTGACACACTGCAGCCTGTGGAGCGCCGGACATATGATTTGAACCAAACACATCTTTTTTTATGTTGTAACACTGTTATGATTATGACATCAGCATCCGATTCACTTTTGCACTGCATAAAATAACTTTTGTCTTAGGTACTAAACTCTTACACATGCACGACAGACGATCAACTTTTCAGTTAGTTATTTTCCCGCTTTTGCCACATGCATTAAATGGCACATATAGTGGTTTATTTGAAAAACCGGCGACTTGAAAAGAGGAAGAAAAAAACAGGGCAGCGTAAACATGGTATGGGGAAACGCATGGCTGGCCCGGAGCTCCTGGAGGAGTTGATTTCAGCTTCACTTCTAAAAGTCTCTTTTAAAGCTTAATGGCCTTGATTACAAGATTCTAAGCGCTGAAAGAAAGAGGGACGATCACTCGCTCTCATCAGCTCGCGCTCAAACGACTGCAAACTCTGCGAATATAATTAACTAAATTAAAGCGCTGAGCCCACAAGTTCTTCCCCTGCAAGCCCGGCTCATTTACATGCCGGATGTTTGTAATTTAAAAGAAGAGGCCTTTGGTTTCTCTGTGTGTTTGGGAAAATATGAAGGCTGGGACTGGGGGGATGAAGAAAGAGAGAAGGAGCAAAGAAAATTAGTCAAGTTGCAGAATTTAGGAGCAATAATATGCAAAAAGCTGAGGAGCATGTTTTCATAACAGCCCTGTGGTTATGAGTAATCGTTAATTATTAATGGGATCTTTCACCCTCTTTGTTTCATCCTATCACGTATTCCAAAAGAAGAACAATCTGAGAAACTTCGAAAGAGCAGCGTCTGTATATTTTACAAATAACACAATGAATTCATGCCCCCGATACATATCAAATGCACATCGCTGAAAATGTCACGCTAGAGTGTGCAGACAGGTGGAAATACTTAAATGAGTAAATGTGCTGTAACTTAAATGTTTACCACAGTAATCCGAGCTAAGCTGTGGTGTTTTTCAGAGTAGAAAGCGGGAAAAGCGATGTGTATACATAAACTCTTTGCGGTAGTGTGACATCATTAATAATTCTTCTTTTTTTTTAAATGCAATGTGATCTTTATCTTTCCAACTCCTTTGTTCTGACAACCCCATATCTCTTTTTTCTCTCTCTCTCTCTTCCTTTTTTCTCCTCTTCACATGCTCGAGAGTATTATAATCATCTGTGTTTATTTTCCTAAATATTTCACAGATAAAGCATTCCGAGTGAAGGATTGCCTTAATATCATTGCCGAAATTAAATGATAATTAAAAATTGTTAGTTTAAAGAAACTGCCCTACATAAAACTTAGATTACTTGAACATTAACCACATTTCATTTTTATGGTTTTACCCAAATGATTACTCAATAATTTTATGTACTTTCCAAAGTGTATGTCGGAGAGAGAGAAAGATAACCAAGTTCATCGTCTGTAGTGTAAACACACGGAGTCAAATTAAGTATGTCTATTTCAAACTTTTTTGACAATAACAACGTTAAGGTAACAATTCGAATGTGGCAGCGTGAGGCAGTCTGTCAAAAATTTCCCTGTGTTGTTCTGCCAACATCTGCGTTTATTTGTGATATTGTTTTTCTTCTCTCGGTTCTTCAAAGACAGAGAAAGAGGGATGTGTGGCGGAGAAGCTCGGGGGCAAGCTGCGACTCTCCTGCATTGCCTGTACGACTAGTTTCCTACATTACTTAGGGGAAAATTCCTTTTCCCAATTCAGCCTGTCAGGGCCAATTTGACTGAACAGTAAGCATGCGCCTCCCGCCCCGCCCGTTCGGCCAAGCCGCTCATCGCCATGGTGACAGCTTGATTAGATCATCAATCCTGGCCGTGAACAGCGTTCTTCCTGAACACCTGTGCGGCCAGGTCACCCGAGCCTCTTAGCTACCGTTGTTTGCATGACCCCCACATGCAGCTCTGGCCTGCAGTTACATCAACCTAGAGTGTAAAAAATGACCTGCGTGTGCTAGTGAGACAGATAGAATGAAGAGATGGACTCTTTCCGAGTGGCTAATGCAGGATAAATGTAAACAATATGTTACCGCTGCTGATGCGACTTCCTCTTTCTCTCAGTTTGCATGCATTGATAAAAAAGTGTGGCATTTAAATACATCTACCTGTAGTGTAGGTGTTTCTAAAACTTTTTAAGGTGTGTTTTTTTTGGAGTAAATCTTGAGTTAAGATTTAAACTTTACTTCTTTGAAGGTCACATAAAACATTGTACCACGCCTTTGCCATTTATTTGTGCTACTTAGTATACTGAGATTTTTTGTAATCACTTCAAAAGTTGAAACAAACGTAAACAGTTTATCTTCCAACAGTGCCTGCAGTTAAAGAAACACTCATATTTTTTCCCCATATATTTTTGAAATTCTTTGAAAGTCATTTGCATAAGCTATCAGACTTTGCGAATATGTTCTAATGTACTAATTAAAATGTAATTAAATGTCCTATTGAGACCCAAGCGCACTAGCGAAACACTATCTGAGAGTGAGATTCTAAGAGAGAACGTCGTCGGTGGATTGAGCGTCATTAAATGAGCCCGCTCTCGATAAACACTACGAACAAAGCGCTGCCCATTTATGCAGCGAGTCATATATCACAGAGGCTGAGATTAATTCTCCCCGGGCGTTAACTGGGTCTCCTGCCTCCGGTGTGTCTTTAGGGTAGTTACGAGTTTGGATCATACAGGAAGCGCTCTGCTACTTTGTTCTAGCATGAGGCTAAACGCGCAGATATTTGACAGCAAAGTTATAGAGCATAAAACAAATTGTGTTGATAATCTGTTTGATTTATTTCTTTTTTTGGCTTTCAAAGGCTAAAATACTTAATAAGAATGTTTTGTGAGAATCAGCAGTTTTTAGTTGCTAGTTAACTACGCAAACATGTTTAGATAAATTAGCTCAAGTGCTGTACACATCGCTAACTAGAGAATGCAGCTACATCAAACAGTTTGTAAACCAGGAATTTGCTGTGCAGTTTATTCAGTAAAGAGTACAAAAAGGAGAGGCAAAAAGGAGTTTGTTCCACTTACGCACACTCTCATTCATTATATTGAAAACACCTTGCAACACCAGAGGAAAAACACATCAGGGTTTATGAATTAGAAGTTATGTGTGAGCATGCTTTTCGTTTTTTCGCTCTGATGTCCTACTTTTGAGAGGCTTGTCCTGCTGAGGGTGAGCGGAACAAGAACTCATTGAAGATTCTGTGCTGACACCGAGACCTTCCCATGGTACACTCTTGTCTGTCTGTTACATGCTAAGAGGATTCAGTGATATCTGCGTTTTTTTCTTTCTGCATATAGTTGGATAAATAGGCCCATCTATCATAGAACAATTTTTTTTATTTTCATTCATAATGAATAGCCTTGTTGTAGATGACAGTTTTGCAATTAAGATTTTAAATTTCTATTGCAAGTTAATGTTGTTTTATATATTTGATGTCAAGCCACGTGAGTGTAAAACAGCGTCTGAAATGCAGTAAAGTTGTCTTCTCAAATCAACGGCACATTTGGCTACTAAAAATGAGTTAGTACTTCCAATAATTTTTTTTTGTTTATTTTTACGCTGATAACAGATTAGGTTTTAATGGCTCTGTGCCAATTATAAGACTGTTTGATATCATTAATTTTAGGCTATGTCTACATTCAGCATCTGTATTGTAGTAAACAGCGGAAAACAACAGTTAATTCACATGATGATGCTCATTTGTTTGTTGGTTATTAATTGCGCCCGGACAGTTTTTCCTCAACACCAATAAACCAACAATAGTTTTCAAATCACCTGAAAAATGAGTCCAAGGACGAGGCGGCCCGAGAAAGGCGTGGTGCCCAGCCTGAAAAACGATCAGCTGCATTGACCAAGATGAATGGAGCTCAGATGGGTTTTAATTAGTGCAGCTGGGCTCATTAATTATAAACCCCCAATACAAATATTGTTATATTTGAGGAAATTTGTGATTTATTTTATTTGGTTGGCTGTTAGATGGAGATGAATGGTAGTTCGTCGTAAATGTTGCAGGGACACAAAAGCAGATGAAAGGAGAGAAAAGAGAAGATCAGCCACAGGGCACATCGGTTATTATTCCGCACACAATCAAGTGAAACAAAAGGGAAGTAACCACAAATAACCAACGAAAAGCTGCGTAACAGTCTCACGACTGCCTTTAATCTTAAAGGTGAAGTTTTTGCATGATCCAAAACACCCCTGGAGCTTAAATCTGTTGTGAGTTATAAAGCAATCCAAACTAATGAGACTTCTCAGCTGTATATTTGTACAACTGGTGTCTCACAGAATAACATAAAAATAATTAACTAAGTCAGATTTAATTTTAAAGTATCAAACTACATTTATAGTGACACCAAAATGCATATGTTTTGCATATATTATATACAAAATATAAATACATACAGCAGCACAAACAAAGTTTTCAAGCAAAACTTTCTTTGGGCTTCAAATTCTAAATGGATTAGATTACACTTTATTTAAAAAGTTTTTCTTTTTTCCCCACTGTTTGATATTTTTTAAAGTGCAGTGCCGTTATTTCAAAGAGCATCTTTTTAGAATCTCCTTAATAATTAGTAACATTTCCATATTTCAGTTTTCTTTCCTCCACTACTTTTTTCCTGCTTTGTCTACTTTGTCCAACAAACTTCACTCTTGTTCGCGTCAGCTGCATCGGTTGTGTGTGAGAAATGGAGCTGTGGTGAATCACGGCGTGAATCATTCGCCCCAGCCCAGCGTGACTTTGGAGCGCCTGCCGGAATCCAGCGGAATGTGCCAGAACTGAAGCCTGCTCGGCCCAGTCATCCTTAGCAGGGAGACATTAGTTACGATACATTATCTGAATGGCCTGCCATCTTTTCAAAGTAAACCTCATGGATTTTAGCCTGTCTCTTATTTTTTTTTTTACTCAAGTGCACTTGCGCACACACACACTCAGAAGCGTGCACATTCGAGTGGACACACGGGAACACCTATAATAGGCTTACACGACCGCGGTTAACTCGCACACCCTGCAATTACAAACATACAAACACACACACACATACACACACACTCACTCTTTATGTGGACCCCCCTCACCCCGCTGCTCACACTCCTTGGGCTATAATAAATTTCTTTGAAACATGACTCTACACATGAGGGGATGGCAATCTAGAGAGCAGAAATTAAAATTTCATTATTTACTGCACTTGTGTTGCAGGGTGCAATTAGTATCTATAGAGCATGGAGCAGGAATATTTAATCCTTTCTTTCTTTCTTTCGTTCTTTCTTTCTCTATCTCTCTCTCCTTTCCACCTAGAAAAAAGTGTGACCATGGTAACTGCTGCTATGACTACTGCATTGACCTTAGGACATAGTGGTAAATTGTGTTTTTTTTCTTCTTCTTCCTTTCAGTTCTTTTCTGCACACTTAAGCAGTGAACTAAAAAGAAAAAGAAAGAAAAATAACATCCGGGCATTGGATTAAATGCAATCATTGTCAGCCCACAACCATGCCATTTATCAGCGTACTGTTTTGGACTGTATAATACATTTTGTATATTAATACAATTTTTCATGTTACACCACTGGCTGAGATTCATGACCAGCAGGTGATCTCAGGTGATCATTGAATTACGTGACCTGTAATGGGAGAGAGAGAGATAGATATGGATACGGGAAATGGAGGGTGGAGCGTGCCGATGTTCTTGGTTCATGTGAGCAATAATTTTTGAGCACTGCGTATTTTTAAGACAATGTTTTAGTTGTTATTCCACTTTTCCTTGAACTATATTTATATAAACTATACTTTTTTAAGGAAATTATTCTCAAATGGGAAAATACAATTGAATTAATTTTAAAATTGAGCCAGTTTATTTTGCATTAAATTAGAAATTCAATGTAATACATTTCAGTATAACAGTCTGTGGGAAACGTTGCTTATGCAATTGCTTCTTATTTCATTACAAATATAATGCTAATATGTTACATTTATTATCACAAATTAGCATTTCAGCATAACAATTTGTGAAAAACATTGAATATTATTCAGATTTATTTAATTACCAAAGAAACAGAATCTGTATTAGAATTATTACATTTTCTTTTTTAATTTTTGTGCTAAATTTAAAAAATCAGTCGAATTTTTTAAAACTTAAGAGTTAATTTTCTTTCTTTTTACTTTACAATAAAATCATGTATTTCTGTAAATATTGCCACCTCACAATCTCACGTGGACTCTCAAGGAGCATGTCCTTTTCTACCTTCCGTTTTCCCCAATTTTTGCTCTAAATTAGCAATTATTTTGTGGCCATAAATTATGTGGCATGTGTTCAAATCCACTTATAGAGGGAATAACGGCCATGGCCTTATTCTCTGGAAGCCGTTATCCAAATGTTAACTCCTTGAAAATATTTTACTAAACAGTCCCTAATTCGTTTACAATCGACGTGACTCCTAGCTCAACCCTTACCCCTGTCTGATCCCTGTTCTGACGGCTACTCTGACAGCAACAGTCTCTGTCTGGTCTGAATTCATTTATATGATTCATACTGACTCTTCTGATTGTCACAGTCATTGTCAAGAAGTGTTTTCTGTGGTTTTGAGCTTTGAAGCTTTCTTTGGTATACTTTTGCCCTTTTAAATGAAATACTTTGCCAAGCATCAAGCAAGAACACTGTGACATCCCTGAGTCTTTAGCTGATTCAGGTACAGCTGTTGCAGAAAGTCTGACAAGTTTCTGTTGTCAAAAGCATCTCTTTGCATCTTCCTGTAAGGAAATGGTAAAAAGGATGCCAAATCTAAAACAAACAACAAATGAAACAAAATGGGTTTCCTCTGTTCTCTAAATCACTTGTTTCCCTCTGGCATAATTAAAATCCAGGCCACAACTGTTAATTTCCTTGATGCGCAGGTCTTATTAGATTCTGTACTTGAAAACAGCAATAAAAACAACAATAAACTGTGTTTTTAGATGATAAACGAGAGGTTTGTACAGAAACAATGTTTTCTTTTGTCTCATTCTTTTGCCCCCTAGACAAGGCATGCATGCAAGTATTCATGAGATGACTGATATAAGACATATACACGATTAAACTATGATATCTGGTCTTGTAAAAATCTATTACAAATCCTCTTACTATTTTGTATGAATAAAAGGAGCTATTTTTAATAATTTTTGAAATTATAGGAAAACATTGGCACATAGGACAAACACCTGCTTATTCAACTCATAAACCAAGACTGTTAAGCATAATTTTATTTTTATTAACTTACATTATCAAAGGTTAATAAATGATAAAAATGTATTTTATAGTTCATGTTCACTAATGCATTAATTAATGTTAACAAATGTAAAGTGTTACGGTTACCATGTTATTTAATGGACCTGAGTTAATGTGAACTAACATGAACAAAGATCAATAAAAGCTGTAACAAATGTATTCATCATAGATTATTGTACATTTGACAAATATGATTACAGTAATATTTCGCCACTTCGCGGTTCAAGTTTCGCGGCGTCAGTGCATTGCGGATTTTTCAAAAATATTTATCGAAAAATAAAAATTCAAAAATACCGCCATATCGGCAGCCGTATTGCGGAAAGCAGCGTTGCTTCATCGAGATGCGAGAGAAACGGTTTCCCAGGATGCCATAGAAAGAGATAAACTCTCTCAGAGGCTTTGTACACACCCACGGGCACTCAACAAGACAAGACAAGACAAGACACGTGTGATTGGTTCCCGGCGCGAGATCGACGAATGAGAACACGAGTGGATGTATCCCGTGAGCTGATTGGCTGATCCTACTTTGCGGATTTTCACCTATTACCGGGGGGCTCCGGTCCACATTAACCGCGATAAACGAGGGATCACTGTAAATTATGTAAATGGACTGAACTTCTATCTCGTGTGATGAAATATAGCTTAGAATAAGCTATATCATTCTACATAAAGCTGGTCCACCCTCATGATGGTCACCATGTTGTGTTGAGATCACGTGACCTGGTGAAAATTTCTCATTTGAGAACCCTGTTATTATTGGAATTTTGATTGTGGAATAAATTACTGAAGTGTGACAAATACACCTGCTGTAGAGTACACATTCATATAAAGTCCAAGATTTTCACTGTCACTTAAAGATGCTCAATAACTACTTTAGCCAGTTACTCATTAATTGAGTACCGTGAGCTGTCACGTCACCCAGAGCTGGTCTGAGTGAAGAGATGTCGGCAGGCAAACGAGATGTGATTATATCTTTCACTGCTTTTGTTACCCAGTTTAGCTAATAAGTACTTTTCAAACCATGCTATCATTTTGCGCTCAGTCGGGGAGTGCATGCCAGCGATGTTAAGTTCCCACCTCAACACTGTTATTAAAGATCTCACTCAGCTCTTCAGGGAAACTCACCTCAGTCGTTCACATCCCAGCTCAACCACCATGTCCAACAGAGGTTTGCTTTGTGTTCTTGAGCCTTGCTCATCCTCTACCTGTCCAATCTCACCCTGCTGTGATGTGACAATAGGTTTTTCAGGAAAGTTTTTCAAGTGTGAATTGAATCCACAGTCCTAGAATAAAATTTAAATGGTTAACAATTTGCTTTCCCTTTGGGTTTAATTGTGAAATTTATTTTTAAGATTAGGTGCTTGGAGATGTGGACTTTTAATTGATCAAGGTCTAGGTTTGCGACATCAATCTTTGAAAGTTATGCAAAGTCTGATTCGAGGGACTTAGCACCAAATGAATCAGATATTTAAAAACTGCTTTGTTTTGCTTTGTTTTCCACATTAAAATATGTTTGCTTTTGAACAGAAGTGTGGGACGCTCTGCAAACTTTCCAGTGTGCCTTGTAGGGTTATCAGAGGTACAATTCAGTATTAAAAAAAGTTGACTGTACCTGTATATCTGCTGTATTGGTTCTATAGTAGCGAGTACTGGATATATTTGTTGGATCCTTCTTTAAAACACTCTAGCTTGTGTTTAAGTGCTCTGAGCATCAGGTTTCTATTCCTAGTGTTTTTAAACGCATTGGGCATTATTGCCAATCACTCTCATATCAGTTGAGTGTGTGAGCGCAATGGTATATCAGAGGTGATAATCAGTAAGTTAGTCAGAATCCACTTAATGCTGCTAAAACACACAAGGTTTTGTTTTGTTGAATGCGAGCCACAGACTTGCAAATCCTTTCATTATAACCAACACATTGTAAATAATATAAACACGATGCAAATAAGAGACAAATTATGACATCTTTTTTCATTCTAACAGGGAATGCAGATTTCTTCTCTTGCCTTCTTTTTATTACCCATTCTCAGTCCGAATAAAGTAGAGACAACAGATGACTGTTCTGCATTCCCTGTTCCCATGTTTAATATGGTCTGAAAAATGTTCATCTGTAATTTTGAAATGGAAAATGTGTAGGAACCCTGTTGCTAACTTGTTAGTTAATCATTCTGTTCAGCTGTTCCTGTTTAGTTCCCTCATTCTATGTCTGTGTATATATACATCCTGTTTTATTCAGTACTTTGTCTGGTCTTGTTTATGTAAAGTGCTTCTCTGTGGTGGATTAATAAGGACTGTGTTTGCTGGAAACTCCTTTGTCCTTATACTCCATTTTGTTCACTTCTTTGTCTGGTCTCGTTTATGTAAAGTGGTTGTGTTTGTCTCAATCTTCTTCGAACTCCTGTGTTTATCTATGGTGGAAATGACAGTTTTTGTTGGATACTCCTTCTCCGTGAACTTAGAATACAATAGCCATACATTACAGAAGATCGGACCAAAGAAGTAAATACTTTTGTTGTGTTTTCTTTCTTTTTTTTCCTCGCTATCCCCCCATTTACAATGGGCTTGCCTGCTTCTATTATGCCTAAAACAGAAGGACCGTTCTCTGGAGGAACACACCAGGGATTTTTTTTCAATTGGGCATGCCAGAGGCACTATCCAGACTAAGGCAGGCCCTCAAAAGGACATTGCCACATTTGTGGAGTGGTGCTGGTAAACACCAAAACCAGCCAGTTCATCAGCCCTTAACCTGCTGGTTCCTGTTGGTCCCTCAGTGCATCCTCTGTTAGTTTTATCTGGTGGTGTGGATCTGCCTCGGGCCTTCCTGTCCTCAGCTCCATCATGAGGATCCCTGTCTCTGCCTCCAGTCACCAAGCCCTGGACTCATCAGTTCTCTTTTGGCTCCATGTTTCCTCATCTCCACTGTTGGCCCTCATCCCATTGGCTCTGTCGGGTTTCCTCATCCCTCTGTTTCCGCCTTGTTCAGATGTCACCGTTTCCACCATCGGATTTCTGGCCTTCGGCTGCACCACAGCACTGGGCTCCACCTTCCCCCGGCTCTGCTGTTGTCCTTGGTCACTCTGGCTCCACTGCGGTCTCCCACATCTGCCTCAGTCATTGTACAGTCAGGATTGTGTTTTGTCCATTAGGTTTTGGTTCTGTTTCTGTTTCCTGTCATAGTATGCTGACCTAGTTTCTTTGTCCAACTCCTGTTAAGCCTTCCTGGGTTTGTTTCCATGGTGACTCATTAGTTAATCAATTTTGGTCAGCTGTTTCTTTTTAGTTCCCTCATTTAGTCTGTGTATTGTTCAGTTCTTTGCCTGGTCTTGTTTATGTAAAGTTATGTGTGCTCCTGTGTTTCTCTACATTTCTTTATGTTTGTTGGAAACTCCTTCGTCTTGCTCTCTGTATACAACAGAGTTGACCTGTTGTGAGAGGACGTTACAGCTCTATGGATGTTTTACGGTATTACTAATTTCACATTTGCCCTCCCTTAGATAGTGGGTAGAAATGATAAAAAATGTTTGAGTGTCTGAAAAGTCTGTCAGCTGGTCTGTTTCTGTCTATGTGGGCAGTTCTTTGACAGAGTAAGCAAAGTCAACCAGACTGATGTAGATTTCTAATTTCTCCCTTAGTTTGAGGCCATGAACTCTGAGTTTTACATATTTTTTAAGACATAGTCTAGACCAGGGGTCGCCAACGTGGTGCCCGCGGGCACCAGGTCGCCCCCAAGGACCACATGAGTCGCCCGCGGGCCTGTTCTAAAAATAGCTCTAGTGTGCCGTGAGAGATCGTCAGGTGTGCCGCGGAAAATTATTCAATTTCACCTAATTTTTCAAAAAAAAAAAAACATTTTGAGCGACTGCAAGCGTCAATGGTGCGCGTCTGTTGTGATGTTACGTCTGACACCGACGCTCCGAAGCTTGCTTCAAACTCGAACGGGCTTTGCAATGAACCACTGCTTCGGAGCTTGTATCATTACGTCACTAGTCACGTGAAAATGACGTTTGAAGCAAACACACTGCTTCACTCCGGCAGTGAACCACCTGACTGCTCTGACAGCCCGATTCAGTGTTGACGGGTTTCAAACCTGGCGGCTGTATTTCTTATAAAAGTGAAACCAAACCGTGGGTTGCAGTAGACGGTGTTTGCATTTGCGTTATTGTTGAGAGTGGATTGAGTTTATTTCAGTGTTGTATATTCAAAGCAATATATCCTCATTTATATCAGCTTTCTAAACTGTTTTTGTGTACACCTGCATCTGTTCCATGCGAGAAAATGTTCTCTAAAGCTGGCGAAATAGTAAAAAAGAAAAAGACAAATCACCTTTCACCAAAGACTGGAGAAAATATTTTTTCTGAATAAAAACCATACCATTTCATGAACACTCGCGTTATTTTTTAACATCTTCGGTTGGTGGTGTGCGTTGTGATTTTATTCAATGAAAATATGTGCCGTGGCTCAAAAAAGGTTGAAAAACACTGGAATACAGGACAGACATGGTGCAACGTAGTGCATGATTTGTTAAAAATTGTTAGTGGCTGGTAAAAATCTTGTAGAAGTGATCATTTGAAAATGTAAATACTTGCAGAGATTTAGAGAAATAAAGTGTTGCACATTGATAGGTTTCCTACCTTGTATAATTATTGTGAGAAATCATTAACATGATCAGTGTCTTCACATAGATGAATATCATTAATTATTAATAATGACATATAATTAAAGGTAAATTCAGCAAATTTGATATTTCGGAAGTGTGTATCAAACTGGTAGCCCTTTGCATTAATCGGTATCCAAGAAGTAGCCCTCAGTTTCAAAAAGGTTGGCGACCCCTGGTCTAGACTAAGTTCTTGATTTAGATTTTCTTAATTTAGATATTCTTGAATGAGTTTGGGCTATTAGACGTCCTTACATCTGCTGCAGTTAATTTGACTGTAACTTGTGAAGCCTTGGGGATTTTAAGGTTGTAGGCATTTTTTAATTTAGATTAGCATGAGGGTTAAGGTGAGCAGCATCTGGGTTTCACACCAGATCTCTCTGAGTCCTATCATGCTGTGATACCGCAGTGGAAAATAGCACAAGTCTGTGTCAGACGCTTTCAGGTAGAGTGACAGCACTGTGCCGTGGTGTGGTCTCTCTCTTCCTGCCTCTCTCTCTTCTGTGTGCGTGTGTGTGTGTGAGAGAAGATGTTCTGGGCCTGCAGGGGGGCTGAACTGCCAGCTGCCTCATCGTGCCTTTTAAATCACACTCTTCACACACTTCACTCTTCTGACAGCTACTGACACACTGCGTATGTCCTCTGTCCTCCCTCGTTCACTCCCTCTCTCCTTCACTCTCTCTCTCTGTCCCTGTATCATCCTTCCGATGCAGGGATTCAGGCTCCTGGCTAATCTCAGCTGTGTTTAGAATACACTTACCACCCTTCACTATAGATTTAAAGGGACAGTTCATCTAAAAAGTTATCATTTACTCAGCCTCCGGTCTTTCCAAACTTGTATGATTTTCTGTTTTCTTCAGAACACAGGAGGCAGATTTTGACTTTTTCAACTCCTGTAGCTTTTTAAAAGTGGTTCAAATAACTTGAACATTATGCGTAAAATCTTTAAATGAGCAACAGACTAAAATTGAAGCTACTAAACACAAAAAAATCTACTCTATTGTCTTTGACGTGTTACCTGAGTGAAGTTGTGATGCAACATATCATTCTTTTGAGTCATGAGTGGTTTGACTCAGTGACTAGATCAGTATAAGCAGTCTAATTTGTGAACAGACAAGTTTTGGAGTCACTGGATCAACTGGTATGGAACTATATTAATGTCCACAATGGACAATACCTTGTGTTTATAGTTATGCTGCTTCTTTAAAATGCTTCAAGTTCATCTGACTTAATAATTATAGCTGTGGTGTAGACGTCCCTATTCTCATAGAATTTAAATGATTCTTAAAACTGTATAGTTCTAGTTATCGTATTTGGCGTGCATGCTTTTACCGTCATTGAAAGTCTGCTTATTTGCAAACTGGTGTTTTTAACGTCATATAAATGTTGTTTATATTATGTGTAATATACCTTTATGGATTTATTTGGACACTGGGGATGTTCTAGTTTAACTTTGCTTTTCATTTAAGGTAGAATTGCCCAGAGGTTCAATTATTGATCAATCCTTATTAATTTAGTGGAAAAGGTTTAAGAATGGATTTTGAAGAAACAGTGTAGAAGTGGTTATCCCTGGACTTTGGGCTTTGTTTTTAGACTTTCAATGTGTACGTCACATCTGCCCTGCTTCTTTCTCAGAATCTCTTCAAATGTCTTGAGTTAGAGTAAGAGGAAGACTCTTTATTCACGGATTTCAGGTTGATTTTAGATCAAGAAATGACTTTGGTTTCTCAGATATTGAGTCTTATTCTGAGTAGTGAAGGACATGCAAAGGATTTATAGTGTTAGAGGACATTTTTGTGTTCTTGGACTTTTTCTTCTTAATCATCTGTCACCTTACCTCTACAGGGGGTCATGTTGATGAGCTGTCTCAGCTGACAGTCCCATGTCTGGGCTTTTAAGTCTAGGCCACCAGGGGATGCGGTGAAAGGTTAGAACCTCTGAGCGAGGTTTGTGTGAAGCTTTTCATTTAGTGTTGGGCTGTGACAAGACCCCTGGCCCAGATAAGCGGAGCTTTGCCTCTTTTACAGGTGAAATCTATTCTCACATTTGCCTCAGGGGCACGTGGACTGTAACAGAGTTTCTCGGCCCCTCTGGGTCCCACCACAAAGCCAGAGAATAAATGGTGAAGGTGGCTGCAGTGGACAGAAAAATCAATGCCTGTTTATACAGACATGACAGTCCTGGAGCCCCTGCAATCGGCCCAGCCGCCTGCCTGCTCTCCCACGCACTTTTCCATTCTCCTGCTTTATTTCTCTCTCTGTCACACCAAAACTGTCTCCTCTAACCTCTTGGAAAGGTGAGAATAGACACTCAGGTGGTCCTACATTTGTTTTCTCTGCTGCTTTACTACTGTAAATCCCAGTGCTGCTGTAATCCCATTTCTTTCACTCAGTGCTGTCTAATGTTAAAGGGCTTTGACTTGAGTTTATTACTTAGAATTTAATTGTATACATACTGTACATTACTTTTCAAAAGTTTGGGGTCAGTAAGATTTTTTTTTACATAAAAAAGTCATAATATTGTTATAATTACTATAATTTTTATTAAATAAATGTAGCCGTAGTAAAATAATTATTTAAAAAAAATATCTTTTGAAGGGAAGTGTATTGTGTTTATATAGAGATTTTTGCCATTGTGTTGTAAAATATTATTCAAGTAAATATTTTCTAGAATGGTGTTTCTCAACCAGTGGTTAATAGCCTTACCTTTTACTGTTTATTCATGAGTTTTATTCATGTTCTTACAATTTATTTATATGTTAAGTAATGTGTGACAGTGATTATGTGTGTCAACTATGTGTGAGAAACAAAATGGCTTGATTCAAATTCCTAAACAATTGGGTCACAGCTTAATGACCATGGGACCCAGATTGGTCCCATGGCCAAACCAGTTGAGAACCACTGACCTGTAAAGTATTTACTGTTTATTTTGGTTTATATTGTTTGTAATATAAGTTTTAAAGTATTTGTATACGTTTTTTTCCATTTTTTTCTATACACTATTAGGGTAAATGTTAGATGTATAAACCTTTAAAACCTTGAACATATATATATATATATATATATATATATATATATATATATATATATATATATATATATATATATATATATATATATATATATATATATATATATATATATATATTTCATTTCAAACTAGTCTGTGAATTTAATTAAAACGTTCTAATTAATCTTCATTAATCTCTGATGTTCAACCAATCTTTAAATTTTTTTAAACATATCTGATCAGTTTAAAAGGGAACATTTACAGTCCTAAAATGCACATTTTATAAAATATTTATTTCCTCCTCAAATTTTCCATGAATCCTCAGTCATCCCCTTGCAGATTTCGGGGTGTTCCCTAAATGTTAGTGTAAAAACCTCTGAACTAGCACTGAAAAAATGGACTGCTAAATTGTCCACAATAAACCCGGGAACATTTATTAATAAAGTAAATAGAGTCAGTTTAGATCTACCTGTAGGCTACACACTGAAAACAATCAAATAAAATGAAAAGCAAAATTGGAATAACATTTTTCTTAATGATAAAATGTATAAAATCAATATCGTTGAGCTGCTGTCCTTGATTAATGCAAATCTGAGCAGAGAGATGACTTGTGTGTGAAAGAGCTCTAATGCTCCTCTGTAATAAATGCGTCCGTAAATCCGTCTGAGCAGTGATGCAATACCAGGCAGACGTGCCATAATTAGGCTTTTTACTTTCATTTGTTTTGTTTTCCATCATTCGCCGTCGCCGGACCGTTCGGTGGAAAAGAGGGGGTGGAATCTCTTTGGAGATACAGTACAGTGCACTTGTGTTGTATAAGCTAATAAATACGGAGCGCATATTTAATGTGTGTGATGTACAGGCATCTGTGTGTGTGTTTAGAGATGGAAACTTTCCTCAATCACAGCGTGTGTAAAGTGTCAACAATTTGCTTGAGCATAAAAAGCAATTCTGGGTAAATCGTATCAACCAGGATTCCTCTCTTCTCCTCTTGTGTGATTAGCTGCTATTACAGTTTCCAGTGGAGGATACAACAGCTGCAGCGACTGAGGAATTACTGTAGTAATGGGAGCATATGCTTTAACATGACTGCCTCTTCTCTCTCTACACTATTTTCCATCACCATGTACTGTATCTTCCTCAATTTCTTAGTTACTGTGCTTTTTTCTTCTTTGTGCGCACACTAAAGCATCCCGTATCTTCAATCTGTCATCAGTGACGTGAGAAGCTTCATTCTCACAGGTCCTTTTGTCAAAATATAGAACCAGGTTATAAATATTCAGCAGACACCATTAGAGGCTTTCTACGAATGAAACATATTCACTGTAAATGTATGCATCGATTTGTCTATTTAGCATAGATTTATTTGTTGAGTAATTCAGTTGTACAAATAGTTTTTTTGTCTATAAGTACTGTAAAAACCTAAAAATATTTAGTGACTGGTTATGTGAGATTAGCGATCAGCAATTAGCTTACTAAAATTTCAAACCTATTAAACTGTAGATTAATGAATTGAAAAGTATTTTGGCTCAAATGGAAATACATTAATGTATCTTACAACAAATTTTGGAGCTGGTTCAGCAGTGTAATGTTACAGTACGTTCACACATTTTGCAGATGCTTAATTTAAAGCATTTTCCCTTAAATTGAATGTTACCTTGATGTTGCAATACTTTGACTTGGGCTTTCAATTGTTTTTGTGTTTTTAAAGTTGGTATGAAACTGAAGTTGCGATAGTCTATCATTCCCTATTATGACGTAAATCTGAGAGAAATAGCTTCTCAAACAAGAAAAACTGTAGGACTTTGATTGGGACGTGTCACTGTTGTCGTTTGCTGCATTTTCAGAGAAGAGATGTCTCTCAGTTCATTTATATTTTTTTACATTATATACTTTACACAAAGCCCAAGTCAAAGTATCGTAACTTTGAGGTAATAGATTCAATTTAAGGGAAAATGCTTTAGATTTTAGATTTAACATCTGCAAAATGTGTGAACGTACTGTAACATTACACTGCTGTCCCAGCTCCAAAAATTGTTGTAAGATACATTAATGTATTTCCATTTGAGCCAAAATACTTTTCATTTCATTAATGAAAAGTAGTTTCCACTTTTACTCCTTTGAAAAGGAAGTTCCACTCTGAGGTGGTGGAACAGATATGGAGAGTGTTCGACCTGGTCCAAGTGGATCTGTTTGCATCTCGAGAGACTCACTGTCCACTCTGGTTCTCCCTCACCCATCCAGGTCCTCTCGGACTGGATGCTATGGTTTAGATCAGGGGTGGGCAAACTACGGCCCGCGGGCCATATCCGGCCCGTTGGGCTTTTTAATCCGGCCTGCCGAACTTGCCGAACCTGTATTAAACCTCCTTCATTTTACATTTCCCTGTAATGTCACTCTGTCGCGGCTGCAAGTGGCAGTGGCGCTGAAGCTTTGGTGGAGAGTAGGCGTGTGTCGCAAACCCCTCTACACCCCTCTTTATGGCGTTAATTCGTGCTAAAAAGGAACGAGCGCAAAACTGATGTTTGCGCACGCATAAATTACATCCGTAAGCTGAAAACAGAGCTACACGTAATTACGGGTACCCGCGAGCTCATTTTAATCACTCGCGCGCGCGTCACATCTAATCTGCGCGCGCGTGAACATTCACCCGCTCTCGAATGCTGTTTTTGCTCGCGCAAGCACTTTTATTTTTGTCAGTCTCGGGGCGGGGCTTACTCTTGTAATAGTAACATCAAACGTCATTGGTTAGTTCCCTTTTTTCCAGAGGTCAGTTGTGATTGGACGCCTGTGATTGTCAATCTAGAGCTGAGGCAAATATACGATTCAGTCACATTGCTTATTATGGTTTTTCTGTCGATTAAATTGTATTAATATTGTTTTGTTGTAATTTCACGTGTCCCAGTCAAGTGATTTAAGACCAAACTATACTTTATACAGGTTTTCTAGGATTTCTTATAAGTAAATGCACAGGTATGACCTTCACCCCGGCCCCTCTGTCAATTTTAAGAAACCAATGTGGCCTGCGAGATAAATAGTTTGCCCACCCCTGGTTTAGATGCTATTTTACTCATTCCTAGTTCGCCGGGTTGCCCAGCCCTTTGGCAACTCGAGCACACATAACTAGGTGTATGCCAAAGCCCTAAAATGTTTGGGCTGGTCCTTACTGCACACATTTGTAGGTTCCACGACCTAGACTTGGACTGTACGCCAAGGGCACAGGTGTTGTCGTCCTTGTACGATTTCACATTAGACTGTCACTTGTCATTATGGCGGCATGGGCATTAGTGTTCTGTGCGCCATTTCCAGTCTGTGCGCCGTATCTTCATCCAGATGGTGCAAAGAACGCGACAGCAGATGTAAAACCCAGCATTGCAATGTTCACAGCGTAAAGTAATATCTGGTACGTCCATAAAAATGGATTTTGAATTTGATGAGAGTAGATGAAAACAATGATCTGGTAACATACATTCTGAATGTGGTATAGCATTTCTATCTGGAATTGTAGGAGACATTCTGGAATTCTAGGAATGTGCGAACTCAATTGCTAGAGGAACGAAGGGTCTTCAATTAACAAAAAAACAGAATACGAACAAAAACTTCCCAGAGGGTGGAAAATAGGACTTACTAGGCAAGACTGTGTAGATCATGAACCCATCTCCAATCGGACCAAATTAGACTTAATATTAGACTTGAATTATCAATATAATAATCAAACTATCAATCAATCAAATCGATCAATAATCAAAACTTAACACTTAATATTCATCAATTAATTTGACTGCTCTTTTAAGGCTGCTGTTCAGCCAAACAAACTTTGTTTATAATTGTTTTCATGTGACCACTGCAAGGCTGCTTTGAAACAATCTGTATTGTAAAAAGCGCTATATAAGTAAAGGTGACTTGACTTGACTGACTAGAACAAGACAAGGTTGGGATAAGGCACGAAAACCGACAAGGCACAAGAAGTGACAACAAAGCGACACAGGACAGCAAACTTGAAGGGATTAAATAGACACAGGAGGAAGGGTAATTGATCGGGAAACAGCTGGGACAAATCAAAGATAAACAGGAGAACAAAGTGGGTGGGGTTCTCAATGACAAGACACGAACACGCAGCCAATGCGAACGCGCATCGCTGCGTGTTCACATAAAACAAGAGACAGCATGCAGCTGGTGAAAATCAAACTGCGTGCGACACAAAAACACAACATGAAAGCACACGGCCGATGTAAACACAAAGTGCGTGCTCCAACAATGGGCTACGGGAAACGCTTGGGGAATGCCTTAGCATATCATCTCGTGAAGCACTATTGAATCCATTGAATGAGTGTGAATGCATGTTGTGGGCCGGTGACATCCCAAACCAGGATGACAAAGGTGCGCCGAAAACCAGAAGAGGCAGCTTAGATGACTGTCTGAAGTAAGCCCGGAAGACACAGCGGATAGTAGGAACTATAGTCACGCAGCATCACTAGGAGAACGATGTACTAACGCCACCTCAGTGATGAAGGCTGACATATGCTCACTATGAGAGCACCCGCATCCCATGAGCGTAGTTGATGTCTAACCGATAGAACCTCCGAAATGTTAAGTTCCTGGTCATGGTCAACAAAGTGGGAGAAGACAGAATACCAGCAGTACAACAGAATGTACCATAAGCCTTTGGGTGAGTTGTTTGGCCTGGGGTGCGGAAAGCCATCCCACGTGCAAACTATAGGAACCAAGGGGCTACAGACGAAGCTGTAGACCCCTAATCTCTTTAGCATGGTAGCAAGAAAGAAGAGAGTCTTTAGAGAGAGAAACTCAGTGTGAATCTCCTCAAAGGGTAAAAAGGGGCCTGGGACCAGCCCAGTGTGACAGGTCCCATGCCGGCTTAGTTGTACTGCAGGGCTCAGCAACTTGTAGGTCGATAGTAATGAACCAGTCCTCAGATCTGATCTGAGTCACAATCTGTTTTCGCATTACTTAGCGGTAGAGAAGACGCAGGTCTAACAGGTCGAACAATCAAGTAATGTCTGTAGAATCCGGACTCTCTGTCCGAGAGGCGTACATGCTCTATGGCCCCTTTCCTTAGCAGAGAGTTTACTTCTTGTCCCATCACCAGAGCCCCATCACGGGGCAGGCCGGTGGACGGTGGACGGTGGACGGTGAAGTAGTGCTGTAGAGTCGGCATAACAATGACAGAAAGTGTGTATGATGGGACCAAGTGAATATGAATGAAATATATGGTGTATATGAAGAAAATAAGGGGTCCAAGAACTGAACCCTGAGGAACCCCAGTGATCAGTTGACATTCTTTGGAGATCTCCCTGTACCACACAACCCTGAAAGACCTATCTGTGAGATAAGATTCAAACGTTCCTGTGATGCTCAATGACGAGAGGGTGGACAGAAGAATCTGATTGTTAACAATGTCAAAGGCAGCAGATAAATCCAAGAGAATAAGAACTCATGATTTGGAATCAGCTTTTGCAAACCTTAGAGCTTCAGTGACTGACAGTAATGCAGTCTCAGTCCCTTCTTGAAGCCAGACTGGTTGATGTCCAATTGGTTATTCTGTGAAAGGAAAGATGATACCTGGTTGAAAACAACATGTTAGAGTGTTTTGCTATGAATGCTAGGAGAGAGACAGTGATGCGTTTAATGCGTTGTTTAAACGCAAGTGATGCGTTTAATGTGGATTTTTTCAGCAGTGTGCATACCCAATCCTGCTTAAATGTGGAGAGATGTGTTGATGATGTGAGTGAGTGCTGGTATAAGGGTAGGAAAGATGGCTTGTAGAAGATGTGAAGAGATGGGATCTAAAGTGCAGGTGCAGAAGAGGAGAAGAGAAGACGTGTGGTTGCATCATTGTTTGGTCTGTGTTCCTGTGTGGAGCCAAGAACTGATTGCTGATAGTTCTTGTTGTGTTAATGAAGAAATTGGCAAGATAATTAGTAGTTAAAGAGGTTAAGGGTGACGGCAGAGGAGGACAGAGGAGAGAGTTGAATGTTTTAAATGTGAAGATTTAGCAGTGTGGAATTCAGTAGAAAAGGTCAAGAGCATATATTGATAAATACTCAGCTCAGATGTGTCTTTTAATTTGTGCCATTTTCTTTAAACTGCCCTTAGTTTCATGAAGAACATCAGTTAACCAAAGGTTAGATGGAGTATCACGCGCTGGCCTGAAGAGAGTGGACAGATAGACATGGCTAGACATGAAGTTAAAGTGGTGCATAACATTTCTGTTACAGTATTCACATCCAGAGATGAGAATTGTTTGAGTAGAGGAAGAGAAGATGAAGCAACAGAGGAAAGATGGGAAGGAGAAAGATTTTGTCTGAAAGTGACTGGTAGAGGGATTAGTGGTGCAGAAGTAGTAAGTTGTAGATTAAATGTAATGAAGAAATGTTCAGAAACATGCAAAGGTTTTATCAGAACGTTTTCTGCAATGCAGTTATGTGTGTAGATTAAGTCGAGTTGGTTGCCCAATTTGTGAGTAACTGTGGTGATGAGTAATTTAAGATCAAATGAGGGGAATTCTGTAGTGTAAGGCTTCTCCAAGTGAATGTTGAAATGACCAAAGACTACAAGTGGAGTAGTTCCTCATTGAATGAGGTCAACAGCATATCCAGCTCCTCAAAGATGCCCAGCTGACCTAGAGGGCAGCAGATTACGGCAATGTGGATTTTGGCAGGAGTTGAAACTGTAATAGCATGAGATTCAAACTAAATTTACCTGCAAAGAGAAGAGTGAGTAGAGTATTTCCATTTGCTAGAATATATATTGAGAATAGAATTGGTTACTAAGACTGTGAAAAATTAACTTAGTTGACTGCTGACTGACCGCTCTAGAGATCCACATCTCCACAAATGGAGAGAGGTGCATTAGAAAAGGAACTAATAGGAAGCAAGTTATGAACTTTGAGCTTCCTTCTGCATGTGATGGCAGAGCGTTGTTGAGAGGCAACGGGAACGCACTGAAAGCACATGTTAAACAGGAGAAAGAAGAGTAGGGGAAAATTGAGAATAGAAAAGGGATGTGGAAGAAAACCTAAGAGCCTTGCCCGTGTCTTTGCTCGGTGGCGTCACACAGGTAGAGTCGCAGGTCTTTACCCGATTCGGTCTTCACACAAGGAGGGTGAACGCTTCCGCTGATAAATGTACTGCTTCAGTGGAAACAGTAAATTGCCACGTACTCAAATTATCACCCCTCAGAACAGTGATTACTTAAAATCAAATGAAGCTTTCCTGCAGTTCAATCAGTAGAGCATTGGCGCTTGCAATGCCCAGATCATGGGTTTGATTCCCAGGGAAAGCAAGAACTTATTAGAATATCAATGTGTTTTTTGCTTTGGATAAAAGCGTCTGCCAAATGCATAAATGTAAATTAGAGCCGACTTAAGTGCAATTCAAAATTAATCCTCCTTGCTAACAGATACTACAATGCACAAATTAACAGAACTAGGTATGTAAACAAACACACGCTCTTAGATTCCAGTGACAATCACTTGTTTCTGATTCCTTTGTTGTTGTTGTTGTTTTTTATTTTACATAATCACACTAAATTACTGTGTTAAATTGACAGCCCTAAACAGTACATAGTGACTGACACATTCCCTTTGTGTGTATTTTCTTGTATAATGTACCATATTTTTGTTTCTGATTAATCTAAACAGTTTTTTTTTTACAGTGTATTAACACAATCATCACAGCACAGTTAGATGAGGTTTGTTTATTATAACCCCAAGGAGGCTGTTTTTAGTCATCTGAGTGTATTTGCATGCACATTAGTGACAGAGATAAGTTGAGGGCTTGTTTATGTGCATTATGTGTGTGGTATATTTTTGTGCACTAGAGAGGTTCAATGTGTGTAAGTATGTGACAGAAAGAGGTTGAGCGCTTGAGTGTATTTATACACGATACGTGCGTGTTTGTGTGTGTACGTGCTTATGTTCATGCATGCAGTGTGCATGGGTGTGTGTGTGTGTGTGTGTGTGTGTGTGTGTACCTGCTGTGAACTGTGAGGGTCATTTGTAACTCATTCTGATTAATGGTAGTTTGAGCTGAATAAATGAATGAGATGCAGAGAACAGTCAGTCTCACGGTGAGCTCGCAGCTCCACTCAGCACCGTGGGATTGCTTCCTGTCCACAGCTCCACAATTGATTTCCTCATTGCTTCAATTTGTCGCTTAATCTACTGATATGTTGATAAATTTTTCACACTTTGTCAATTAATTTTCTTGAAAAATGAGGCTCAAAATGGCGAGCGCATCAATACAGCTGGGCAGCGATTCTGTGACAAAATTAAGTGATAAAATTAATTGTCCCCCATCTTTTTCCTGTGAAAACAGAACTAATGAGAGTAGCAATTAGACTCACATGTGCTCTCTTCAGGGGGGTTGGGGGTAAAAGAAAAACAATAAAAAAAAACAAGAGAAAGAGACTTTAAATAAAAAAACTGAAATATGAAAGTCGGTGTCTTGAAACGGCTGCCTGTAAAGAGGAGCTTTATCCCTAAAATTAGGCATTTCATAGTCAAAGTTGCTGACCGATTTTATTTATTTATATATTTATTTTTGCATAGAAAATATTTCATATTATGGTAAATGCATAAGCTTTAAATAGATCATCTTTGTCCTTTCTGCTATTTTTCAAGTCAGACGATCTCTCAGCATGTCAGGACATTTGCTAGTGAAAGACTGTTTGACATAAGCTAGTGACAGGAATACTAACAAATAGCTATTTTTCAGCCGTGAAAGACAAAATTAACCAACAAGCCTTCCTTTAGCTCAAACAGTAGAGCAGGGCACTAGCAACTCCAAAGTCATGGGTTTGATTCGCATAGAAAGCAAGAATATAATAAGAAATAAAATGCAAAGTAAGTTGATTTGAATAAAAGGTGCATAACAAAAGATAATTTAATATCCTGTTTTTATTTAAAAAAAGGCACGTTACGGATTTCAAATGAGTTTTAAATAGCATTATGTGTCATAAAGTTAATATATTGTGCTTAATTTTATTTTGAAAAGGGCATAGTGTCTGTCGATCTGAGGTTCTGTTGTGTAAATATGGTGATTTCACAATAGTTTGTGTAAGAAGGTCTGTAAGTGGCCCCTCTCTCTTAGCCCACCTGGACAACGAAGCAGACAGCGATGGCCACGCTATCGAACCGCAGCTGAAAAGCCTGCACTCATGTAATTTATTGTCAGTGTTTCCTTCACAGGAATAATTGTGGCGACTGGCTGTAGATCAATAGTGTATAGATTTTCAGACACAGGGTCTTGTAGCACCTCTGTGTAAATGGGGGGAGTGGAGACAATGTGACCGAACCGTAATGGACGAGTGAAGGAGAGTGGATTCACACGTGCTCATCCTCAAAAGAACACTGTCAAAAATTAGACGATTGTGCATGTAATGGTGTGAAACAGTATCCTGTGCTCTGAAACTTTTCTCTAAAAATGGCCTCCTTCATCTACGGCATCAGTGTAGCACTAGTTTTGTGATTGCAGCAGAGGCAGACAAATCCACTAAGGAGTCTTTAACAGGAAATGGATAAGAGGTGTGCACACTGGATTTAAGGGTCCCCGGTGGACTCAAGCAGCCTGGAACAGCCACTTTCTTGAACAGAAACAGCTGCCGTGTGGACTGGCTGCAGGCCTCACAAATCGTTGCAAACAGCAGCACACAACATCGTATTGTTCTGGGACATAAACGCATCAGCCTTGATTCAAACAGCACGTAGTGCAGTTAAATTCTGGAAGCAGAACAGATTGTGTCCAGATGAAGTCGCTTTAAATTATTTATCTGATTGGCTGTGTGCAAGGGTTTTGTATACCCTGATGAATAGGCTAGCATAAACTAGCATAGATGGTCACCATTATGTGTTGTGTTTTAGATGCTAGTTTCCAACTCCAGGCTCAACCAGCAGCACATCCTTGGTTGCACAGCTTCAGCAGATAAGATGTTTACCCAGGAGTGTCTGTGTGTGTGTGTACACACACTGCTCAAAAAAGTTAAGGGAACACTTAATCATCACAGTATAGTTAGTTAAACTTCAGAGACACAAATCTGTTCAATTAGGAAGCATAAGTAATAGTGAATAAAAGTGACAACAGTTGCACTGGGGAGGCAACAGAAAGACAATCACCAAAAAGCGATTTTGCACATGATGGCCATAAACAATTGCTTTCTCCTTATTCTTCCTGACTGTTTTGTCTTTAGTTGTGTGTATTGTTTGTCTGTCATTAGTTCTGTGTATTGTTAGTGAGGCAGTACCTGCAACCTACTCAGGTTGCACAGGTAGTCCTGCTCCTCCAGGAAGGCACATCCATACGTGTCATTGCAAGGGGGTTTGGTGTGTCTCCAAACACAGTTTCATGAGCATGGAGATACCAGGATACAGGCAGCTACATGATACACAGGGATGTACAAGGTCAACAACCCAATAGCTGGTCCGGAATCTGCTCCTTTGTGCGAGGAGGAACAGGAAAAGCAGGCTTCTGGTATGCATGTTTCTGACCAAAATGTCAGAAATAGACTTCATGAAGATGGCAGGAATGCCCAATGTCCTCTTGTGGGACCTGTTCACAGCTCAGCAGTGTGCAGCTCGAATACCAGACTTTGGACACCAGAATTGGCTATTCAGGCATTGTCACCTTGTTCTTTTATTTACAAAAATTAAGCTTGTTGTAATGGGATTTATATGCAATTTGGGCGGATTTTTCATCCAAAAACAAGCCAAATTTTTATCGACCAGCCCAATGCATTTTTTTCTGGTCGGACGTGACCAAAAGGAGCCCAATTGGGTGGGAACCCGCCCGGGAACCCGCCCAATCTGGCAACACTGTCCCAGGAGGTCTCCCATCCAGCTACTAACCAGGCTCAACCTGGATGATTGCTTACTCTCATGACACATGGCAACACAGCTAAAATTATTCTTAATATACCTCTTTTTGAAAGTAGTGTATATTTACCTCTTGAAACATGCATCACAAGCATCCATAAGAGCTGTGAGTCTGTTTTGTGTTGAAAGACACAACATGCTATCTATCTATCTATCTATCTATCTATCTATCTATCTATCTATCTATCTATCTATCTATCTATCTATCTATCTATCTATCTATCTATCTATCTATCTATCTATCTATCTATCTATCTATCTATCTATCTATCTATCTATCTATCTATCTGTCTGTCTGTCTGTCTGTCTAATAAACGCTGCCTTGGAGAGAATATAAGACTTCTTTGAAAAATTAATATTTAATATTTGAAAAATATAATGTTATAATATAATGTTCAACTTAAAAAAAAGTATAATAGACAAAAAGATATGTATGTATTGCTCGTTTCTTGACTAAAACAATTGAAAGAAAAACAACTCAAAGGGGTATGGTGCTTCTGAACCAGATTGGACCATCATGGAGATTAATTTTTCAGCAGAGTATCTTATATTATCCTAAAATATTTGCTAGTCAACCACCAGCAGTTTGCAGTTCTCCTAAAACTATTTCCTGTGAGAGTGTGTTGAGGGTCCTCTGCCACTCGCCTCATTTTCTTTTTCTCCTGAAGTACTCACTGAGCGTGCCATTAAGCATAGGTGTCTGTTTTAAAAATGAATCCCTCTCCTTCTGCTGAGACTTGTTACCTCAATAATTCAGAGCCTGAGAGAGGTGCATTATGGGCCTGATGTAGATGTGACATGAGTAGACCCGAGACAGTGACGATAATTGATATGATAATGGGGCTTGAGGAACAGGAACAACAGCAACAAATAATAATTAAAGTATGAATAAATGATGGAGGTAAAACTGTTGGTGCAGAGGAGTAACACAGCACTCACAGATGGGACGGGATGTGTCGACGTCTCTCAGCAGGTTTGCTGGGACTCTGTTGTGTGTGTGTGTAAGAGAATGTGAGACTTGGATGGATGACATACAGTGGTGCCTCAACATGTGAGCCTTTATGATGCGTTTTTATGTTTCACAGCCCTGGAACGTAAACTAGAATGTGATTTGTACGGTATGTTATATCAGGGCTGCTTTTACTGCTAATAATATATCAGTCTTCTTTTCCTGTCACTGTTCTATGGAAAATTGTCTGATGCTGCACAAGTTAACTTTCTCTAGAAAGGATCAGAATTCAAGGAAAATTAGGAGAAATCGTATAAAGTTTTTGCCACTTTACATTAAGTTCCCATTAGTTATTACATAAACTAACATTAACATTAACTAATTAAATACTTATTAATTTAGTTAATGTTAGTTAATAAAAAATGGTCCATTAAATAAATTTAACAGATTCATCTGTTGATCGAAAATCTTTATTAGTAAATGTTGAAATTAACATGCTTTAGAAGTGTTTTTTCATTGTTAGTTTACGTTAACTAATCTTGTTAACTAATGTAAACAAACAGAATGTTATTGTAATGAGTTACCAAAATTAGTTTTTTACTTTGACCTAATTTTAAGACATGATTGGTCATGTGATCTCAAATGGCAGCCTCTACGAATTGAGCGATCACTTTAAAGGGGACTTATTTTGCAAATTTTAAACACTGATGTGTTTTCAACAGTGTAAATTAACAACCAGCCTTTAATGGTAAAAATACACCCATTCTTTTTTTTATAATCCCATACATCTGAAGCAGTGTCTGAAAATACGCCATTCCAGATTTCCCACTATGACAATCTACCCTATTAGCATAGATTCCGCCCTGAGTGAGTTGCACATATGTCATATTTATATCTTCAATATAGTACCTATTGATATAATGCCTGCGCCACATAAACATTACAAAATGAACATGAGTGTCTCCAAAGACTACCAGCATCTGAGCCACTGAGGACAGAGTGGAGGAATTTCATTTAACAAGGAAATGTTTAGAAGTTTTATGTTTGTGCAAATTATTTTAAAATTGATTATTTTTCATTATATTATTTGCTTTGCAAATGAGGGTCAGTTTGATTCTGGATTTCCACAAACATGTATTCTGAAAGATACTAAGATACAAATACAATTCCCACATGAGCACCTTTACAATTTGCACTTGATCCTGACGAAACATGCTAATAGATGAGTTGAATAAAGTTAACTTCACAACAACTACCTAAATTCATCAAATGACCATTCAGAAACGTATCATGTTACATTCTAAAATTCTAAAACTTCTGCTTGAGTCTCTCCATCTGTGTCTGACTTCAGTTTGAACATATAAGAGTAAACACTGCTACTGACAATTTCTGACATTTTGGCTGTGTGAGATTCTCCGTTTTTTTTGTTGCTAGACAGTCTAAAGCCCCAGCTGTAAAGTCTCTACCCTCTTCTGGAGAGGGGCAGGGAGAAGCACGTCATTTGCTTTTAAAGGTACACACGCAAAAACGGCGTGTTTTTGTTCACACGCAAATAGGGGGAAATTGAACATGCTATAATGAGTTATCTGGGTATTTTGAGCAGAAACTTCAGACACATTCTGGGGACGCCACAGACCATATTCTTATAAAATGGGGGCAAACTAGATCTCCTTTAGAATGACACAGCTGTTTTAGGCCGCTGTTAGGTATGGAGTTTCCATCTCATAGGTATTTTTTGTTACGTAGGAGCAAGGATGAGAGGCAAGAATCCAAGTGCGGTAAAAATTTTTTTAAAAATAAAATGCAAAACAAGGAACAAGATGATCAGAAAAGGGATGAGAATGCAACATGCTTACACACCTGCAAAGACAATGACTGACAACAGACTACTGTAACACAGGGGTATATATACACAAGATATCAAGAGGATAATGAGGAACAGATGAGGGTTATGAATTACAAGGGTAACTATGACAACAAACAATGTTGCGCTGGAACCAAACCAACACACCTGTCTGTAATTATCAAGTGTACCTTAAAATCTTAATTACCTGGTTCAGTTGTGTTTGATCAAGGTTGGAGCTGAACTTTGCAGAAAGGTAGATCTCCAGGAGCTGACAGGAGCTGAGGAAACACAATGAGGATATTTTAATTAAATATTGAGAAACTGATGTTTCTGTCCCTGCATTGATAGTCTATGCAACTACCACTTTCACACTTCAATAGGTTCATAAAGAAATTGTAAAAGTAATCCGTATGAGTCAAGGGATTTAGTCAAAACTTTCTGAAGAGACATGATCGCTTATTTGATTAACAGATTTAATTTAGGCTTTTATTCACATATAAACAATTATCAACTCACAAATCAGTTTTGGTAAACGGAAGCTCAAGCACGCTTGCTTGATGTGCAAGATCCAGTGAGGTTCTGTTTATGTTTGCTGAATAATCATTAAATGTGAATAAAAGCCTAAATTCAATCTGTTTATCATATATAGTGGTTGTGTCTCATCAGAAAATTTGCACTAAACTACTTCATTAATATGGATTAGTTTTGCTATCAGTTTTTACGACAGTTTTTTCATTTGTGTTTTGAGGATAAATGAAAGTCTTATGGGTTTGGAACGTCATGAGGATGAGTAATTGATGACAACTTTTTCATTTTTTGGTGAACTAACCCTTTAATTTTGCCTGAATACATGGCTACGTTTGAGTGATAATCAAACATGCTTTTTGCCTGAATAATGGTGTAGTTACAGTATCTACCAGCAGGGGCTAACTGTCAAAACTAACTAGCCAAACCTAGATAAAAATAAGTAAATCAATAAGAAAAATGTGTACTCAAATTTATTTTTCTTTTGCCTTTTAAGATCTAAGATTACAAGAACTTCAAGTATGCAGGTCAATTTTTTTAACATTTTTATATGAATACAGCCAGTGTTTAAAGAGTCTACATTGCAAGTGTTTTAGCATGTAAAAACCCTTTTAACAGAACTAATGTAGCATTCAGCCTCGACCTCTCTTTCCCTCCTTCTCTTCATTGCATAGACAGATGCATGAGATAGTGTGAGAGAGGGAGTTTAAAAAAAAGTTGAGATCTGCATAAAAACTGTTCAAGTGCGTAAAGCAGCCCCATCTGGAAGGCATCGAACAGGAATGAAGTTGTACAAAACCATTCCATTGATAATAAAGCTAATTTTTATGGCTCTGACAAGTATGTAATTATGTTCAGTGGCGCTTTTCAGATTTTATCACAGTCAATAAAGCGCGGTGGTAATTTCATTCCCATTTGACATATTTACATGGCAACATTTGACTGGGAGAATTAGTAACCACGAAAGGCTTGATAGATATGTTTTAATGATCTGTGACCTCTCATCTGTTTCCTGCCTGTCCCCGGGGAAAGCAACTTCCTGTTTGACCTCTGTCCACATGTCGTCCCCTGCAAACAGCAGCTGGGTGCAGGTAAATCACGTGCATGCCCCCTCCTCCTCTAAGAGAATCATGTGTTTTGTGTGCTAAGTAGGGTTTGGGGTAATACAATGATTTAGGACTGCCATATAAAGTTTAACTACTTCAAGAACATCTGAGATTAATTTCAGCATCAACACAGATGTGTCCATAGAATATCCTTGGTGTAGTCTTGCAGAGTTAAGACTGAAGACTGTTCATTGTGGTTAGCTTTTGCACAATTAGCAAAACAGTTGGATGCTAACAAGTTGTTTCCCTTGATATTTTCAGGGGTTTCAGAAGGAATAGGGAATGTATTTTTTAGCACTTTGATTATTACTATTATATACATATATATATATATATAGAGATGGTAAGAACCTTTTTTGACGTTTATACATTTTTATTTTATAACAAAATTAAAAAATAAATGGTGGAAAAAATTTGCTTTGGGATGACAACATTATAAAAGCAGTAACATCAAACTTGTTTTTTTGCACAAGGTTTGATTCTTTACATCATATATACGTATATATATATATATATATATATATATATATATATATATATATATATATATATATATATGTATATATGTGTGTCTGTGTGTGTGTGTGTGTGTGTGTGTGTGTGTGTGTGTGTTTGTGTTTAAACAAGTTTAATTTGTTAAATAACATTTAAAAGTATTTAAAGTCGTTTGTAAATGTGTAAATACAGTGATGGCCAAAATTGTTGGCACCCCAGAAATTTTTCCAGAAAATCAAGTATTGCTCATAGAAAAGTATTGCATTAACACATGTGTTGCTATACACATGTTTATTCTCTTTGTGTGTATTGGAACAAAAAAAAAAGAAAGAAGCTAATTTAACATAATTTCACACAAAGCTCCAATTTTCCAACAAACAAACATGATCATGATATAGACATAATTTCAGGTCAGAAGTCAGATTGACATTGGGACACTCAAAACATTTAATCTAGTTTGCTTCTTTTTAATCTTATAGTCTGGAATTTTGTTCACAACTGAAATAATATCAAGGATGATATTCAGGGTTAATTTGTGCCACTAATACATTTAGAGTTGCAAAATTTCACCAAGAAATTCACAAAAATTCTAAATTTTTGCATAATTGTATTGAAAAATTATTTATTTCAACCAGTAAGGATATAGTCATGAAAGGGCAAGAAATGTAACTATAATTGTTCGTATCAAAGTATATTTTAAATGTAATACAGTATTTTTACAGTATTTGCTAATGTAGATACTGTAAAAGTATGGCTGATGAAAGGGGTACTTGAGTCTTACTGATGGGCCTGTTGGGGTCCAAAAGCCAAAAAATGGTTGGGAAAAGGCTGTTTTAGAGTGTTTGAAGCACAGGACAATCAGTGTCGGCCCATCTCAGTTAGCATATCCCAGCGGCCATCTTGCCTGCTACCTCTCTGCAGTGCAACATTAGCACTAGCTCATTGACCCCCACCTGGGGGGCCACCGCAGGAGTTGATGGCAATGTGTGTGTATGTATGATCATCCCATAGCCCACCGCTGAGAGGCAGAATCAGGTCCATGCCGTTAAAAGACCATCAAAAGCAGCTGTAATTACGCAGGAAATTGGCAGTGAAATTGAAAAACTTTGACCGGTGTGGCACTTCCTCTTCCTGAGATCCCTCTAGTGTGACAATCGCATTTGAAACCGCTGATAAAGAAAGGGCTTGATGGCAAAAATCAAGAGGAGACGCGGCAAGGTGCATCGTAGCCCACATTGATGCCGTTTTGCCCTCTGCTATCCATTATCACCTTCTAGCACTTTATAGCGTCTCAGTTCTTTGTTGATAGATCATTTCGGGATATTTAGCAAATTGCCACATTTACAACTTTCAAATTCAATTTCCGAATGGCTAGCTGGAAAATAGATTTAAATGGGCATCATCTAGCATGATATGGTGGTCCGGGATTCATCTGGCTGCACAGTGGAGCACACACACACTCACACGTGTGCGTGCACTCAGAATTAAAAAGCCAGCCGATGTCAATGTTTACACCCGCTAACATTTTTCTGATCTTGGGGTGGTCCACTCAGGCATAGTTTATGAGCATTACGCCTGTCAGAGGGACATTCGTAGTTGCTAAGTAATGCAGCATGTCAATAATAATGAAGCGATGACATCCTCAGGAATGACCATGGACAAACACGCGCACAGCCATTGTTCTAATGATCCGACGTCCATCTCCATAATCAGACTGAAGCCCCTCACTGTGTGCCCAGACGCTTGCTGTGATGCTTTTGCAGCTGACTGATTGATTGAATATGAAGTAATGAGGGTTTCTCGGCTCTCTCCTGTTCATCTAAAATTCCACATTGGAAATCAAATGGAAATTTTATGCAATGAGATGGATTAATGGAATTCGCCACGCATTTTTAAGTCTTAATGTACAGCAATAATCCCCATAGGTTGTCGTAGGGAGATGGAAAGTTGGAGCTGTTTATGGGCCATTTCGGTGCATTACTGTCAGCTTGATGGACGTCACACAATATTTTTGCTCCAGTACAATTGAGCTTAAGTTTAGAGCGAGGTCCAGCAGGTCCTGGAGCACAGACAGATCAATCCCTCTCCGAAACGTTGGATTACTAATATCAGACACATTTATCTGCGCTGCATCTTCAGAGCACTCCTGCCTCGAGCCTTAAAACCTGTTCTGCCCATTCAAATGCCAAAAATTACTATTTTAGTGTTAAAGAAATGGATTTTATAGGTTTTATTCGGGAATTAAACCATTTTTAACTCTCAGAGACCAAGGCATTGATATTCATGAGGTATTATTTTTGTCACCTTTAAACATGACTTTAGGAAGCCATTAGTTAGTTTAGATTAGGCAAAACTGGTAAAATGTGGAAAAACAGTTTACATTTTTTTTGATACAATAATTAAAGTTCAAATCAAATTCAGAAACATTTTCAGCACTTTCATATTTTTTCATATATTATTTCAAATAAGTATACAGTCATGAAAAGTTATGAAATTACACTATTTTACCTTTTAAATACTGTAATGAATATACACATCATATAACACATTATATTTTAAATTTTATGTTGTAATTTTAATATTTTAATTAAAAATATTTTTTTATATCCATGACATATGATATTCATTTTATGTCCATTTAAAAACACTTGTAATAATGTTTTTTTTTTTTTTTTTTTTGTAAAATTCTTTGAATAGGCTCCATTGTGTGAGAACAATAGAAGAAAGATAATGCCCAGCATTGCATTTTGGCTTTGAATGTAATTTTTTTGTCATTTTTTTTTAAATGACATTCAAAATATCAGAGATTGAAAGCATTTTCCTATTAATCTACTAAACATACAATAAAGAAAATATTAGTTGACAAATACAAAATAAAATGTTTTTTTTCCCCCTTTTGTCAGCTACAGTTATGTATAGTTTTTACCCATATTTACTGAACGTCGGGTATTATTTAATTGCTTTGCAATTCTACTTCACTGGGTCTCTGAGCTCACGTTTAGATGTAAATTTGTGTTTTTTGAACACACTTCAATGGCCATGCCACTTCCTGTACCGTTTTTTTTTTCATACCAAGGCGGGCGGCATTTTAATTTAAAAATCATTAAGATTATTATGTGATTATTGTCTCTAATTGATGTGTCTAGTGGCTTGAATGAATGAATAAAAATTATGTCTAAGGAAACTGTGAAAACAGCAATAGTCTCATCCAATCAGCTGGCCCGGATGCCTGGGTCAAAGAGGCTTTTGTTTCCCCCTTGATGGTAAATGATATATACAGATCGTGGCAAATAAAATAGCATATTTGAAGCCCAATTAACATTTTGTTAGCCCAAGGCTGTGTGGGGCCCCAGCTGGTTGGGCTAGGTCCATGTGGGGAAATTTTACATGGGCACCAGACATCCTGATCATGTGACCAGCATTCTCATTAATCTTCTTGCATTTGTTTTAATCTCATTTAAACAGACCAATCAGCAATTAAATCAGCTGAGCCAGAATGATATAGTGTTTATTGTACAAAAAAAGGGTTGCCTGTGACCTGAAATGCTCTTGTCAGTCTAACGATATTCATAAATCTAGAGATATTTTAAATGGTATTGACACGCATGCGGTCCGCAGTTTTTCCCCTGCACTTTCTGCTGAAGTGACTTTTTTAATTTATTACAGTGTCTCCTTTTTCTTTTTTTCTCACTCTCGTCTTATTCCTCCTCATTTTCTTTCATTCCTTTGATATTTTGTGCAGGCTTATGGTACTTGTGTTTAAATATGCATGAATTTTGCATGGATAATTAACACACTTTTCTTCATTGAATGTTTATGAACTGTGTACTGATACGGTGTAATTTCAAACTAGTTGCTAAAGTCGACTCATTTAGAACCATTTACTCAGGGGCGAATGGACATTTTAGTTAAGTTCTGGGAATAGAATATGCAAGGAGTCATTTTATCCCTTTTTAGAAAAGTTTGGTAAAAACAAAACAAAAAAAAACGTTTGTTTAGAATGTTTTAATCACCAGCTTAGTGACAGAGCCCACTGCTGACCTTGTTGTGACATGCTGGTGAGGCAGAGAGAAATGCAAATGGCCTCCTTGTGTCTTCCTCTCCTCACTTCACTGATTTTTCAAACTCAGAAACACACTTTTTCAACTCTAATTAGCGGCTGCAATTCCATCCAAACAAAGAAAAGAGAAAAGAAAATTCAAAAGCGTTTCAAATGTAATTTTTGTTTCTTTTTCTGTCATCAGTTAAAAAGACAGTAACTAATCTTCACTGCATGCTTAAAGACCAGTCATGGCTTGGGAACTTAGCTAAACCAATTAATATTTTTAGTGCCTTCACCCTGATATGCAACTGACATGCAGCGACTTTTACATTCTCGGTTAATAAAAATGACAATTATGTTATTTAAAGAGTAAAACACTTGCGTGTCAATGCTCATCGCAAGGACTGGAGACTCGTAAAGTTGTAATTACAAACACTTTTACTTGGCTTTCTAAACGAGGTCTTTCCATAGACATCTCTTGCCTTAATATGAAGTTAATTATAAATGCTAAAAACTAAGTCTTAACAAATTACGCTATTTCTAAAGAAAGGCTTTTGTATTTAAAAAGCACACACACACACACACACACACACACACACACACACACACACACACACACACACACACACACACACACACACACACACACACACACACACACACACACACACACACACACACACACACACACACACATATATATATGTATTATGTCTATGCATGTGTACATATATACAAATGTGTTACCCTTAGTCCTGTTTGTCATGTCATCTGTGCACTTACTTTGAGGAATGTTACACTTCCTGTTGGTGAGGTCTATTGTCACTCCCTGTGTGTCATTTAATTTGTCACTTCCTGTGTATGACAGTGTATGACACCTGTCAGGTGTTGTTTCATTCCGGGTCCCTTCTGTGTTTCCTCTCGTGCCCTTCCTGCACCTGTCTTGTTCATCACTTTCATCGTTAGTCTTCCCAGGTGTTCGTCATTCCCTTGTGTATTTGACCCTCTTGCATTTCCCTTGTCTTTGTTGGCTGTTGACGTTGTCTTTTTTGACTCTGTCTTGTTCATGCTTAGTGTGTGGATTTCGTCAGTCTGCAGTCTTGTCTCCGTGGTCCTGGTCTGCTGATTTTTCCAAGTCTTGTTTGTTTATGCACAAGTGTGCCATTTTGTTTTGCTATTTAAAGTGTTTTTGTTTGGCTTAATAAAAGTGGATTTTGAGTTTGATCCTGCTGCCTATGTTGGTCCTCCACGTGCTGCCAGAATACAGATCCACCAAAACATGGACTCTACAAAACCCCTGAAGGTGTCCTGTGGTATCTGATGCTAGCAGTGCTGCAGGTTGTGCTGCTGTAGATCTAATTTATTGGTCCAACACATCCCAGAGATGTTCAATTGGATTGATATGTGGAGAATACTTTGAATTCTTCATCGTGTTCCTCAAAGCATTCCTGTGCAGTGTGCAGGGTGCATTATCTTGCTGAAAGAGGCCACTTCCACCAGGGAACACCATTTCATGAAGGGCTATACTTTGCGTGCAACAATGTTTGGCACGTGTCAAAATACGTCCACATGAATGGCTGGACCCAGGGTTTCCCAGCAGAACATTGGCCAGAGCATCACACTCCCTCTTCTGACTTGTTGTTGTCCCACTGCATCCTGGTGCCATCACGTCTACGTCATGTAAAAGAAAATGGGACTCATCGGGCGAACTTCTTCCAATTCTTGAAGGTCCATTTTCGTCACTCGTGTGCCCATTATAGGCACTTTTGATGGTGGATAGGCGTCATTAGAGGCCCTCTGATTGTTCTGTGGCTACAGAGCCTCATGCGCTTTAGAGTGTGATGCACTGGGTGTTATGACACATTCCTCCCATAACTATTAAAACATTTGTGTGACAGTAGACCTTCTTTTGGCTCGGACCAGACAGGATAGCCTTTCATTTCCCTTGTGCATCGATGCACTGTGTGGTTTGTCTGACCACTGTTGGTAAATTCTCACCACTGCTGACCATGGGAAACCCAAAAGCCTTGTTGTTTTAGAGATACAATACTCTGACCCAGTCGCCTTGCCAAAACAATTTCGTTGATGTCAGTCACTCAGATCTTTATTGCTGCCCATTTCTGAAATATGTGCATACATATATTCATAAAATTCATAACGGATAATGGATCCGCTTGTCTGTGTGTGAGAGAGACTTGTGGAGAAATACAAAAACAAATGAGCAACAGCACACACAATAAAACAGAAGCTAATAGAAGATAGATTTTAGATTTTATTTTATATTAATTTTATTTTAGATTTTTATTTATTTATAACATATGGTATAGTTAAGCAACATGACATGATTGAACATCAGTATAATTATTATAATTTAATTATTATAAATGAATAAAGTTGCATTTTAAAATGGTTTTGTCAGGGTATGGGTGAAGGGAGGAGTGAGGGCTCAATCGCTGGGAAAGAAAGGTTTTTTATTTAATAAAAATAAAACACAAATACAAACAAAACTACCCTGAGGGGGAAAACATAACACAACTGACTTGACTAGACACGAATAGACTTGACAAGGCTTGACATGACAACAGATGACCACGAAGCAGTATAGGACAGCAAACACAGGGACAATAAATAGGGAACAAACATGGCAGGTAAAGAGGGAGGACAGGTAGGGCAAATCAAACCAATAACGAGGAAACAAGACGGGTGGGGTTACACAATCACGGGACAAAATAAACGTGACATCAACACACAGCCAAAGAGAACACTCAAAAGCCGTGTATTCACACAAAACAAGACAACATGACTACACGCTGCCGATGTAAACATGAACCAGGTGCTATATAACAACACATGGGGACAAGAGAGTGCCTGAGCGAACTCGAAACAGCGGGCACTCACAGAACATGACAAAGTGTACGAGTGAATACTCGTCTCGTGTTTCCACAACAGAAGATAAAACACACAGAGCATGAATGTACAATTACCGATGCAAAACCGAAACCGAACAAGACTGAAGTTCAGGGATCCAAACACCTCGCCCCGCACACAAGACACATCAAAACAGGAGAGTGTGCGACTCAAGCACACTCGAAGCCATACGCTCACACGACGACAATAGTGTCAGATCTCTGTCACAAAACCATGAACTAGATCCCTGACAGGTTTATATACTGTAAAAAATATGTAAAATGTATTACTAATTTTGTAAGTTTGTAAATAAATACATTTTACATATATTATATTTTATCAATAATACAATGCACAAATATGTGTTTTGAGGCCATGTATTTATAAATATCAGATAAGAAATAATTTTTAAAATTGCACTGATGTCACGGCACTGATATTATTTCATATTGTCAGTGAATTCTCAGCTGCTAGTAAAATTCAGCTGGTGATTGTGCCGTTTTGCTTCAGTTAATCACAATAGTGTCGCACTGGATATTTTTCTTCTCCCCACTGTGTTTGTGTGTCCTTCAGGAACAGAGTTATTTTGGATATGGTTCCCTTAATTCTTATGGGATAAACTTGCTTCAATTATGTCTCCCAGCTCTCAAAGCCATTATCATTCTCCGATTTTAAGCAGGCCTGAGGGAGCACCTGTTTATAAGGCAGTCGCGTCAAGGGAGCCTGTTAACTTTAACAATGAGCCTAGTAACTACTGAACCTTAATGAAGACACAAGTGTGCTCGCGCTAACCGATAGTTAATGGAAACACATGGATTCAAATGATAGTCTTTGGGCCGGTGGGCAGAAACACTGTTAAACTAGTTTGGATTGACATTGGCAAAAAATGTTATGACAAGGTTAATTGACAAACACTGAAAGAATGTGGGGGGAGGAATTTTGTTCAAATCAAAAGCAACATAAAGACCTATAATTGTGTTGAATATTGGGCTGCCGGGACCTTAGCAGTTACAGTATTTTCACATTTTAAGCATTTCCAGTCTTAAATCATTGTTTACTCATGGCAGTATTTCAACACTTTTAAGACAAACTTGTGGAATCGATACTGTGTTGCTTGTCACACAAAGATGACGTGTAAAAAAATGTAATGTTATATTTAATTTCATGTTTAATGTTAATAATAATTATTAATGATTAACATTAATATAACTAAAATAGAATAATAATAATAATAATAATAATAGTAATAATAATATTAATTAGTAATTAATAATATATACTTATATAAATGATAAATCATAAAGTATATTAAAATTAAACTATATCATTATTATTATTATGATAAAATAACTACAATTATTAAACAGTGATTATATTACTAAAAGTATTCATAATAATAAAATGATAGTTTATATTTAATATTATTATTATTCATTTATTTAAGTGTCTGAAGTGTTTATTTAATAATTTCAATAATGTAATGATGCAAAGTGAACAGAAGGAATTCAGTAATGTCAGTGACACTTTTAAAAGTAACATTCTTGTCAAAGGTTTAGTCACGCTCTCAGTTGCACAACTTTCTGCCAGCTTGCAGACCCAAACAACAGCCCGTGATGAGCATAGCGAAAACAAAACTAATTCTTCTTTCATCCGTTTGAACTATAGTTGGGCTAGGAAGCTTTATTGTGGCTGGCAAGGTGATAAGAGAGAGTGATCGTTTATTCTTTGGTTTCTTATGAATTGCCTCAGCTTCATTTATCATAGAGAAAGAGAATACAATACAATACATGCCTGGGGCCAACAGTTGTGTGTTTGTTTGTGTCCATGCGTGTGTGTCCTGAGGAGGGTTTGCATGGGTGTGTTTAGATTTGTATATGTGTGTACGTGCGTGTATGTGTTATCTGCAGGTCCGCTGGGCCACTCTAATAGCAGCTATGCTTGAAGCCACCTTCATTTTTCTCTGTTCCTCTCTTCTTGTGCTATAATTGCAACCCAGAGCACGACTATGATTCAGGTCTGTAGCCTGTCTCTCAGCAGGCTAAACTACAACACTAGATCCCCTGAGACAATCCCTCCTCCTGCAAAGCACAGGTCATCCAGCATATAGCCTGGCAGAAGAACTCTTTCTCTCTGCTGTTATGTCTCTATAAAATTAGACAACTGTATTTAGAACTTCTGAAGACAATTAATGTAGGCTTGCTTCCTGTTGAACGATGTGTATGTGTGTCATTTCATTTATAATTCCTTTTATGAAGCCTCCTAGGCTTGCTAGCTTTTCATGGCCAGCAATTAGCGACATCTAACACTCCAGCAATATGGCGGCTCTTAAGCAGAGTCAAAAACCACACTTGAGGCGGACAGCGTGTTGATTCTTTGTGAAGAAGGAGAAAACAGTACAGTGAGCTAATTAAGCCCTCCTGAATGGAAACCAAGGTGATTTGGTGATCAGGCTTTAATTGCTGATGTTGGAGCCGAGCTCCTTCTTACTCCCAGGCAGTCAAGTGGAAATGGAAGAAGGCTTGATAGAGATGTCACTGTTTGTAACGCAATAATGAGACAAGGCAGCCCTGGCTAAGGTAACTATTATGATGTCTGTTTTGTTGCACATTGGGTTGTGAATTCAGAAGATTTCCTTTGTTAACTTTATCTCTGCCATAAATTGGCTTTGTCATATACAGTCATCATATTTGAGACCTTTAATAATTTCCCACTAAATTATCAGTATCAAAATACCAATAAATCAAAATGCACCAATAACTTTCCTCATTAGTCTGGTCACCTGTGCTCCATCATTCCTTGTGTATTTAAACCCTCATTTTCACATCTATCTTTCATCGCTAATGTTACTTGTGTTTGCCCTTGTTGGATGCTCTTTGTCTCCACCTATTTATCCTGTTGGACTCTTTATTCAGTTTAATGTTTTTTTCTGTTTAAAGCACTAGAAGTGCCCTTTGTTTTACATTTAAAGTCTTAAGGGCCAGTCACACAGCGAAAACGCATGAATCACGCACGAATTACGCACAGATTTTCGTTTCTGCGTGGAGCGTGCGTCATATGCGTAATTCCTCGGTGGAACGAACGTGGACCGTCAGTGATTGTAAGTGGATGTGCGTCGAAGGCGGTTTGTGCGTGATATTGAGTTTTGAACGGTTAAAAAATGTTGTGCGTTATTCATGAGTCGGCGTGCGTAGTTTATGCGGTCGAGTATGCGGGACTATGGGCGGGACACGCGTCGGCCATCAGTGCTTATGCGTCGGAACTGGTTCGAAACCGCGCACGTCCACGTCCGACCACTGACGCCCCACCTTCATATCACGCATGAACTGCGCACGTATCACGTTCATTCCTCTGACAATATGGATTCTGAAAGTGCTTGTACATGGAAGGTTCGCGACGCGTGCGTTTTTGGACGTGCTCCGTCAGTGATTCATGTGTCGGGCGTGCGTCGAATGTTCGTGGAATACTTTGGTCAATTTCTCGATGCACAAGCACGCACAAACCCAATCTGTGCGTGATTTGTGAGTGATTCGTGCGTGATCGGCTGTGTGACTGGCCCTTTAGTATTAATATAGCGTTCCTCGTCTCCTTCATCCTTCAGCACCAGTTTCCATATTAAAGTATAAAAAAAAATACTTAAATTGATTGTACTTAAATTAAGTACAATCAACTTGGCTGTGTAAGTCATTTCAACTTAAATTACATTAAACTTAAAAAAATAACTTATTTTGAATTGAAATAATGTAAAAACATGTCCTAACTTATTAATCATGTCATTTTTTGTGGATGTTTTCGACCAAGAATACAAAAGTAGGGTGTGACTTGATTGTGTCCTTCTATAATTGATATAATTGTTGTGGCTTTCTATTGCTGTGATCTCATGCGAGGTTGCGTGGTTGTCCTGCCCTCACGCAAGTAAACACATCATCAGATAAGAGATGTTGCTGCAAGAGGGAGAAAAAGCTATTTTAATGAAAGATTATGAGGGCAAATGCATTAAAAATATAATGTGCACGGATAAATCATTTATAATAAATACTGCAATATTCTATTAAAAAAAACAAGAATGGTCATTTCATGGTGACTTTAGTTTAAATTGACCATGCCCCTCACACCAGACTTTCACACTCCTCCCACATGGTCACAGTCACCACAGTACTGATCACCTGCACCTGCACCTGTCCCTCATCACCAGTCACTATATCACCAGCCCTCACCCTTTGTCTGGTCTTGTCCATTGTCTGGTCTCATTGTTGAAACCCAAGACTCACTCCTATGACAATCCAAGTGTTATCTCTATGCTATTCCTCCCATGTGTTCCTAAGTACTCCTTCCATGATCTACTTGCCTGCCTGGATATAGTCACTGTTACCCCGTAACCAGATAAGCCTGCCATTGACTATTACCATTTACTCATAAATTACCATTTCATCAGTTTACTGTTTCATGTTTGCCTTAACTAAAGTCTGTGTAAACTTCCATCTGTGTCTGCATATCCATCATGACAGGAAGTATAATTATTTGATTTTGAATGACACGAAGAGGAATTTAGTTAAATTTAGGAACTGAATCAAAATTTAAAATGTGTCATTGATTCTATTCTGAATTGTGCCAATTGTGCTCTGTCAGTTGTGTTAAAAATAGTTTTGGTTACTATTTTTCTTTTTTTAATAGGAAAAGTTCATAAAATCAAACAATTTGTGAGACTGCAACAACTTACTGATAATGCTTATCACATTGTGACTGTTTAGGAAATGTTATAAGAACAATGAACAGTAACATTGATTAGTTGATTTTGATTGTGTGGTATTTTCCTGGAAGCATGTTGTGGCAGTACAAGAGGGGTGTTCACACTGATATAAATTTTCAGTTGCAAGGCCACTTTGGTTTTTGATTGAATTTAATGTATGCAGCAGAGACTAAAAACATTTTAGCCATTGATGGAGAGCCTCTTGCTCTCAGGATGATGTAGTTCTAGCATCTACCAGAAGGGGCTAACCTTACCACAAACCTAGAGACAATTTTTCTATTTACAATCAGATTTTTTCACAGTTTTCTGAATCTTTTATAGCTAACAATAAGAGACTATGACTCTGACCTCTACCCTTAAACTGCACTGAACCACACAGAATGGGCCTGTACGTCAAAAGCATAGATCAACACCCACCAGCTCTCTGACACAAACTTCTATTACTGTTTTCAAAGTTTTTGCTCATGCAGACAAAAGCTTTTCCAAGGGATCGGAGCGATATTGTAAAGAAAAAGATTAACAGAGCAGATATTGAATTAAGCCGCATATGATTGGTGGCTGTCACAGAATCCGTGAGTCTCCTGTGGAGAGATAAATGATTTCTGATGGCCACTCTTTGCTCTCTTCCTTTGAAAGCCTCAGATCAAATGGACTGCCTCCCGTCAGTGCCTCGGCACGGGCGAGGCGAGGCAGAGGGCTGACTGACAGGAAGACGCCTGCTCCGTTTTAATATTTCTCATCTCTTCGTGAATTAAACCTCCACCTGGGATGAAAGACTCGACTCCCAGACACCGGGAAATGGACTCAGAACACCGAAATGATAGGTGGGGAAATTATGATTGGGGGTGAGAGAAATATCATATTAATTCAAGATCTTCAATATTACTGATTGCTCAGCTTTTTTTCAAGATAAAATAGTGATGACAATTGTCTTTTCATGAGTTTTACATTTGAGTGAGAATGAGAGCTTCTGGGTCATTCTATGAAACAGGCGCTTTTCCAGTTTGATAAGGTGATTTTAAAAGCCATTTTTTGGTATGATCTCAAACATTCTATCTGACAAATATTTTTTTTAAGTATTGTATAAATTGTATCTCAAGCCCTATTATTAGATGTTAATACATGCTGGCGTGTATATAACTATGATAATTGTGTGGCAAATTATTAGTAATGAATAGCTAATGCCAATTTTTATTTATTTGTAATAAACATGTCTTTAAATTATTACAAATAAAAAAAATTGGCATTAGCTATTCATTACTAATAATTTGCCAAGTCATTTTATACACAAGAAGAGAAGCAAATGAGGGAATACAATGCCACCAGTTTTGTGGAACGATTGTTTTACTCTTTAGTCCAACGGGAAGAAGAGTCAAAATTCCATGCGTGTTCTCGCATGGTGGATTTTATGACCTCTCCAGCTCTAAGCTGAGAAATCTCGTTGCGCCCACGGCAAACACTGTCACTGTGGCATCTCAATATTCTTTTCATATTACCTTAGATAGCACTAGAGCAGAATTTAATATGTTTACATAAAATAAGACATTGATCAAACTGTTTTTACACCCGCTCCAGTACACCAGGCATTCATAACCAAGGGGGTAGTTTTTAAATTCATTATACATTAATTATCAATGCGCAATAACGATGATGAGCCTTGGTAAATGCTTTCTTAAGCACAGCCATGTTCACCCATGCTCTAAACATTAGCAGGGCCCGTATAGCATGCTATACGCTAATTAAAAGCAGAAATGGGAGTTGTTTCAGCTGAAGCGAATGTGACATGGGCGACTGTTGTCATTGGGGATGTGTTAATAAATGAGCCAGGGCTTCAGCCACTCATGTTGTTTTACGAGACAGCACACATAAAACGTGAGCACTGTAAACAGAGGCGCTAATCATCAAAAGAGCTTGTAAACACAAAACGGTTGAGAGCGGTCTGGTGATGGACCACATGCGAGGCAATAATCTTGAAACATAGAAGACATTGGTTATTTTTTTATGGAGTAACACATAAAATGAACTATTATTAGATGTTATTAAACTTTATCTTTGTTAGATACAGGATATCATTTGAAAATGAAAGTGCCATTCACATTTCGTCCATTTGCTCTCATGACTTACAGGAAGTACAGAACATGTTTTTGTTGTTTAATCTTTTTGCTTATCAATTTTCTCAAGTAATGCACACACTAAATATACACTACCTCTCAAAAAGATTTTTTTTTTTTACATTATATTAAGTATACTTAAATATTTCAAGAGAAATAAAACATGATTAGAGTACAGTGATCCCTCGTTTATCACGGTTAATGTGGTCCGGAACCCCAAATGATTCATTTGTTCATGGGTGAAAATCTGCGAAGTAGGGTTGCCCCCCTAGGAATTTCTGTATATGTTTGTTAGGTACCAGAATGTTTAAAATATGTTTATTTATACTTTATATTTTAATTAAATCTATTTAATTATAAAACCTTACTATTATACATTTACTCTCTCTCTTTCTCTCATACGATACGTATAATGGTGTTCTACACTCATCAATGACAGTAGTATCTTGAGACTCCAGTGAGGACGACGATGACAGACCTGTGCGGTTCGATGACTGTGATGATGATGATGATGATGGTGTTACTGCACTGGTATAATGAGGACTTTAAATCAGTTCAGGAAGCTCCTCATTGTCAGATATTGGCGCTGGATCGTCAACATTTGCTTCTGACAGAGGCGAAGAGGCTCCCACTCTCATGCTCTCATTCGTCGATCTCGTGCCGGTAACCAATCATGTGTCTTGTCTGAGTGCCCTTGGGTGTGTACAAAGCCTCTGAGAGAGTTTCTCTCTTTGTCTGGCATCCTGGGAAATTCTCTTTCTCTCGCAACGCTGCTTTCCGCAATACAGCTGCCGATATGGCAGTATATTTTTTTTCTTCTTTTTTTTCCCATTTTTCAATAAATATTTTTAAAACGAAACTTGAACCGTGAAGTGGCGAGGGATTACTGTATATGTATAATACTTATCAGTGAAATACAGAGAGCTTTTTTCTCACCCGTTTCCGCTTTGGAGTCTCAGTCCACAGCGAAATGTAACTTAAAAAAAAAAAAAGTATCTTTATGTATATTCCAAATTAGGTACCAATGTAACATAACATTTTTCCTTTTATAGTCAATGACAATATTGTAACATTTTACTTTTAAAAGTAATACTTTTCCAATGCTGTTTTTAAGAATTGGGCATATATAGCAGAGCTGCTGATTTGACACTGACAAACACACAACCCAGAAGCCTGAAAATGACAGCCACTAAGAGCCTCTCCCTTCTCTTAACCAGCGCGATATTGATCTGATCCACGGGATTTCACTAACCGACTCTGACACTCCAACTGGAGCCTATCAGATCAGGAACCGAGACTCTAACCAGGGCCTACAGATCTACTGTTTGTCAATATAAAACAGTCATCAAAGTCATTTTTACTTTTGCATGATAAATTAAAGCAATCAATCAAACAATATTGTGTGTTGTATTGCCCCCCAAACTTCTCAACAATGATAAAATCATTGAAGTGAATAACATTAGGGATACTTCACCCCAAAATTAAAGTTTGATCACTATTTGCTCACCCTTATCTCGTTCCTGTCAGGGAACACACATTAGACAGCCAGTAAGTACTTCAAATAAATCAGATGTTTATTTAAAATATGTGCAAAACTTAAAACTGGTGCAATCGATGGTAGCAAGTAGTAAAGGAGGATGTTGGCAGGCGAGAGACCACACACACACTTTGACAGTCAATGAAAGAGTTATCTGACTTTCCATTGTCTGTTGCAGGGACATCGATGGAGAACAGGAGGAAGGAAAGACCGGAAGGCTGGAGACTAAAGGATAGAATTACTGATACTCAAGGTAAGTAGTTTCAGGTAAGCAAGGCTTCAGTGGTAAGTGAGTCTGAGCTTTAGACGACACCAGACAAGTGTGTGTGTGTGTGGAGATGGAGATGGTGATTGGAGGCAGCTATTGCTGATTAGTACTCAGCTGACAGTGATCTATGTGACTGGGTGAGGGCGGAGCCTGGTGAATCCGTGACAGTTCCAAACTTGTTTGACTTTTTATTCTTTGGTGGAACGCGAAAGAAGAAAGTCAGTGGTATCCAAAACAACATTGGACCCCACTGACTTTCATTTAACTTTTTCAGTTATCCATTCCTTTGAGTTAATTATTGCTTTTATAAAATTGCAGCTTCAGTTATATGATAATCTATTATTAATAATAAGAACTAAACTGTAAAAAAAATATTTTTTAAAAGAATAAAGACATTTTTTATTTTTTACAAGTTTTGCATTTTACAAAAATATACAGTTACGTTGTTACAGTGTAATTAAATGCGTACTTAGTAATAATTATGAACTGTACATACTATGGCTTAGGATTAGTTAAGGATACTTGTAATTATGCATTATTTGCTGTTATTACTATAGTAATTTATAACCTGTTAGAACGCGTAACATATGTAACTGTCACCCTAAAATAGTATTACCGAAAATGTCTTTCAATTTCTTTCAAATTTCACATTGTATTCAATGTGTCACTTGTCATTTTCTTGTAATTATTTGTTAAAGTTATGTGTTCTAACTAAATCCTACACCTTTTTTTTCAGCCTAAGATAGATAGAGAAAATAAAATGCTTGGTAGTGCAAAAGTTGCCACCAGGATGTAGAACCACTAATAAACATTTCTTCCGCTTAATAATATAGTTCATTAGCCTAACTGTAGGCCACGTATGGTTGCCAAGCAACATTGCATAATGTAGAATGCCACTAATGTGCAGTCACAGGTGTACAATCACAACAACTCATCCAGTCAGATTTTAGCGCTCCTGTTAGCATATGATGTAATACCCATCGGATCCATCAAGATTGATGCTATAGTTTCACAGCATTGCAACAGCACTGGAGTCCAGGCCTCTATGTTGTAAAGACTGTGCTGTAGCGCTGCAGTCACTTACGAAGTGTTTGTGTGCTGTGCATTGCCGCTGACTCTCTATGAAGGCCGTCGCTGTGCTGACGGTTGTGTGCGAGAACCCTCAGCCTGCTCATTAATCTATATCACCCTCCATCACGGCAGCAGACGCGGAGAACAGCTCTGTCTCACTCACAAACTCAGTCATACTGACAACAACTCGCCTCCTCAATTCTCTGAACTCTGGCCCATCTTTCTCTTTTTCTGTATCTACTTCACTCCTCGTTGTTTCCTTCTACTCTTCATCCTTGTCATTATTTCTTTTCCTGTTCACATTTTTGCTCCTTCTTACTGTGTGCGCATGTATGTATTTACTCATTTGTGTGTTTGTGTGTGTGAGTGTGTGTGTGTCAAAAGGGCTGATTCTGAAGATGGCAACTGTGTGTTTGGGGATTCTGACACTTCCTCTCTCTTTATCCACACAAACAGTTTCTTCCGAACTGCAACTCTTTTTCTTTTATTCATTAACCAAATCCTTAGGGCTCCCGCAGACATGGAAAGCCTGGAAATATCAGCGAGTTTCACAATTGATTTCTAGGCTTTTTTTGTGTGTGGTTATACTCAGTTTTAATTATTCTTTTTTAAACATGTTTTCTCGGAAAGAAATATATATTTAAAAATCTTATGAAAATCTACATTTACTGAGTAATCAAAATGACAATTTTCACCTGAGATTTGGAACGTATTACAGCGGGGTAATAATGACTTTAGAAAGATTGTGGCATCATTATTTTACCTTTACACATTGTATGCCAGCAGTGAAAGTTGGGAAAAATGTGAAAAAATACCTTTTTTTTGCCTGAAGTTTGCATGCCTGTATCTCAAGAAGCATTAAAGATATACTAATACACTTTTAAATTTTGGTTCTTATCACACTTTTCTTGTGGTATCTTAATTCTTAAGGTCCAATGACGTTTTCAGTGTAGCACCATGAGTAAATTCCACAAATTTTCAATGGCCAAAAAAAAAAAAAAAAACGAGTCACTTTACTTACTGATACTTTTCTTTTAAATATGGAACATTTGAAGAAAGAAAAAACTATAGATATATTGCTATTCTTCTAGAGCAGGGGTGGGCAAACGTCTCGGGTTACTTATGTAACCCTGGTTCCCTGAGGGGAACGAGACGCTGTGTCGAAGCACTAGGGGAAATAGCCTTGCGTGAGTCACGTGAAGATCTATGCAACCAATGAGAAGCGAACGCGTGTGAATGCGTCACTGCCGGCCGCAGCCGGTGACGTCATGAGGAAGAGCATAAAGCGCGTCTGAAACCGGGGCGCGTCAGCCATGAATGCCTGAAGCGGGCCCGGATGCGCCCGGAGCTGAGGCCAAGACACAGCGTCTCGTTCCCCTCAGGGAACCAGGGTTACATAAGTAACCCGAGACGTTCCCTTTCAGGGAACTCGAGCTGTGTCGAAGCACTAGGGGAACGCTATGCCAACGCCACCTCAGCGAGGTCAGCATCCGGGTGTGTCCCAGCTCACTGAGAGAGCACCCTGGTTCCCGGGGCGGCATCGAGGTCTAGCTGGTAGAACCTCATGAATGTGTGCGGCGAGGACCAGCCAGCCGCAGCACAAACGTCAGGCAAGGAGACTCCGGAGAGGAGAGCCTTGGATGCCGCCATGCTCCTAGTGGAGTGGGCTCGGACCCTCAAAGGAGAAGCATGTCCGGCCGACTCATAAGCTAGACAGATAGCCTCGACTATCCACCTGCTCAGAGTTTGCTTGGAAGCTGGGGCACCCTCGGGGGCCCCAAAGCAAACGAACAGTTGGTCCGACTTACGCCACGTGGCAGTCTTGTGAACGTAAGCGTCCAGTGCTCGCACTGGACAGACCTTGTTCTTGTGCTCCTGCTCATGATCGTCAAATGGGGGAGGGCAGAAGGCCTGCAGCGTGATAGACCGAGCTACATTAGTGGGAACCTTGGGGACGTAGCCCGGCCTCGGGTGGAGGAAAGCTTTCGCCATCCCGGGCGCAAACTCAAGACATGATGGGGCCACTGAGAGGGCCTGAAGGTCCCCGACCCTCTTAAGCGAAGTGATAGCCAGCAAAAGAAGGGTTTTTAGCGAGAGGTACTTGATAGAGATACCCTCTAGAGGTTCAAAGGGTGGCTGGGACAAGCCTAGGAGTACCATGGACAAGTCCCAGGCAGGCACCCTGGTCTGTGCCGCAGGTCTCAGCCTTAATGTACCACGGAGGAAACGAGTGACTAGGGGGTCCCTGCCCAAGGACACCCCACCCAGAGGTACGTGGCAAGCCGCTATAGCAGCCACGTAGACCTTCAAGGTGGAGGGGGACAGCCCTGCCACAAATCTTTCTTGCAGGAACTCCAGTACTTTGCCAATTTGGCAGGTTACTGGGTTCAGCTGCCTTTCACTACACCAAGAAGTGAAGAGCTTCCACTTCAAGGCGTAGAGTTTCCTCGTGGAGGGAGCTCTGGACTGCAGGATGGTCTCAACAACCTCGGCTGAGAGACCGGCCTCTATGAGCTGGGCCCCCTCAGGGGCCAGACCCACAGTTTCAACGGCCCTGGTTGCGGGTGAAGAATGCAACCTTCCGCCTGGGACAGAAGGTCCCTCCTGATCGGGATCTCCCAGGGGACCCCGTCGAGGAGGGACACAAGGTCCGCGAACCATATTCTGGACGGCCAGTGGGGGGCCACTAGCGTGAGACGTACCTTGTCCCGGCGAACCTTGGCCAGAACTCCCGGGAGCAGAGCGATCGGGGGAAAAGCATACAGGCGTAACCTCGGCCACGCCTGCGTCACGGCATCCCGCCCCAGAGGCGCTGGATGTGTGAGTGAAAACCACAGAGGGCAATGGGAGTTTTCTACCGAGGCAAACAGGTCGACCTGTGCCTTTCCGAACCTTTCCCAAATTTGCTCCACCACCTCGGGGTGGAGTCGCCATTCCCCTGGTCTCGCCCCCTGTCTCGACAGGGCGTCTGCTCCCACATTCTGGACCCCCGGGATGTAAGCCGCCCGGATGGAGAGCAGCTTTCCCTGGGCCCAGAGGAGGATCTGTCGCGCCATCTTGTAAAGTGGTCGCGAACGCAGACCCCCCTGGTGATTGATATACGCAACCGCAGTCATGCTGTCGGTGAAAACAGTGACATGGTGGTCGCAAAGGTCCGGTAGGAACGCACGGAGTGCTTTGCGGATCGCCAGTAACTCTAACATGTTTATGTGCCAGGTTTGGTGCCGACTGTTCCATAGACCTTGTGAGGAGCGGTCTCTCAAGACCGCCCCCCAGCCCGAGAGGGAGGCATCTGTCGAGAGAGAGACTCTCCGAGCCAGAGCCCCTAGCACTGGGCCTTGAGACAGAAACCAAGGATTCTTCCACATACTCAAGGCGCGTAGGCATCGCCCCGTGACCTTGATAATGCGAAGCGGGTTCCCTTTCGGGGAAAACCCCTTGGTCTTTAGCCACCACTGCAGGGGTCTCATGTGCAGCAGGCCCAACGGGATGACGCAGGAAGCCGCTGCCATGAGCCCTAACACCCTCTGGAAGTGTCTGACAGTGAGTGGCTGGCCTAACTTGATGCTCTTGACGGCTGAACAGATAACTTGGATGCGCCCGGGGGAAAGCCGGGCCGACATCGCTACTGAGTCCCAGACGACTCCCAAGAAGGTGGTTCTCTGAGCAGGAGAAAGGACACTCTTCTTGGCGTTCAGCCTCAACCCCAGCTCCTTTATGTGTGCGAGCACTACATCTCGATGTTGCTCCGCCAACTGCGGCGACTGGGCCAGAATAAGCCAGTCGTCTATATAGTTTAAGACACGGATGCCCCGTGACCGCAGGGGAGCTAGAGCAGCGTCCACGACTTTCGTAAACGTGCGGGGTGAGAGCGCTAGGCCGAAAGGAAGCACCCGATACTGGTACGCCTTTCCCCCAAAGGCGAACCTCAGGAACTTCCTGTGTTGCGGAAGGATGGAGACATGGAAATAAGCGTCCTTGAGGTCGACTGTGACAAACCAATCCTCGGATCTGATCTGCACTACGATCTGTTTGAGCGTTAGCATTTTGAACTTTAGACGCTTGACCGCACGATTCAAGAGACGTAAATCCAGAATGGGCCGCAACCCTCCATCCTTCTTTGGAACTATGAAGTACCGGCTGTAGAACCCGGACTTGCTCTCTGCGAGGGGTACATACTCGATGGCCCCTTTCGCCAGCAAAGTGTCTACTTCTTGTTCCATGACCAGAGCCTGCTGAGGGCCTACAGCAGACTGTAGGACCCCCGAGAACCGGGGTGGTGAGACCCCGAACTGAATGGCGTACCCTAAGGTGACCGTGCGCAGGACCCACTGAGAGATACCGGGTAGCCGTGACCACGCATCCCGGAATTCTACTAGGGGAACCAGCCTCCCGGGGCTGGCCTCTGGTGCTGATGGCATGTCCACCACTGGGCCGGGATTTCCGGATTCCCGGGTGGAGTGCTCTAGGACCCTCCTCAGAGGGGGTGGTTTTCCCATGGCGGGCTGACTGGTCAGCTGCTCCAGGGATACACCACCTTGTTGCGGCTTGGCGTCAGGGCCGCTTGCTCTTAGCCTTCTTAGCGCTCAGGACAGCCCTCAGATCGCCCCTCTTGCCAGAGGCTTGAGCCTGTCGCCCCGACCCCCCGGGATTAGCCGGAGGAAGACGGGTGGCGACACTTCGTTTTTGAGCGGCCCTGTGTGAAGAGCTCTGAGACCCCCTTTGACTGGCGGTCTCACGTGGAGGGCGGCGGGGAATAACTTTACTGAACGCCACCTGCTGTCGTGCAGCCTCCTGAAACTTGTCGACAACGCTTTTTACGGCGTCGCCGAACAAGCCCGAAGGGGACAGAGGAGCGTCCAGCAAAACAAATTTGTCCCTATCTTTGATGGAAGACAAATTGAGCCAAAGATGTCTCTCCGTAGCCACCAGAGCTGCCATGGAGCGACCGACAGAGTAGGCCGTCTCCCTAGTGGCCCGGAGAGACAGATCCACGGTCCGGCGCAGCTCTGCCACTGTCTCCGGACCGATACCGCCGCCCTCGTTGAGGTCCCCCAGCAACTCAGCCTGATAAGCCTGCAGCAGAGCCGTGGTGTGCAGGCACGCTGCGGCTTGACTAGAGGCTGAGTACGCTCTCCCCACCAAAGACGACGTGACGCGCATCGGCTTGGAGGGGAGCGCCGGAGCTTTAATGGAGGACGCAGATTGGGGCACAAGGTAGCTCGCAAGCGCCTCATCCACCTTCTGCATCCCCCCATAGCAATAGCTTTGAGCCCCTGCGAGATTCGTATACATCGAACTGTTCCGTGTATGAACTCTCTCAGAGGCTGGCTTTTCCCACGATCTGGATACCTCGGCATGCAAATCGGGAAGGAAAGGCATAGCTCGGCGCGGGGGAGTGACGCGAGCCGGCAGATAACGCTCGTCCAACATACTTCTTTTAGGACGGGCGCTTCTGGTCTCCGCCGGCCATTCAATATCCAGACGAGAGACAGCTCGCGCCACAACCTCAACTAGCTCTTCAAACGCCGGCGAGGAGAGTGGCGAAGCCTCCTCTGCCGGGTCAACACTAGCTAAGTCCATCTCACTATCGGAACTCGACAAAGCTAATGTTGGAGTCACAGCACGAACATCTCCCGAGGAGTGCCCATGACTGGAACCCGTTTGGTCTCGTGAGGGCTGAGGTAAGGACGGACCCACCCCAGCAGCCTCAGCGAGATCCATTTGTGAACCCCAGGACTGAGAGCGCCGCAACGCCTCGGCCGCTGCAGGTCCCGAACCCCGGGGAACACTAGCCTGGGCGGCCTCGTTACAGACCGCCAGGCGGGAGCGGAGAACATGCAGAGAAAACTGCTCACAGTCTTTACAGCCGGCGCCCTCAAGAGCCGACCGTGCATGTTCCACTCCTAAACAGATAACACACATTACATGTGTATCCCTGCCCGTTATAAAACGAGGACAGGGATAAACACACGGTCTGAAACTCTGTTCATCTCTCGCCACACTTTTCACACTCATTCTTTGATTTTTTAAGCTATCAAGTCTCAAAAACCACTCTCGCACAGACACAGCACGCTGAAGGCATTCAGAGCTGACGCGCCCCGGTTTCAGACGCGCTTTATGCTCTTCCTCATGACGTCACCGGCTGCGGCCGGCAGTGACGCATTCACACGCGTTCGCTTCTCATTGGTTGCATAGATCTTCACGTGACTCACGCAAGGCTATTTCCCCTAGTGCTTCGACACAGCTCGAGTTCCCTGAAAGGGAACTATTTGACTCGCGGGCCACATTGGTTTCTTAAAATTGACAGAGGGGCCGGAGTGAAGGTCGTACCTGTGCAATTACTTATAAGAAGATTTATAAGCATTTACTTATCCTAGAAAACCTGTATAAAGTATAGTTTGGTCTTAAATCACTCGACTGGGACACGTGAATTTACAACAAAACAACATTAATACAATTTAATCGACATAAAAACCATAATATGCAATGTGACTGAATCGTATATTTGCCTCAGCTCTAGATTGACAATCACAGGCGTCCAATCACAGCTGACCTCTGGAAACAAAAAGGGAACTAACCAATGACATTTGATGTTACTATTACAAGAGCAAGCCCCGCCCCACGACTGACAAAAATAAAAGTGCTTGCGCCAGCAAAAATAGCAGTCGAGAGCGCGCGAATGTTCGCGCATGCGAGTGATTAAAATGAGCTTGCGGGTACCCGTATTTACGTGTAGCTCTGTTTTCCGCTCACGGATGTAATTTACGCGTACAAACATCTGTTTTGCGCTCGTTCCTTTTTAGCACGGAATTAACGCCATAAAGGGGGGTGTAGAGGGGTTTGCGACACACGCCTACTCTCCACCAAAGCTTCAGCGACGCTGCCGCTTGCAGCCGCGACAGAGTGACATTACAGGGAAATGGTTTAATACAGGTTCGGCGGGCCGGATTAAAAAGCCCAACGGGCCGGATATGGCCCGCGGGCCGTAGTTTGCCCACCCCTGTTCTAGAATCTCATTCTTGATTATCTTTTCTTTTGTAATCTTAATTTTTTCAGGCCATATATCTATGAATACAAGAGAGAGGACCCAAGCACAGGATGAAAAGTAAGGTTTTATTAACACGACTGAGGACAAGGCACAACAGGGGAAATGAGGTGTGAAAGTTCAACAAGCAGGGCAGGGTAGAAGCACTGAGACCAGTCCTGGGTGACAATGGACTGAAGAGTACAGAAGAGGCAGCCTCAAAGGAGAGTCTATGCAGGAGCACACCAGACCCGAACTTCTGGTAGACCTCAGACAAGGCCCTAGTCTTGCTGCCAGGTAGAAGAGTCAGTGGCCAGGAACTCTCAGGGCGCAGGACAGGGCACGAACAGACACAAAACTCACAACAGACAAGACCAAGCAAGACAAGAGAGAGGATTATAAATTAAACAAGATGCAATAAAAAAAAACGGATGAGTGTAACTAATGACAAAAAGAAAAGGACTAGAAAAATAAGAAACGATAACCTAGCAAACTGAAGTCGAAACAAAATAACTTTGCCAGGAGTAGAACTAGACACAGTAAAGTACCGTATTTTCCCGCATATAACCCGCGGGTTATGCCAGATTTTACAAACCCCGCAGGGGGGTTATGTAAGGGTGTGGGCTATATAACAATTTTTTTTACACTTAATAATATTTCAATATATTTGCTGCGTCCTTAAGGTTTTTTGTTTTTTTTGCGGTATTTTCTGTGTTTCTTTTGTGTGAGGGTTGTTGTCTCTGGCGCTTGTACTATCACTCTCACAGCTGGCGCTGATAGGCTGTCTGACCTGTCAATCATGCAAACATGAAGATTCTCATCTCATCCGATGATCAACACCTGTAGAATCGCTTCTTAAAGGCCCAGTCACACAGCGAAAACGCATGAAGAACGCACGAATTACGCACAGATTTTCATTTCTGCGTGGAGTGTGCGTCATATGCGTAATTCGTCGGTGGAATGAACGAGGACCGTCAGTGATTGTAAGTGGATGTGCGTCGAAGGTGGTTTGTGCGTGATTTTGAGTTTTGAACGGTTCAAACATTTTCTGACGCACAAATGTGCGTTGGTGTGCGTTATTTATGAGTCGGCGTGCGTAGTTTATGCGTTGAGTATGCGTGACATGCGCGGGACACGCGTCGGCCGTCAGTGCTTATGCGTTGGAACTGGTTCGAAAGCGCGCACGTCCACTGACGCCCCACCTTCATATCCCTCATGAACCGCGCACCGGGGTGCACGTATCACGTTCATTCCACTGACAATGTGGATTCTGAAAGTGCTTGTTCGTGGAACGTTCGCGAAGCGTGCGTGTTTGGATGCGCTCCGGCAGTGATTCATGCGTCGAATGTTCGTGGAATACTTTGGTCAATTTCTCGACGCACAAGCACGCACAAACCCAATCTATGCGTGATTTGTGAGTAATTCGTGCGCGATCGGCTGTGTGACTGGCCCTTAAGGGACGTGCTGCTGCACAGTAGGAGAGACTGCTTTTTCTTTTTGTTCTGATTCTGACGTGTTTGTTTTCTTATTGTTTGAATTTTGTGCACAAGCACTGTGTACCGAGCCTGAACAGTTATGGATAATTGACGTCATGCGAGCAACATTTGAAATTTGAGATGTGAACTTACACAAAACAGTTCATAAATCTATGGGTGCAGGTTATATAATGGTGCAGGTTATATAAAGGTGCGGCTTATGTACTAGTAAAAATAAAGCTCAAAAGAGAAAACAAGAATGAAACGACTAGAAAAAACACAAAAATAACAAAAAGGAAACATTGTAACAAGAAGCTGGAAATATTCACAACTAAAACAAGTGGTAAGAAACAAGACCATACCACAACATACACTAAACAAAGGGAAATTAGCACAATATAAAGGGAACAGAGCACATGAGGGACAGGTGAACACACTCAAGCAAATGAGGACTAGACAAGGGGGTGTGGTAACTAGAAAAGAGGAGGCGGCACAAGAGGACCACATCGCAAACATTAACAAAGACAGAGCCATGTGCTCAAGCATAATCCAAACAGGCAAACATTAAAACAAAGACAAGACTGTCAGGGCGGGTCCCTGACAAAATATGGTTAAATCCTTTAGATATGTGCATTAAAATGTGACTCCTTTTTTGAAAACCTTTCAAGATGATAAGTTTAAAGAAGACTATCTGAAAAACAAATAATGCTGAAATTAGAAATGTTTCCCTTGGTCTTTGAATAGAAAGTTCAAAAGAAGAGTGTTTATTTAATATAAAAATATTTTGCAACATTTTAAATGTGTTTTCTATCACTTTTAATTAATTTAATACATCCTTGCTAAATAAATGTATTATTATATATATATATATATATATATATATATATATATATATATATATATATTCAAAAAAAATATTTGAAGATAATTTGTTTGAGAAGCAACACTTGCAAAACCCTTTCAGAGAATGTGCACTACTTTTCTTCATTCATATATATATATATTTTGCAAGTGTTGCTTCTCAAACAAATTATCTTCAAATATTTTTTTTCTTTACTGGATAATTAGACAAAAATATTCTGTTTTTGGTGTGTAAAACATCTCATCAAAAAGTAATGGCTAGTTTTGAGTGATATATTTGTTTAAAATCCTTATCTATTAATAATGGCGACCCTCCATTTTATAGGAAACAATTATTATATTATTAGCATAAAAAATAAAGATAAAATTGGTTGCTTCAGTGGTTGAAAATTATGTCAGCTAATTAATATACACGAACCCAGCTGAGAGAGTTTATAATCTTTTTCCCTACCATTTTTATGTTATTTTTAAAGATCATTCAAATCTTGCAAGCTGGGCTCAAACGTCACCCATATGAGCATCACAATGTGTATGAGGATGTGCTTTATCTGTTAGACCAGAAACCTTCTAAAGTACTGCAATCCAGGACTTGCTGCTGCATTGTCATTATGAGCAAGCATTTATTAGAAAGGTTTGGTTCCTTAAATACTTGTCTTAATTGCACAGCTTTGGGGCACAATAGACACATTCTTAATTACGGAGGAGGCTGGTAACCATGGCACAGAGGAAAGTCGCCACACGGCCCAGCTTAAGCATCGCCTTCCTATGTCATTTAACCTAATCACGTTTGATTGATTACTGCAGTCTGCAAACACAGAGCCCAAATGAGGGTCATTTTACACAGGAGGACCGCAGGGCACAGGGGTTTGTGTACACATACAAGAATTAATTGAGAAGTTGGATAATTCCAGCATTTTGTTCACATTACTATTTAAATTCCGTACGTTATGCATCATCCTAATTGCACAGAAACAGAAAAGAATATACCATAAAAATTCAATGGGAGATTTTTTTTTGCTTGTAGCGTGTTCTTCTCAAAAATTCAAATAAGCCACAGTTAATTGGCAGTATATTAAAGCCACTTGATACTGACAATTTTTCATTTTTCAGGTTTCCTAATGATTTTCTTGAATTGATTTGAGCTGTTGAATTAGCCCATATCTTGCTGGATGAGACACACCACCCCCTTGTTCCCACCATGGTCTGGAATCTGTTCAATATTTCAGCAGGAAAACATTGTGGTAAGTCACAATGTAATTGAACTTTCAGTGGAAGGAGTTGAATAAACATACTAGCAATGATTGCACTATATATATAAATACATACACAGTATTTACAAAAAGGGGGGATCCTCATTTAGATACATTGCTTCTTAAATCAGTTCCTTATTAAAGCAAAAAAAAAACGTTTTTACACTATGTTTACATAGTTACCGGTTACCGAAATACATCCGGTTACCGAAATTTTGAAAATTCTGTCTTATGTCAAGATTTAATCTTTTGTGTAGCTGCATGATGTTTAGAAACATTTAAGCACTAAAGGATGTATTTCACAAAATGTCAAAGTGCAGGAAGCAACGATGGTCACCATTAACCTTTCACAGGTAATACTTCTGTATATATCGCTTCCTTATTCTGCTATGCTACTTAATTTCCGTTTCTTTCTGTCCTTTATTCAAAAACAAAACCTCTCCCTTATGTCTGTGAGCTGTGTATTTAGGGAAGGCATAATGAGAGAACTCAAAGCAGGTTATGATTGATGCTGTCCAGACCGTTGCAGGCCTGGTCTGCCCGTGCCAAGACTAGCACATTTTAAAGATGGCTATTTTCAAAACTTTTTCCTCACCACCTTTATATTTCGACATAAAGTCTTTCACAGATGTTTTTCTTCACTTGTGCTTATTTGTAACCCTGTTGTTCTAAAGCATTGGAAAAATGCAAAATTCATCATTTCCTGTTGATAAATTTGGGAGCAAAAAGAGGAAGAGTGACTCACCAAAGACATATATAAAGGATTAGTTCATCATTTACTCACACATAGGCTATTCCAAAGTTCCAGTAATTTATTTTTTCTGTGGAACACAAAAAGAGACATTTGGTCAATCTTCATGCGTCCGTTTGAAAGTGAACAAGGTCTCAAGCTTCAAAAGTTAACAGGAGGTTTCTACATTTATTTTATTTTATTTTATTTTAAGGATCAGTGTAAAAATCCTGTCTAACATCATCTTTTGTGGTCAATGGAAAAAGTAAGTTGTGAATTTGCAATGACAGAGTGAGTAAATTTTCGTTTATGGGTGAACTATCCCTTTAAGATCTTTTTCTCACATTTGGCAACATTTATGCAATTTCTGTGAGTAATATCATAAGTGTTTAGTGAAACCAGGGGAGACGGCAGAGCACATCTACAGAGTGGCTTCACTTTTAATTTGAGGCTGTTTGGTGTCAAAGTTCTCAGCACGGGATCAGACAGGAGAAACTGGCATATTGTCCAGGCAGTCTTTACTCTCTCTTTGGGTAATCATGGAAAAGCTGAGGCACTTCCTTGGATGATGGGCTCTGTCCTTTCTCTCAATCCTTTGCTCCAATTTAAACATGTTTGCAGTTATTTTTTTATCCATTCTAGTCGCATCCCGTAATTGGTTACAAATACAATATCAGTGGCAATTGTTCTAAAGCTACAGAGGGATGAATTACTATTATTATTATTTTATTTTATGTACAGCACATAGTCTACATTTTCAGTCAGATTGAGTACTTTTGACTGAATTTGTTTCTTATGGCTTTAAAGTATAAATTAAGCAGTCAAGTGAGATTTTTTTTCTTGAAAATGGTTACCCTAATCGTGTTTGTTTTATAATTTTTATGAAATTGGAAATCTATTTACTAAATAAATAATGTAAACTTTCCTGACTGCTTTATTTCCACTTTAAAACCCTTTGTCAATAATTGTTCATCAAAATAACATCTAACATTTCTTAACGCCTTAAAATAGCTTAAATTTAACTCTACAGCTTCGCTTCATTTAGTAAACGCAGAGCTATTTATATGCACATTAGGCCCTTTTCCACTTGCACCAGCTCACAACTACTTTATCCACTTGGTCAACGGTCGTAAATGCTACACAATGGCAAGTAGAAAAATTGGTTTAAATCTGCCATATATGTTTGAACCAGACAATGATTCAGGAGAAGAAATGGAAGTACAAGGTTTGTCTACAAGTCGATGTATCAGAATGGTTATGCATTTTATATATCACTTGCTACAACGTCTGACCTGCATTATGAGCCAATCTTCTTTCCTATCTCCTTCCACCCATAAAAAATTGACTAGACCACAATAAGAACCATCATGTCAAAGCTTGGTCTGACTCTATCGCTCTCTCTCAGTTTTTAATGACACGTTTACTCTAATTCATAGAGATCCAGTGAAATTCTTCCACCACAGAGAGGCTAGGGGCTGCATCCAAAGCTCCTTGCTGTCCTCAGAGGGGAAGGACAGAGTCCATGTTGTGAAAATTGACCTATCTCCTGCTCTTTCCTGTGGAGGTCGGCATTAGCGTGTGTGGCGAGGACTGAGGTTTAGCTATTTGCTCTGCCCCCTGGTGCCCCTGAGGGCCGTTTAAAGGCGTTTAAATGTCTCTCACCCTGGCTGGCATGTTTGTTTTTGTTCTGTAGCCGGCTCATGCTACGTTTAATGACGCAGGCCTGGGTTTTGACTGATTTATCAGGGGCCATTAAGTCAGCGAAAAGGGAGCTGGAAAACACTTTTACGTCTGTTTCTGAAAACACAGCGTCTGCCAAAGCTTCGCACTGCCACGCTGCTGGCGTGTTGCTCTTCGGGGAGCACCGAGATCGCAGGGTACATAAAGTTTTAAAGTTCCTGCTGGTGGTAGATTGTTGGTGTTTTATTCACGGTTTGTAGAATTATGCGTATGAGTAGGGGAAGAGGAAAAGGCTTGAAAAACGAAAATCTGTCCATTTGGATCAGGGTATTATTATGTTAGCAGTTAGCTTAAATACACAAAGACAGATTGATTAAGAATCAGCACGCACAGAAGTAATCAACAGCTCGAATTAACATGAAATAGCTCTCCAAATAACACAATATAGCCACCAAAAATATGTACAATGTCTATAACAGTGGCCGTCAGAAAGCTTGTGAAAATGAGCAGCTGTTTCCAATAAGGACGTGTTACAAATGACAGTTGTGTGTGTGTGAATGTACCTTTATCAGGAAGTGTTGTTGCCTATTAAATGAACCATCTGTAGGACAAGATTTTGGGGGCCTTGGGGACACGTTCTTTCCTGAAAAAATGCTGGGAAATCAAAACCGTGTGTGGAAACGACCCTGTAATCTACATCTGCACAAGCAAAACATCTCAGAATTGGCTGTATGTGTCCCCGTCCTTGCCCTGCCAATCACTGGGGTGAGAGGATACTGCTGCTGACGGATGCCGAGCAGATGAGCACGTTAAAACGTCTACGCCCCCGGTTCACTTTAACTTCCCCTTGAAGATCGCTGGTGCCCACGCAAGACTCATCTCCAGACTTGCAGTATCTGCTGAATTTCTAGATATAACGGTGTCGCAGTCATTAACGAAGCGATTCGCATTAAAGTCATTAATCGCAGACTGTCGTTGTTCTCGGAGTTGTATTGCAGGATGAAGAATATCGCCGCATCTGTCACTTTGAAAACTTCTCACCCGAGGTGTCACCTTATTTGTCAAAACAGTTCATGAAAGTGTTTCATCTTAGCTTAATTCATTCAACGTGAAGGCACTACACATTCGCCACAGTGGAATAGTGGAACATGCCATTGCTCGACAATACACAAACATTGTTTTCCAGCATTGTTTTTTTTTCTTGTCCTGTGTATTTTTGTTGTCTAGGTAGGAAGGGGTGGGGGTTGAGACATCATTAAGACTGGTGGGATGGCTGGTGTCTTTCCAGATCATTCTGTCAATGAGAGTGCCACTGACGGTACACCATTGTTCAGCATGGCAGGCAGGCAGGGCCTCGTCTCCTCTCATCTGTGCGTGAGGCGGGCAGGAGGCCCGTCCCAGGCTTCGGTACCGGGGCGTTGATGATGTAAAGTGACACTCCGTCAGCTCTCATAAGACAACGGCCAGGCGTCGGCCTGCGCTTCCAGAGGCCATGCATAATTCAACAACAATGCAATATCCCCCCTCTCCGAGACGCAACATCTCTACGTCCTCTCACAGTCCAAACCCTCTTTAGACCCTGTCTGACACCAACCATGAGCCTCAGAGCAGCCACGCAAGTTTAGACACATACATGCATACGCACATGCACAAATGATCAGGTTGTCCCAGTGGTTAATGATCTATATGAACTGAGAGCGTCTTGTAAGGCATTGATCACGTTTCCTGGGGACATCGGAAGGACATTTTGCTCCTGCCAGTCAGTTTTATTTTATTTCTTAACTTAACTCTTAACTTATGGCCTGCTTCAGTTTATTTAAAAAAAATATCACTGTTTTAATGCTTCTTATGTTATATATTTTACATTAAAGGATTAGTTCACTCAAAAATAAAATTTGTGTCATTGATTTCTCATCCTCATGTCATCCCAAACCCTTAAGAACTTTCATCTTCAGAGATATTTTTAATGAAATTTGAGAGCTTTCTGAACCCCCAACCATACACAGCACCACCATTACCACTTTCAAAACCTACCTTACTACCTTTCTCGGCTTTAAAAGTGGTACTTGCGTTGCTGAGAAAGAGTGTCAGAAAGATCTAACATATCTAAATTTGTGTTCTAAAGGTCCATACGGCTTTGGAACGACACGAGGGTGAAAAATTAATGACGTAAAATTAATAAACATTTTTGGGTGAACTAACCTGGCCAAATGGCGACTGAAATTGTATAGCATGCTTTGAGCAGAAATGTCCTTTAAATCAAAGAATGGAATTCATTAATATTATTTTTTATTTGTGTAATTTTTCTTTTTTTAATTAATTTTAATCATTTAATCATTATAATATTATTATAGAATATTTTTATCATTATAATATGTTTTACATTTGTAAATATCTTTGCCTATCTCCGTGTCTTTGCCTTTTTCCTGTTGCCTCCTGTGATCTTCCCTATGTATTTCAACACACCTGTTGCGTCAATCAGTTACCTAGTTAGTCTTATCAGCTGTGTCTAATTCCCTCATTAATTCCCTGTGTATTTATGCCTGGTGTTTGCATTCAGTCTTTTTTATATGCTGTTGCACAAGAGTAGTGTTTTCCGTGTCCGTGGTCTGTGTTCCTTAAGCTGAGTCTTTGCACAATAAGTGCTGTTTTCATTTATAGCTTTGTAATGTGTGACATACACTCACCTAAAGGATTATTAGGATTATTACATTATTATTACTTGACAATTTCTTATTAACGCAATTATCTAATCAACCAATCACATGGCAGTTGCTTCAATGCATTTAGGGGTTTGTCCTGTTCAAGACAATCTCCTGAACTCCAAACTGAATGTCAGAATAGGGAAAGAAAGGTGATTTAAGCAGTTTTGAGCGTGGCATAGTTGTTGGTGCCAGACAGGCCGATCTGAGTATTTCACAATCTGCTCAGTTACTGGGATTTTCACGCACAACCATTTCTAGGGTTTACAAAGATGGTGTGAAAAGGAAAACCATCCTGTATACAGCAATCCTGTGTGCAAAAATGCCTTGTTGATGCTAGAGGTCAGAGGAGAATGGGCCGACTGATTCAAGCTGATAGAAGAGCAACTTTGACTGAAATTACCACTTGTTACAACCGAGGTATGAAGCAAAGCATTTGTGAAGCCACAACACGCACAACATTGAGGCGGATGGGCTACAACAGCAGAAGACCCCACTGGGTACCACTCATCTCCACTACAAATAGGAAAAAGAGGCTACAATTTGCACGAGGTTACCAAAATTGGACAGTTGAAGACTGGAAAAATGTTGCCTAGTCTGATGAGTCTCAATTTCTGTTGAGACATTCAGATGGTAGAGTCAGAATTTGACATAAACAGAATGAGAACATGGATCCATCATGCCTTATTCCCACTGTGCAGGCTGGTGGTGGTGGTGTAATGGTGTGGGGGATGTTTTCTTGGCACACTTTAGGCCCCTTAGTGCCAATTGAGCATCGTTGAAATGCCACGGCCTACCTGGGCATTTTTTCTGACCATGTCCATCCCTTTATGACCACCATGTACCCATCCTCTGATGGCTACTTCCAGCAGGATAATGCACCATATCACAAATCTCGAATCATTTCAAATTGGTTTCTTGAACATGACAATGAGTTCACTGTACTAAAATGGCCCCACAGTCACCAGATCTCAACCCAATAGAGCATCTTTGGAATGTGGTGGAACAGGATATATGTAATACACATACTATATATATGATTATACTTTAGATGTAGTTTAAAAAAATATTGTTTTTGCTGAACAGTTCAGTATCAAAGTTCATTTTTAGTGGCATTTTAGACTCAGCACAGCCAGGTATGTTGTCAATTTTTGTACCACCTCAATAATCAGTGTTTTTTATTGAATCTGAACAAAACAAAAAGTTTAACAACACTTGTCTCCATTTACTGTCATATAGACAGAAAATAAGGGTGTGTGTGTGTGACTATTTATTTTACTGTCCTAACCACGATTAAATGGTAAGTTGAATTGTATTATTGACACTTAGCATTGTTTTTCCATGCCCCAAAACCTGTGACCCAAAACAGTCACTCATGGAGGGTTTACATTCCTTACGGTGACAACTAACTTGTGAGTAAATGCATGTGTATGACAGAGAAAGAGTTTACTGGAGGTAAATGTTTAAAAAATAGATACTACCAGGAGTTTCTCTTGCACATGATTTTAAAACATGTAATGTCTCTGACATTAGATCAAAGAGGAGAATAGGAGAGGTGTGGGTGTGGGAAGTGTGTGTGTGTGTGTGTGTGGATTACAACATTAGATGAAACTAAGGTGGAAGGGGCCTTTTTCACGCATGTGTGAGTTTGAATGTAGCTCATTCATCGCGGGGCTCAGAGATCCTGCTTAATAATGGGTGATGGTGTAAACGAGTCAGACCTGAATAAAAAGACAGAACGGACAGAAAGAAAAAGGCAGCGTCTGCCAGTCCGTTCATTATATTATTTTCTCCGCGTACCTACACGAAGACATTCGCTCACCATGCCGTTAACTCTAAACTACAGGGTGTGTGATGATAGACAGAACCGTCATTTTGGCAGTTTAGACTAAACAGCTCTGATGAATGTATCGGTGGAAGCTAAATGTGGATCTTGTTTTCCGCCTTTTCTGCAGCTGGTTTATCTGTGAGTTCTGTGGCTCAAGAAAACATCTGGGTTTTGGAGCTGTGAAGCAGCAGTTAGCACATTTGTTGTTGCCAAATCTTATCTACTGTCTTTGTCCCGAAAAATATATTGTCTTCTAAAAACATTTGTGAGTTATTTTATATATATATATATTTTCTTTTAATTTTATTTATACATTATATTGATGGAGGAGACAACTAATTATTTCATTTTTTTATTTATAATTATTTTGACTACTTCTATTGATCATTGATCATACAATTAAGTGATTTTGTAAAATAAAATGAAATATTAATGACATAAGTTAATAATTAATAATAATTTTAAAAATGAGACCGAAATGTACTGATTTGCTTTTTATCCCCTTTTTTTGTCTCTTTAAATTCAAAATGGAAAAAAATAATATATATATACATACACACATATATACACGTATATATATTTCCCTACTTTGTATTTATAGAGAGAAGACAACAAATAATTTTTATTTATTTTTTATTTATACCTTTTTCATTTATAAACCCTATATCTACTTCTATTGATTGTACAGCTTTTTTAAATTAATAAAATAAAATCCCACAAAATGTAAACATTAAATATTTTTTGTCATAAAAATCCTTTTGTCTACTTGAAAAATGAAACAAAATTCATAAAAAAGTATTTGAAATTGATTGATCTGCATTTGCCCCAAAACGTAATATAACTGTAATGTCTGTCACCATTTTACATGGGGATGGTGTATGTGTGTGTGCATAATATTGTAGGTGTAGATTTTTTACCCCCTTTGTAGGGTGGGCTCGAGGGCGGACAGTTCACTGTCTCCAAAAGAAGATAGATGAGCCATCAGATCAGTCATCACCCAGTTTAACATGCCGCCCCTAGTCCTGCTGGAAGCTCCCCAATCGCTTCCTTCACTTCTTTCTCTTCACTCTTAAAGCATTACTCCATTTCTCTCCCCTTCTCCCACCTCAATTCTATACTGTTCTCTTCCCCATATCCCCTCTTTTTGCCTTTCTGCTGTGTGACTGCATAATAAACTCAGGTAGCAGCCCTTCCTGCAGACAAATGAAGCCAAAGGTTCCTCCCTGTCAGAGAGGGGAGTATGATTTCAAACGCACAGACAGGCGTCACTTCCAGTCTTTATCCGTAATTCGTTCTGCTGCGGCGCACAGAGCGAGAGGCCTGATGAGGAGGAGGCGCTGTGCTGTTCTGCTCGGCGTCCCACTAAATTCGGCACTGTGGAGGTGAATATGGAATTGGGGCCTCTGCCGGGAGCTCTTGATGATACAGAAGAGATTAAAATCAAAGGGAGAGTTTTTTTGGGACCTGAAGCAGTTTTTAGGCCCTGATAAGAATTTTGTTTAATAAAATTGCCCCTGAAAAGTATTTTGACACTTAAGGAGCACTTCGAAACGTATGAATGCCATTTTATTAGGTAACAAAATATCAAACTGAGTGGAATTTAATTGAAAGAAAGATAACACAAGCACTTTTTTAGGCAAAACATTTGTCAAAAGCATTTGTTGCAGGGCTTAACAAGTTGTGCTTAACAAAAACAGTTGACGCAACTATCACTTGTCCGGTCGGGCCAGTGCTGCATCTTCACGTAAGTTGTGTTTTTAAGCCTTGCCAACTTGAAGGTACAGTCCCTCAGCTTGGTACTCACACGCTGTGTAATAACTTTTGTGTGTACAGCAGACATTCAAAGCACGAAATTTTGTCAAAATGCCCATCTTGACAAGTATTATCGTAAACATAATCTGTTATATCTTAAGTGAACTTAAACATGTGAGAGATAAAATGCATATGTAACAGTACATTAGAGACGTGCAACTCTTAAAGTGACAGCAGACTAATATTCCTGCTGCTGTATGTTTTTCTATGTTAATCAAACAAAAGATTTAAACAAAATCACTCACTGCTTTAGGCTGAATAACTTTAATAATAGTTCAGATGTATTTATACACTAAAGACTATGCAGTGATATTTTACATTTCATTATTAAAATCTATTTTAGACCTACATCAAAACTTGAAAAGAACTGTTTATTTCATTTGTGTCATTTCATTCTGTCTTTAACAATATTTAAAATGTATGTCAGTGTCATATAAGTGTCATAACCTTGTTTATTAGGGCTACATCATACATGGACCTATTTAATTTTATTAGTTTATTTTTTGTGGTGGGGCCAAAAAAAACTGTCGCAAGACAAGAACATTTTTTAACCACGGGCCCGACCGGACCAGCAGAATAAAATCCTTAAGGGCCAGTCACACAGCGAAAACGCATGAATCACGCACGAATTACGCACAGATTTTCGTTTCTTACGTGCGTCGTATGCGTAATTTGTCGGTGGAACGAACGTGAACCGTCAGTGATTGTAAGTGGATGTGCGTCGAAGGCGGTTTGTGCGTGATTTTGAGTTTTGAACAGTTAAAATTTTTTCCGACACTCAGCTGTGCGTTATTCATGAGTCGACGTGCGTAGTTTATGCGTTGAGTATGCGTGACTATGGGCAGGACACGTGTCGACCGTCAGTGCTTATGCGTCGGAACTGTTTAGAAACTGCGCATGTCCACGTCCGTCCACTGACGCCCCACCTTCATATCACGCATGAACCGCGCACGTATCACGTTCATTCCACTGACATCCACTGACAATGTGGATTCTGAAAGTGCTTGTACGTGGAACGTTCGCGAAGCGTGTGTGTTTGGACGCGCTCTGTCAGTGATTCATGCGTTGGGCGTGCGTCGAATGTTCGTGGATTACTTTGGTCAATATCTCAACGCACAAGCACGCACAAACCCAATCTGTGCGTGATTTGTGAGTGATTCGGGCATGATCGGCTATGTGACTGGCCCTTTAGTGCTGGGCCATTTAGAGTTGGTAAATGTGACTTGTTGGAACTCTGCTAGACACCTGTGTGGACTTCATCCACTAAAAATTATAAAGTACAAGTTGATTGTAATTGTATCTATACGTAATGTAATTGTAATTCATTGTATCCTATTATTTATATTTTTTAATCTAATATAATTCAATTCATATTGCATATTTTTTCTTATCTGCATGAAAATTAATATTGTTTCCTCAGTTAGCTCAGTTTAATGTTGTTATCCTGTTACATGAGGATTTGTCAAGGAGTTGAACATAAAACAAGTTAAAAGCAATTAACACATTTCCAGGTGTGAAGTGAAATTAAGCACAGTAGACTAGTCTTTAATTTGCATCAAAACTAAATCAGTTCTTAAAAAAAATTTTTTTTGGGAAAATTGGTTGGAAAAATTGATTACGAAAAACCAATTTAATAAAAATTTTTAAAGCTTATTTGAATGGATAAATGAAAAGTCTTATAGGACAGACAAGTAAGATAAGTATTTCCTTAAAGTACGTAAAAAAGACTTCTAATTCTATACTATGTACATGAGTATCTAATTGTATACTGTGCATTGTCATCTGTATGTTGTTGTCTATAAGTATGTTAAATTGTATTCTGCACTGTCTGGAGCACACACATTATACGTATATGTGACAATTAAAGTAATTTGATTTGATTTGAGTCAAATTTACATCAAAAACAGGAATAGTTTTCTTTCTTTCTTTCTTTCTTTCTTTCTTTCTTTCTTTCTTTCTACCATTCTTCTTCTCCCTCTGGCTCCGGATGTGCAGGGGAATACAGATGTGTCTCGAAGTCCTGATTGCGATCACGTTGTAGCTGGTGCAACGCTATCTGCCCAAAAACCTGTGAATTGATAATCCTCCTTTTTATTACAAAGCCCAGACCAGCTACATGTAATCATTTATACTTGCTGCTATCTCTATAGAACAATACATCAGCTTGCTTCATGAAAGATGGTGCATGCACAAGCTCTTTTTCAAACCCTGCCCCCTCCATTTTTTTAGGTGAAAAAATAAATAACCACCACGGATAACCAGGGGACGACAGACAGCTACATTACAGCAACACAACGTATGAATTTGGGTTCTGTCGTGTAATTAAGGGGAGAGAGGGATTTCCTACACAACAACGACTAGCTTAACAAGCATGTTTAGTCAGCTATCGTTTACCATGCCAACACAGCAGTGTGCAAACAAGCCGACGACTCTGCTGTCCCCCCACTGATCCCAGCATGCTCGGGGAAAAGGAGGGAGGGAAATGAACGGAGAGAGAGGCAGAAAGTAATGTGAAATGGAGTGATAATGGATCAAGGAACAGAAAAGAGGATTTTAAAAAGAAGGTGGTGGGGGTTTGCTTAGTGAGTCCGTCTGATAAACCACCCGTACCTATTGCGCACCGCATTGGGAGCCGTTCAAACGAGCGGCTGCGAGTTAAATCACATGAAACAGGTGATTACACTTGGGCTTAAGAAGCGTTTCAGACTCTGACTTGGAGACAGTATTGGCTCTGACACCTTCAAGAACACGGAATTGTCAATGATATTGAATTCCAATGGACTTTCAGAAGGTTCTTTGCTGCCCAATGTCACAGGGCCGTCACAAGAGACGGGATTGATTTTGTCATGCATACAGCCCCGCTATAAAGTACTGATACTCTTTGAAGGTAAATGCTTCGAGCAAGGACTCTGCTTATTTAGGGCCCTTTTTAGTTTAAAAAACTGTGTTGCTGAGTTATTTATTGCCCTTTATTTATAATTTATTTATTTATTGCTCATGTAAGCTATAAAATGTAGTACCCTATGATTTGAAAGACGTTGGATGGATTTTTATGAGTACAGTATAAAAGAAGGGATGTACACTTAATATTCAATATTGCAATATGGACTAGTCTAGGTGAACATGAAAGTACAAAATGACTATTTAAATATGAAGTCTGAATGTTCTGCATGCCTTTCTGTGAATAAGCTGCACAGTTTGTCTACTACACACTCAAGTATGTGTGGCGCTCGTGGTGTTTTCAGAGTCTGTCGACTCACTATATTAGGACTCTCCACATGTACTTGAGCTCCAGAGATGCTCTGAGAGTCACTTCACAAGCATTTCACCATTCATTTGATAAAACTTCACACAGAAACTCAAAGGTCGACATCTGCACCCCACCAAAATACTTTAAGAAATTATGACAGGAATATATTACTATTGTACAGTACAATAGACTGTACTCTGTACTCAATGTAAAAATAACAATTATAACTTTTTATTTAAACATAATTTTGTTAATATAAGATCAGTTTTTCATCCATGTTTCCATCCATGCACTTTGCCTAATAATAATAATAATAATAATAATGATTTCATTAGATTACATTTTAAAGGAGGAATTAGATTGTTGAAGTCTTATGCAGTCATACCAACGTTATAAATTTGTATAAAATCATAAAACACAGAATCCTTATTATTTTTTAATTCCGAATTCCGAACAACACAACACAGAATTTCTGAAAAATCTAACTTTTCATAAGCCATTTTTCTTGTTAAAATTATTACATTATTAAAGTTTTATAAAAATCATTTAATTAGACATTGTTTTTGATTATTAACATTTAAACCATCCAAGAAAAAATTGCAGATAGGAAAAAATCAACACAATTTGCTAAGTAGAAATGGGCAACATCAGCCAGAGGACGTTTTGATTCTCACATATGTTTTTGCGGCAGTTTGTGCATTTCTGCTTTTGTCTGAACTTGTTTATGTGTGTTCGTGTGTGTGTGTGGCATCCATGGAGGCTGTCCTCCCCTCTCGAAGTGACCCTGTGTTCGGGGGGCTTATCTCTGTGCTGTTTCACATTATTGATAGCCTGTGTGGGTATTGACAGGGGCATGTGGGGCGGAGGAGCGAATCCAGACTTTGATATGACATATTGTGCATCTCAGCAGCTCTCATAAATAATTCTGACACGTTTTTGTATGCATGGGAAGGTCTGTGATTCGGCCTCCCCATAAAAATAAACTTCTATTATGGAATGTATTTGTCAAGTGGGTGTTTGATGGATGGGGCGGCGTTTAGTGCATGGCAGGTGGAAAGCTCGCAGACGCACTACCTTCTGGGGAGGATTTGCCTGGGCCGAGCTGCTATAATTATTCAGTATGAGACGACATCACACACACACATTGCACCTGTATTCTCATCTTCTCATTCCACAACTGCATTATCTGCAACTGCTGCATGACGACATAGAGGGACTTAAAGAATGAAGGGATTCAGAGAGAGAGAGAGAAGGAGAGAGACACAGAGAACATAAATCAAAGGAGAAACTTTCTCTGAATAATGCAGGAGGCTTGTACTGTATCTGGGTTGCATTATGGATTATTATCGGTAAAAGAGAAAAAAGATGGAGTGACAGAAAGACAGAGAATCTATCACCCCTGAAGTGGTGCTCTGTGATGATATTGAGAATTCAGTACGGAGGAAGGACAAGGATCTTGTTTTGTGGGGTGACTTTCAACTTCTCGTATTGCCAGCAGGCAAAGTGGTTCAACTGTTTGCTGGTAATGCAGCACAGCAATCATTCTTTTTTTATTGTAAAACTGTCTTATTTTATACTTTGTTAAAATCCACTGATAAAAGGTTTTTATTGGTACCAAAACAAGTTTTATACACAATTTGCACGTTTTGACTTTCTAAAATAAAGGGCTGATACCTTACATACTTTTATATGTAAATAATAACCTTTTATGGATGGTGAAGCTCCACTAATTAGCATAGCATTAATGCAAAAATGTATTGTGTTTGTGTCTTTTAGTTATTTTTAAAGTTGGTTGTAGTTAAAAGTTAAAAACATTGTGAAAATAGTCATTCACATATACATATTGTAAATATATAAAAAAGTATTTTAGATTTATGACAATTATTATATATATAATATATATATATATATATATTATATATATTTCACATATATATATATGTGTGTGTGTGTGTGTGTGTGTGATGTGTGTGTGTGTGTGTGTTTTAATTACATTTTTATGTAGCTTGAGGTTCACTGGAGCTTCACTGAATGCACTAGAAGGGAGTTTTGCATAGAATGTTGAACGCATATTTATTTCAATAATTTTATTCTCATTTATTATACTTATTATAACTGTATATAAATGCAAGAGAAAACTAAAACACACATCTAATAAATCCTTTGACAGTAGCACAAAAAAACTAGAATACTGAATAAGTTGGTAGTTTATGTGTATGCCACGAGTCAACAATAAAACAATAAAATGGGCCTACCATAACTGTCACACTCACAGCCACTTAACTCAGACATACAGAATGCCCATTTACATAATAGATTATGTCTTTGTTGAGATGCGTTGCAGCTGCATTCATAATGTATTGCACTCACGGGCATCTAGTGTGTCTGCCTGGTGTGTTGAGGGCACTGAGTGAGTCTTGTGATGCTCAAGCGCAAGCCTCATGGGGGTTTTCTCTGAAATCACAGCAAAAGAGCACTAGACAAATCTAAATTGGCAGTTTGCATACATTTATATTGTCTGATGACTCTGTGTAAGTGTAGCTTGCAAAAATGAGATTTGATGTCAAATTCGAAGATGTCGCAGTCCATTAAATATAAGTTCATTTTATATATAATTCAATAATAAAACATAGTCAAAATAGTAAAAAAATACACCCAGCTCAGTCATCCTTAATATAGGAAACATCCTCTTCCTTGCACAAGGAAATGAAGACTGTAGCTGCATAGCAACACAGGAGTCACAAAGATCAAAGGCTATTTGAGCAGGCCCATAAACTAATCCATCTATCATAAAATCCTGTGCATTATTCTTCAAGGTCATTTTTGCTGAGGAGTAACTGTCAGGCATCGGACAGCATTATGACGAACTGCCAGAGAGGATCAGCTTTAATTCTAAGACAACATTGCATGTGTCCTAATTCAAAATGTCGAATGTTCGAAATGAATTAAATAATTCAGTGTCCTTATTATTGGTTATTAGTAATGTCTTTTTCCTTTGTGCTAATTAGTTTTATGCTGATTAGAATATCGTACATTAGCTTAGTGACATCAGACTTCATGCAGAGTTGCTGTCTATGAGAGCTTTCCAAAAGAGTTATTTGCAAGGTTTCATGTCAGTTATAATGGTATCTTAGAGGGCAGCGAGACATTTTGCTTGGTTTGGAGCAAAAGCTTTTGTATGTTTGCATGTAAATCCATGTGTTTGTGGGGTAAAGTGTTTTACAGGAGTGGGCGTCAGGGTCAGTTTGTTGTACACGTTCAGGTGGGTGTGACACCTGTTCGCTTGCTCTCTCGTTCTTTTTCCAGAACATCTGTTTAGACCCAAGCAATTGGACCTCTGAGAGCACACCAGGTTTCTTTCAAAGCTCACGCCAAACCATTGACTGCATGCTGCCGCCCACAGAACCAGCTCCTCTGGCATGAGTCCATCTGTCGCATTCTGTACACCCTCTGGAACTGCACAAAGTATCAATAAGTCTCAAAGGTGTCAGAAACTACAGCATCTTGAAACTTGTTTCAAGAATTGTGTGCGAGCGCGTAATGTGTATGATTGAAATTGTTTGTTTTATTGAGTCTAAAGATTTTGAGGCCGTTCACACAGGATACGTTCATGTCATTTTTAAATAGCTGGTCTATAAGATCATTTGGCTGATGCATTGTGTCTTGAGATTTTTTTTTTTCCAGCAGAGTATTATACTACAGTACACCCTTGAGGGGCCTTCATCTCCTGAAATGCTCTCACATCAAGTCAATGCTCAGTGTCAGTCTACCTCAGCAAGCAGCTCTCTGATTGCTATCGTTCCTGAAGGCTGTTTAACTATGCACAGCTCCCCTTCTCCATTCGCACAGGCAGAAATGCTTAATCCCCTGTAAGGGTGTCTGTTGCAACACAGGGTCGGGGGTGAACCGCAGGATTTGGTCAATAGGCTTACAATACTATCAGGGACTATTGATTTTGCTGGACCTTAGCGCCAATGCTACGCTAATTGTTTCTTTTACTTGCCTGTAGCAAAGAAAACATTAAAATCACTGCTCATGAATTTTAAATCCTCCCCCCGGCTCGCAGTGGTGTTGAAGTTCACGTGAGAACCCCGGGATATGGGCTTGACAGGGTGGTGTGTTTGTGTGAGTATTTGTGAACTGAATGCATTGAAGGTTGACGGGTGGTCAGTTAATCACATTAAGATTGTGTTTTACATAAGAACATATTAGCATTGTAGAATAGTTACAAAAAAAATATATAAGTCTGCATAGTCATGTTCCTCTGCATCATACAGACAAATATTTTATCTTTCTTCTCTGAATCGCTAAGACTATAGAGATGCTATCTGCCTGAGGTAAACATTTTCAGAAAATCTGAGTTCAACAAAGAAAAATATGGCAATAAAACCTCTATACTTTCTTTGAACTTTGCAGCATTACAGGACTCTTCTGTGATCTACTGTGACCTTCATGCGGTCACAGATTGCTCTGTTATAGTCACTTCTGCTGGGCTAAGACATTTGGAGCTTGTTGCATGTCAATTGTTTAAATCCAGGACATAATCAAAACTGGATTGTATAACTAGATACATCCGAGATCATTAAAGATGTGAAATAATCAATGTTTGTGGTGATAGCATAAATTTAAGAACATCATGATGTTTAATAACGTTAGTAGCTAATGCGGTTTGCACAACATTTCTGTCTATTTTCTGTGCAAACTGTGTCGCGCTTTACTCTGAAACACGCAGACAACAGAGTATATAGTTATTTTATGAATTCACAGCCTTTCGCAATCTGATAAACACACTAGACATATTGAGATGATTTTAGTTTGAATGACAGATGCCCAAAAATATTTTCAGCTCATTACAACAGTTGGTGGGACAGATGACATTGTTCTTAGAAATTAGTGGGAAAAAAACATATTAATGTACCATATTTAGAAGTATATCTATAGTTGTTATGCAACGATGGTGCGATGTGGGAAAGATTCGGAGAAGAAACAGGTTTCAATAATAAAAAAACAACACTTTAAATACAAACAAAAATGGCACTCTGGTGCAAAAACTCGGAAGGAGACTCGGAACAAGGAGAACCATGGAACAAGACGACTACATCCACACATCCACAACAACTGACAAAGACAATGTAACACAAGAAGGCTAAATTGGACAAACAAGGCAAACTGAAGACGTTACAGGTGAGAAACACATGGGTGAACATGGATGGGAACAGGAAGTTCACAACTGACACGGCTGACAGGAAGTGCACAATTGACACAACAGACAGGAAGTGCACAAAGGACAAGACTGACAGGTAACTATAGTATAGTACATACAGTTACTTCTGCTAGGGCCCGCCACTTATTAAAGGGAAGTTTAATTCTTATAATGGGGTTTATCAAACTTTTTAATGCAATATAATAATGCAATATAATAATGATTGATTTAGACCCAGATCTTAAAATAGAAATGTTGCTATATAATTTTATTTATTTAACTACAATAAATAGGAAACAGACTTTTAGAAATTAATATAAAAAGTACTTTAAATTTTTTTGCTGTTAATTTATTATAATTATTATTATTATTACCCTTGAGAATAATGCAGTAGCCATGATAGTATTAGAAGAGTATAGTACGCTGTAATATGGTCCTTTAAGTTGATTGGCCAAGCAACATATGTCAAAACAATATCCAATTCCAATTGAATTAACTTTTGGGCAAACAGCACTGTTGCCCATAATGTTGTTTTAGTATAGTGTAGCATTGCATGGCAAACTGTTAAAAAACTTATACATTAATGCTTGAGCTTGCATTATAGTGAAGATTGAACCAAGAGTGAACTCTGTGTGTGTGTGTTGAGTGTGTGTGTTTGCTTGATGGAGGACACTCAGACTTTCTCATCCAGTTCACATTTGTTCCAATCAATTATTCAAGCAGACAGCCAATTACAAATGAGAGGATTTGAGTGGCTGAATCCAGCTCTCCAAAGGACTGCATTCGAGAAGTCTACCAATGACTAATCGTAGCAATTAATTTGCTATTGAACACGAGAGGTGTTTCCTCTCTCCTCTACCATTTAACAGCATCGAACACAACCTTGCTCCCATTAAAAGCCAATGGAAAACTCCAACATCACAGCAAATACCTCATCAGGTCTCAACAGCCCAACCAAAAGAGTTTTTAATTGTGTTTTTGATCTCTCTGATTTTGTGTGATGCTTTGTCCCACCCTGGTTTGATCCACAATTATTCTTTGTCCTTTGAGCATTTGAGCAGTATTATTTTCAGGTAGGAGTTAATGCACAGCAAAAAATAAAAGACCTCTGATTTATTCATGCCATCACACAGAGAGGAATTACAGTGGATTTTTTTTTCTCCTCCATTGATCAATCTCACAATCCCCTGTCTGCTTTTTGATGGGTAGATTGACATGTGAGTAATTTATCTGTCTCTCATGACTGACAGACTATAATGGAACTGCATCTAAGAGTGCTGTTACCTCTCTGAATAATTTCCAATTTACCACTCATCAGCGACACACTCAAAAGACATGGAGCGAGAGACAGCGATGACGGAAAAAATAGATTTATCACCTCAATTACTGATGGGTTCTATTGCGGCTTTGAAGATATGTTTTAAAATTTGACGGCCCTGAAAGATTCAGAGACACGTTTCAAAAGGGACTACTCCCAATCAAAACAATGTCCGAGGACATGAAGCGCCTCGCAAGGATGGGCGACACTTCAAGTAGGATGTAACAGATGCACTGTGTAAATAATTTCAGATTGTAATGAATGTATGTATATATACATATATAATGTTCCGACATTGTTTTATTAAAGTTAATAATTATTCTAAAAATGTTACTTTAACTGCTTTTTATTTTTGAAAGTTTTTATTTATTATTATTCATGAAAATAAATCACACACCCCGATTTGTATTTTGTAAAGCTGTTAAAGTAACTATTATATAATAATTATGAACTTTAATAAAACAGTGTCCTACAATTGTAGACCCTGGCATATCCTGAGACCTGAGATCTTGAGTTCTTTATACTGTATTGCCTTGGCCACCTAAAATAAATGTTGGGTTAAAAGGATGAGGATGAAAGAGAAAAGGAGGAGATGGCTGGATGAGAAGATTTTGTTTGAATATGAAATTAATTTTTATATATACATTGAATGGCCGGTAACTTCAAACAGGCTTGAAATGAAGTATGAATAAATTATTACACTGTCTCTTTAAATCATTTAGGATAAACCGGCACTAGCTTACACAAAGGGAAGTTATCAAAATGACTGTATTTCAGTACTATAAGGTATTCTGTCAGAAGTCTTAATACGTTTTATCAAGATCAGCTAAACACTGGATTTTCAGAAGTATGTGAAGTTTGTTCATGGCATAGACTCTAAATTATGTACAAGAGGTTTATTGTTATGTATTGTTATTGTAGGGACATCAACAAACTGTGACAGATGATAGGTGTGGAAGCAAACTCGAAGACGTGAAAATAAACTCATAACATAAAAGAAAGTCCACAATAACATTAACCAAATTAGGCATGAACAGTGCTACCCGTCAAACAGACTCCACTAAGATGTAGAACAGACCAGGATTGACTGAAAACACAGGGTATAAATGATAAGGGAAACAAGACACAGCTGACAAGACTAACGAGTTGAGCGATTACAAGACAAGTGTTTTGATTACACTAGGAGAGCACATGGGGAACCAGGAAGTAAACAATGACATGACAGAACCGTAACAGTATGGGGGTACTGTTGTTCTCCCAAAAAGGTGCAGCCTCACGCCATTGATGGTACAACAGAAGTGGGAGAAGGGGGCTCTGGAGGAGGGCAAGGAATGACACAGACAGATGGCATATAGCAGGGGTGTCAAACTCAATTGCACAGGGGGCCAAAATCCCCAAAAAAATTTAGGTCACGGGCCGAACAGGATAAACATTTATTGAAAACACTAAAACTAAACTTTTAAAACTTACCTTTTTTTAAATTAGATGTGAATAAAAACAGACAGAAATATTATTCTGGAATAAATCAAGTTAAATAAATAATAAATCTAGAATAAATCTACCTTAAATAACTTAAAAATATAAAAATATTTAAAAAATACTTACAAAAATTAAAATATATCCTGTCTAAATTATACAAGTTAGAAATAAAGTAAACAAGTAAAGTAAAAGTAAGTAAAAGTTAAAAGAACAAACATTCAAATTTCTTTACTCTTATGTCATTTTATATAAAACTTAAAAAGATTTATATATAAAAGATTTTGCTCTCCATAAAAATATATCCTGTCAAAATTATACAAATTCAAAATATGGACATGCTGCATAACAAAACCTGGAAATCTAAATACAATTTTTGCTTTTCAGCAATAACAAATCAAATCCTTCAATTGAATTAGCTCTTATGTCATTTGTCTTATAGTGCCGTCTTATTAAATTATTTAATTACTGCCACATTAGCTCCGCAAATGAGACACACGGGTATACCGGCAGTATGTCAGCAAACATATACCGTATTTTCCCGCATATAACCCATGGGTTATCGCAGATTTTAAAAACTATATCACAATTTTTTTTACACGTAATAATATTTCAATATATTTGTTACGTCCCTAAGGACGTAATGTTTTTTTTGTTTTTTTTGCGCTGTATTTTCTTTCTGGCGCTTGCCTACTATCACTCTGACAGCGGGCGCTGATATGCTGTCTGACCTGTCAATCATGCAAGAAGACGTGCTGCCATGAGGGCGGGCTCTTCTCATCTGATGATCAACACTTGCATTTCGCGCACAAGCACTGTGTACCGAGCCTGAACAGTTATGGATAATTGACAATAACAATCGCGCGGTACTAGCGCGAGCGCGAAGCATCATTAGCCACTTCCTGTTTAATACAGGAAGTGTTCGGCGGGTCAGCTGGAGTGCGGGACATCTCGCGGGCCATTAATAAAATGCTCTCGCGGGCCGGACATAATTACACGCCTGGCCGGATGTGGCCCGCGGGCCTTGAGTTTGACACCTATGGCATATAGGGATAGGGGATTAGGCTAGGGGCCTCCAGGGTGATGCTGGGAGTTCGGGGACCCAGGTAGGCGCCGGGAGTTCAGGGAGCCATAGCAGTGCCAGCAGCTCAGATGTCCAAGGTGGCTCGGCCATTTAGTTCCCCACCCATAAAATATATATTTTCTTGGGTGGAGCTCCCAGGTTGTAGGCTGGAGTGGGCAAGGAAACGTAACACTTAATATTCATCAATTATATTGATTGTCCTGCTCTTCTAGAGCTGCTGTTCAGCCGAAACAAACTTTGTTTAAATTGTTTTCCTGTGACCACTGTAAAGCTGCTTTGAAACAATCTGTATTGTAAAAAGCGCTATATAAATAAAGGTGATTTGACTTGACTTGACTAGAGGGGGCTCTGGAGCGAGCTAAGGGACTAAAGGGTGCTCTGGAAGGTGCTTTGGACCAGTCTCAGGGACTAGAGGGTTCTCTGGAGCAGGCTTGGGGTCTAGAGGATGCTTTGAAGCAGGCTCTGAGACTAGAGGGCGCTCTGGAGAGGGCTCTGGGCAAAGCACTGGGGTGGGAGACTCTGACAAGGTGGTGTATGTAGCCCACACACACAGTAGTACAGTTATAATGACCATTGCCATTCCCTCTTGAGAGCACTCGGGAGCTTGCCTCACTGGTGCCGACAGGGAAACTTGTCTCGCTGGAGCAGACAGAGAAAATCTCTTCCTGGAGAGCACAAGATGTGGAACAAGGAAGTAAACAACAACATGCCAGTGATTTGTTGCTTTGCTTTTAAGTCAAGTGGCCTCTGGGTGGTCCTTTGCCAATGAAAGCTACTGTCAGTCTGAAGATCTCGCTATGCACTTATTAGAGTATTAGTAGAATATAGTAGACTTTTAGTGGACTGTTTTGGGCTCAGGTTAGTTTGACTTTTAGTCAAAGTTACTTATAGCAAAGTCCTTTTCAAAGAAAGTTTGTTCACTCTTTGACCATATTTACAAAACGTCAAGGCAGCTATTTTGAGCATCCAAGACCAAGTCCTATCTATTAAATGGGGAATCCTGAAATGTTGTTTCTTATGCTAAAAAAGTCCTAAGAGGCTCAGGCTTCTATGAGAACTGCAGATTCTAATGACTTTTAGGGACTCTTCTAAGGACTTTACCAATCTGCGATTGGGTCTTTTAATTAGAAGGCAGGACATATTCCACTATATTGTGCATTGCAGGTTTTCCTTTTCATATGTAATAGGAGTGAACTGTTTTTCTACATCTATAGACTTTGTAGTTAGTAGAATGTCTAAAGTAAAAAAAAATATTGTTATCTACATCGACTTTAACAGGCTTAACTGTGTATATATATAAAAAATATATATTATATATTTTACATAAAATTATATATATATATATATATATATATATATATATATATATATATATATAAAAAATATATATATATATATATATTTTTTTTTTTTTTTTTTTTATGGTGGAAGCATTTAAAAAAAATTTAGCCATGAACTTAAGCTAAAATTGACTGTCAAAAATAATGTCACAAGAGAATGTGAGAACGAGAGTGTGACTACTAGTCCCAGCCTCTTCTATTATGTTGCAGTTCCTTATGATGGTTTTACATGCACTTGACAAGTGAATTTGGACCCTGTAGGCAGCCCAGTGGACGATCCTGGACAAATCCTTTATATTTTAGTATTGTAGGTCTTTCTCTTTTCTTCTTTTCCCTCTCGTGGTCGAGATCTGTCCTCGGCAATGATGGAGTGGAGAGGTAGGGGCGAACAGACGGGACAGCTTGCTCAAACCCAAGGTGCTCAATCACTCTTTCCCCCTTCCTTCCTTTCATTTATATACCTCCAGAAGACCATATTCCCCTTTTCCCCTTGCCCCTGGTCATTATCATGTCCACCTGAGAAGGATAATAGCATTCCAGTTCTAACGCCAGCTGTGTTTGTACAGTATGTGAATGTGCACAAATTGTGAATTTCTTCAAAATATTGTCTCATTCACATTAAAACCCCAAAGGTTAAATGCATCCACGAGGTGAAGTAATGTGTGAAAGGCATGTTTTAAGAATTTTTAAAGAAACATTACAAATCTGTCTACTCATGCGCTGTAAGTCTTCAAGCATGAGAAGACATTTTCTACACCTTCTACTTTTGTAGAACCATATATTGACTAAGGGCTTTCAAACTTCTAAAAATCCATCTATACGACTTGTGTTGTGTTTGCGTTTTATCCCAAGTCTTTTGAAATCATAATAACTTTTAAAGAAAATGAAATCACATATAGTAAATTTGCGTGCTGATTTTGACATAATTGACCAAATGTGAGGGGTTTGAAGATTTTCTTTGTATAACAAAAAGTTTCAAACTGTTTTTCCTCAATAAGTGCACTACTGCTTCTACAACAGTGTTTGGTGTAATGGTGTGTAGTATCAATGACTTTGTTGTGGTTTTTGTAAGTATCTGAAGCATTTTCATCCCAGTTTCATCCTTTCAGATTCCTCGGCAGCTGCTGTTCAGCGTTTGACAAACAAATAACGGGCTGCTGCTGTAAGCCGAACACTTGACGACAATGATTCCTGGTAAAGGTTTCCAAGCTTTGTTTTGATCAGATGCTCCAGTGGGAATCAGAGAGTTTCCATTAGCCGGTTCTGCCCGCATGTTTCACGGCTGGTTATCTGGCTGCGGCTGACAGGCGTTGAGCCACGGCTCTGGCGTTTGAGGCCTTTCTGCCTGTTCACCTCCCTGAGATGACATTGAAGGGAAAAGTAGCACCCAGATACGCCTGAACCCTCATCAATATGCCATATGCCAGTTTAGGCTAAACGTACTCACAGGCCTCAGCGGTTTTGCTTTGATTCAGCGCACAGAGGAAAATAGCAGATCGACCGGGTATTTCCTCGTCTGTCCGCTGATCAGATTCTTTGTGAAAGAGAAATGCCAACATAAGCATTTACCATTTATTTTGTCTCTCTTAGGTCTGAAAATAGGACACAGATCGCAGCTGTGGTCTCTTCTGCGTTTCACTCTTTAAATCCCACAATGCAGTGAGAGGATCATACGCAAAATGATAAGATTGAAATAAAGAGGGGCTGAGTGTTGTACCCAGTTGTCACCGGACACTCCCCTTTGTATGCAAGTGCACCGCGGTACCCATCTCTCCCTCTCCACCTCCTCCATATCCACTTTTATTCATATTCCTGAGTTCAACCTTGCGGTATTCAATCATTTTGATTAAAAGACCGATTTCTTATAGAAGTGGGCAGAGTTGGGAGCGGTGGAGCCAATGGCATTTGAGGATTCATATATTTTCATAAACTTTTAACAATGTCAATGAGACATGTCTTCAATCTTGGCTGCGCAACAGCAGGGCACTCAATCTTTCTTTAGCTTTCGACAGAAAATTTGAATACCAGCATAGGGTTATTAATGTGACAGTTCACATAGAGAGCTTCATGGGGATTCACCAGCTTTTTATTATTTCTCTCTCTCTCTCACTCTCTGGCACTCTCTCGCTTGCTCTTTGTGAAAGAATGAAAAGTTTTAAAACATAAGAAAGTGACAAGTTCGGAATGTAAATCCATGGACATTTGCAAGCTCAACTGAGCTTAAGACATACATTTAAATTAACCCCTAATTCTATTGTCATTTCGAGCAAGCGCAGAGCTGGAAAATTAATTTCTGTTGCTTGTATTACCTTGTCCGACTGGCTATGCTAGAAAAAACACGTTCAGTTCGGATTTGTTTATTGTTTACCATTTTATAATGTACAGTATTTTTATAACCCAATACTCTAGTGGCATATTTCCGGTAGAATGAAGATTAATTTGTACAGCGGCAAAAAATAACTGATATTAGCTCTGTGTGGCAACATTGATTCTTTTCTATTAGATTTTTTGTGCTCTTTCTTTCAGAGTGTCTTACTCTACAAAAAGGAAGTAGAACAAGATTGCAGTTATGTTTCTCATTCCATATTTTTAACTAATTTACAAATATGTCTATATCTGGAAAAGTGGGACCAGAAACAATAACTAGTTTAGTTCCAGTGTGACAAGAGTGCACAGAGTGATATTGGTATTAAAGTGATGTACTGCACGGTAAAATGCATATGTTGTGTTTGAGACTGAGGAATTAAGTACCATTCAAAGAAGTGCCAATATCAATGCAGTATCAATATGCTACTATGTGATTTTAACAGTATTTCCCCATTTTGTTTAAGGCTACTTATTGTGTTGATTTTGTGTGATTGATTAAGTTGGACCAAAATGAGAATTCATGATAATTTATATAAATGCTGAAATTGTGCTGAAATTGTAACTGAAAACCGAGAGGGTTTTACTAAACGTTTGACTGAACTCCAAAGTCAAACCCCTTACTGTACTTCTAATCATCTATGGTTAAAAAACCCAAAAGCATTATACTTTCTACATCCAGTAGAATAAGTGGACATACTTGCAAAGTTAATCAAAATAAAGTGTTAGCAGATATAAAAAAGTTACAAAAGTTGCAAAGTTACTTGTAGTTGTAGAATGTGTTACCACATTTTTACGTTTCTGTTAAAAAATTCAACCTTCTGCTTCCAAAGATGCACAGCTTTGAGTCATTTCTGGCCAAAAAGATACATCTGTACCATCAGCTTACCGGCACCCAGTTTTTTAATTACTAATATTTAATTTATAATTACTTATATTTACATAATGAACCTACAATAGCAGAAATAGGGCTTTTAAATGAAAACAAAGGTCTGTGATTAATACAAATGCTCATAAAATTAAATTAAAATGTTTAATGAAATTAGATTTTTTTTTTGGTTTAATTTAGTTTTATAAGCATGTTATCACATCCTTATATTTTGTCTAAAGGAATAAACTCAAAGTTTACTGGGTTTTATATGATTTTTTGGTTCTTTTCTAGTCTGGGTTTGGTGAAGTAAAATAAAAGCAAACATCACGTGTGTAGCTTGCTGCTTCTCACCGCTGCTTCCTGATAGAGGACAATTACTCAGAGTTTTCCCCTCTTCGTTTCAAAGAATAGGTGAGTGTGTTTGTTGAGGAGCGCACGCAGTTAGCGTAGCCTCACGTGTCTGTGAATCAGGTGAAAGTATAAACAAGGTTTGAGTAATTGATTACCATTTTTGTTTTTTCGTTTTTATGTGAACCAACCCTTTTAGAAGTTTGAAACAGATTCAGTCCCTGTACTTGTACAGCTGAAATTACAGTATGATGTACTAGGCTTAGATCCCCAGTTACTTTATGGACTTGTCGGGCTGCGCTGTTGGACAGAATCTGGCTGTGGGTCAAAGGCAGAATCGCAGAGCACCTGGACAGATCGAGAGAGCTGATGGAGGTCAGTACGTACAGACCACACCAGCTGTGGATCAGAGAGAGGGGTTATTACATTTAATATAGTTTTAGCCCTTTTCTAATGTTTGTTTGTATTTTTTTATAGTTTTTTTCTTTCTGAAGCAATATTGATGTCGTATTTGTTTCCAGAGCAAAAAATCTCTTCTTTCCGAGGATGTAGTTTTGAACGCAGACAGCTTTTTCCTCCCCAGCTCCAGAAGAGCATGTCCGCTGAGACCACGTTATCGGCCCACCACATCAATCCGCATCTAAGAAACGCAATCGGTTTATCCATCTTCTTCTAACCCCCCCTAGACTCTCCACCTTTCTTTCCTTGTCTTCTTTATGTTATACCTCAAATTCAGCAACTTTTTTCTCGTATTTATCTTTTTTCTGTTCGCTCCTGTTTGTTCCCTCCTGGGCAGTCTCTTTCTTCATCCACCCCTCCTGCTCCTCCTCTCCCTCTTTCTTCCTGTATCAGTGCATCCTTGTCATAAGAATGAATTGAATTTGTCCCCTTTAGTGCAAACAACAATGGAGTGGGGGAGGCTGCTGGAAAACAAATCGGCATTCCGTCCCTTTTGGGGATGTGGGGAAGGGAAGGGGAGAGAGTAGGCTGGGGACGGCGGATGAGGAGCAGGTCGGATGGCAGAGTGGCGGCTGTACTCGTTTATTAACATGTCGTCTTCATAGCGCTGGCTGAAAGCAAAGGTGCCGGGCGAATGATACAGACAAATGATGTTAATAATAATAGCTGGCCCCGCGGCAAGAGAACAGTACCTGGGGCCAGCCGAGCACGAGCTCACACCTGATACTCTCTCTGCCTCTCTTCTTCTGTTTATCCCTCGCTACTTCCTACATCCTTATGGAGAGAGAGAGATAGGGTGGTGTGAAATAAAAACGATTGTGGGGAAGTTTGAGTTTGTACACAAGTATGCAGTTTGAATGGCATTTGCACAAAACTGCTTTCAAAAAATACTAATAAAAAAGTTTATCAGTATAACTGTTTGGTTAAAATATGTATTAAATTTGCTACATTAAGATGTATGTATGTACATATCTTAAACATTTCTTTCCTGCTTAAAATTACAATTTAATAAAAATCCCAGATTTTCAATTTTAAAAAAGTGAGTCACATTTTTTCAAAATGTGCTGTTTTTATTTTTTTTGAAGATTTAATTAAATTTTTATATATATTTTTACATTACTCACCTTTCAAAAGAGATTTTATGTCAAAGTTTTTTACAAGCTCTAGATTTAAGGGTAGATTTAAGGGTTAAAATAATTAACATTTTAATTAATTACACTTCACCTTTAATACAAAGCATTAAAATGCTAATAAAAAATAAACAATGGATTTATTCTATACCATTCTCACTTTTTGATTCCATCATAATTCTTAAATATCTTTTCCCCCCTTTCTGCTCTACAGCTTAATTTCACCCTCTCATTCTGTCCCCACCATTCTGTTGGTTTTTGGCCTCATTAGTGTTGGTATTTAAATGCAGCGAAGCACTCAGAGATGTCTACATGTGCTTGTCTTCATAAAGCACTAGCTGTTTTATCTGAGGTCACAAAGGTCAGTGCACGCGCTCCTTTTCTGCTGTCATTAAATCAATTTGTTTGAAGGCCAATCATCTTTCCTTTTCAAACGTTATAACTGCATTCATCAGAACAGTGTGCTCCGATGACTTGTGAGGTCTGTGACTGATGTTGGGGTCATTTTGAAAAAGAAAAATTCTTTTTACTAATTTGCATGTCTATGCATGCAGACCAGTTCCAATTTATGAAACTGAACGGCAAATTAATGTAACAATTGCTACATTTTACTGCAAAAAGCCGCGTCTGATTTCCAGAGAAGGAATTGTGGTATAGTCCACCAAGTGAACTAATGTTCTGACTCTTAAAAGTTCACCTTGTATTTATAGATGAAACGATCACGAGATGATGTATGATTCTCTATGACTGTTCTCTGTTTGACATGCTAGATGGATTGATTGGTCAGTCTCTGAGAAGCTCAAAGTTGGGTGCCGGTCTCGGATATCTGCGCCCCAAGCACCATTAGCACGGCCGATAGCACATTTATCCTGTGCTCGTTTCTCAGAACAGCTCCGTTTCGCGTCACTCCATCAGGACTCAGGAGACGAGCCGATTCTTCACCTTTAGCCCTGTTTAGCATTTGCATTTGTTATGTCTGTTTTTGGCCATTCTGACCTCGCAGCGGTCGTGGCTCTGGCGCCTCACTGCCTCTGTCCGCATTGATTTGATATGATATTTCAGAGCTCAGCTGAAGCAAGCCGGGAGGGGAACCTGGCCCACGATGCATTGCAGAGGGACCTGCATGAGGCCCTGGCTATAGTGTCAAGATTACACTGTTGTATCATGACTTTCTGATTGTTTTTGGCCAAATAAAGCTGCTTCTTCTTTTATTTCTTTCATTCATTCGTTTGTATATATATATATATATATATATATATATATATATATATATATATATATATATATATATATATATATATATATATATATATATATATATATATATATATATATATATATATATATGTATAACATATAAATGTATGATTATATATAATATTTATCAAAATGTTTTTATATTTCTTTATAATGCAGTTATATATGTACACACACAATATATATATATATAGAGAGAGAGAGAGAGAGAGAGAGAGAGAGAAAATATTTATTTAATATATTATATAGCCCTGTGATATAGAAACTGAAATAAAAAGTATTTAAAAATGTAACCATTCTTTTTTTTTCATTCATTGCTTATTTTCTTCTTCCCTGATTTTTTATTTGTTTATAGTAACTTTTGGACTCCACAGTGAATTGTAATGCAAATTCCTTTGTTCCTTTACGTACTCTTGTTTTTACTTTCAGAAGTAGTATGGCTATATTGAAAGAATACTTCAACACGGCCATACTCTCCTTTACAAGATTAAACTCCTATCCTTGACAGCTATTCAGATTTTTTTTCTCTCTCACATTATATGCCTGCTTTCTCTTTCTCCTGCTTTTTCCCTCAAAAACCTCTGGGTAAACATTTATTTTTTCCTCCATTGCCACATAATCCGCAGGTCAAGTGTAGTTGCAGGCTAGTATACATCATTAGTGTGAGTAAAACTCAAGTGGGAGAGCGAGCATGATGGAGCTTTTTCACTTGTAGCCGGTCGGACATTCCATTTGTCATCCTCGCCGTCTGTAAAGGCAGAAATTAGCCATGGCAGGCCTGGAATAATGTATAGCCCCAGTTGCTGAAATTAACCAATGAATCACCCATTTTGGCTGATTAGGGCCAATATATTCACGCTCTCTCGTGACACATTTTTAGTAAAACAGTGTGGTTTATTTAAAAGTTTGCCCCAATCTCTTGGCCTTTTCGTGCTTGTGTTGCGGAGCGGTTGACAGTAGCAGTATGCTGTTGTTGTGTGTATGCGTGTTTGGAGGGAAGAGGGAATTGTGGGTAGTTCAATTTGTTGTCAGAAAGAGAGATTATTTATAGATTCATTTACTTCCATTACTTGGGCAGTCAGGACATCATGAGTTGTTAGACCTCTGGAAAATATTTTGTTATAGGAACATAACTCTGGTTTTTAGCCTTCAGCACAGCACAGAGTGATGTACTGAGAGAAAGAAAGACAGAGAGAGATAGAAAGAGCGTGAGGGAGAGAGAAAGAGAGCTCGTGCATTGTGCCAGAGGCTGCAAGTGTTCTTTACCTCGTCAATAACAAATAGATTTATGACTGATTTGATTCGATCACATGGAGAAAATGGCCCTTTAGTATGACACATTTCTCTCGTTCCGACAGCTGTGGAAGGAGATGAAGCGGGTGAGGTGGGAGGGCTGGTTCTGTTGCTTCTTTCTGCAGGACGACAAAAGCCTAGTTTGCTGCATCAGCCCTGTATGTCAGCGGATCCTCTTAGTCACAAATAACCCGTTCTAAAAAATGTTTGTTAACTCAACACAGTTAATTATACTTAAGAATTTGAGATAATATTAAGTCATTTATATCATTAGTTCTTGTATTTTTTTCCCTCCCCCAATGAAAATGGTTCCAAAACAAGATGAAGCCATCAGATTAAAGAATCGGAACAAAATGTGACATAATCGAGTGCAACAGTTGGGTTCTGGAAGTAAAAATTGCATTCATTTTCTCCATAGGGAAATCCATTTTTAATGATAACTTGTAAACCATTAAGGACAGACCTGCTGTGAGCTCAAAGATTCCAAATTGATAGAATATGCAGCTGTTGAAACTGTCTGCCCACATAATTTCATCTTATTTTTAAGGTGATCATGTTTAACAATTGAATCTGTGCTGAAGAACAACATTACCCATAATGCTGTACAGAAAATTCCACCAATCAAAGATAAGCAAATTGTGCCAAAAAGAGGTTGCAGAGAATGCCCACTCCCATGAAGTCAAATCAAGTTGAATCAAGTCAGACTCTGTACTCTCTTAGCATACGTAATACTTACATATACTGTATATATATATATAAAACATACACATACATCTGCATGCATATTTTACTTAAACTGCATTGTTTCTATAGATATAATGAACATCTTTATATGAATAGTTTTATTTTGCTTGATCGTGTTTAATTCTATTGTTGATTGCAGTGCTTCATGGGAGTCTTTCCCTCATTAAATCCATTGTGTCTTTTTTCCCGCTTTTCAAATACTTTTTTTGCTTCACATTTTTGCCTGTGGTCTTGTCTTCCTTGCATATATTTACCATTTATAGACACTTTAACTGACATGGTCGGTGACTATCATGTGTCTGAAGAATAGAATGTCTGAAAACTTCATGATATGCAATCACAATTAAATGCTGAAGAAATCAAATTGGCAGAACTGATTATTGGCAGCTCTTTACAAATTTAAGCGCTATAGAGACCAAGAAAATCGTTCCTTGTTGGCTAAATTGTTTGTTGTTTTTTGCAAATACCAGGGCGAAGGTCAATGTGTGCTCATGGTCGAAAAGTAGGTTTGTGTTGAAGTAAAAACTATAAACTAACATGACTAAAAACATGATGCGTTTGATTTATAGCCATGGCTACTCTTGCTCACAAATTTCAAATGATTCTTTTGCTGTGTTGAAAGCTCTGGTATTTCCTTCTGGACATGCAAATCTAGACATCTTCAATGCTATGAGTGCATCAAGCAGGAAAAGGTCAAAACTGTCAATTTAGAACCATCTGCAATGATCTGTTCACTTATTTACTGTTTCCACGACACATGTAAGCACTAGGGCGGATTTGAAGGCACAAAACTTTGTCAGGGTCGCAAAAGATTTGTCGCATTTTTCTTAATCTCCTGTATCCGCCGTCTCAGTGTAATTCATTCGGTCCCTGCAATTTCCAAATATGACTAGATCGTATTTCCTCAGGGCTTTGCCACTTACAACATGCACCTACACCTCTTTATGGACAATTGTGTGCTGAGCATTACAATTCTCCAAACATATTGCCTACGTTTTAAGAATAACAGAAGACCGCTCGACAGTGGCGGAAAAAGAAAAGGCGTTTGCTGCAGTGGAGCGGGGATTTGTGCTGGGCTTATCCGTGGAGTATTCTGAAAGGGCTTTTAATAACCAGCATCGGCCAGCAATTAGAGAAAGAGAGAGTGTGTAAATTGATTAATGAGAGGGAGAGAAAGACGAATGCTAATTCAGGCCTGTAGGAAATCAATGCGGCTGGAACAGGGCAGGGAAACAAAAGAAGCCTTGAAGAGCCGTGCCGAAGACACCGTAGTAATTTCATTTTGATCATGAAACAATGATACCAAGGATCTGTCATTTGTATGTTTCTGCAATGATTATATTAAACACAATAGAACTTTGTGAGAAATCACGACTGGACTCTAATTCTAATATAATACTGTCATTTCACAACAGGCCAATAGTACAGCACGCCACTTTAGGGTCAGTCATGATGTGTATAATTTCTTTTGAAGCTTCTGTGTAATTAGCGAAAAGCAAAGGAGAGAAGACAAAATGGCTCCTGCGTTTAATCGGGTTTAGAGACCGTACTCGTTATTCAGCCTCCGTATTTCACGGAGCCAATCAGACATGTCGTGCGACTGCAGCGTATCCCTGCACAGGCACAAAGAGGAACTCAAGTTCTGGCATGTTCTCAGGACAGTGGCTCATAAATATTGGCTTTACACAGGATGGAGTTGATTTTATCTGATGAAAGGAGTTTTTGATGACTCCACGAAGAGGCAAATGACCTCACAGCCCTGTCAAAGTTTTGATCAAACGCAAGTTAATGCACTTTGAAAAGAAATCACAATCCAAATTCAGTACTATTACATTTTCTCACGAACAAGCATGAGTGATGGCTATTGTTCAACCTCTGTGATTCTGAGATATAAAATATATTTTTTCTTCAAGTTTTGAGGCCTTTCTATGTACTATATTTGTTGTTGGTTGAGCAGTGTTCGGGTAGTTTATTTGAAAGAGAAAACCTTATTATTTTTCTTTCTTTCTTTTTTAAATAGCCAATAATCACAGCATAAATCTACAGTATTTACGCTGTATTTACAGATTGCATTTGAAAAGGGGGAGAGACATTCTCATTCTAGAGAGCATTTTACATACAAAAATGTACTATTACATTTTTGTAAGATATGGACTGCATGATGAATTTTTTATATATTTAGTAAAAGACAACATTTTAAGTAAACTACTTTTCAAAAGTTTTATGTTGGTTTTTTATGTTTTCACATATCTCATGTGGTCTTCAAATTTATTTGATCAAGATTCCAGTAAAAACAGAAATCTTGTAAATTATTTTTTCATTATAATATATTTTTTACATTTCATTTAATCCTATGATGGCTAAGCTGATTTTTCAGCATAATTACTTCAGTCTTCATTATCACATGACCCTCAGAAATCATTCTATCATGCTGATTTGTCAATGTTCAGTGTTGCAAACAGTTGTGCTGCTTAATATTTTTCTGGAATGTGTGATACCTTTTTAAGTCTTGTTGATGAATAGAAAGTTCAAAAGAACAGCATTTATTTGACATAGAAATCTATTTAACCTTGTGTTTTTAATTTGGTCTCTGTCGTTTGCATCTCATTGCAAATGTTTTTAGTCAAAATATATATGCGAGTTATGAAGGAAAACTTAAAAATGTTGCCCCTGGTTTCCCTTATTTATTATCCTGAATGATATTCGCACGTGCTTTTATCTATCTCTATCTCCTCTCTTTCTTTCTTTCTCTCTCTCTTTCTCTGTTTGTTTCTGCTCTTTATGCCCTGTCATTCAAATTTACCTGCAGTTGTGATATCGTGAAGCACAGCTCAGAGGCAGGACTTATCCCAGCTTATATTTATTTCATGTAAATTGGCCGCGTCATGCATAGCTTTTGGTGATTAAGATAAATCCGATTATCTTCCTGATCTTGTCACAGTCCCCGATGGAAAATTAAAGGTGAGAAATGTATGAAGAAATGCATTTAAAAGGGTGAATTGATAAAAAGTGCTGACGTCTCCAGTCATTGACCCTCTCTGTGTTTCCAAATATTTTTGTGATTACAATGAATTGATATAAATATGAACAGAAATGTGGCCGCTTATGCGAAACAATCAATATGATGTTCAGCCATTTGTTCAATCATTAAGGAATCATCCTTCTAGACAAAAACAAACACGCTTTGTTGGAGATAAGATTTATATTGAGCTTACAACCAGAATGGCTTTGTTGTCAAGCCTTATGTGATGTCGTCCAGCATTATGGCAATTCAATGACCATGATACCTCAGCTTGCACCCCTTAACCTGTTACGTTACCATGGATAAACTGGTCTCCTGAATTAGCAATTTAGCATTAGTCATTAGTTATGGTTGGGGATGAGGGACAGTTAAAGTGAATTACTCCAGATCAGTTGTAAATAGCAGTTAGTCACCTCAGCCCTCAATCTGCTCTGCAGAGCCGGGCGGTACTTACATAAGGTCTCTGGATTGTCTTTGGCAAGCCTTGCCACTGAGGCATCAATCCGTCCATCTGGGTAGAATCAGCAGCCAAGTCCAATGTGGCTAAATATTTACTCAGTCAAATACACACAGCCACACAGATGAAAAGAAGCATTCATCAGGAATTCTGCCTCTTGTCAGCCTAAAGACCAACAGTTGAACCGAACCTCCCACAGTGTCGCTGGGTGCCGTGGCTACACGGCTATATTTAGCCAAGGCGCAGCGATAAATATCGCCGTATTGCTCCATCTAGGTAAACAGAAGATAATCATTGGAGCGTTGATTCATAGGTAATGTAAATAAAAGGGGATGGCCGAGGACACTGTGATGAGCCTGCCTGTGTTCTAAAACTTAGTGAGCTTCCTACATAGGCAACATTTTAAGGTATCACATTTAAGCTCCTGACAGGAAAGACCCTGTTTCAAATGGTGGGAAATTTCAATGCCTCCTAAGACTGCAGAATTGCAGGTAGATATTATAAAGGCCTAACCAGGATATAATTATTGGCATTATCTGAATTATAATAGGAATATAGTAAAAAAAAAAATTAAACATATAAATGTAATTCTGAATGATTATTTATAAATCTGAGACTGTGGTTATAAGCATGACCATTTCAATATTAGTCAGAACGTGTGGGTGTGGGTGTGTGTGTGTGTGTAAATAAGTCAATGTGAAGTTGAAATGGTCAATGTAATTCGAAATCTACAGTTATATATAATATTAAATTGATCAAATTTAAATCTTAACATATATTTGTGTATGTGGAGGAATTTTGGCCCACTTAATTTTGAAGATTTGTTGTCACATTGGAGGGTTTTTGTGCTTGAACTGCCTTTTTAAGGTCATGGCACAGGATCTCAATAGGATTCAGGTAAGGACTTTAACTGGGCCACTCCAAAGTCTTTATTATGTTTTTCTTCAGCCATTCAGAGGTGGACTGAGGTCACGTACATCATCACTGAGGTCATCTTCATCAGAATGTTTTGGTAGACAGCACAATTTATGATTCCATTTTGTCACAGCATGTCTTCCAGGTCCTGAAGCAGCAAAATAGCATACCATCACACTACCACCACCATATTTTACTGTTTCTGAAATGCGGTGTTACTTTTACGCCAGATATAATGGGACAAACACTTTCCAAAAAGTTCAACTTTTGTCTTGTCAGTCCACAGAGTATTTTCCCAATAGTCTTGTTGAAAAAGTCCCAAAAATCATCAAGTTTTCTGTCAAAAACGAGAAGAGCCTTAATGTCTGTTTTGTTCAGCAGTGGGTTTCATCTTGGAAATCTGCCATGCAGGCCATTTTTGCCCAGTCTTTCTAATGATGGAATCATGAACACTGACCTCATCTCAGGCAAGTGAGACCTACAGTTCTTTAGATGTTGTTGTGGCATCACTGCACTCTTGCGGTAATTGTGATCTCCCGGCAACTCATGGGAAGGTTCACCACAGTTCCATATTATTGCCATTTATGTATAATAGCTCTCATTGTGGTTCGCTGGAGTCCCAAAGCTTTAAAAATGGCTTTATGACCTTTTCCAGACTTATAGATTACTCAATTACTTTCTTTCTCATTTGTTTCTGAATTTGTTCGGATCTTGGCATATTAACTAGCTTTTGAAGATCTTTTGGTCTACTTCACTTTGTCAAGCAGATCCTATTTAAGTGATCTCTTGATTGAGAACAGGTGTGGCAGTAATCAGGCCTGGGTGTGGCTAGAGAAATTGAACTCAGGTGTGATAAACCACAGTTAAGTTATGTTTTAACAGGTATAGCAAACACTTTTTCACACAGGGTTTGGATTTTGTTTTTACATTAATAATAAAAGCCTTCATTTAAAAAATGCATTTTGTGTTTACTTGTTTCATCTTTGACTAATATTTACATTTGTTTGATGATCTGAAACATTTAAGTGTGTCAAACATGCATTAGAAATCAGGAAGGGGGCAAACACTTCTTCACACCACAGTATGTACACAAATAATGTAATATCTGGCAGGGTGCGGGTGAGTGGATGAAGCAAGGACCCAATAGTGAGGAGAAAGGTCCGTTTTTATTTACAAAAAATAAAACAAAAGACAAACAAAAACCAGCCTGAGGGGGAAAACAAGACTAGACTTGACTTGATTTGACAATTGATGACACAACGACCAGAAAATGACCACAATCGAGCACAGGACAGCAAACACGGAGAATAAATGGAGGACAGGTGGGGAAAAACAAACCAATATCGAGGTAACAAGACGGGCGGGGTTACATGATAGTCAGGAGAGCATATGGCACAAGAAACACACGTGAAAAGCCATGTGCTCACACCGGACATGACATGAACATGCAGCCTGAGAAAACTCATAAGCCGCGTGTTCAATCAAAACACGACCACATGAAAGCACGCAGCCAGTGAAAACACAAGATGTGTAATTCACAGCACAAGACGTCTCGTGCGCTCACAACAGAAGACAAACAATGTCCGACATGTCCGAAGACATGTACGAACCCTGATACAAAACCCAAACCGAACAAGACCGAAGTGCCAGGATACAAACATCATGCCCCACACACAAGACACGTCACAGACAGCATGAGTCGAGCACCTTCAATGCTGTGCGCTCACAGGAAAACACAACAACACGGCAGTGTTAGGGCTCTGTCACAAAACTACGAGTAGACCAGACCAAAGTGACAACATCATGGGTAACTAAAATCATAAACTAAACATTTTCGTTTACTATTAATTATTTTTCTTTTACATTTCAGCAACATCTCACATTTTTACTAAAATAACTAAAACTAAAACTTAAATAAAATGTCAATATACTTATTATTCACTGAATAATAAACAGCATTAAATAAATAACATTGAATAATTGTTATAAATGAAAATAATATAAAACAATTTTTCACTAAAATGCGTCTGTATTGTGTAAATAAAATATCACGTTGCCTGTATTAAAATCTGTTCCACGTTTCTGTACGATACAAAAGCAGCTTCACATGCGTCCTTCGAGAAGGTTGTCCCAGAATGCATCGCAATGGGCTTGGTGAAAACATGACAGAAATATGACTTTCATATATTTTCATACATATGTTTGCTATGTATTCTTTTTAGAATAGTATGCCATTAGTTTAGCAAGATGTTAACTTCAACTCTAGTTTCTCACATGTGGAACTTATGTCAATTTTGAGATTTCTTTTCATTTAGGATGTTTCTTTAGAAGGCAGCTCACTCAGCTTTAGAAGGTTTTGTGTGTATTTTTGTCACCCATTTAAGATTAATATAGCGGTTTTCATCGCTGGCTTCCTCTCCTCTCTCTGTTCCAGTTCAAAGACAAAGAATGGAGTCCTGCTTCAGCTAGGCTAACCAGGTCTGTTTGCATTACAGGAACAGGCATGATTGACGAATGGCTTGCTAGACGGATACATTGACATACGGATAGATTGATGAGACTGTCACATTTCACCCAAATGTTACGCCATTAGCTCAATGCAACATTGAGAAAATCCTCACCGTGATGCGTCCCAGACGCAATGTAAACATTGTGTTAACCTTTACCGTTCACTGTGTGCCCCCCATTCCCCCCACACTATTCCTTCTCGTTCAACACTTCCCATTCACATCCAACAACCAAGACGCACACCCTGTGAAGGCTAAAAAAAATGGAAACTTTGTGGTTAATTACACCAGATAATTTAATTTTGATTAATAATTAACATCCCTTTTCCTAACTAAATATTCATAATTAATCAACAAATCATAAAGAGAGGGAGACGACTAATTAGCTCCCAGACCCAAACCTGACCACTTAATCCATATCGTGGAGTTGACACTGCTAATTGCGGGAGTAATCAACGCAGGGCCCGGTGGGATTTGATGAAGGAGTTTGTAAATGGGAGGGAGCACCAGCCTCCTCTGAGCCTCAGTGATGGCTCCATTTGTTACCATGGGGGAGCGTCGTCACGGTGACAACATGGGAGTGATGTCACGGTGAGGGTAAGGAGTTTTGATCTGATGGCTCTGGCTTCACTGATGCGCATTGATTTGGTGATAACTGATTGTTGTGACCCTGAAGGAAATGTTTAGATTAACTCATTTACTTTTCAAAACTTGTGCCTCTGCTTCCTGTAGCACAACAAATGCACATGTGAGTTGAATTAAGTGCTTCAAGCGAGCCAAGATAATTGTTTTCATGCTGAATGTCGTTTTTTGGATGTACATGCATACTCCATATGTGTTATCATAGACTAATTAAAATAATGAATGTTAGTGAAGGTTTTTTCAAAATGTCATGATTTTGTTTAAAAATGTACCGATTATAGCATTAGTCGTTTCTATCCTGATGTAGGTTTTAGAAACAGGTCAAAGGTCAACTAATTCAAAGTTTTCTCAAGATAATTCTGCTTTTGTAGCTTAATCAGTAGTTGAGCAACAGAAAAGCCACAAAAATACAGTTTAAACACTATGATGTCATCTTTGCACACATCTTGGGTCTTAGACTGTACTGGTATTATGTTTGCCGTTGTGGTGGTGTTGTTTTGTTTGTCTGGTACTTTGTTGGCACTGCTGCTGAAGTTCTAGTATCTTACTTAAAAGTAAGAGACAAAGTAAAAAATGTACTTAAAGTTGATTTTTTTTTAAAAGATCACAAACACAATAAGATCAGTAAACAGACAGTGAAAATAGTAATATTGTGAAATATTATTACCATTTTAAATGATTGTTTTCTATTTTGCTATATTTTAATGTATCCTTCAGAAATTATTCTTGTATGCCTATTTGATGCTCAAGAAATATTAAACATGTTGAGAACAGTTGTGTGGCTTAATGTATTTGTGGAAACTGATATATATATATATATATATATATATATATATATATATATATATATATATATATATATATATATATATATATATATATATATATATTAATTTATTTTTTTTTTTTTTGCAGGTTCCATTGATGGAAGTTTGTAAGAACAGCCTTTATTTGAATTTTACTTAAAGTTTTGATCAATTTAATGTGTTCTTGTTGAATAAAACTAGTAATTAAAAAGCATCCAACTGACCATAAATGTTTGATTAGTAATGTAATTGTTATTAAATGTTAATAATTTTGTCAAATATATTGGTATGGCAATAGAGATTGGCATGGTACTGGATATTGCAATGTTAATGTATTTGGTCTTGGCGGAATAGATCTGCTACACTGTTTCTGCAGCAGAGCAAGTACTGAGACTTGCTACTTTTGCAACCAATACATTCAATTACATTGCTGTGAGCATCTAAGACATGCTGCTGCTACGCATGTAACATACATGAATTAACACCCCAACAAAGCAGGATACAAGAAAACAGCAGAGCCTTCTTCAACTCAAACATCTGAACAGTTCATTTACAGGTTGTAAAGTCAGTGTCAATAAAGCTGTTGTGAATCAGTTGAAAGACCTTAGTTATACATTTATAAAGCAACTTTTCACCCTACACAGTTGCACAGGGTAATAGGAGAATTATACAATACATGCATTGGCAAATATGCTTTTATTGGCACCATTATGACATAGACAGGAAGGGATAGGAAAAAAACACCCCTCAGAACAAGCAGATTTATCACCAAGACATATGTACTGCTTTTAATTTTAAAATTTTATGGAACCGCATGTTTTACCGTCTATGATTTCCTGGCTTACCTTGCTGACCAGTTAAACACTAATGACCTAAGACTATGTGTGCCTGGTCTACCTTGCTGACCAGCTTAAACACTAGTGACCAAAGGCTATGTGCGCCATGGCTACCTTGCTGAATGGCGCATCACTGGAAATGTGTTCTTATGGACAACAGATGTAACGTTACAAGCTGACAGAGATAGGAACCCAGCATCCACCTGAGCAAGTATCTTCAATAAGTAATTTGATAATGATTACTTAACCCTTATACTATTATTTATTAAATCAAAAGCTATGAGGAGCGATAATGAATAAAAAGAGCGTGCCATGAGGCCTCATCAACATGTACGCATAGCTAATGAAGCATTACCCTTGAAATAAAAGAACATATAATTTTTTATGCACCTAAACATGTAATCACTTTGAATGCTTATTTTATTTTAACATTCTCATCCATAGCTTAGATATACAGTGTATACTCACAGAAATACAAGCAATAAACCATTTGCTGCTGCATAGACACAACTGCTCTAACTTATGCTTAATAAATCACTCCACTAGACTATAAAATTCAACTATAATCACAATGCTTAGTTAAACTGTATTGATTGTTTATTTAGCATGATTTGTACACAATGAGCATTTGAATCAACCACACACATTTAGCTTGCTAATAAAAACATTGCTTTTGGAAATGAATGAATGTGTCATTAAATTATATTGCTAAATATAATGAATGCTGTTTAAAGAGCAAAATGCTCATTTAAACTCTTTTCATATCTGTGATAACTAGGGCTGCCCCCTAATAGTCAACTAACCACTATTATTAGGCTGGTCTCAGTGAACTGTAGCATGTCATAAAAGAATCAAAACTCTTATAACTCTGAGCTTATACTTGCCTCACAGGCATGAGTAATATATCTATAGAAAGCTTTATATATGTCTACTTTTAAATAAACCAAATCTAAATGAAATATTCTCTGATTATGTAATCTGTAAGAAAAGTGCATAAAGGCACATCCGCTACTGATGAAGAGTTAGCATTGTTGCAAATATTAGCCTGGTGTTTAACTTCATAAGAAAACATGTAATATACAGCAATAGAACATATGATATTAAAAATATATTTGTATTATGGTGGCTTCATGGAGAAAATATCTTACTGCAGTTTTTGTTTGAGAGAAAGGATTGAGAAAAATAGTCTACACCAAAAATTGACACAATAAGTGCTACTGTGTACTTTAAAGAGCTTTGATGTCATTGGGAAAATATAGTGAAATGTATCTTGTTTCATTTCCACAGACCAGAGTCTCACCTCTCATGAAACATTCATGATACGTTCAACGTATAACACCAGGCAGTGGTATCTTTAGCACTTGAGGTTAGAAGATGTCTAGAGATACATTCAGATGTGAAAATATTCATGTTTGAAAGAAACACATTAACCCATTCAACAAGATTTTTTTTTTAATAAGTGTTACCAGACATACATGTGAGTCTAACATGGGATGTATAATAGATCCAGAACTATGCAGTGTTTTCATTATTTTATCTTCAAGATGTTATATTTGTATTTGCCTATTCTTTTAATAATATATTGTGTTAAAAAGGTCCATATGTTTGATATGAGTGGTGGTAATAGCCTGAAAGTTATGGAACTGGGCTTGCAGGATTAGTTTGAAATAGGGGTGACCCAGGAACTGGAGAACTGACTTGAGATTACAGCCCTGTTCTATCAGCATTATGCCCTTGAGCACAGCACTTAACCCCATGTGGCTCCATGGAGACTGGCCCTGCAATTAGTGTGCTGCAAGTTGCTTTGGACAAATAGTGTCTGCTTAAGTAACAAGTGACTGATTAGAGCTTCCATCGCTAATTAGTGGATTTTACTATAATGTTGTATTCCGTTCGTCAGAGAATTTACTCTGCTTGATGGCATGATTTAATAATTGTGTGAAACACAATCAGCTATAGAGTTGAACTTGTCTAACCTGTCAAGCGCATGGCTGGACCTTTTTTCCACCCGAAACTCAAAAGAAAGTTTTTATATATGAATCTAATATAATGTTGTATTTGCTATTTTCATACCATAGTGCATACAAATAAAGCTATATACTTTTAAAACATATTAATGAAAAGTATTAATATAATACTTTTTATTATTATTTATTCTGTAATATTAGCAGTATTTGTTGTAGTGCATCAAATTATTGTATTATTATTGTTTTTTTGCTAGCTTTAATAAATCAAAATGTATTATAGAATGGCATGAGATTTACCATTCAGAAAAGGGAATAAACATATATAATCACTTATAACTTATTAGAACTGATTATATATTTATATTCTATTATATTATACTGTCAAAATCTTAATATTAGCAATAATAATAATATTAATTTTGGTGATGAAATGTACCCAGGACATGTTTTCATTAGATTCCCTCTATTTTTAGAATAATTGTAGAACCTAGAAGAGAATTCATATTTTTATTAATGAAAACTTTTGTCATAACTTAACAGCTTTTTATTACCTTGACTTTGCAATCTGACACTCAATAGAGATAAAGGAAGTATCCTAGCAAGCTGAGTAACCTGATTTGAACAATTACAACAGCATATTTACATTTCATTTGATACGGTACATTCGAAATATGAACTGGTTGTTTAGTATAACATAGTTGTGAAGATTTCATAATTTACAGAGATGTCATTTGGTTTAACAGTTGAGTTTAGCTTTGTAACATCTCACCTCATATTTAAAGAGTTACAGCTTTTAAGTTCCTAATGAGCGTATCATTCGTACTCCATCACAACTTGAGAACTTATTTCCCAATCAATCCTATTATTATGCCACTGACGTTCATTAACGGCAGAATTTGTCCTTGAGGCAGCATTCCTTCTTGTATTTTTTCATACTTCCCTCACACACCTTTCTTTTTGTGTCAATTCCTTCTTAATTGGACGTTTTGTCACCAAACAAGATTTATTACATGGGCCAGAGTGGAACGGAATAGCGCTGAAATTAGAATAAGGTTCCTTCTGAGACTCGGGCACGTCCACTGAGGGTTCCGACCTTGCGGGTCGTTCCCCTGCCGTTGGGTGAGGGGAGGGGGAGAGAGGCGGGTGGAGAGCTCCCACCCCTTCTGAGAGAGAAAAGGGGGTGGGGGGCGGTGGGAAGGATACAGAGAGAGATACTGAGAGGGTTGAAGGGCTCTTGGGATGCTTCACCAGTGGCCTGAATACTCAGTCTGAAGCTTTATCTACTTATCCATGTCACCTTCAAAGCTTGAAAACACCTACGCGCTTTCTTGCCTGTCCATACAGAATGATTACAGCTGATCTGGACTCTGAGCTGAGGGGCGTGGTCAGAGGTTACAGTGGGTGGGGTTAACTCCAGCTGCAGAACCTGTGTGTTGTAAAAGCAGTTTTTAGTCTTTAAAGTAAGCATGAAATCCAAATGTACCTTATTTACTAAATACATGCACCTGGTCGTATTGTGCATTTCTCTTCTGTGCATATTATCCTTCATCAAATTGTACTTCATCAAACTGTTTTTTGAAATTTATACAGCAAGCTTGTGGAAAATTGAAAGTGAGTCAATTGAGTCCACAGCACAGGAAGTTGAGTCTCTCTCTCTCCCTCTCTCGATCCATCCATCCATCCATCTTTTATTGTTCTAGCATTGTAACATTCTATCATTCTATCTTTCTTATGTTCTGTCTATTGTTCATACATATTACTTGCGTAACTGAATAATGAAATTATTGCATGCTGATAAGGAAAATTTACAATTAAAAGATTTTTTCTCAAAACTTCTCCAAATGCATTTTTAGTGATTCAATCTCAATTCGATCTTTTAACATAAAACACGTGTAAATCGGGCTTTTACCATTCAGTTCCTACACTCGTCACAGAGACTTTTAACAGTTCAGTCAATCCCAGATGGATAAAATCCATCCATTGTCTTTGATTATCCTGATTCACTCTGAAATAAGTCACATTATAAAAGAAAAATGGGTTGTTTCGTGTTGACTTGTAAGTTGGCATGAAATGAAAGTTGCGATAATCCCTGATTCGTAAACGACTTCTCAAAGAAGAAAAACAAGACTTAATTTTATCCATTTGTAATTAAATGGATTGTTTTCTTTGTTATTGCTGTGATCCGATGTGGTGTCTCGCTTCCATGCCAGTAAACGTCAGAGTAAAGATTTTCCTAGATTTTATTATATAAAGTAATGAGAAATGTTCATTTTGATTTCATGCGGACTTTAAGCTTAAGCAACTAACATTCCATGCATAAACTTTTCTAAAATGTAAACTATTCCATATTTAACATCGCAACAAAATGACACTCCTCACACACAGATGTTTTTCAAATCCATCAAAATTCTGTCATCGAGTCATTCACCTTCACTTTAACAGAATGAATGTCTCTCGTCTGACTGCACATATCCTGTTCACAGAGTGCTGAGCAAATTTCTTCATCCTCTCCTCTCCATGCAAACGACTGCCGAGGTAGAGCTGGCAGGTGTCGTTCCAGATGTTTATCCCACACTGATGTCATTTAGAGCCAGCTGTTGAGGGAGAGGTGTCTCTGCTCCCCTGTCCGTCAGCATGTGTGTGGAGGAGAGCAGGGGGAGGGTTGGGGGTGAGGAGGCTAATTTCTTTAATTGATTGTAAGTACAGCATGACAGGTCTCCTGATGCAGATGTACAAGCGCGGGCCCCGGCACTTAAAACTCAGCCACCAGGGAGGCGATTGATCCGGCCCATCGATCCTCACTCTTTTGCATCAGGCTCTCGAGTGTGGCTGAAGTTCTTGAACAGTTCTAATGGAGAGAGTCACTCCTGTATGGCTACAATAACATGACTGCAGGCACTAAATACTGTGCATGGACGTGTTCTCAGAATGATTGATCATGATGCGTTCATGAGACTTCTGGGTTGTTTAGTGATTTAAACAGAGACTGGTATTACCCATGCACAGTCTGATTAGATGTGTGTAGATAAATATATATATATATATATATATATATAAAAAAGTTTACAAAATTTTACAAAAATAGTTCAAGACAGGCTATTTCATGAACGACTGATTGTACATCCTATATTGAAATGATGCTTTAGTCTATTTATAAAATGTGGAAAAAACTGATTTGTAGCTTGTTAGTTTCGCAGTTTTAGCCAGTATTATTAAAACTGAGCAAGAATTCCATATATATATATATATATATATATATATATATATATATATATATGTGTGTGTGTGTGTGTGTGTGTATGTATGAATAAATATTTATATTATTATATTTATTTATAATATTTATAAAATTTATATTTATATTTTAACACACACAAACATAGAGTTAATTTGGATGAAACATTTATAAAATAATAATAATATTATTAATATTAATATTAATAGATATTTGGCAAATTAGAATAGGATCATGTGATACTGAAGACTGGAGTATGGCTGCGGAAAACAGCGAATTAAAATATCTCACAATATTACTGTTTTTATATTGTATTTTGATTAAAAAAATGAACAATGAGAATTGAACAATAAGAAAAATAAAGTCAATTTAATATTTATTAAGCTTACAATATATGCTTAGTAGGTTAAGAAATTCTGATAATTGAAAGTGCAAATTAATTACTTTTGTTAAAACTTCCATATGAAATTAATTACTGTATATGTAAATTACAGAACATTACAGTGTGTAAAATTGTAATCAAAAAGTCACAACATAAGTAAAATTATGAAATTGCATTAAATTTTTAATACATTATGGTACTTTGTGATAGTATTTGTCACCACTGGACCAGCTATGCATTTATTGCTGTGATCTGTTTTTTTTTTGGCTTCTATTAAAGGGATAGTTTAGTCACAAATGAAAGTTCTGTCATCATTTACCATCATGTCGATGTGATAGTTAGCTCCAAAATTAAAATACTGGCATTTACTCATCATCATATTGTTCCAAACCTGGATGACTTTCTTTCTTGTGTAAGATTAAAATGTAAAAACGTAAAAAAGTACAAAACACTTTTTTTAAATACAATTATATTTATTTGTTTTTGCCAAAAAATAAGTCATTCAGGTTTGGAACAATATGAGAGTGAGTAAATGCCAGTATTTTATTTAATCTTTGAGTGAACTGTCAAATTATTGTGTGAAAAGTAATGAATCTAAGCTGGGTGCCAGAACAGGGATTTGAACAACTAACTTCTCACTAAGCCTTTGTGTGTATTATCAGTATGTGCCCCTTCATTCCCTGTATTTTTCCCCTGATACCCGTCTCCTCCATCACATGATGTCAGCGCCTACTTCTTAACGAGCATCAGATTACCAAACATAATCACCTCGCCGTCACGATGATGGAACCTTATGGCAGTCGTGTCTTACAGAAGGTTCCATATTAAACAGGGTTTGATATTTCCACTCATTCCCCCAAGCCTTGATAACGTTAACCCTTCTAATGAAGCTATTGTGATGCTGTCCAGGGCCATTGTTTTCACCAGGTCTCGTCTCCTCATCAGCTTGGCATTCTCCTTGATGATCTTACCTGTGTCTGTCACATCCGGCAGATGATGGTTTGCTCTCATTTTTATCCCTCCTACATCGAGGTATTTACATTCAAATTTACAGGCCAAGCTGTTATTTGAATTCATGCTGAGTAGAAGTGTTACCAGCAGTATATCTACTTGAGGCGAAATGTCATCTTGCATGGAACTATGGCATAATTTAATAGCAATTAACAGTAAACAATAGTGTGGTGTCCACTCGTAAATCAGCAGACGGGGTGGCTGAGAAAACAAAAATGCACTGTTTCTTTTTTTATCACTCTCATTCTGCCTCATTTTAACATCTTGACTGAATTCCCACATTCACAGTCACTCATATAATTATAGTAGTGTAGTAAACAGGGAAAACAGAACCAAAGCACAGCAGAACATACATTAGTATTTTTAAAAACGTAATTTAGTCCTGTGATGCCAAAGCTGGATTTCACTGTCAAATGATCCTTCAGAAATCATTCTAATGTTCTGATGCTCTGCTCAAAAAACATTTCGTCTTATTATCAATGTTAAAAAGTGTTGTGCTGCTTAATATTTTTCTGTAAACTGATTCATTTTTAAGGATTCTTTGATCAGTAGAAAGTTCAAACAACAGCATTTATATGATTTATTTAGCATATTTTGGTAAACTTTATAGCTTTGATGACTTTATTAATGATTGTGTCCAAACTTGGAAATGCAGTGTCGATTGTTAGCATGATAATTTAGCTTTATGATAGTAGAACACAGAACGATAACTAGTGAGACAGCGTTCTCAAGCGCTGCCAGTCGCTGGATGGCAGAGACAGATGTGCGCTGAAAAGTTCTTTGATGCTGCAGTCTTTCAGGAAGGAGATTTCAGCTGTTGTCTGAGCTTCAAGGCAAATGCAACTATGCTTTTCCTTCTGAACTAGAGATGGCATCTCTATAAAGCGCTCTCTTTAACAATCAGCTTTTACCGTTTGTCTCGTATTCACCATCAGACACCAGTTTAAGTTATTTTGTAGATATGCACAGCATGACTGCTCAGCTCTTAGGGGACAGAAAAAAATCAGTATTTTCCCTTTCTATATCCATAGCCAATTAGCATTATGCTACCATAACAATCGTGTATTGTCGAAATTGAGCGGAACATTGCGGAGGCTTTCTTCCAAGCAAAACAAATTTGAGGTTTACCATAATCTTCCCCTCAGTGGTTTTCAAATCATTTGTTTCTTTTGAGCAGACTGAAGCGCCAGATAAGTAAATAGATAAGATATGAGATGTTAAATGAGGGCTGAGCAGAAGAAACACAGCTATAGAGATAGCATACAAAAACTCAAAGGCTTTTTTAAAAGGCTCCTGGCTGTACTGTGGGGCGAATATGTGCACCTTAAAGCACAGACATGCTCCACTTTCCATAATTGTCCCAGTTGAATGTAGGAAAACAGTGAGATGCTACGATTTCAGACTTCACATCTGGAATCAGAAACATTAAGCTGTTGATTAGCAGAACAAGTATTTGATACTCAGGGATATCAGTTCAAATGAATTGGGTTGGGAAATGGGTTTTTGATGTCTATCTTCTTCTTTTGACAATGTGCATGCCAGGGAACTAACACACACTTCTAAATCGACATTACATTTGTATTTGGTATCTTCAGTATTGTGTTTTCTAGGACTATTAAGATTTTTTTTGGATTGTGAATTTTAAGACAATTGCCCCCCAATTCTAATTACCTTAATGTAAAAAACAAACAAAAATATTTTCTATTAATGTGTTTGTCACAATTGGCTTGGTGTTGTTCACCTTGTTTTGTAGTCTGTCTGTTATTAGTTCAGTTTTCCCTTGTCTTCTGCCCTTCTGTCTCTATGGTTTCTGATTGCGTTAGTTCTGTTCAGGTGTGTGTCATTAATTAGTCTTGTTAGTCCCTCAGTTTGGTGTGTATATAAGCTCTGTGTTTAGTCCTGTGTAATTGTCTGTTGCTGTTGAGTACTTAGGTATTACTAGTATTAGTATTAGTATTTATTAGTATTTAATAAACGTATGCGGCATGGAGCTCCTGGTTTGCCTCTGCCTTCAACTTGCAGGTGTGAAAGTGTAGATATATATACACGATTATTTAATTATTACATGTTTTTTCTTGTTTTTGAAGTGAGGATAACAGTCATGAGGTTTTATGTATTTGTTTCTGGTGCATGGAAAGCTCAAAAGTAGAGCAGTTATTTTAAATATATGTATTTTGTGTCAGTGTAAAAGGATTCATTAAATTGAATTTTTTTTTAAACCAAAAAAACTTACAATAAATGGCACAAATCACATTAAATGCAACAAGTACCACGGTCATGTATTCATTATGATTGTTTTTTATATTTAAAATAAGTAACAAGTACTGAACTATCAGCTAGAAAAAAATCAAAATGGCAGAAAATGTTTGCTATGGGATTCTTTTCCAACTGAATGCATTACTGGTGTAATGGCAGTCAGTACTCTGGGCCATTTTTAAAAGAATATAAAAAATGAAATGTACCCTACATCTATTTTACAGCTGTGGAAAATGGGGTCGCTAGTGTCCTGGTCATGATAAATTCACTTCATGACATGATTCTGAAGATGCCATACACCTCTAATCTTTTTATTAGAAATCGTCTGCTGTTTGTAATGAAAACACTGGCAGCTTACGGTAATCACTGCAACCAATCTCTGCTTCTATTTCATCCTGCTGAATGATGTCATAAACAAGAACACATTCAATACATAATTTCTACACTTGATGAATACTAGCCCCAAGCACCGGGGCCCTGCGATGCTTTTGGCCCGAATCAAATCCCCTCCATTTGTGTAGAATAATCGCATTATGGCAGAATAAAGGATCAAGAAAACCTGCGTGACATACCGCGTTTAGCATGTAGTGCGTTTGGTACAAAAGAGAACATTTTACATGTGTGTCATAACATAGACCCTTGCAGGCCGGCTGCGTTTTACGCGGACAAATGGTGAAGATGAAGTCTGTGACATAGGCGAGGGAGAGAGAGGGATGACGCCTTGACAGAATTAACACATGACGGTGGACGCCAGGCCTCTGCACGTGTCCCCCCTCCTCCCCGCCGGTCTGGCTCGACACCGAAAATCTTTATCTGTTATATGATGCATGAAAACACACTGTCTTGTTTTAGAACTGTACGCAACCTCTGACCTTCCCACCACAGATGCAATGTGACCCCTCAGTCACCATCCATTTCTGTGGCTGAACAGATTCTATGAATTTTTATTAACGCCTCTTCTTTTTTTTCCTGTTTTTTTTTTGTTGCCAGTGTCTCTTGACTCGTGACTTGAGCCTTTAAACAAATTGCTTGACATTCTGAAAATGAAGCTCTAGAAGTAGCCTGAGATAAGTCTGTGTTTTATTTTTTAAGGTGTATATATTACAAAAGCTTGAAGAGGAGAGAGAGAGAGAGAGAGAGAGAAAGAGAGAGAGAGAGAGAGAGAGAGACAGAAAGAGGTAGTCCAAAATGAAAAAAAAAAATATTTCAGTTTGTCTTGCTTTGGTATACATTTCTTTAATTGATTGTAAGTACAGCATGACTGGTCTCTTGATGCCGATGTACAAGCGTTACTTAATTATTATATATTAATAATATTATACAGATAACCAGCTATACAACCCATTTTCTAATACTTTAAAATCTATAGCTGACATTAAACTGATAAAAATTATGTTTTTAAATCATCATGTATGTATTCAGTTTTCTAATCAAAGATTTAAGTTATCATGGGCATTTACTATTTATTTTTTTTCAGTGACACATTCAATGGCCAAACACTTGTGCTCAAATCAACTTGTGACATACTTTACATGATTAAAAATGCCTAAAAATAATATGTTACAATGTGATTCCATTCATGCAATCACAATTATTAGTGTGAAGAAAAATATTTGAGTCATCATTTAGTGAAAGTCTGTCATTCAGATCTGATGGATTAATGATGTGCATCAGAATGCATTTGTTAACATAAGAAAAGCACAGAAGAAACCACACCAACTTAACTGATTTTCACGTGTACCATCAACAGAAGATTTGAACTAAGAAAGTCTATTCATTGAACCACTGTTTTAAACTAAGAGTAAAGTGAGTATGTTCTTCATATTCATGTGGAGTAACTGTGATTACTTTCCTGAACTTCTTGTCATGCACAATATGAATTCAGTTACAGCTGATTTCCAGCTTACGCCATTCCTTATGCAAGCCTGGGAAACATCCATGCAGAAACAAGTCAATGAATTTTTGGAAGGTTTACTTTTTCTTCTTTTTCTTCCCTTAACCGAACCCCATGGTGCATTGGAATAAGGGAGCTCACGCTGTCTGTACGGCACATTTCCGCTTGTAGATTTTGATTAAAGACTTTAAATGGTGAAGCAGATATGCTGCCATCTTTAGAGCCACTGACATCCCCAGTGTGGTGTAGCATCCCCAGGTCCCACACAGTGTTCTGAATGCATCAATTAGCACAATCAGTGGTCCCCACCCCCTCTACTTTACATCCCATTTTAATATCTCATTGGGAAAGCTGCAAAGGGATACAATTAATTTTTGACACAAAAATGAAGGTGCTAATTCACTCGCGAGAAGATCTATTCTTACAACATGTTGATTATTTTTGTGCTTTTTTAATTTTGGCCTTTTTTTCTCAGGACTTTGCTTAAACTTTGGCAGTCTGTGGAGCGTCGCTTCAATTCATCTGTATGTACAGAATAACTTAAGAGTTACTGAACTTTTCATCAACTCTAACTTTACCAAGGACAGAGTTTAATCATAATAATAGCCTCTTTTCTTCATAAAATCATCACAAAATCTTTAAGGTGACGGAAATTGGAGAGTTTTCAGCACTTAAGAAATGTTTCTTAAGCATCAAGTAAGCATATTAGAATGATTTCAAAAGGATATAACAGGTAATGGTAATAATAACTCCACTGTAAATGGATTCCTTTAAATGGTAATAATGTTTCAAAATAAAATATTTAAAAAAAATAGATGCAGCTTTCGTGAGCACAAAAAAAAGAAAAGAAAAATTGTTCCGAATATGTATCCCAGCATTCAAAGAAAAACTGGTGGCAGCCACCTTCCACGACAACACAGATCCCTTCTTCACTCCACTCAACTCCACACGTCAGTCCATCAACCACATGCTGCTCTGCCATCGAGTATTTAATTAGCGTAGTATTTATTCTCGAAATGTCATCACCTTCTTCGGCTAGAAATAAAGAAAAATGAAAGCGAGGGAGCGTGGTTATATAAATCAGTGAGTTTTTTCTCGCTTGGTAAAATGTTAATGCTTTGTAAATCAGTGGGGATTTACCACTGATATGCTCGGGATCAACAGGCTGGTCTTATCCCATTGTCTAATAGTGTTAAAATATTTCAACATGCCAGTCAGCCGCAACCATCTCCACCGCAAACATTGGGGAAAATGATATTAAATCACAGATGTGCATTTGTGCTAATGACTGGGGTGCCACTGCATATTTCAGCACTAATTCATTAAGGCGGGAACAGGGGACAGGGGGACACTGGGAGATAGTCAGAGCTGGGCGAATCTCCACTGCCTGATTGAGGCTGTTATGTTTTATGGGAGCCATTTTTCAAAAACCACCCATGACAGCACTTGAGGTTATTAAACTGCTGGATCAAACGAAAGACTGAGGAGAGAGTGGGGAAGAATAGAGGTTACAGAAGTTCAGACGTCAAACGTCGGCGGTCGGGTGGACAGAAAAAAAGGAGAGGGGGGGGGGCTGTAATTGGTGGGAGAGGATGCGATTGGAGGTGTTGTTGGGCTGGATAGTCTGTGAACTCACGACCAGAGACATTCTTTTATAGGTAAAGTATCAGGTGAGCCACATGTCATCTGTGTCATAATAGATTCTGTAAAACAAATACAGTGGAGTTCGGTTATGTCGACGGCCTCCGGGTTTGCAAAAAGGCGTCGAGATAACCGTTTAGCGAGATAACCAACACCCAATATGGCGATTTATTTGATGATAACACAGTCATTTCGCTCGGACACAGTTCTGAAAGTATTGCACACGCGGTTAACATGGTTTATTTACAAACTCTAAAATGCATTGTTGTTTTTTGCCTTTAACGGTCTGCTTGAAAACAAATGCTTCTGTCAGTAACGACATCTTTGTCAATGTCAACGTAATCTGGGAATTCCTGGACAAGGACACACTGGGAATTCACTGAACACACATACTCAAAGAAGACGCACTCTACTCACTGAACACACACTCGACTCACTGAACACACAGACTCACTGCAGACACGCTCGACTCGGCTGAACTCCTGCGCCTCCTCTTCCAAGATAGCATCTAGAAGGCTTTAGTCTTCCGCGAGTCTTAGATACCGGCCACTTCCGCGATTTCTTCTGCAGCTGTGAGACTTCGTGCAACGCGAACTCAGTGCATGGTACTGATACTAGGTACCATCATTAGCCACGAGATAACCATGTAAAGTGACGACTTTGTCCGAGACATTTGCTCGAGATATTAGGATTCGGCGACATTAAGGAATCGACATTAAAGAAACGAAAATACTAAGATAAATGGGAGTTTGGCGGTTCCACTTCAAAAACGTCTACATAAAAGTATTGGCGAGTTAACCGTGACTCGAGATAAGTGAACTCCACTGTAGTTCTGACTGATTGGATAAGCTTAGGGATGCACCAATATCAACATTTTGACTTATACCGTTAACCAATAATACTTATTTAATACTTTGTGGATAACAATAACTATTCATATTTTACAGAAAACCAACAAGTGTTTGGGTTTTAAGCTGTAGTTGCTATAGTAATTACTTTAAATTATGCATAATTACATGCAAGTAGCCAAACCCTAATCATAACATTAACCCTATAGTAAGAACATGTAGTTAATTAATACTCAATGTGTATTTGCATTGTAACACAGACACCTTAAAATAAAATGTAATGGGTAATTATTAATGTTTTGTTATTAAATATATATATATATATATATATATATATATATATACTCAAAGACAACTTATATTAATTTGTATTTTATCAGAACTTTAATTTTTATTGTATTGATAAATGTTAATTGTTAACATTTTTACAATACCCATAATTATTATTTTACAGTTAACTGATAATTATTTATATTTTAGAATGACAAAAAATAAATATTTTATTGATAACCATAATTAATAATATTATACAGATAACCAAATCTATAGCTGACATTAAACTGATAAAATTAAAATATCAATCTACGTTTTGCAACACATAACACGATAATGACTGTAACATTTAAGTATTTAATTGTATTTGTGTTTAACAATAGTTCAACTCAAAAATATTGTGGTGTCTGTAATCATTTGAATGTAATTTATCAGATTAAATTAATATTGGCCAGTCGTAGCAATACTTATAATTAAAAGATCACATTAGATTGTAATACACTTTGTGAATGAACGTAACTATTTATTTAACATTTTCGTCATTAACAGTAAATTAGTTTAAAAGTGCTTATAGCCCATGGTAAAATCACTGTAATGTACAACCTCATAGATTATTGCTTTAGTGTAAATTGTATTAAATGCATTGATAATAATTTACCCTGACAAACGCTTTTGCTCTCTTAAAATGCTTGTTTAACGCTATCGCTTGAAAACATGACAAATGACTGCTATACAAAATCATTTATTGAGATGTAGAAAAATTTGTCATAGACAGTCTATTTACAATGTGATATGCATCCCTCATGTGTGTATGAATGTGTGGGAGATAGCAAGGGGGAGATAGCGAGCATTTGTGCGCGTGTGTGTTGCAGACTGTGAAGATTTTTTTTGGTGTCATCTCTGATTCAGGTGTGTGGAGTGGAGGAGAGAGAGGGTAGAGGACACATTTGACCGTTCTGACCTTGACACACAAATCTGCAGATTACACACACACGAAAACACAGGCGCCACTCACACACCACATTCTCACTGAGCTTCAAACCATGCCCTTCTCCTCCAGAGAAACACTTTCATTTTCCTCAGCAAGGTTACAATCAACATATTTAACTTAACGTTGGAATAATGTGCCTGATTAATTGTGTGGTTGGGAGCAGCTTGTGGAAATCTGTACGTTCATACGTTCAGTTCCATGTTAAAGGCTGACAGCACTCTCACTCACTCCAACTCTCTCTTCTCACTGATTAAAGTAATCCTGAAAATGGCACATTTAACTTTATTTTCTGACATCTCAGGCCCACCTCTCAAACAGTCAAACACACACTTAAATAAAGATATCTGCATACCCAGAAGAAAATTGTATTGCTCAAATTTTGCTCTAGCATGGCTTAGCAGACTTTAAAACATCAAATTTACAGTTTTATAGCCTTTAGTCCATGTTTTTTTTTTTAGGTCATTTACTATTTGTATATTCCTAAGTTATCAAATATTTTCAACAGCCATTACTCCATTCTTCAAGTGTCACATGATTCTGCAAGTGGAATCAAGAGGAGGGACATTCTCGTTCTATCTAGAGAGACTTTGAATGGACAAAGTGCAGTACGAGTCAACAATATTTGTGTAATCTTTTTCCAGAAGAGAATACTGTTTTATTGTATGGCAGAAATAGTGTTATTCCATATGTTTACTTTAAATCTTCATATCAACTTTTCATATTCAGTGTGTATCATATTCTTCATATAAACTTTTATTTTTTCAACTTTCTGTCACACCCTCACACCACAAGGACTTTTAGTTTCTTGTCATTCAGTCAGATGTCTCTTTGTCTTAATTTCCCGCAACTTATCAGTAATCACAGTAATTACAGCTGTCATTTCTGTTCATACCAAAGAGTTTTTAAGTTATTCACCTTCACCCTTTCTTTGTCAGTTGTTGTATTAACTTGTGTTAGACAGGCTGTTACTTTGCATTCATCTTCATGGATTACCTGAGTTTGTTTTCAATAATACACTTTTGGTTACTGAAACCTTATTGAACTCTCCCTCATCGTCTTCTTCTTTGGGTAACAGAACAACCGACCAAAGACAAGAGAAGATTTGTAGATTTGTAGAAGATTTGCAAGATTTGTTGCTGTGACTCAGATTTGTGTTCACCAGCCCCTTCAATGACTAGAGCGTAAAGTCAGTGTTCTGTATAGGGGCAAACTGCCAAAATCCAGTGGACCTCCCAGATACCTCTGGATTAGACTGGAGGGAGGTGATCATCATGTGTCTGGAGAGCATCTACCCCCGATCCAGGACACAGTCAGATCCAGATCCCAGCTCAACCCTTGACCATGGAGTTTACACGAGAGTCCCTCTCAGACAGAGAGTTGCCGCCAACCATGTCTCAGCCAAAGCCAGAAGACGAAGGGACATCGCCGACCATCGCCCTGGAGCCCCAGAGTCCTGGTATTGGAACTATCATGATTGATCTCGTAAAGCATATCTCCTTTGTCACTGCAAAGCTCAGCCCGTCCTCCAGCCCCGCTTCTGCTGGATACCTGCAGCCCTTCATCTTCCCCGGGAATGCCACAGGTCGCAGAGCCACCAGCTTCACCAGAGCAAGAGGATCCTGTGGCTCCAGCTCCACTGTTAGATCCCTTCGCTCCGCCTCAGCCCGTCGACCTGTCGGCTCTGTTTTGGCTTCTCCTACTCTCGGCTCCATCAGAGACCTTTGACCTTGTTGCTCCACCAGGTTCCCTCATCCCAGCAGCTCCCACTTGGTCAGTCATCGTTCCACATCCGCCAAGGACTGACTTGTTGCTTGTGTTAGACACGCTGCTACTTTGCATTCATTAAAACCCTTTTGTTTATTGAAAACTTTTTGAACTCTCCTTCAGCTTCAACACTATCAGATATGCTCTTCAAATCCCATAGGAGTATGTCCACATTAACTCTGGCAGTTATCATCGCACAGATCCTAACAAAATCATTTGATGTTCCATTTTGGCTAATTTGTTTGCTTGTAGTAATAAAATAAAATTACAGTCATTTACTAAAATTAGCACAGAAAAGCTGAACAGTATATTTATTGAGTATCAATTTATACATTTTAATATGGACAGTATCAATAATCGATAAGCAACTTGGAACAATTTGAATTTTTTTTTGAGACTGTGTAAACTCTGATCTCTTCTAAAACTCTGGAGGATGCATAATATCCTTGTTTCTCCATTTAAAATTATGCATGACTGTCTTTCATCTGAGGAACATAAAATAAGATGGTTTCCAGTTCCCTTTCGAAAGGGAACTCTATGCTGCGTCCCCTAGGGGTCGCTTTGGGGGAACACCTTCGGTGTGACAGGTGTCTGAAGCAAATCATCTAATCACGTCAATGAACTTGACAATGGCTGGCAGCTGCCTATGACGTCACCACGGGTGCAGCTGCAGGTATAAAGGAGCACACAAACAGTAAGTCATCCTCTTCATATCTTCAGGGAGACAGCTTGTCTAAGCGATTGTCTGTCACGTTGGTCAGCAAGGAAACCACGTTCGTTGTATTCATCCGTGTCAGCGTTTTTTGACACCTGATGACACACGCGATATGTGTGTTTTATTTCTTGGCAAGGATCATGCTCGCTCAGTTCTCGAGGGAGCTGTTTGCGTGCATTGCATGCGCTTCCCTTTGAGAGTGTTACGCTCGCGTTTGTCCCTTTTCTCAAGGGAATCGGGACATTCATCTGCACCGGGGGATCCGGTCCTGCTGCAGCTGAGGCGAGCGGGAGACTGCGTTCTTGGGGCTCACAGATGGAGCTTGCCGAAAGGCTGGAGAAGGTTAGAGTTTCCCAGCCGCCGGAGGCTGACGCGAGCGAGCTTCTCGGGGGGAGCGCGCCTTCGCCTTCTTCCTCGCGGGAGAGCGCGCTCCCCGCGGATCAAGGCGAGCGGGAGATTGCGTTCAGTGAAAATCTTTCTGAGCATTCCTCCCCGCCTGTCCCGCGTATGACGAGCTGCTGACGGCTGTGACTCGCGCCAGTGAGCGGCTCGATATGCCGGGGAAGCGTGAATCAGCTGACCGCCCGTTCGGTCGCTGGGATGAACGCTTCCTCGCGAGTCTCAAGCATCAGCGTCGGGCCCCCTTTCCTCTTCTGCCTGATCTTCACGCTGAGGTGCGGAGATCATGGGGAAACCTTTCTCTGCGTGAGTTTTTTCTCTCAGCCTAATTATGCTGATGTGGAGAATGGGAAGAGTTATGAGGATGCCCCCAGCTGAAGAGACGCTTGCGAGCTTTCTCTCGGTGGGCGTGGCCTCCACGTTAAAGGCGCCCTCCCTGCCGTCGAGGCCGCTGCGTGAGACATCGCTCCTCAATGGCAGGGCATATGCGGTAGCAGATCAAGCCGGTGCAGTCCTGCACACCATGGTGGTGTTACAGGCTTATCAGACAGATCTGTGTAAAGACCGGGACCAAGGCCAGGGGCTATCAGCTGAGGCGGTGGCTGAGCTGCGCCGCACTACAGACCTGGCTCTCCGCGCCACTAGCAAACAGCTTTTGCTTTGGTCGCTCTGTGGCGACCATGGTGGTTGTGGAGAGGCACCTCTGAGTGAACCTGGCTGACGTCGGGAAGGAAGAGAGAGAGTTCCTTCTCGATGCGCCAGTCCCGCCTCATGAGCTCTGGGACCTCTGTCGAGGCAGTGGTTTCGAGGTTCAGGGAGGCGAGGGCGCGCTCAGTGGCTTTCAAGTCTTTCATACCATGGTGCCCAGGGCCCAGGTCTCAGGCCACGCATTCCAGCGGTGAGCGTAGCAGGCCTCCGTTCCTCCGTCCCTCTCGTTCCTGGAGGCAGAGCGTCGGCAGGCCTCCTCTCTGAGGGGAGTAGTAGGTCCCCGCTCTTGGTACTCAGGAAAGCGTAGCTCCACCCAGAGCTTCACAAGCGCACGGAACGTTGTCAGGCCTCCTCTTTTAGTAGAGTCTGCCCACTTTTGGCGAGGCCTCCGTTCCCCCGAGCTCCGCCCGGGCTATGTGAGCTAGAGTCGGTGGCCCCAATGGGGCCCCCTCGCCTAAGCCTGTGGTGTAAAGAGGAGTGTTGGGGCCGACGCCTTCACTCCTGAGCTCGACCTGTAGAGGGCGTAGTAGGCCTCCTCTCATCACGAGAGTTTTCTTTACTGAGGCCTCCGCTCCACGGAGCTCCGCTACGAGCGTCGTCAGGCCTCCTCTCTGAGGGTAGTTGTAGGTCTCCGCTCTTGGTGTGGTAAGGCTGCTGCGCTTGGCCTTCACCCTAGAGCTTCGTAAGCGCAGGGAATGTTGTCAGGCTTCCTCTTAATAGTAGAGTCGGCTGCCTTTCAGCGAGGCCTCCATTCCCCTGAGCTCCGCCCGGGCTATCTAAGCTGAGTCGGTGGCCCCAATGGGGCCCCCTCACCTAAACCTGTGGTGTAGAGAGGAGTGTTTGGCCTGAGACCTTCACTCCTGAGCTCAACCTGTAGAGGGTGTAGTAGGCCTCCTCTCATCACGAGAGTTTTCTTTACTGAGGCCTCCGCTCCACGGAGCTCCGCTACGAGCGTCGTCAGGCCTCCTCTCGGAGGGGAGTTGTAGGTCTCCGCTCTTGGTGTGGTAAGGCTGCTGCGCTTGGCCTTCACCCTAGAGCTTCGTAAGCGCAGGGAATGTTGTCAGGCTTCCTCTTAATAGTAGAGTCGGCTGCCTTTCAGCGAGGCCTCCATTCCCCTGAGCTCCGCCCGGGCTTTCTAAGCTGAGTCGGTGGCTCCAATGGGGCCCCCTCGCCTAAGCCTGTGGTGTAGAGAGGAGTGTTTGGGCTGAGACCGCCACTCCTGAGCTCAACCTGTAGAGGGCATAGTAGGCCTCCTCTCAATATGAGAGTCCTCTTTACTGAGGCCTCCGCTCCATGGAGCCTGCTATAAGCGTCGTCAGGCCTCCTCTCTGAGGGGAGTTGTAGGTCTCCGCTCTTGGTGTGGTAAGGCTGCTGCGCTTGGCCTTCACCCTAGGGCTTCATAAGCGCAGGGAACGTTGTCAGGCTTCCTCTTAATAGTAGAGTCCGCTGCCTTTCGCCGAGGCCTCCGTTCCCCTGAGCTCCGCCTGGGCTACGTGGGTGTGCTAGAGTCGGCGGCTCAAGTCGAGCCCCCTCGCCCCGCCTGTGGCGTAAGAAGGAGCATGTTGACTAACACCCTCGCTCCTGAGCTCATTCTGCTAGGTCTTTGCGAGATGAGCAAGGTCTTCCTGTGTGTGTGGTAACTCACGGTATCCTTGCTCCCCCAAGCTGTGGCTGGGGTATGACTCCCTCCGAGTCTCCTCGCTAGTGGCCTGGAGTGCACTGTGATAACAGCACTATAATTGTCCTGTGCACCATCCCGGTTCACGAGTGAACTTGGGCAGCCCTCCAGGTTTGGAGGGTCTGCACTGTTGCTTGCTGTTTCCTGTGCTTGGCTTACTAGACCCTAGCAATAGAGCAGTGTGTGAGGGCCCTGAGAATCCGGTCGGTGTGCCTTCCCTGCTCGCCGGAGCTCCACTCAGTTGGTTTAGGGGCAGTGGCTCTAGCAGAGCCCCCTCTAGTCGCTCCTGAGTGTTCAAGTCGTGTTTACGTCTGAGCTCCTGAGGAGCCTAGTTGTAGAAAAGGGTAGGTGTGAGCGGCTTGCTCCTCTCTCTCTGAGAGTTGTCCCCTTGCAGGTGAGCTCCCGCTCCCCTATGCTCCCTCAGGCACTTTCTGCGAGTCGTCGGCTTCTCTTAAGCCTCCTTCTCACTGCCTGGGGTCTGAGAGGGCACTTCTTCGCTCTCTGAGCTCTCTACGGCTATCCTCCTCTCCGTGGCGTCGTAGGCTTCCTCTCGTTACGAGAGTATTCTCTGCCGAGGCCTCCGCTTCACGAAGCTCCGCTCGGCGACCTTTAGCGAGTGGTAGGCGAGGTAAAGTATTCCTGCCTCCTCTGGTCGGTTGATGCGTAGGGGTGTCGTCAGGCCTCTCTGAGGAGATCGGGCCTCCACCCCGTGAGACCCCGCTACGCTCTGAAGTACAGGAGTTTTTTTTTGGCCCTCTCATCTTGAGAGTGTACCCTTCGGGAGGTTGGCCCTACTTCTCTGAGCGAAGCGATGCTGCACCTCAGTTCTTGCCTGAACCCAAACGACTTGGGTCGGCGCGAGGGCAGTGGAGTCACCCTTGACTCCCGAACTGGACTTGGCTGTCGAGCGTTGTCAGGCCGACGACTATGGCCTCCGCTCCGGTGAGCTCCGCTTGTAAGAAAGTGGTTCCGCTGAACCCCCTTGCTGTCCACAAGTGTTGAGTGCTGTTCCCCTCTACGCTCTAGAGGAACAGCTGCAAAGTGCTGGCCGTGTGTCCAGCCGCTCTTAGAGCTCAGTAGCGCCTAAACGTGTAGACCTAGCGGTTGCGGCTCTAGGTCTTCGCTTTGCGGGTTCAGTCCTGAGTGGAGTGGCTCCTGCACTCCCTTGGACTCTAGATCGAGCGTGCTTGGGCCTCGGCTCTGGTTCCTTGAGGCCTCCGTTCTCTAGTAGCCCGACCCGGGTCACTGCAGGTCACGGGACAGTTCCCCTGGGGGTCTCTGACTGATGGTTTTACCTATTAAGTGCAGTCACGCCCTTCAGCATGGCGGCGTTGGTATTTCGTTCCCCAAAGCGACCCCTAGGGGACGCAGCATAGAGTTCCCTTTCGAAAGGGAACGTCTCAGGTTACTATTGTAACCATAGTTCCCTGAGAATAGGGAACGAGATGCTGCGTCCCTTTGCCATGCTTCGAGCCTTCCTGCTGCTGTCTCCCTTCAGATATGAAGTGGATGACTTACTGTTTGTGTGCTCCTTTATACCTGCAGCTGCACCCGTGGTGACGTCATAGGCAGCTGCCAGCCATTGTCAAGTTCATTGACGTGATTAGATGATTTGCTTCAGACACCTGTCACACCGAAGGTGTTCCCCCAAAGCGACCCCTAGGGGACGCAGCATCTCGTTCCCTATTCTCAGGGAACTATGGTTACAATAGTAACCTGAGACGTTTTCAGTTCTGGTTACCATTGGCTTCCATTGTATGGGCCAAAAAAAAACAGTGAGACAATCTTCTTTTATTCCCCACAGAAATGAATACAGGTTTAGAAACACAAGAGAGAGATTTTTAAGAGGATGGTTCACCCAAAATGAAAATTAATGAATTAATTACTCACTCAAGCATGCTTGAGCTTCCGTTTACCAAATTTGAGTGCTCTATGTACGTTTGCTGATGAAATGTTTATGTGAATAAAGGTCTAAATTAAGTCAGTTCATCATATAAAGTGCTCGTGTCTCTTCACAAAGATGTGGATTAAGCCGCTTGATTCATATGGCTTACTTTTACAATCCCTTTATGAAACATTTTGAAGCGTTAGAGTTTTGGGTGAATAGACTTTCAATGGAGGGACAGAAATCTCTCACATCTTATTAAAAATGTCTTCATTTGTTTTCAAAGATGAATGAAAGTCTTATGGGTTTAACGACATGAAAGTGAGTAATTCATGACAGAATTTTCATTTTTGGTTAAATTAAACCTCTTTTTTTGACTTGAAGAAACATTTATAAGATTTATAAGAATTAATTTTTTTTCATGGATCTGTAGATTCTCATCCACAAAGCATCCTGTCAGTTAATTTTCCTAACATTCAGAAGTTTCATGCATACGGATCACAACACATATCTGTGCACGTGCAGATAGGAGTCTATTAGTGCATATGCTTGTTTGAGACCATTCGAGTGTGCGTACGCTAGCGTCGACAGCGCAGCAGTAGTGGCGTCAGTCAAGAAGCTGTGTGTTCCTTGCTTATTACCACTCTCTCCCTGAGGAACGCATCACACATCGTCAGTGGCAGGCTGGGAGAGGAAGTCCCCAGCGGGAGAGAAATATCAGGGGAATCAGGATTCATTTAGCCCTTAAGAGCCTCTCCCCTGTCTACTGCACACAAACACAGTGCTGCAGATAGCGACTGATAACCATCGCAGTAGAATGTACTACCATAGAGTGGCCCGGTGCACAAATTCCCACTCTCTGAGGAGGGCCACCCGCCCCTGACACCATGTGGGCTGCGCGGAGTGGATTACTGCTCTGAGATGAAGGCCACAGACATAAGTGCCTGTGAAACTGCTCGTTCATTTTGAGCTTTGTAATGGTAGCCTGTAAGTCAAAATGGCTGACGCGCCTGCCGTGATGGACCGTGGCCTGTGTTCTGGGTGGGACATTTAAGTTCAGGTCAGAGTAGAGACATGATCAAAGTTTTTTGTAAAGAAATTTATAATGGTATTTATTCACTATTTATAATATATCAAGCTTTCCACAAAAATACTAAGCACCAAATTAGCATATTCAAATGATTTGACACTGAAGAACAGAGAAATTGGTGCTGAAAATTCAGTTTTGCCGTCACAGGAATAAATCAGAAAAAAAAAATTTAGCTGTTCTCACCAACCACTTTTTTTTTTGTCCAATCGGATGTCAGCTCATTGCCCTCAAATGACTTGTTGAGTTTGTCTGAAAAATGATCTGTTAACTGACAGCATGTATAAACTTAATGACACCAGGGATTAGCAATTAACAATTTCTCTCCGTTATTTCATGTTTTATCTCTGTGAATGATATGGAATGCTGAGGAGAGCCCTCTCTGGACAGTAGGAAAGAATAATTGAAGTTTGGATGCATTTGTCACGGTTCTCTCTGAACAGAATTTAAATAAATGGATGACATATCATGTGATTTTAATCTCTGATGCTAGTGATTAGCGGATGTAGACACGCATTATAAACCAGTATTGAGCTGTGAAATCTTCACAAGAATAATGAACAGATTATTAGATGTGTCCCACTTTGGCTAGATAGAGGTTTTCCTGCAAATTATGTAAATTCTTATATCTTATAAATGTCAGTGTCTTTGTTCTGTTGTTTGCCAGTGTTCAGTTTTGCTAAGACATTTGCACTTAATACTTGAGGGTACTTTTCAGGAATAGGGTAAAAAAAAAACTGAAACTATAAAGAAAAATGCTATTTTTTTGCAATCCTGTAATCTAAATAATTTGTCTCTAAATAGATTTTAAAATTGTTGATAATTTTCTATTTTCCAGCAATTAACATTAAATACAATTTAAAGTTAAAAGGACAAAATATGTCTTTCATAATTGCATATTATTACTAAGTTAAAAAAGTAGATAAATAACAACAACAAAAAGGCAGATTAAATCAGTAACAGTTTTTATGTACCGTATTCTGGTTTGGCCTTGCCTGAGCGAACCACAGGTGAGCATCTCTGTGTGTGTGTGTGTGTGTGTGTGTGTAGAAAGAGAGGCCCAGCCGATCATGTCCCGCCACACCACAGGAGTGATAAGAGGGAATAAGCTGTCAGTGGCGCACTGGTCGGACCGTATTGTTCATATTTAGATGGGAGAACAATACAGCACTGTCAAGCTCCTATAGCTCATAATCTGCTGATGCTGACCAAGTGTCAGGTTGATCCATGAGCTGCACCCAGGATTGGCTGTGGCTCCCGCATCCCTAAGCAAAGCCCCTGCAGGAGTGTCAGGGGAAGTACAAATGGGGCTTGCATCTGCCGGACTATAGATAGATACATACATAAAAGAGAGGGGTGAGGAAGACAAAGAAGAGAGAGAGTGAGAGAAAATGCTGGGAGGAGACCAAGAAGGTTCAAGTGGTCCAGCTGTGGAAACAAAAGGAAGCGATCGTGAAAGAATCAAAAGGAGAGAATGTAAAAGAAAGAGTCTTGGGGAATCCTTCACAACATGATTTCACAGTCAACATTATATTAAGGTCTGACTCAGGTCTGCTGAGCGGCTTGTTGTATGTCAGTGGTACATGAAAAATGTGCTAAAATAGGTCATGGTCGAAACTGTACGAGTATGTAATGTCAGTGTGTGTATTAGATGTAATGAATAGTGTTGACAAAGCTAATCTATAAAGTAGTTAAATAGCCAAGTAAAACTATATCCAAGTAAGCGGTTTAAGGAAGGAAAGTATTTTACAATATAATTATCAGATGATAAAATATATATAATTCAATGATTTTATATATATTTTATACATATAAAATGTATCCTTAAATGAAAATTCTAAAAAATGTACACTAAATAAAACTAAAACAGAGCTCTGGGCCATCGTGTGAGACGATCAGTACAGATTATTATTGCCAATTTAAACATAAAAAAAAATATTACAATTATACACAAAAGAGAACTCCATTCCCTTCCACTGTGTTGAAATGCAAAGGGGACCCTTTTGCGTATTGTCTCGTGAAGCACTATCAAAACGATCAAGTGTGAATGCACGTTGCGAACTAATGACATCATGAACCAGGAGGATAAAGGTGCAGCGGAAACTGGAAGCAGCAGCTTTTAGTGTCTTCATTAAGTGCTGAAGTGTAACATTGTATGTGTGTGCTGGCTGCATGTGAGAATTCTTCTTAGTTCTAGTTTAAAAGAAAAGGGCATTCTACTTTATTGTATGAAGTTTTAGACTGTGTCACTCCCTGTCCTTCCTATATTACGGGCAGGGATACACATGCTCATTGTATTGCTTGTTTGGGATCGGAGCATGCATGGTCAGTACTCAAGGGCACTGACTGCCCCCATTGTGAGCAGCTCTCACTGCCAACATTCCGCTCCCGCCTGATGATTTTCGAGGAGGCCGTCCAGGCACGTGGTCCTCAAGGTTTGGGTCCCACTGCTGCTAAGGTACAGCGGAGATCCTTATCATGGGGATCGCAAATGGATCGGACGGCTGGCTTAGAAACAGGCTCTGCCTTATCTGTGCCCTTACCCAGTACATCCAATGTCCTCTGCCAGAAGTACGCCCTAGGCACTGGTACTGCAACTTTCCAGTTCTGAGGAGCTGACTCACCACCTTCCTCCCCAGCCTCTGAGAAGCTCATAGAGGTTGTGAATCGTGCAGTCACACAACTCAGCCTTGAGTGTCTATCGGAGATAAGGGACGTTCGTCCAAAAAAGAGCAAGCTGGACGAGCATTACCTTCCTGCGTGAGCTCAACCTCTGTGCATGCTATTCTTCCTGAACCTCAACACTGAGGTGTTGAGGTCCTGGACAAATCCAGCTACCTACAGGGTGCACAATCCTCAGTCAAACCTCTATGCATCCCTCATAGAATCTCATAAATACGGCTATGGGGCGATGCCCAAGGTGGAAAAGGCACTCATAGGCCATGTCACCTCAACGCTGCCCACCAAACTGATGCGTTTAACATCCACGCTGGTGGGCCGAGCATACTCTGCCAACAGTCAAGCCACAGCATACCTACACACCACGGCAGTTGCTCGGGGACCTAGATGAAGGCGGGGACATTTGCCCTGAAACAGTAGCTGAGCCACAGATCTTTCTCTCCGGGCCACTCGGGAGACAGCCACCTCCATCGGCTGCTCCATGGTCTCATGGTAGAAGCTTCCAAAGTTTTCCCGTTTGGGATGCTGCACATAAAGCCATTGCAGTGGTGGCTCAGAACCAAAGGGTTTTTGCCGAGGGGCAACCCCTTCTGCACTATCAAGGTCACGAGGTGATGCCTACACACCTTAGATGTGTAGAAGAAACCCTAGTTTCTGTCGCAAGGGCCTGTACTGGCCTGTACTCCCTGTCCCTGTCCCTGTCACGTAATGCTGTCGACAGATGACACTCTCACGGACTGGGGGGTAATTTTGAGGGATCACTCAGCCCATGGTCTGTGGAGTGCACACCACCTCTTCTGGCACAAAAACCTGCTAGAGGTGTTGGCTTTGTGTATGGTGCTTCAGGTGTTTCTCCCAGACCTGAGGGGTCATCATGGTGTTGTCCAGACAGACAACACATTGATGGTCTCCTACCTAAATCATCAGGGGGGTTTGCATTCGCGTCCGTGTCCACTTTACAAGTTGCCGTGACAGATCCTCCTCTGGTCCCAAGGGAGACTGCTCTCTCTCCGAGCAGTTCACATCCCGGGGATCCAGATTCTTGTTTGGGAGCAAACATCCTGTTGAGGCAGGGGCTGGGGCCAGGGAATAGAGTCTTCACCCCGAGGTGATGGAGCAGATTTGGGAAAAGTTTGATTGAGCTCAGGTGGATCTGTTTACGTCTCTCGAGAGACATCTCACTGTCCTCTGTGGTTCTCCCTCACTCATTCAGCTTGCAGTATGGTTCAGGCGTGGCTATGTCTGTACTCTTTTCCCCCGATTGCTCTGCTCCCGGGAGTTCTGGAGGGAGTTCGCTGGGACATGTTCCATCTCACTCTAATTGCCCCATGCTGGCCAGACAGAGTGTGGTTCCCGGACCTAGAGTACCTCCTCGACGGAACTCTTTGTGAGATTCTGGTTAGGAGGGAGTATCAGGTAGCCCATCCCTGCCCAGAACTATGAGCTTGCCCTCAATCTTTGGGCTTAGCGCCTGAGGGGTCCCAGCTCATAGATTCTGGTCTTTTGAGACCATTTTCCACTCCAGAGCTCCATCCATGAGGAACCTGTAGGTCCTGAAGTGGAAACTTTTCAATTCTTGGTGCAGTGAGAGGCAGTTGAACCCAGTTACCTGTCATATTGGCACAGTGCTGGAGTTCCTACAGGATAGATTCCCTGCAGGGTTATCCCCTTCCACCCAGAAGGTTTACGTAGCTGCCAAAGCTGCTTACCACGTACCTCTGGGCAGGATGTCAATTGGCAGGGACCCCTTAGTTACACTTTTCCTCCGTGGAACTCTGAGGCTGAGGCCAGAAGTACAAACTAGTACAAAGTCAGTTCAAACTAGGGTTCTGGCCTAAGATCTGTCCCCGGTAGCTTTACTGCAGCTCAAACAGTAGAGCGTTGCACTTGCAATGCCAAAGGTCATGGGTTTGATTCCCAGGGATAGCAAGAACTGATTTGAATGTCAATGTGTATCTTGAATGCAATGTAAGTCGCTTTGGACAAAAGCGTCTGCCAAATATATGGTTCTCTAGGGCTTAACCCAGGCCCCCTTCAAACCCATAGAGGAGATACCCATTAAGTTTCTATCTTTAAAAACTCCCTTTCTCCTCGCTATCACTTCTATAAAGAGGATAGGTGATCTGCAAGCGCTGTCAGTACCCCCTTCATGTATATAATTTGGCCTGGTATGGCTAAGACTTTCTTCCACCCCAGGCCAGGCTACGTGCCTTCTGTCCTCCCTTTGGTGACCAAGACCAGAAACTCAAAAATAAGGTTTTGAGAGAGTTCTGTGCCCACAGAACTTCAATGTAACGCAAGACTGTTTATCTGTTTCAGGAGCCCCAATGGGGCCCCAGCTTTTAAACCAACCTTGAGCAGGTGGATAGTTGAGCTATCTCACTGGCTTATCAGTCTGCCAGACCACCTTCTCTAATGGTGGTACGTATCCACTCCACTTGGAGCGTGGCTGCCTCTAAGACTCTCATTGCAGGAGTATCTCTTGCTGATGTCTCAGGCTGGTCCTCTCCGCATACTTTCCTAAGGTTCAAATCCGCTCCGGAAACACGGGTGCTTATTTTAGTGAGGTACGTACACTTGGCAGTGTGGTGGCGCTGGTATATCGATTCCCTAGCGTTTCAACACAGTGCGAGTTCACTTAAAAGGGAATGTCTCAGGTTACATATGTAACTATAGTTCCCTGAAGAGGGAACGAGACGCTGCATCTTTTTGCCACATCTCCTACGTACCTGCCGGGCTTACTTCAGACACTTGTCTAGCTGCTGCTTCTGGTTTCCGGTGCACCTTTGTCCTCCTGGTTCATGACGTTATTAGTCTGTGATGTGCATTCACAATTGATAATTTCAATACTGCGTCACTAAACAAAACGGAGAAGCACTCCTTTAGCGTTTCGACGCAGCATCTCGCTCCCGCTTCAGAGATCTGTGGTTACACACGCAACCTGAGAAGTTAATCACGTTTTGGTAGACCATTTTGTGTGTGTGAAAATCTTTCGCCTCTTATTGTGCTTTAATGCCAAAAAAGCACAATAAGATGTGCTTTATATATCAAAATGCCTGTCTTGATGAGTCGGTTTAGTCTTAAATGAATGTAAACTTGCTTCGATCTCTAATATCAAAACTTCATAAAACCTCAAATACATACTGGTGAACAGCAACTAAATGTGTTGCAAGAAATGTCAACAGACACTTTGATGTCGTGCAGTCTGAGAAAGAAAGTCAGTTTAGTATTTCTGGTTATTTAAATGAACTGTTTGAATGAACCAATTCGCTATAATTAATCATTATTTCTATTGCTGCACAATACAGAGAGAAAGCAAGTTTTAGAATATTTTTGTCTATCCATCGTATTTCTGTTAAGACCTCTGTTCTGTTCTGAATTGGGCAAGATGAATCCTGGTGCTCTTGACACATGGCCGCAAATTGAATAGCCTCAAGCCGTTTTTACAGGCTGGAAACATTTATGACGTGCAAATTTGAAGGAGGTGCTATTGTTCAGAAAATTAGCCTTTCTGTTCTGTGAGAATAGAAATTAGCTGTGATGGTCACGACAGACTGTGATAAAGAAGTCTAGGGACAAAGCTTCCAGTCGCCACTGGATCGGACTTGCCAGACAGAAAAAGAGAGAGAGTTTGACTGTTGCCAATCCTGAATCACTTCAATGGATGTGAATGAGGTCATTTTTTGGAGGATTTAATATTAGAAATGTGAACCATTTCATTTTATAAAAGCAATTACATTAATTCTTCTGTTAAAACTTGTGTGTTTTTTAAGCTGAAATGCCACAAATGCTGTTGATGTACTATAAATGTACTATGGCTGCATCATAAGAAAATCAAGGTATGAAATCATCTCATCTCTCACTACTTGTAGCAAAAGCTACTATTTTGTGTATAACATTGTGTATAACATTGTTCTGATTGTGCTGTACAGTGCTGTACATTGTACTTGTTTTTGTCCTAAATTATGCACTACTGTTCAAATTTTTGAGGTTAGTAAGATTTTGTTTTAATTAATACTTTTATTCAGGAAGGACAAATTGAATTGGTAAAAAGTGACAGTAAAGACATTTTATATTACTACAACATAATTCTATATAAATAAATGTTGTTATTTTGAACTTTCCATTCATCACAGCCAATTAGAATAATTTCTGAGCGATCATTTGACACTGAATACTGGAGTAATGATGCTGAAAATTCAAACTTTTTCAGACTTTTTCACATGACTAAACTGCATTTTAAAATATATTTTAATAGAAAACAGTTTTTGTTTCACAAAATTGTTGTTTTTGAACAAATACATACAACCTTGGTAAGCATAAGAGACTTTTTTTTTCAAAAACATAAAAAAATCACACCCTACACACTTTTGATGGGTAGGGTATGTATAGAAAAATCAGCCAATCGGTATTTAGAGCAGCCTTTAAAGTGAACTCTGGGCTCATAGACTTTTCTCTAAAAGATACTAAGGTCAACCTGATCATCCTCTGAGTTCACACTTTCCTGATATAATGTCACTTTGACTGTCGGATAGAAGTCTGCTTTGGAGCTTGCATGCTCGGCAAATGGGGGTGCTCACAAACACCCTTGTGAAACCTAAAATAGCAAACGGGATGCCATACGGTCTTGTGGACTTAAAGGACACAGACATGACAGCCATTGTAAGACCGCAAGTGGACATGAAGTGTGCAGTTTGGGACAGGAATTAAGGCCTCCTCAGAGGCTTGAGTCCACCGATTTGTTACATAATGACTATTAGGTAGTAATCTGCTGTGGACCCCGCAACAGTGGGGGGCTCGTGAGGACCCTTCTGAGACCCACATGACAAACGGCCATTACAAGACCACAAATGTATCATTTGGGATGGCCTATTCCAAAGAGCATCTGGTCTCTTCCCATGATCCTTTTCCCCTAAACCCCATCACAGCCCACAACCGACACAGAGCAGAACTCAGTCTCCCTCCATCTGCAGAAATCATTAATCCTTCCCTCAGCACTGTAAGTCATAGAGACAGATTTCACTTTGAGCGATGCGAGTGATCAAAGCAGGCGCTTCACTCTGTGACAGGACCGCAGAAGGCACTGAGGACTCCTCTCTTTAAGAACACTGTACACCTAATCATCTGCAATGTCTGTGACAATACAATTTACATATTTATATTTTCTTTGTCTCTGACAAGAGATGTGTGACAATGTTCTCTCTCTCTCTTTCTCTTTCTCAAACACATAAATACGTACATGCAATAGCGGAGGCTGGCAACGTCTGCAGGTTTGTTCGTAATGAATTCCTGGTTGTGAGGACACTGAGACGTTGCATTGTGTGTTTACAGGAAATGAGCTGTGGTAGAGGATGTTTGCTGCTTGGAAAGTATTATTACTGTACGTAAGTGTGAGGAAAAGCAGAAAATATTCTCAGCGTTCAGTAGAAGGAGTTCTGCTAATGATGTAGTATTTCCTGTTAGGGATCCTATGGGTGTGCTAGTACTGATTTGAAATTGTAAATTGTACAAATTTACAACATTGTATGTCATCTTATGTGACGTTCTAGAACTGTAGAAATTTACATTCATTAATTGAAAAAAAAACTAGAAACTATATTTATATTTGTATATTATGTACTGCATGTACCGTTTATATATAATATGTATTATATATTACATATAAAAAAATGTATGATGGTGATTATGTTCATTTTGTAAAGGATTCCTGGAGTCATTTATTCATGAATCAGTCTACATGCACTATATGCCTTTGATTCACTATAAAAAGAATTGGATCATGTGAGTAATTTATTTGTTTAAAAAAAATAACTGGTTCATAAGAGTGAATCTGTCTACACTGGTCACACAATTCAATAAAAAACTTTTTTGTTCCCATTGTGAATGACAGAGTATAGAGTAAATATAGAGTAAAAGATTGATCTTGGCATTTTCAGTCAATATTGAAAACAGTTTTTTTTAAGTCATTTAAATGTCATGTTGTGCTAGAGCCACTTTGGCGAGTCTTTATGTATATTGTATGTTAGCATGTATATTCATTGTGCTGGTAAAATTAGAGTCTTGTTTACCATAATGTGTCAGCAATGTGCTGTTGAGTTCTTTAAGGATGTTCTAGTCAGGTTCTGTCCGAAAATGTCTCCTTGTAAGCTAATTATTTCTGTCCTTGAAACGTATTTGAGCATCCCCCTCCTTCAAGTGCTTAGCGTGTAATCAAGCCTCTTATCAAGCCTTTCTTGTTATTCTCAGAGTTACTGTTTAGCCCACTGCTATTCTGAGAAACAGGTGATTGAGAAGAAGCTTGAGAGATGCTAGTTGTTCTTAAGGGACCAACGGAGAGTGGTCCCTCTGAGCTGGAAGCCCTTTGGCCCCTGCTTTACTGCCGTCTGGCCGTGAATGGCAGCGCCGTATGAGGAAGCGGTTCTGCTAGCGATGAGGCCATAACAACCTAATTACAAGCAGATTCTTTTTGTGTGTAATTACACTGCTAGCTCAGTTTTCATTGTTGACTAAAGGGGTTGTTTTGGCGTGAAAGAGCGCTTTCTTCTTCTCCCCACCCCTCGTTAGCCTTCTTTCTCTGTTTCTGCCTCTCTCATTCCACACAATTTATTACGCCAGCCAACAGATTCGACGGAAACCTCCCAGTATAGGACAATCTGTCATCTCAACATTATCAGCAAGCCACACCGCCTTCCATATTGTGCTACAAGAGCTTCAGCAAATTGCTATTTTTATGAGACATGATAAAGGAAATGCTACCTTATGTTCACATTTTTTACAGTCTGATGTTGGTGGGCGAAAACGGTTGCGATTTGCCAGCAAAAACATCATCTGTGGCATGAGCGAGCAAGAGAGAGGGAGGGAGATTTAGGTTCAAAACTGTATTTTCTCTTCTATGCATCACAGTCACACTCATCCTGCATTAATTCAGCATTGTAATGATGAAGTTTGATGGAATAAACAGCTGAATGAAAAATGCAAGGAAGTTTGATTGTATAGAAGGTGAGGAAAAGTTGCAGTTAACTGTTTCTGCTACAGAGCAAGGTCATGGGTGACTGTAAAATGCTAACACTGAAAACCTCCAAGCAAATGTAAAAGCCCAGATAGAAAGAGAGAAAACCAGGTCTTGTTCTGGGTGTAGTCTGCATTTCTCCCTCCTTCTCTCAATCTGTCTCTCCTCCCCAGCCTTGTGCCTGTTTGACAGCCTGGGCAGCACCAAACTGACAGGCCCTCAAACTGCAGCCCAGAAAGCAAGCATTAATTAAGTCATTGCCGGACTGTAATTTCCTTGAGAAGTAAAAAATTCTCACACAAGAAAAGGTTACGGAGACCTTTTCTGTGTCAAAATTACCATGCGTCATGAATATTAATGCCCTTAATGAAGACAACCTTTGCTTCATCAAGAATGTACCAGAGCAGGTGCCATGCTGATAAACTCACTCGTCTGATACTCTCTCTCTCTCTCTCTCTCTCTCTCTCTCTCTCTCTCTCTCTCTCTCTCTCACTCTCTCTCTCTCACGCTCTCTCTCCCCCCCCCCTCTCTCTCTCTCTCTCTCTTTGCATCTGCTGAAAATAGACAAGCCAAGATTTACTTGTTTAAATCAGCATCTCCCTTCGGGTTTGACTCGCCTCATCCCCCCCCACATTTTTCCTCTTTCATTCACTTTTGAGAAGCTTGTCCTCTTTGGCGTTCACCTCTTTAAATGAGCTGACTTTTAAAGGGGAAATTGTTTGAGGTTTAGCTATGAGGACTATTTGTTAATAATAGGGCCTTTTTTTTGTCAGATTAATAATGGTAAACCCACAATGTTGATCATTGGGGTTGACAAGTGTCATTGAACTTGTAGGTGAAGTGTCTTTTTTCACCACTATTGTCACCAAGTAGAATTACAAGAATACCTACTGTTTTCAGGCAGGTTTCCCTGTTTTCCAATACCAGACTCGTTGAGATTTTGGCAAAAAGCTGTATGGCATCAAAACTTGGCTCAGTTTTATATGTGTATATACACACACACTCACCTAAAGGATTATTAGGAACACCATACTAATACTGTGTTTGACCCCCTTTTACCGTTAGAACTGCCTTAAATCCACGTGGCATTGATTCAACAAGGTGCTGAAAGCATTCTTTAGAAATGTTGGCCATACTGATAGCATCTTGCAGTTGATGTAGATTTGTGGGATGCACATCCAGGACACGAAGCTCCTGTTCCACCACATCCCAGAGATGCTCTATTGGGTTGAGATCTGGTGACTGTGGGGGTCATAGTACATTTAGGACATAGTACAGTGAACTCATTGTCATGTTCAAGAAACTAATTTGAAATGATCCGAGCTTTTGTGATATGGTGCATTATCCTGCTGGAAGTAGCCATCAGAGGATTAGTACATGGTGGTCATAAAGGGATGGACATGGTCAGAAACAGTGCTCAGGTAGGCCGTGGCATTTAAACGATGCCCAGTTGGCACTAAGGGGCCTAAAGTGTGCCAAGAAAACATCCCCCACACAATTACACCACCACCACCAGCCTGCACAGTGGTAACAAGGCATGACGGATCCGTGTTCTCATTCTGTTTACGCCAAATTCTGACTCTACAGCATTCGAGACTCATCAGACCAGGCAACACTTTTCCAGTCTTCAACTGTCCAATTTTGGTCAGCTCGTGCAAATTGTAGCCTCTTTTTCCTATTTGTAGTGGAGATGAGTGGTACCCGGTGGGGTCTTCTGCTGTTGTAGCCCATCTGCCTCAAGGTTGTGCGTGTTGTGGCTTCACAAATGCTTTGCTGCATACCTCGGTTGTAACGAGGGGTTATTTAAGTCAAAGTTGCTCTTCTATCAGCTTGAATCAGTCGGCCCATTCTCCTCTGACCTCTAGCATCAACAAGTCATTTTCACCCACAGGACTGCTGTTTACTTGATGTTTTTCCCTTTTCACACCATTCTTTGTAAACCATAGAAATAGTTTTGAGTGAAAATCCCAGTAACTGAGCAGATTGTGAAATACTCAGTCTGGCACTAACAACCATGCCACGTTCAGAATTGCTTAAATCAGCTTTCTTTCCCATTCTGACGTTCAGTTTGGAGTTCAGGAGATTGTCTTGACCAGGACCAAACCCCTAAATGCATTGAAGCAACTGCCATGTGATTGGTTGACTAGATAATTGCATTAATGAGAAATTGAACAGGTGTTCCTAATACTCCTTTAGGTGAGTGTATATATATATATATATATATATATATATATATATAGGAATATGTGTGTGTGTGTGTGTGAGTGTGTGTGTGTGTGTGTGTGTGTGTGTGTGTGTGTGTGTGTGTGTGTGTGTGTGTGTGTGTGTGTGTGTGTGTGTGTGTGTGAGTGATTTTAAAATATCTGAATCTTCAATAGGCCATCAAAAAGAGTAATAATATGTTAATTAAAGTCCAAATAAACACAGTCCATACCACAAAGTCTCAGAACAGACAGAAAGCTTCAATTCTGTCTTCTCCTCCCTCCATCTTCTCTCCACAATTATATTAAACGAATCCTGGCACAAACAAAGGTAGAGATCTGTTAACAAACTGCGACTTTAGTCTGACTGAGACTTCGGTGGGAGGCGGCTTTTCTTCTCCAGCTCACCGGCGATCCCCGGCCGTGCCTTTCATTTGACTCTCAGTGTGTGTCACATGTTAATTAGATAAACGTACACATGCGACTCGCCCATTATTCCACACACCGACAACCAGAACAAAGTGGAGACTGGTGGGAGCACCGCTGATGAGAGAGATGAAAAAACACAACGCCATAGCAAGGGATGACAATTACCAATGGCTTTGAAGTTTTATTTATGAACTTCTCATAGTTCCCTCCTGTGGCTACATGTTAATGTATGATTCTGTGAATGCTTTTAGGACCTTTCCACCTTTTATGAATTCATACTGAATAGTTTGTTTTGTCTTTGCTTTTTCTGTTTTAATACTTGTTACAGTTACAGTCGGTGTGTATGGGGTCATTTTACTTTGCTTTGTATTTTTGCTCAATAATTAGCTGCTATGAATCTCTGAATGCTACATCGTTATGCCAGTGAATAATTGAATATGAACATGCCTGAATCATTCATTTAACTGATTCATTAAAAATAAATCACATTAATGTGTATGTATAAGTCATTGAATCATTCACTGTGGCCACGGTAATTTATTCAGGAACACAAGTGACTGTATTTATGAGCAAGTCATTTGAATCTTTCATTCTACCAATTCATTCAAAAATTGATTCTTTCAGGAACAAAACAAGTTACTTTTTTATGAGCAAGTCATATGAATCATTATCACTGTCATGGGCCTGGGCTCTCCAGTCACACCCACATGTCGCTCACTCTCTCTCGAATTCTAATCACTGTCACCTGTTCTTCTTTGCCACAACACTCAGCACCAGTACTAAAGTGCACTCCTCTCATTCACTCTGGCCTTGAACGTGGAAACAGACTCCTTACCTGCTCTACTTACCTTGGTGGATCAGACAATAAGCCTTGTTTATCTCATGTGTTGATTCCCCTGTGTTTTCTTCATCTCTAAGACAATTTCCTTCATCCTTGTCCCTGAAACCTATGGATTAAAGATTACCTTTGTACTCATTGTGTTCATCAAGTGGTGTGCGCTGCAACCAGTTTCTCATCACCATCCACCAAGGAATGCATGTTCTCCACCAACACTCAGGAACTGTTTATGTACCATTTACTAATCTTAACTGTGCTATTCATTCATCTCTGCAATAAGCAACTGTTTGGATTGTTTATTCTTTGAGTCTAGTTTATCCTGACAGAAGGCCAGAACCACAATCTGATGCGATAAATCCAACAGCCACAGACTGTTTTAAGAGCTGGTTATGAGTCTTCAAAAGCTATTCATGAAAGCAGACAAATGTACCTTAATATTTACCAGTTCTTGGGCTACCATAGTAGTGCTGAAGGGATCAAGATGGACGAAGGGAACATGCAAGCAGTACACTCACTAAAAGAACACTTCCTTGGTTTCTCACACTTCTACCGAGGATTCAAAAAGAATCCATAAAGGCAAGCCCGAAGTCTCTGTTTTGGATTCCTGAAGCCATACAGCCTTTCCAACGCCTCAAACAAACCTTTACCCTCCTCAAAAACATTTGTAGTCGAAGTCAACACCTCGGCCACCAGAGTGGACAGGGAAGCCTTTATATCACGAACCGTGATACAATTAGTACTTGGATAGTGGATATACTGGTTGGAGGAAGCTTGGCATTGACCATGGCAACCTCAAAGACATTTACATTTACATTTACATTTACTCATTTAGCAGACGCTTTTATCCAAAGCGACTTACAATTTGAGGAATATAGAAGCAATTTGTCCAAAGGATACAAAAACACATAAGAGCGCTTACAAAACAAAGTTTCAAACATTCTGAATACAAGTAGCACAAGCATGGGGAGTAGAGTTTTTTTTTTTGTGAGTGCATGTGTGTCATGTTAGGTGCTCATGGAAGAGATGCGTTTTTAGTAGTTGAGTCGCCGCTCGTTGATCGATCAAAGGTTTCTGGTAGGTGTGTAGAGTTGTACCAATGAGTGGAAGTATGAAGGTGATCCTATGTGATGCAAAATGGCTGCATCCATATAAAGCAACATGGGTTCATGAGATTCAATTTTGTAATCTCCTATTGTCCAGGGAAGAAAAATGCCAAAGTCAATGCTCTATCACGGTTCTATGCCTTCCAACATCATAATCAGCCCAATCTAGAGGTCCCTGGATGAGATAATTGCTGAGGTCACATCCACAGGACCTGCTCTGCTGGGTTGCCACAAATAGCTTCCCAGTTCACAAAATATTTCCTCTCATCAAGTCAATGCTCTATGGGCATGGGCCACCTTGGAACCAATCAGACAATTCTGGTGGCCAGAGATGCAACAGGATCTCAAAAGGTCCATTCAAGGTTGTCAGAGGTGTGCCATGTCAAAGTTCCATGTCATGTATAGAGAACCTTTCTCACTCTCCTAGTTGTGACCGTAAGTCTGTTCTCGAGATATCCCCCAGAGAGTAACGGACAGATGGAGAAGAAGATAAAAGAGATCAGTCACATCCTGAGAACATTTTTCACCAGAACTCCTGGAACCATTTCCTCGGTTTCCTACCTGGACAGAGTACAAGCCAAATCTCCCTTCACCAGCCAGCAACAGGCTTGACGCTGTTTCAGTTCATACTCTCCTTTCAGACCCCTTCTCTTCTGGTCAGTAAAACTTTCGGAAGTTCCATCTGTCACATACTGGCTCTAGGAAAGCGAGAGGGTCTGGGACACCAACATCTGTGCGTAGGCCGAAGGATCATGTTGATGCCCGGAGAAACAACACCCTCATCTACCACCTTGAGGAGAAAGTGTAACTTTCCACAAGGAACATGAGACTGTCTGAAGAGGTGTGCGCTTCATCCAGTTCCTCCACCATCATCCCAAAGAAACACAATGCATCCACCAGCATTCACTCAGTAACCGTTTATGTGCCATTTACTCAACTGAACTCTGCCATTCATCCATCTTATCAATAAATGACTGTGTGGATTGTTTATATCTGTCTTTGAATCTTGTTTATCCTGACAATCATTCATATACTCAACTAATTTTTTCCAAAAACACTGATTTGTTCAGGTACAATACACAGGATGTATTTATGGATGAGTCTCTTGATTCTCTCAGCTACTTCATTCAAAACACAGATTCACTTTTTGAATTTGTATTGACAATGTATTGACGTAATTGAAATCACAAGCTGCACTTTCAGCAGACCTTTCCTGGAAGAGATGTGGCCCATGAGAGCAGAGATGAGCTTTGATTGAGCTCCATCCCTCAGTCTAGTGTAAAAGGCCTCTGTTCTGTTTACTGTTCTGGCCTGCTGAGCACACGAGTGAGGGCCCTCACCTCAGCTTCAAGCTCTGAGGGGAAAAAAGTGACATTTGAGGGGCACTTTACAAAACTCGCTCTGCGAAAGATCTTCTGTATCACCTAAAGAGCCTTTGTCAGTCATTGGAAAGCTGTCACCTGGCAGGGAGATACAGCCAGGCGACCGGATGACAGGTTGGAATTAATGAGAAGAGTATGACAGCAGCCGAAGCAGAGATGGGGGGTAAAAGAGAGAGAGAGACATAGAATGGGGTAGAGCGGAAAAGAATGGCATGGAGGTCTTTGTTTCTTATAAAGAAATGTGCTGAAGGGGTTGTGGACCTGGTTTAGCCATAACACAGAAATGAGGGATGAGAAGGAGGGCATAGATGACTAAAAGGAGAGTGGGATTGTAGTGGATCATGATAATGGGTGAGGGTGTTTCTGGTGCAATACCAGTGTGGTGTATTCCTCTTGGAATTGGAAAAAACGGTACTAATGTCAGTCAAAGTTTCGAAATTTCAACATCTCATGATTTTAAATTCTCTAGTTAAATGGATAGTTCATCCAAAAATGAAAACTCTGTCATTATTTATTAATCTAATTTCTAAATCTGTGTGAATTTTTCTTCTTTTTTAGCACAAACAATACATTTTTTGGAAGAATATACAGTCCACTTTATTCCATACAATGAAAGTGAATGAGAACAATGAATTGATAATAAAAGTGATCAACGTGAACTGTTAGCTATGCTTCAAATCTTCTGAGGCCATATGATAACTGTGCAATGAAAAGACAGACGTTTCCATCATTTTCCACAACTTATTTCAATAGCCACCCTTGTTTCCCATGGCAAACATATAAGAGTTTGTGGAAAAAGTGTCAATGTCTGATAAATCAGTTGGATCATTTTGAATTATTCAGTAATTTATTCACAAAGTGCTCTGATCAGGAAGACTATCAGTGACAATATAAGTGTCATATGACTTCAGCTGAGTAGGAATATATATAGAAATTCAATGGACTACTTTTACGTTATTTCTATGGTACTTCCGTCTATGTTTTTCTGCAAACTTGAAACTTGTCCCCAGTTGTTGTAACTGCATGGAAAAAGAACAAACAGTAAGTTTAACAGTAACAATAGAAATTCCTTCTATTGTGTTCCACAGAAAAAAGTAATATGGTTTTGAAACAACATGTGGATGAAAAAATGATGACAGAATTTCCATCTTTGTATGAAACAATCCTTTAAGAATCAAGTTTTCCTAAAGTCTGAGGTGGTAATAATCTAAATGCTGCTTTATCTGCACTGTCGTTCTTCAGGGCGCCATTCACGAAACACAACTTGTCAGTCTAAAAGCGGCAGAAGCTCTTTTCAAAGCCTGACACTCTTTAAATCTAATCAATCTCAAATCGTGTTTCAGCATCCACATAAATGCCTCAAACAGGTTATCTGTTTAAAAAGCAATCAGTGCATCAAGCATGAGCAGTGCGGCCTGTGTTTCTGAGTGTGAGTGTGCATTCGCAAGTGTGTTTGTATTGTTGTAACAATTTGTGTAATGCGGACAGGAACACACCTCTCCAAAACAGTAAATGAGTTCTGTCAATGTTTGCGCATCTCAATTAATCAGGGGGAACAATGGCCAGTGGGGCTGGGGACTGTCAGGGATGGTTTGTTGGCGACACGTCAAAAATAGGCACTGCGGGGTGAAAGACGTCTCCACTTTCCCTCTCTTTTAGATCTCTGAAGTCTTTATTTGAGCATATGTCTAAAATCAAGTGTTAAAATTAAAGTGAATTAAAACGTTTCTATATACTTTTCTAATACACTTTTTTATTGTATTGTTCTTGTCACAGTGCATGTTATTCAAAAGATAAAAACAGTTTAATATATATATTTAATTATAATTTAATTTAAAATAGATATATGTTAAACAGTTTGTTAAATTATTATTATTATGAAATTGGAATTTCACAGCAATCTATATTTTCCTTGTTGTTTGATCGGGGGCACAATTAGGCATCTTCTGAAAAAGTATGTATTCTATAGATCAAAACACAGGAGGAGAAGAAGCAGAAACAATTGATAAGCATTGCTTATGGACATGTACAAATTCTATATATTTCAACCCATGAAGAGGCAAAGGGCTACATTTTCACCTTAATGCAGGCTTAATGCAAGATTTTTGTTTCTTGTTTTTTAAGTTAATAATTAATTTTGAATACATTTGAATACATCTCTGTAATATGTATACTTTACAAGGGTCACAGACTGATACATTTGGTGGTATCTCAAATATTGCTATGATTGAGTACAAAACTTTAGCTTTCAATTATTTCTAGGAAACAAGGGAACACAACAGAAAGTGTCACTTTTAGAACCCCACCAAGACAAAGGAAATTGTCAGGTATGTAACAAGCTATCAAGACTAAACACTTTTTGTTTTCATCACATCTTGAGATTCGTCAAATTGGGTCTCGTTACACTAATTAAAATACCTAGGGGATGGAGACTTAACCATGTCAGCAAGACAGAGAGAAGGAGAAAAAAAGAAGGAGAAGAGGAGATAAAGATAAATGGTGCATCAGAAACCAATTATCACAGGAAGCAGATTAAAACGGTTTCGCATTTTCACACACAAAAGAAAATGCGAGTCACTTTTTACTGATTACACCTTCCGTCTCTCCTCATTCGTTAACATGTTTGTTAAATCCCCTCTTGTGTTCATTAGTGTCTTCGTTTAGATACTGCCGACATTTCTTCTCTCAGTACTGTTTGTCCAACAAGATCTGCCTCCTACCAGTTTAAAGGAAGAGAGATCCTGTTAACAGTTATTCAGTTCGGCTCTGGGCTTCAGCAGAGATCACACATTGGGGTGACACCAGTGAAACTGATAAAGCTATCTGTCAGTGGAACCTGAGGAACCAGATTTAGCAAGTACTTACGACATGTTAAAATATTTTCATGAATAACAATTATATGCCAAAATATCACTTCTGTTGCATGTTTTCTCCTCCTCTCGCTCTCTCTCTCTGTCTTCAGTTTACTTTATCTTCATATTTTACAGCAGTATTTGTCACTGCAGTACTCTAATACAAGCACTTTCTTGTATCAATAATTTTTTTCGGGGGGAGGCATATTGATATAAGCAGTATAGACAGGGCAGAATTCGAACCTGCATCGCCCACATGAGAACCACAGCTCAATGGTAGTGCACTAACCTCTGGCCACAGCCACGACGCATCAGAAGCGTTTTATTTATTTGAAAATGTGCACTGTGAAAGGATAAAGGAAAAAATACAGATAGAGATTCAACATCTGCTTCTCAAATGGCAACTTTCCAAAACAAAACAAAAAATAAATGAATGAATGTGCAAGGATTATTGTTTCAAGTTTAAATAAATGTATTATGTGACAATAAAGGGAGAACCGAGTCAAATGAGAGGCATGCAAATTGTTGCTTAACCTCAGAAGGGTCTGATTGACCAATCCGACAAAATAATTCCAGAGTGCTTTTGCTAACATTGCTAACATTGCTAACATCGCTAACATTGCTCTCATTATTATTTGAACTACATCACAGTAACTACAGTAATTATTATGATAATCATCACTAAATAACTGTTTACTTAAAGGTACAGTAACAAAACTTTATGCAAACTGACAGGAACCTGCACCTGCAGTTAATGTAGTCTCTTTCAAGATGCTCCGCTAAGAGAAGCATCCTAGATTAATGGAGACTCTTTCTGGGGTACTTACCTGTGGCCTGCCTTTGAAGTCCTCAGCTGGTGCCAGTGTGGGGCTCTCTTTTAGCTTGTGACAGATTGACTCTATTTTCAGCTGCGATGAACTGTTACACCAAGAGAGATAGAGAGAGAAGTTGCAGTTTGATGTAGAATCCAGGGCTCCAGACTGTTGACAAATGCTACAAAAAGGTGTGGAAATAACATAAAGTCTGTAGTTATTTGAGACAACTTTGAGCACGACCTAGAGAAAAGAAACCCTATACAAATAGTATTTAAATTGAGTACAAAACTATTTTCATGTTTACTGACATATCGATTGTGACCTACTGATATAAATATTTTAATTAAATTAAATTTGGAGTACTTCTTTATAACACAATGCATGCTTCTTAATATTAAGCAAAATGTGTTTTAATATCACTATTAGTATTGATAGAATGATCTCTTTATAGTATCAGTCTTTATGTGTACCTAAACTATACTTGCAATATTTCCATTTTAGCGCAATCAGATATACTTAAGGATATCTTTAATTGAACCTCAATTGAACCCCTATTATTATTATTATTATTATTATTATTATTTTTTTTTTTTTTTTGTTCTTCTGTAGTTGCTTATTTCTTGGTTGTTATTTAATGTTTTAAAATGTGTAAATGTATTTGTAGTATACTTAGCATAAAATTAAAACGTCTCGGGTCACGAATGTAACCCTGGTTCCCTGAGGGGAACGAGACGCTGCGTCTAGCGCTAGGGGAAATAGTCTTCCTCGGTCACGTGAAGATCTGTGCAACCAATGAGAGACGAACGCGTGCGAATGCGTCACTGCCGGCGGCTGCCGGTGACGTCATGAGCTAGAGCATAAGAGCGCGTCCGAAACCCGGGCGCCTCAGCATGAATGTCTGAAGCGGGCACGGAGGCTCAAGGAGCTGAGGCAAAGACGCAGCGTCTCGTTCCCCTCAGGGAACCAGGGTTACATTCGTAACCCGAGACGTTCCCTTTCAGGGAACTCGAGCTGCGTCTAGCGCTAGGGGAACGCAATACCAACGCCACCTCAGTGACGCCGGCCTCCGGGTGTGTCCCAGCTCACTGAGAGAGCACCCTAGTCCCCGGGGCGGCATCGAGGTCCAAATGGTAAAACCTCATAAAAGTGTGCGGCGAAGACCAGCCAGCCGCAGCACAAACATCAGATAAGGACACTCCGGAGAGGAGTGCCTTGGATGCCGCCATGCTCCTAGTGGAGTGGGCTCGGACCCTCAGAGGAGAAGCATGTCCGGCCGACTCATAAGCTAAGCAGATAGCCTCGACTATCCACCTGCTTAAGGTTTGCTTAGAGGCAGGAGCCCCCTCAGGGGTCCCAAAGCAAACGAACAACTGGTCTGACTTACGCCAAGTGGCAGTCTTGAAAACGTAAGCGTCCAGTGCTCGCACTGGACAGACCTTGTTCTTGTGCTCCTGCTCATGATCATCAAATGGGGGAGGGCAGAAGGCCTGCAGCGTGATAGACCGAGCCACATCAGTGGGAACCTTGGGGACATAGCCTGGCCTCGGGTGGAGAAATGCCTTTACCATCCCGGGCGCAAACTCAAGACATGAAGGGGCCACTGAGAGGGCCTGAAGATCCCCGACCCTCTTGAGCGAGGTGATAGCCAGCAAAAGCAGGGTCTTAAGAGAGAGGTACTTGATTGAGATTTCCTCTATAGGTTCGAAGGGTGCCTGGGACAGGCCTTGTAGTACCACAGACAAGTCCCAAGCCGGCACCCGGGTCTGTGCCGCAGGTCTCAGCCTTAATGTGCCACGGAGGAAACGAGTGACCAGGGGGTCCCTGCCCAGGGATACCCCACCCAGAGGTACGTGGCAAGCCGCTATGGCAGCCACATAAACCTTCAAGGTGGAGGGGGACAGCCCTGCCACAAATCTTTCTTGCAGGAACTCCAGTACTTTGCCAACTTGACAGGTTACTGGGTGCAACTGCCTTTCAATACACCAGGACGTGAAAAGTTTCCACTTCAAGGCGTAGAGTTTCCTCGTGGAGGGAGCTCTGGACTGAAGGATGGTCTCAACAACCTCGGCTGAGAGACCAGATTCTATGAGCTGGGTCCCTTCAGGGGCCAGACCCACAGTTTCATTAGCTCTGGTTGCGGATATAGAATGCAACCCTCCGCCTGGGACAGAAGGTCCCTCCTGATTGGAATCTCCCAAGGGAGTCCGTCTAGGAGGGATACCAGGTCCGAGAACCATATCCTGGATGGCCAGTGGGGGGCCACTAGCGTGAGACGGACCTTGTCCCGGCGAATCTTGGCCAGAACTCCCGGGAGCAGAGCGATCGGGGGAAAGGCGTACAGGCGTGACCTCGGCCAATCCTGTACCATGGCATCCCGCCCCAGAGGCGCTGGATGCGTTAGTGAAAACCACAGAGGGCAGTGGGTGTTCTCTACTGAGGCAAACAGGTCGACCTGTGCCTTGCCGTATCTTTCCCAAATCTGCTCCACCACATCGGGGTGGAGCCGCCATTCCCCTGGTCTTGCCCCCTGTCTCGATAGGGCATCTGCTCCCACATTCTGGACCCCCGGGATGTAGGCTGCCCTGAGAGACAACAACTTCCCTTGGGCCCAGAGGAGGATTTGTCGCGCCATCTTGTACAGTGGTCGCGAACGTAGACCCCCTTGGTGATTGATATAGGCGACCGCCGTCATGCTGTCGGTGAACACAGTGACATGGTGGTCGCGAAGGTCCGGTAGGAACGCACATAGTGCTCTGTGGATCGCCAGTAACTCTAACATGTTTATGTGCCAGGACTGGTGCCGACTGTTCCATAGACCTTGTGAGGAGCGGTCCTTCATGACCGCCCCCCAGCCCGAGAGGGAGGCGTCTGTCGAGAGAGAGACTCTCCGAACCAGAGCCCCAAGCCTTGGGCCTTGAGACAGGAACCAAGAGTTCTTCCACATGCTCAGGGCGCGTAGGCATCGCCCCGTGACCCTGATAGTGCGTAGTGGATTCCCCTTCGGGGAAAACCCCTTGGTCATTAGCCACCACTGCAGGGACCTCATGTGCAGAAGGCCCAGTGGGATAATACTGGATGCCGCTGCCATGAGCCCTAACACCCTCTGAAAGTGTTTCACCGTGAGTGGCTGGCCTAGCTTGATGCTCTTGACGGCTGAACAAATAGCTTGGATGCGCTCGGGGGAAAGCCGAGCCGACATCGCAACTGAGTCCCAGATGACTCCCAAGAAAGTGGTTCTCTGAGCGGGAGAAAGTACACTCTTCTTGGCGTTCAGCCTCAGCCCCAGCTCCTTCATATGTGCGAGCACCACATCTCGATGTTGCTCCGCTAACTGCGGCGACTGCGCCAAAATAAGCCAGTCGTCGATATAATTTAAAACACGGATGCCCCGTAGCCGCAGTGGAGCTAGTGCAGCGTCCACGACTTTTGTGAACGTGCGGGGTGAGAGCGCTAGGCCGAACGGAAGCACCTGATACTGGTACGCCTTTCCCCCAAAGGCGAACCTCAGGAACTTCCTGTGTTGCGGAAGGATGGAGACATGGAAATACGCGTCCTTGAGGTCGACTGTGACAAACCAGTCCTCGGATCTGACCTGCACTACGATCTGTTTGAGCGTTAGCATTTTGAACTTTAGACGCCTGACCGCACGATTCAAGAGACGCAAATCCAGAATAGGCCGCAACCCTCCATCCTTCTTTGGAACTAAGAAGTACCGGCTGTAAAAACCGGACTTGCTTTCTGCGAGGGGTACATGCTCGATGGCCCCTTTCGCCAGCAGAGTGTCTACTTCTTGCTCCATGACCAGAGCCTGCTGAGGGCCTACCACTGACTGTAGGACCCCCGAAAAGCGAGGTGGAGAAACCCCGAACTGAATGGCGTACCCTAAGGTTACCGTCCGCAGGACCCACTGAGAGATACCGGGTAGCCGTGACCACGCATCCCGGAATTCTACTAGGGGAACCAGCCTCCCTGGGCTGGCCTCTGGTACCAAGAACATATCCCCCACTGAGCCGGGGCTGATTCCGGAAACCCGGGAGGATTGCTCTAGGACCCTCCTTAGAGGGGGTGGTTTTCCCATGGCGGGCTGACTGTTGAGCTGCTCCAGGGACACACCACCTGGTTGCGGCTTGGCGTCAGGGCCGCTTACTCTTAGCCTTCTTAGCCTCCAGGACAACCCTTAGATCACCTTTACGACCTGTGGCTTTAACTTGTCGACCCCCCCTCCCGGCATCTACCGGAGGGAGACGGGTTGCGACACTGTATTTTTGAGCGGCCCTGTATGAGGAGCTCTGAGACCTGGCTTGGCTGGCGGTCTCACGTGGAGGGCGGCGTGGAAGAACTTTACTGAACGCTGCCTGCTGTCGTGCAGCCTCCTGAAACTTGTCGACGACGCTTCTCACGGCATCGCCGAACAAGCCCGAAGGGGACAGAGGAGCGTCCAGCAAAACAAATTTGTCTTTATCTTTCATCGTTGACAAATTAAGCCAAAGGTGTCTCTCCGTGGCCACCAGAGCTGCCATGGAGCGGCCGACAGAGTAGGCCGTCTCCCTAGTGGTCCGAAGAGACAAATCCACAGTCCGGCGCAGCTCTGTCACTGCCTCCGGACTAATACTGCCGCCCTCGTTGAGGTTCCCAAGCAACTCAGCCTGATACGCCTGCAACAGTGCCGTGGTGTGCAGGCACGATGCGGCTTGACTCGATGCTGAGTACGCTTTCCCCACCAAGGACGATGTGACGCGCATCGGCTTGGAGGGGAGCGCCGGAGCTTTAATGGAGGATGAAGACTGGGGAACGAGGTAACTCGCGAGAGCCTCATCCACTTTTTTCATCCCTCCATAACAATAATTTTGACCCCCTACTAAATTGTTATACATTCCGCTATTGCGTGTATGAACCTTTTCGGAGGCTGGCCTTCCCCAAGATCTAGATACCTCGGCATGCAAATCTGGTATAAAAGGCATTGCTCGGCGCGGGGGAGTGACGCGAACTGGTAAATAGTGCTCGTCCAACATACTTCTTCTAGGACGAGCACTTCTGGTCTCTGCTGGCCAATCAAGCCCCAGACAAGAGACCGCTCGTGTCACAACCTCAAGAAGCTCCTCAACTGCCGGCGAGGAGGGTGGCGATTCCTCCTCGGCCGGACCAACACTAGCTAAATCCATCTCACTTTCTGAACTAGATAGAGCTAATGTTGGAGTCACAGCACGGGCACCTCTCTCGGAGTGCTCGTGACTGGGACCCGCTTGATCTCGCGAGAGCTGAGGTAAGGCGGGACCCACCCCAGCTAACTCGGCAAGATCCATTTGTGATCCCCAGGAACGAGAGCGCCGCAAAGCCTCGGCTGCTGCAGGTCCTGAACCACGGGGAACACTAGCCTGGGCGGCCTCTTTACAGACCGCCAGGCGGGAGCGGAGATCATGCAAGGAAAACCTCTCGCAGTCTTTGCAGCCGGCATTCTCAAGTGCCGACCGTGCATGCTCCTCTCCCAAACAGATTACACACATAACATGTGTATCCTTGCCTGTTATAAAACGAGGGCAAGGATGAACACACGGTGTGAACCTCTGTTCAATCGCCACATTTTCCGCACTCATTCTGATTTTTTCGATATCTCACACTCAAAAATCACTCTCGCACAAACACAGCACGCTGAAGACATTCAGAGCTGAGGCGCCCGGGTTTCGGACGCGCTCTTATGCTCTAGCTCATGACGTCACCGGCAGCCGCCGGCAGTGACGCATTCGCACGCGTTCGTCTCTCATTGGTTGCACAGATCTTCACGTGACCGAGGAAGACTATTTCCCCTAGCGCTAGACGCAGCTCGAGTTCCCTGAAAGGGAACTACATTGTCCATATTTCATTCTGATTCACAGATAAATTACTATTCATTTTAATGAGTCAGTCAAAAAAAGATTCTCCAAGAGGTTCACTCAGTCAGTGAATCGCTCAGAGCCTTTTCTCAATTCACTGTCAACTCACTCACTGAAAATTAGTTTTCAGTTATGTCTGATTCAAAATGAACTGGGAACTGTCATAATAGACTACTTTATATTTGTGTCTAGATAGTCATATGACAGTGTGTAATTAATGATACAGAAATTTATTTGGCATAAATTAGTGATAATATCCTAAAAACACAATTGTGTGTAATAAAATATTCAACAGATATAATCGATTATTTATTAAGCATGATTATTATGTCCATTTTTAAGGTAAAATCGACTGTAACGGAAACCTTGTTCGGATAACATTGGAACCATAATCTCTACAAAATTTCACTGTTTATTTTTTTAATAGGCAGAAATATTATTACAAAAAAGAGTGACAGCATTCAGTTGGAACAAATATATATACGCAGTAATATATATATATACAGTAATACCTCGGTTTACGAGTGACTTAGTATACGAGCAAATCGTTGTACGAGCATGAAAAGTCAAATCGGTGTACGAGCATTGTATCGGAGTGCAAGAAATACATTCCCTCGCCCACGCGCATTTTTGTCTGTAAAAGTCCTAACGCTCAGCATTGTCGCGCGCATTTTTACTGGAAATATCCTAAACACAGCCTCTCATAAAACAGTCACGTGGTTCCAACCCCTTTATCACTCCTTAACTCGTTTATTCTCTCAGCGTCGCTCGGTTTGGTTGCATCATTCACCACAGTGATACTTTTATAAGTGATTTACAGCGGTTTTACCTTGTGTTGTTAACATTAATTGTGATCGCTATTGTTCCCGTAGTGAAATATATACGTACAGTACAGCATATAGAATGAAGGTAGGAAATTCTCCCTCTAAGCAGTAACACCTCGCCCCGTTCCTCCCTCCACCTCCTCTCGTCTCCATCACACCAGCAGCGACGCTACTCAAAGGTAAAGTGCACGTTACAGTAGATTGTCAAGTATTTTTAGAGTTTAATTGTCAATTATTAATTAGTATTAATATGAGATCTTAATGGTTATCATTTTAACTGTAATTAATAGGGTAAAACCTCAAAAATATTAAAAATGGGCATTTTTTTGTCGTGTGGAACGAATCGATTGATTTTTAGTGCATTCTTATGGGGAAAATTGTTTTGGTGTATGAGAATTTTGGGTTACGAGCTCGCTCTTGGAACAAATTAAACTCGTAAACCGAGGTATTACTGTACATGTAGAAAAACATCCTAGTATATAAGATGGTTTTTGCAAAATAATTCATGATTTTATTCACCAAGCACTCAATAAATCAGTTAAGTGATGGTAAAGACAATTGTAAAGCTGAAAATTGACCCCAAACTTTAAATCGGTAGTATAACTCAAATCATGTTGTTAATTCATACTAAATTGTTAAAAGCTAATTTAAGAAGCTATGCACCCAATGAAATGAAACGCTTCGAAACAACTTTCTTTATCAAATTATTTTGTCAACAAACAAAGTCATTTGACTCCTAAATGTTTCATCTCATGAGTCAATAAATCCCTTGTCATTTTTAAAGTGGAAAAAAAGAGATAACTCACTTTCATTCCACCCAGAAGCAGAATAAAACAGGGATTGAGAGATACCCACCAACTGTTAGAAGTGGGATCAAAGAGATGTTGAAAAAGTGTATGAAAAACATAGGGAGGATGGGAAAATGTGCTGGGGAGGGGGAATCCTCACCCTCTTGTCCCCGTGGCCTGTCTCTGGCCTGTGGATGACCTCTCATTACACCCTCTCTTGCGTCCACTTACCATCTCTCTCCACACGTTGCCATGGAGAACAGGATCTAACTCACACCACACTTACCTCTCTCTATATCTCTCTCTCTCTCTCTCTCTTCACTCTCTTTTTGCACTCTAGAGGGGGGCCATAAAAGCGACCGCGCCCTGGGCTCCCCGTCTCCTATTGGTAAAAAAAAAAATAAAAATCAACCTGATCTCACACTATCGTGCAGTGCACAGTCTTTGATCACCCTGCTGTTTCTCTCTCGTTTAGGCTCTGTGTGGAAAAATGATTAGATACAGATGCTCAGCTGAACTACATGGGGGAGCATGAACGCTAAATGTGTTTGTTTAAGGCCGTGTTTAGCATATTGTGTGTGGGGAGCTGAGATGATAAAAATAGGGAGGATCTGAAACATTATTACTGAACTATATGAAGCTGGGCAGGGACTGAGGAAGCCAATGGATTTGGTAATTTCTCATTTAGCAGATGTTTGTTGTCCAAAGTGATTTACAGTACATGTACAGGAACAATCCTCCGATAGCCCACCCAAAGACTATAGGGACCTATGCTTTAGTTTTAATTTTTTGGGATGGTTAAATTAGTTTTCAGTTTATTTTTTTAAGCATGTCTAATCGAAACTTTAAGATGTTTAATATAAACTCTATAATTTTCCGAAAGCTTAAAAGTGCTGGCTGTGGGTGATGCATTTCAATGTAGGAAGCAATTAAGGCATGTCCTAATCCAATGCTTCACTTCCTGTCTCTTGAAATACCTTCATCTGTTAATTTTTTTGAAAGCAGCATAGATGTTTCCTTTGCTGCTTTTGACATCCCACAATTCTGCGATTTCCACAGAAAAAGTTGCGGCTAGTTGTAAGTTTTTGACCAAGGTTTTCCACTTCTGATGTCATTTCTATTGAGAACTTATTATTGTAGTAATTCAATATTTGATTAGTTATCACTAGGGACCAACCAAATTCACGGGTAAAAATTCGCAATTTCACGGAAGGTTTTTAAAAAAAACACTCGATTACACGGAAAATTCACGGGTACAATTTTTAGGCACCAATCACTGCAATGAGTCCATCTGCTGTCACACACGCTGTTTTGTATTCTAAAACACCACTTTTCGACTGTTCACCTGTATTAAAAAACAAAAAGGAAACAAAATACGACTACAACGCACGTAGCCACAGACTCCGCAATGCCACGTGACATTAATGAAATAGTTTACAGTTTTTCGTGGTCAAAACTTGGCCGACCAACGTGGTTGCTGACATATTCTGTCGCTGTGGTGCATTGACGCTTGTGTACTGGCTGACGCTTCTCTCCGCGTCAACGCTGTTCGTTGGTACAGAAGGCAAGGCAAGGCAAGGCAAGTTTATTTGTATAGCACATTTCATACACAATGGTAATTCAAAGTGCTTTACATAAAGAAGAATGATAAAAGTAAAACATTAAAAATGATTAAAAGAATAAAAAGATAATACGTATAAAATAAAATGCAAACAGTTCGGACATAGCACAGTGCTCAATCTGCAAATGCATAGGTAAAAAGATGTGTTTTGAGTCTTGATTTGAATGTGGCTACTGTTGGAGCACACCTGATCTCTTCTGGAAGCTGGTTCCAGCTGCGGCTGGCGTAACAGCTAAAAGCAGACTCTCCTTGCTTTGAGTGAACCCTGGGTATTACTAAGTGACTTGATCCTGATGATCTTAGTGATCTGTTAGGTTTATATTCTATGAGCATATCTGCAATGTATTGAGGTCCTAGGCCATTGAGTGATTTATAAACAAGTAACAGTACTTTAAAATTAATTCTAAATGTAACTGGAAGCCAGTGCAAGGACCTAAGGACTGGTGTGATGTGTTCATATTTTCTGGTTCTGCTCAGAATCCTGGCAGCAGCGTTCTGTACGAGCTGCAGCTGTCTTATGGTCTTTTTGGGAAGGCCAGTGAGGAGCCCATTACAATAATCCACCCTGCTGGTGATGAAAGCATGAACAAGTTTCTCTAAGTCTTGATTGGAGACAAAGCATCTAATTCTTGCAATATTTTTGAGATGATAATATGCTGATTTAGTTATTGTTTTTATATGGCTACTGAAACTCAGGTCTGACTCCAAAATCACACCAAGATTCCTGACCTGATTTTTAGTTGTTTGACCCCTAGAGTGAAGGTATGCGTTCACTTTGAGAACTTCATCTTTGTTTCCAAATGCAATGACTTTGTTTTGTCTTTGTTTTGTCTTTGTTTAACTGAAGGAAGTTTAGGCACATCCAGTTTTTAATTTCATCAATGCATTGACACAGGGAGTCAATGGGGCTGTAATCATTAGGTGATAACGCGAGGTAAATCTGGGTGTCATCTGCATAGCTGTGATATGCAATTTGGTTCTTTCTCATTATTTGGCTCAGTGGCAGCATATATAAGTTGAACAGGAGGGGTGCAAGTATTGAACCTTGAGGGACTCCGCATGTCATGGATGTCCACTCAGACTTATGGTCACCGATACTCACATAATAACCTCTCCCTTCTAAGTATGACCTGAACCATTTAAGAACCGTCTTAGAAAGCCCAACCCAGTTTTCCAGCCTGTCAAGGAGAATGTTGTGATCTATGGTGTCAAACGCAGCACTGAGGTCGAGTAAAACCAGCACTGATAATTTACCTGAATCTGTGTTAAGACGAATATCATTTATTATCTTTATGAGTGCTGTCTCTGTGCTGTGATGTGGTCGGAAACCAGACTGAAAGTTGTCAAAGTATCCATTCAAGCTTAAGAACTTGTTCAGCTGATTGAAAACAACTTTTTCAATGATCTTGCCTATGAAAGGTAGATTTGAGATTGGTCTGTAATTGCTCAATATGATGTTGTCCAGATTGGTCTTTTTCAGAAGGGGCTTAACAACTGCAGTTTTTAGGGAATTTGGAAAAGTCCCAGAAAGAAGTGAGGCATTTACCACTTCTAGGATATCTGCTTCTAAACAGTTAAACACGCTTTTGAAAAAAGATGTGGGAAGTATGTCAAGGGCGCAGGTTGATGTTTTACGGTGCTGTACTGTTTCTTCCAAAATTTTACCATCAATTGCTTCGAAAACAGACATAATAGCTACTTTCTGAGATTGTGGTCTGATCTGTTTTACCCCAGTGCAGCTCAAGGTTGTGCTGATCGCCTTTCTGATATTATTTATTTTCTCAGAGAAGAAGGAAGCAAACTCACAGCATTTGCTGTCTGAGAGCATTTCACTGGGAATCTGACTTGGGGGATTTGTTAGTCTCTCTACAGTAGCAAAAAGAGTGCGGGTGTAGCGTAATGCTACCTTTCTGAGGAAACCGACTGCTGTGCGAACGCCAGAATGCTGTTATACTTGTATCCGGCGGAACTTCTTTTGCTGCTGTTTTGTAGACTGCAAACTCGGCTAAGACTCTACGATCATCTGCTCCTGGTATACTCTTTATCAGTAAAAATATTTATCTTCAATAAAAATTTCACTATTTCACGCTTGTTGGGTGTTTTCACGGAAAGTGGCCGATTTCACGGAAAATGTCACGGCCGTGAAATCGTGAATTTGGTTGGTCCCTAGTTATCACCAAAGCTTGCTCCCTTTTGTTGCAGATTGTTAAACAGTTACACTGCCTCAGAAGTCTGTCTAAAATCAGTTTTGTGGACTGCGGACACAACCATTGGTTAAGAGTCTATGAATGAGATTACAAGCTTTGAGAGCATATTTTAACACCTAAGTTAAGTTATTTGATTTATACAATCATGAGCTGCTTTTAATGCAGTGGTCAGATGTTATAAATGAAATATGATATTTACAATTAAAATAAATTATTGGCATACAGGGGAAACAAAATACTTTATGAATACTTTACAAAATATTTGGAATCAGGTATCATTTTACTTTGATTGCAGGGGTACATTTAGACTATATTTAGCTTGTGATTGTTTGAAAATGTGTGCTTCTAGGACAAGTGCTTGGAGTAACTATTATTTTATTTTATTTTATTTTATTTTGCCAGCTAATTGCTGCTCTGATTACAGAAAATGTTACACTACCATTCAAAGGTGTCTTCAGTGTCACATGATCATTCAGAAGGTTTTCTAATATGCTGGTTTGGTGCTCAAGAAACATTTCTTCTTTTATCAATGTTGGAAACAATTGGGCTTCTAATGTTATTGTGAAACTGATGCATTTCCAGGATACTTTGATGAATAGAAGGTAAAAAACAACATTTATTTTAAATAGAAATGGAATGCATTCTTACTGAATAGAAGTATTACATTCTTCACAAAAAGAAAGAACCTTACCTATAACAACAGTTTATATATTTAAAAAAATATGTTCAAAAACAAATGTTAAATTAGCTTGCTAGTTTTTGTTAGCTTGTCGCTTAGCTTGATGCTTAGTTAGCATCAAGCTTCTCCGACAATGTCTAACTTCTCAGAACAATTGTTGTCTATAATACATAGTTAAATAAAGCTCTATGCATACACACACACACACTCATCCACACACGAACACACACATGCACGCACGCACGCACACACACATACACAGAGAAGACTACAGAAAGGTCTGATACAAAGGGTGCAGGTAAAAAGCTAAAATATATGGTCAGTAGTTCACTCTAAGCAGAAATTAATTATGTAACCTATTGCAGAGTGCTTCAAAAGTTCACTGTGCATGAAAAAATTACTATGTGCTACCTTCACCTTTATGGGATCGTAAAAATTATACTGTTGTACTTAAATTTTTTAATAAAGTGACAGAACATTTATTAAGACGGGCATATGTTGATAATCTAAGGAACAGGCGTCAAGTCTTAAAATACAGTCTGAGGCTGGTCTAGTGTCGCTTCTCAAAGGTCAATAATATTTTTATAATACACCTTTAATGGATTCTCTCCTTATTGGGAACTTCCTCATGATGCAGAGTAGGGCACTGAAATGAAAAGCACAATCGTTAAATGATCATCCAAATGAGGAAAGTTTAAAATATGGCCCAGATTTATATAAGGGGGCTCAAAGTAATGTCTGCAGACAATGTGTGATATCCAACATGGTGCGTGTACGTGTAAAATTACAATGTCCAGCAAAGGAATGGAAGGTCTGTATTGTGATCAGACAAGGTTTGGTGTAGATCAGAGCTCGAGCCATCTCCAGTGGGATTTGAGAGTCCTGGTGTCATCTGAGGAACGAGTACACACAACACTTGCTGTTGGGTGACTCAATAAGATGCAAGATTGGGAAATCCTGTGTATGCCATATGAGATCACAGCATCAGAGACTGTTTACATGTTGTTTAATCTATGTCCGTATTGTACAGTGTACAAACTGGTTGAAAATGTTTGGCAAAGAAGAGTCTTAGTTTTGCAACTCTAAATCTAGTTTTAAGCTTAAAGGCATAGTCCAAAATTGAAAATTCTGTCATTATTTTCATGTTGTTCCAAACAACTAACTCTCTTCTATGGAAAACAAAATTTGATATTTTGAACAACATTCATACAACAAAATCATATAGTGTGCAGATGCTGTCAGTGTCCATAAAACTGGACTATACAATTAACATTATTTTCACGCCACCAGACTCAAATGTTTAATTTTCAACATTTCTCCCTGCATTGGTGTCATCATGGTCATTTATTTGATTTTGTCATTGTGTATGGGTCAATATCTCCCTTATTTAAGTTCAGTTCATTTTGTGTGTCATTGTTAGATCGTCAGTGTGCACGTTGAATTGTATTGTTATTGGAATTTCCTTTGTTTATCATTAAAACCTGTATTACTTAATCTTCTTGATTGTGCGTTTGTCTCTCACCACACAACCCATCAGTTGGGATAATGCAGTTTCAGCCCACTATTCTATGAGTTGTGAGCCTATGCCATCAAGGGCGTGTGAGCCCAACATCGCCATGGAGGCCGAGATGCAAGAGTCTGGCCATCCACCGCAGAGGAAGCTGTCATGGAATCAGTGGGCAAGAAGAAGAGTTTTGCCCACCTTCCCGCCACTGAGAGCAAGACTCTGGCAACACTTCTTTCAGGCCTTCAGTTAAGAGATTCTTCATCTGTCCCCTTCAGTCCCACCCAGCCACCCTCTCCCACTTCCTCTCCCTAGTATAGAAGAGGAATGAATCCTTATCATTGGACTATTTTTCACTCTCCGCCATCATCCTCAGGCCTCAGCCATTCCTGCCATCCACTCATCACCGTCTCCCACATTCACTCTGTGTCTACTCCTCCTCTCAATGGTGCAGATCCGCCTCGAATGCTAGGAAACGTCTCTGCTAGTGCAAGAGGAGCCCACGATTCTGCCTACAACCATGTCACTACTCGACCCGTCTCCCTGACTCTTTCCCCTATGCTTCTCCCGCCCACAATTCCAGTGTAGCTTCACACGGTTCAGACCTTGCCACACCTGTACTGCAGACTGCTGTCCTCCACACTTCAACCCTCCACCCCTTCGACTGTGGCCAGATCAGCCCACCCTCAGGCTCCGCCACTGCCCTCGGTCTCTCCAGCTCGCACTCTGGACCCACTCTCTCATTGCCGTTGCGGCTCAGTCAAGGTCGCCAGGTTATTCGATGCCACTCCATTGCTGCGGATCTTGGGCTACATGGTGGGCTCCTGCTCCAACATCATCACCTCTGGCTGTTGCCATGGCGGTGTCAGGACTTCTACCACCATAGTTCCTGCCTTTTTCAATGCACAGTTCTGGTTGTGGTCTGGACACCACCTATCACGCCCCTGCTCAAGGCTCCTCCCTGGATCTCACCACCGTCAGCACTGCCCTGGACCCTTCAGTTCCACCTCCTGTATCCGCTACTGGTTTCCCCTACCCTTTGCTAGCCTCTTCCCCATCTCCTTGCCTACTCTCTACGCCTCTAAGACTGTTTGTTTTCATTTTCACGGTCTCTCCATACCTTGTTTGTCGTCATGGTAATTAATTTGATTTCGTCATTGTGTTCAGCTGTGTGTGTGTCATTATCTGCCCCATTCATGTTCAGTTCAGTTCAGTTTGTGTGTCGTCGTTGGGTCTTGTCAGTGTGCACGCTGAATTGTACTGTTATTGGAATTTGCATTGTGAATACTTCGTCGTCTTCATCATGTGTTTGTCTCTCACCACACAACCTGTGACAATTATATATTCTTCTGAAGATAAATTGTTGTAATTCTCAAAAAAAAAAATCCATCCGCTATAGCTCTCAAATCTTAAAAACTGTGCATATCCGTGGTGACATGGTTTAATGATGTAAAAAATCTGATGCTAAATATAACCTGAGTTTGAATATGTGATTTTTTTTTCTATTCAGCCTGGGTGTGTTAAATGAGTAAAAAGTTGTGTTATATCTGAAATAAATGTCCTTCTAATATTCTTTTGAATGTTCAATTCATCTTACAATCCTTAAAAAAATCAATATAATATCAACATCTGAAGATAATGATTCTAAAAATAATAATGCTAAAAATTAAGCTTTGCCTTCAAAGGAATAAAATATATAAAAATAGAAAACAGTTATTTCACATTTTAATACTATAATTTTTATTTGTATTAATTATTTTAATTAATAATTTTATTCTTTAGTGTTTAGTACTATATTTTAAAATGCAGTTGGTGAGCATAAGACATCCAAACGTACACAGTAGTGCAAGTGTGAATGCAGTTTTATAACAATAAACAGGAAAATAACGATTCAATAATGCAAACAGAATTAAATTCTGCTGTAAAGCAGCTCTGAACAGTCATTATTCAGTTGAAATCAGTTCAGTGTTGATTCAGAATATACATATTTGCATTGGTTTCTGTTCATATTATTTCGTACTTATTTTTTTATTCACATAAACATAAACGGAGAGGTGTGTGTTTGAAATTTTTATTTTTGTGCAGCACAATTTCAGGTTGGCTGGCAAAACGTTTACTGTGTGGAGGAAAAATATTTTACCTCATAAAACTGGGATGCTACAGGTTAAAAGCATCAGAAAGTGTCAAATATTCAATGAAAACTGAATGTGGAGACATTATGATCACCCTCCTCTAAAATATTTATTAACATGGCTCAGCTGTGGTTGAAATTTTATTTGTGCATGAGCAGAGACGTGTTTAGCACTGAGCAGTTTAGATGCAGCGCAACCCCTACAGCCAAATGAAGCCCTGTGCCCACAGACATGCCTGACTCTCCCATCAGGCCTTGCTGCCTGCGTCTGACAACACTCCAGCCTGTTAAGGTCAAGACCAACAGAGTGTCAGCGAGGATGATGATGATGTATTTTTTGACTCCCTCGTTTTTTCCTCCTGTCTACTCGACTTTATACTTTCTCCTTGTGCCAGTGTCAGCGGTCCATCTGCCTGCTGCCGACTCAAACCCCGGCACGGGCGCGGTGATCCGTCTGAACCCTGTTCCCGGTAAACTCCTCAACCCCCTCCTCTTCTGCCGGCCTGCCACCCCACCCCTTCAAAACAGCAATTGTGTGAACAAGAGAACACACAAATACACACATACGCCACCAAACTCATATCAGGTAAACCACAACAATTACAATCTCACAGTCATAATGAAATGGTGACAAAATTATACCCTCTAATCCCCCCAAGAGTCACAAGATTTTAATATCTGACATTTCTGCGCATTGACACATGTGCGGCAGCATCTGCTGCCATGACTGTGAAATCCGCTCTTCTACAGTGTCTGTCTGTGAGTGGGTGTGTAGGCGCGTTATGCTCTTGTTTGTGTAAATATATACACATGTGCGTTTCTGTGTGTATTTCAAAATGTGTGTATGTGGTCCAACATATGGAGGTACAACCTAGTGAGTTGCTTAATATACCTAATATTAGACAGATTCTATGAATCTTTAAACGAAACTACAATCCCACAATGCATTGCGTTAAAAATAAAGTCAAGGAAAGAGAAAATTCTAATTTTCTCAGTTTCTTTAGCATTATTTATATACTATTTTATTATTAATATTTTGAAATAGCTTTTGTTTTTATAATTTGATTTCATGTCTTTATTTTAATTTTAGCAATTTTATTAGTTTGCCATTTTTATTAGTTATATATATCTTTCATTCTTTTATTCCACTTATTTATTCCACAAATTTGCAAATTTGTACTTGCTAAACTCATTTCTTATTTTCGTTTTCCCAGGCAAAAATTCTAAAATATATCACAGAAAATGCACTGAGAGTTGGATTCAGTACTAGAAATCCATGTTAAAAAGTTCTAGGCTCATCCAACTTGCATATAGTTTATCACAGAATCTCATAGTGTAAGTCAGTAGTGCGTACAATCCTGATGAGATGAAGGATGGTGTCCTGGGGGATCTCCTCCCAGACCTGGATCAGGGTATCAGTGAGCGCCTGGACAGTTTGTGGAGCTACTTGGCTTCGGAAGCTCGAATACGTAATGTCTCAGAGGTTCTCAATTGGATTTAGGTCTGGGGAATGTGAGAGCTGCATGGTGCTGAGCTGTGATCACAGGTGTCACTAGAGGATCTCGGGCCCTCATGCCACCGTCAATAAGTCTGTTTCTGATAGTTTGGTCATGAAATCTATAAACACTGTAGCCAAAAGAGCCATTATCCTTTATGGGTCCAGTAGTTTTTTCCTGCATGATTTTGCTTGTTTTTGTGTGCATGTGACCAAGATATAATCGCTTCACATTTATGCAGCTTTCTCTTTGGTCTATAATTATATTTGATATAGTTGCTGGTATTGCATCTAACCATCTCATCACTTCCTCTTACATTGGCCTGAAATAGATATATAATGCAAGAGGTGAGGACGTCTCTGATGTGCCGAGTTGGCAAGGGGGCGTTGAGTTAAGACGTTAAGATACGTCGAGTAGTTCACACTACACAGAGCACAGATTCAATTTAGCACTTCCTCCGCACCACCAGAAACCATGCGCGAGGCGTTTCACACCACAGAATCGCAAACATCGGCCGACACTTCCTCTCCAGCCTGCAGTCTATCTTATCTATCTTCTCATCTGTATCATCCTCGTCTGACTGGAACAAAGACAAGCGGCATCGCTGAAGTGGCACTGACAGCTTTGCAGGGGAAGAGTGAGGCTGCTCTGTGGGGAGAACTGGGAAAGTGTGCAGCCTGTGGCAGAAGGGAGACGCCAGCATATCTTTCATGCCGCCCTCAGCCTTTAGCTCCGGGCCTCCCACTCAGAATCACACACGCTCATGTCACCCTAAGGCAGCAGTCTCAAACACTTAGACTCAAATCCAGAGGTGTTTATGGAACTCTACTGTTCAGCCCGTCTTGCTCATTCAATCCCAGCGACTGGCAGTCTGACTTCTGGTTTGGTTGGTGAGGTCTAATTATGTGTAGACACACAGATATGTTATATGTAGGACTCACACACACAGCCACAAATAGACAAACACACAAGGTGCACATTTCCTGGAGCTAGTGAGCTGTTGTGCTGCACACCGCCTACAATTGTCTATGTAATTCCCTTTTTGGGGATTGTCTTGCTGCTGCCTATCCAGTGCACCTGTTGTCACTTTCATTTGCACCAAATCAGATGAAATCACTTATGCTAATTTGACATATTCGACATTTTTTGAGCAGTGTATTTTTTTCCAATTATATATGCAAGAATTTTCAATTACAGTGGTACCTCGAGATACGAAAGGCTCAACTTACGAAAAATCCAAGTTACGAAAGCAAAGACGAATAATTTTACTGCTCTACATACGTAAAGTTTTCAAGATACGAAAGGTTTCTGAAAGTCCGAGATTCGCCCCATAACAATTTTGAAACTCGCGCCGCACGCCGCCATCTTAGTTATAGTAGACTCGCCACCATCCTCCTGCTCTCTCATTGGTTCCTGATGCTAGCCAAGCCATGAGATCCTTCTCTCTAATTGGACAGCATCCCTCCCATCATGCATCTTCTATACGTACGTGCTGGCGTGCTTTAGCTCAGCCACTCCACACCCGAAACTTTACTTTATCTGCCGTTTGTCCTCCTCCTCCTCTGCCGCCACTTTCGGAGATAGCCTCACTCGAAAGGTAAGCTTCGACATTTTACGTTATTTCATTGTTTATAGGTCAATTTAGCTTTATTATGAAATTTAATGGGGTGTTTTTGGAGGGCTTGGAACGGATTAGCCATTTTACATGTAAAATGTGTTCCAAGATACGAAAAACTCATTATACGAAGGCCGCCTCGGAACGGATTAATTTCGTATCTCGGGGTACCACTGTATTTGTATCATTATAAGTATATATCCCCAGACAGATATATCAATAACCACTTAGCGATTCAAAGTTTGTATTGTATCCTCTCATCATATTTTATCTTTTCAAGTCAACAGGTTGAGCCAGGACCCCCACTGTTGCCCCTCAAAAAGCCACGAGAACATCTTTTTATTTAGTCCTACCTGAGCTTCGTAGGTTAAACAAGGGTTTTACTTTAATTCCATGAGTCATTTTAAATGGTAAACATGCTACATGATAGTTTCTGTATTTTAGTGAACAGAACATCCTTTGTCTTGGGAGGAGGCATTAATTTATCTTTGCAGTGGGCCTTGACTGCGGTAATTGTTGTGTGAGGGCAGGCGGTGTGCCGAGTCAATCGCTCTCACTCTCTCTCTCTTTCTCACTCTCTCTTTCAGGCACGTAGATTCACTCTTTCCGACACGCGTGTGTATGCAAGAATGAGTCAAAATGACTTATCCAGCAGGGGATGTATTAACACTTCATATCCATAAACTCAAACCTACAGCATGTCATGTGGAGCACATCAGTCAGAAAGGAGCACTGACAAAAAATAAATATTCCAATTTCAGGACCAAAATGGCTTTGAAAGACCTAAAGAGAGTATTATTAGTGAAGGCATATCATATTGAAGTACCCTACAGCCTCTGCATGTCTTTGTCTTTGCTTACAAAAATTAACCATGGTAGCCATAGTTTCCACCAAAACATCCTAGCTACCATTACTGCTGTTATTGTTTTTACAACCAAATTGTGATACGTCAATATTAACTACTTTTGATATCGCAATAAGATTTACAGAAAGACTTTAATATGAATTTACTGTAGTAGTGATTGTTGAAGCTGATATTTTGGTATGGCAAAACATTATGCTTTAAAAATGTGGAATATGTCATAGGAAAACTGGATGTTGGATGACTCTGGATTGTAAGACTTACTAAATGACACCAAAATATCTTGTAAAAAAGAATACATTTTTTATTTTCTTTAAAAGAACACCCATGTGTATCATGAAAAGCAAATACAGTCCATTAATATTTTACGTTGACTTTAACATGCTACTTTTTATATATGTATATATACTTTTATAGGTATAAGCGACTGTTCGTAACAATTTAAAGATCAAATAATTTAGAAAATATTTTGGATTTTTTTTAAATAGAAAGGACTTTCTGCATAAATTCCATCCATATTTCACTGCTGTCAAGCAACCGATAACATCTTCCTAAACATTACCCGTAATCCAAACCCTCATGCGGTCATGATTCTTCATAATCAACCGAAATACTCTGACATCCCTTTTTCGCTTTCCCCAAATTTCTCTCTGAATCTCCCCGTGAGCTCACAGCAAACATCTCGGGAGTGTTTTCCACTGCTTGTGCTATTGAGGCTAAACAATTTCACTGCACTAATTGGCCAATGTCAGGCGTGACACTAGGATAAACAAACGCTGCTCAGGAAAACTGAGACAAATGTTGGCTAATTAAACTGATGGGGGAGAGAAAAAAGCTGACAAAAATTAGAAAAGAGAAAGAAAAATCCCACCATGTGAGGCAGGCTTTCCATTTCGAAACGTCTTCGCTCCTCTAATTAGTCTTTATTTGGCAAACAGGAGAATGAAATAAATATATAACGGGGTAAATAAATAAAAGTGTTTGAGCGGCAAAAGTCAAAATGATTTTGTGGTGTTTTGCGCTGAGACCTTTGAAAGAGGACAAACGGGGTTGTTTAAGCGAAGGCCTCAGATCTGCCGTGTGATCACCTCCCTGCTTCTCTTCATCATCTCATTCTCCATTTAATCACTTCTGTCAATTTGTTACTCTCTGTCTCGTTTGCGAAATAAACAGTCACGGCATGAAGACGGACCTTGGCTTTGTTTGGGTTGGACTTTGAGATGTGCTGGCACACACAAATGCGTTTCTGTTACCTTCTCTCGGTTTCTAAATCATTTCTCTGTCTCTCCTTCCATAATCTTTCATGCTGTCTCTCTCCCTGTCTCAATTCCTGGTTTTACCACCCCCGCTCCACCACCTTCTACTCCGGAGCGCGTGTCACTGGATGTTTATAGGCTGTTGTTTTCGACGCTGATGACCATTGTCACACAGTGTTTCTATTACCCATCTGCCCTGATGGATGGCCCCTCTCTGCGCTCATGCTGATAGGAGTGTCCTTGATCAGCAGAGGAAGAGGAAGGGAAAGAGAAGGGGAGATAGAGAGAGGAGGGGGCCTGGCTGAGGTGGGGTTGGCACTACCTGTCCATCCACAGTCTCAGCAGACTGCAAACTTCAGCCGTGACACATGTAGATCAGCCCACTTACAGACATGCGGTGACACGCCGGTTGTAAATTGGGCCGCTGCCAGCTGAGGTGGGTGTGGACACCGAGTCCCTTTCACTGCTTAATTGGCAACCAGCAGTCTGCTGAGGACGGCACCGTCTTTGCTGTACAGCTGTGTTGAAGGAGTCCACGGGACAATGGAGATGTAACAGGCCAAAGCTTTAATTAAAGACATAAGTTGGCTGTCTCTGTGGCACTTCTGTATTTTATGAACATAGAAGTTGTTTTTGTTTAAATACAGAAGTAAATAGCAAGACTGTCAATCCAAGCGGTACTACAGGGCTGAGTAAAACAGCAGATTTTACTTTGAACCATATTGACTCTTAAAATCCGAAGAATTACTTTACACTGTATGCTGTTTAACAGACATTGTAATATGGTTCAGAAACAAATGACTCTAATAAACCAGATCTTTTTAGTGAATCAAAAACATACAGTGTCACCAGTGAACAAATGGGTCTTATGAATCATTTTAATGATTCAACCAAAATGTTTTCTTAAATATATACAATTGAAGCAAATTATAAATTATATATACATTATAAATTATATAGTTATAGTTATATATTATATTATATTAAATTTGATACATAATTCACAATTGAACTACCTAGTTTAGGCCATTATGTTAATTCTTTAAATTAATTTTTTACTGGACTAAAATTAATATTCATTAAAAGCATTATAAAATAAAAGTTTATTTTTTTTATTTTTTTTTACATTAATGCATTTGGAAGATGCATTTATCCAAAGTGACACACGTTGACATTCTAATCAGTTCTTGCTTTCCCTGGGAATCGAACCCACAGCCTTGGTGTTGCAACTATATATATATATATATATATATATATATATATATATATATATATAGTTCAACTGAAATAAAATAAACGTATTTCAAAGAGCCTACCTTCTTCTGCAGCTGTTGAACATAAGAACACATCTTGTTTGAACAGCCCAAAGTATGTTTTTGAAGAACGACATAAAAAGGGTTAAAAAATGTATGGTTAGGATGAGGTCACTTTAAAGAATGGATTGTGTGCCATATGTGGAGTCATTTCGAGTGTGTTTGGCTGTTTCATCTCTGATAAGAGTCATATTAATGATATTCTGTGTGGGAACAATGATAGCAGCGATTTGCCTCAGCATTGTCATTTACTGATTGATTATCCCGTGATTTATGTTTTAATATAAGGGGGGGGGGGGCACATAATACAATATCCACAGTTAAAATAACTTAACGAGCTGGAGGGAGAGAAAAAACAATGAAATTTAAAATGGATAGAAGAGCTTATCAGTTATGACCTCTCTACATATACGCTCTACGTGTGTGTGTGTATGTGTACATGAATAAGAGACAGAGAAAGCAGGAGATTGAGAGCGAGTGAGTGTGTTTCCTCTGTAGACAGTAGGCTGATGATGAATTTTTAAACAGATCACACTGATAGTTGTATTTCATATCTGTCAGGGACGAGGAGACTGGCCACTGAGATGCTATTTATGTCAGCGCACCTCGCTCGGTACGGCCCTCAATAAAACTCAAATCACGAGGGAGATTGTTAAGTCTTCCTCAAGAATTATTAAATCGAAGGAAAATTTATGGATGACACTTTATAACAATTAATCAAGAGATGTTGATTAATAAAGTTATCCTCCTCCTCCTCCGTTACAGCCGATGTCGGGCAGCTGAGCCGTCGTTGTCTTCACAGATATGGTTTTGTCATTCTCTCTGATTAATGCAGCCCAGAGAGATGCCTCCTTCTTTGCCCATCACAACCTCAATATAAAGCAGCCCGACACACTCAAAACATTTTCTACCTGTTAACCTTGAGAAAATATTGGAATGAGTGGGGCAATAGAGAGCAAAGGAGATCATGTGGGACTGACTAAAAAAAAATAAATCAAAATGTAGATTTTGGACAATGTCACCCAGCCAACCTTGTCACTGTGATTAGGCTACTGTGATTAATTAGTTTAGTAAGATTGAGCATTTAGGTCAGAAGTGTGTGTGTATATGTGCCTTTTTTCTTTCTTTTGAACTACTTCCTAACCTAAAATCACAAATAATATATACGGTAATTCCTTGAGATACGACCGTTCCGACATACGAGTATTCCGAGATACGAGCAAGCCTTCGAGCTAATTTTTGCTTTGAAATACGAGTAAAGATTTGAGATATGGATACTTGGAGCCCATGCGCCTCACTCGTTCACTTCACGTGTTCGTTGACTTCCATACGCACCTCCCATGAGTCGTCCTGTGGTGTATGTTATAAACATTTATGAGGTAATTGCATATGATATCCACTAGAGGGCCACCTTGGTTTTACAGCGGGGGTTACCGGGGCGACTTAATTCACAACTATTAAGCTGGGATCAGCACGAGTTATGTCTGTTGAATAATAATAAATATGAAGTTCTGAGGCATACATTATTGTACGTGTAGTCTATCCAAAACACTACACAGGAAGAAACACAACACTTCTGTATTGCATTATCTACGTAATTTTACGTAATCCCTCCCTCCTCCTCCACACATGCCGCTACTGTATCGTCTGTCTCGAAGGTAAGAACTTATAATTAAAACCCCATTACATTTTATATTTTTTTTGTGTATGTCTTTATAGCAATTAAAAACACATTATTTCCATTATTACTAGCACTAATAAGGGAGTTTTTTTAGAGGCCCGGAACAGATTTTTTTTCTTTTATTTCTTATGGGAAAAATTATTTGAGATACGAGCAATTCAAGTTACGAGCTCAGTCCTGGATTATGCTCATATCACAAGGTATTACTGTAGTACATTTAAAAAAAATCAATCATTCAAAATAAATAAATTGTATATGTACAGGTAAAAAAAAATGGTGGTATGGTATGCTAAGAAAAAAAAAAGGAATTTGAATGGAAAAATACTTTATTTTTTTAGATATTTTTTTTGAGATACTTTAGATATTTTACTCATAAGTTTGTGGCCAGTTGGCCAGTGTGTATTGGAGAAAAATATTTATTTCATAATCTCATCATATATATATATATATATATATATATATATATCCAACTTGGATGAAGTTCATCACAGCAACTCTTAATGTAAGTCAGTAGAGTGCATGACCCCCATGTGCCTGTATGCACTCATGACAACGTGTAGGCATTATCCTGATGAGATGGCGGATGGTGTCCTGGGGGATCAGATCATCAAAGAGCTTCTGGACAGGCTGTTTTGCTACTTGGCAGCTTTGGATGCTCCGAAACATAATAACCAAGAGGTTCTCAATTGGATTTAAGTCTGGGGGACGTTAGGATTCCCTCATGAAATCTGTTTCTGAATGTTTGGTCAGAAACATGCACACAGCCTGCTGACGGTCATTTTGTAGGGCTCTGGCAGTGATCCTCCTGTTTCTCCTCACAAAAAGCAGCAGATACTGGTCCTGCAACTGGGTTGTTGCCCTTTTACATCCCTGTCCTTGTGTAATGGCCTGTCTCCTCCATGCTCTTGAAACTACTACTGCTACTACTACTGCTGGGAGACACATCAAACTTCCTTGTGACGGCACATATAGATGTGCCATCCTGGAGGAAAAGGACTGAATGTTGAACCTGAACAATAGGTTTCAATATGTACTGTATATACACACACACAGGGCTTGAAAAAAAAAAGTTGTCTGGAAAAAAAATAAAAATCTGGCTAGTAGCTTTCCAATGTTACTTGCTACTCTGCTTTTTCACTAGCCATATATATATATATGTTCTCTCATAATTTGGCAGCAGGTGTATTAGGCTGCTATCATTTTAAAACCTGAAACTGTTATACTGTCCGAGTGATTTACAAACAACTAAGAACGGATATAACACAAATGAACAAATGATAAGGCTTGGGTTGCTGAATATACGATCCCTTTCCTCAAAAGCACTTATTGTAAATGATATAATTACAGATCATAAACTAGATGTGCTGTGTTTGACAGAAACCTGGCTAAAACCAGACGATTATATCACTTTAAATGAGTCCACCCCTCAAGATTACTATTATAAACATGAGCCTCGTCTGAAAGGTAAAGGAGGAGGTGTTGCTGTAATTTATAGTAACACGATCAGTACTGCTCAAAGGTCTAATTTGAAATATAATTCTTTTGAAGCGATGGTCCTTAATGTAAAATTATCTAGTGCAAGTAATAATTCCTGTTTAACTTTTGTGCTGGCTATTCTATACAGGCCACCAGGGCACCATACAGACTTTATCAAAGAATTTGCTGATTTTCTCTCAGAACTAGTAATGTCTGCAGATAAAGTCATAATTGTCGGTGATTTTAATATCCATGTAGATAATGAAAAAGACGCATTGGGATTGGCATTTAGAGACATCTTAAACTCTATTGGAGTTACACAACATGTATCAGGACCCACTCATTCTCATAATCATACTTTAGATCTAATATTGTCGCATGGGATCAATGTTGATACTGTTCAAATTCTACAGCAGAGCGATGACATCTCAGATCATTACTTAGTTGCGTGTAGACTACCTTTAGCCAAAGTCGAAAAACTAACTCCGTGTTATAAATATAGTAGAACTATCACTCCTAACACAAAAGATAGCTTTATAAATAATCTTCCTGATCAGTTTGATCTACTTAACATCCCAGATAGCCTAGAAGAACTTGATGTTGCAACAGAAACTATTAACTCTCTCTTTTCCAGCACTTTAGACACTGTTGCTCCGTTGCGCTTAAAGAAGATTAAAGAAAATAGTCCAACACCGTGGTACAACGAGCACACCCGGGCCCTCAAGAGAGCAGCCAGAAAAATGGAGCGGAGCTGGAAAAAAACTAAGCTAGAGGTTTTTCGCATTTCATGGAAAGACAGCTCTATTGCATTCAGAAAAGCCTTAAAATCAGCTAGATCTGCTTACTTTTCTACCCTCTTAGAAGAAAACAAATACAACCCTAGGTATTTATTTGAGACAGTGACTAAATTAACAAGAAAAAAAGCCTCAACCCCAGATGCTTTAAAACAGCACAGCAGTATTGACTTCATGGACTTCTTTACTTGCAAAATTCATAATATTAGAGAGAAAATTATAACCATGCAACCGTCTACTACAATATCACAAAATACAGTAAATTTTAGTGTCCCCGAAGAAAAATTCCACTCCTTCATTGCTATTGGGGAGGAAGAATTGTCTAAACTCGTTAAATCATCAAAATCAACAACATGTATGCTAGACCCAATACCAACTAAGCTACTGAAAGAGTTGCTTCCAGAGATCATAGATCCTCTCCTTAATATTATTAATTCATCTTTGTCATTAGGATACGTACCAAAAACCTTTAAGCTGGCCGTAATTAAACCGCTTATTAAAAAACCACAACTTGATCCTACAGAATTAGTTAATTACAGGCCGATATCGAATCTACCTTTTTTGTCAAAGATTCTAGAAAAGGCAATATCTTCACAACTATGTTCCTTTCTAGAAAGAAACAGCATCTACGAGGATTTCCAGTCAGGATTTAGACCATATCATAGTACTGAGACTGCTCTTATTAGAGTTACTAATGATTTGCTCTTATCGTCCGATCGTGGTTGTATCTCTCTGTTAGTGTTACTGGACCTTAGTGCTGCATTTGATACAATTGACCACAAAATCCTTCTGAATAGACTTGAAAATTATGTTGGCATTAGTGGAGTTGCATTAGCCTGGTTCAAATCATACTTATCTGACCGTTATCAGTTTGTAGCAGTAAATGAGGAGATGTCATATCGGTCACAAGTTCAGTATGGAGTTCCTCAAGGTTCAGTGTTAGGACCATTGCTTTTCACCCTGTACATGCTTCCTTTGGGTGCAGTTATTAGGAAGCATGGCATTAGCTTTCATTGTTACGCTGATGATACTCAGCTCTATATTTCTTCTCATCCGGATGAAACAAACAAATTCACTAAATTAACAGAATGCATAACAGATATAAAAAATTGGATGACTAATAACTTTCTACTGCTTAATTCTGAAAAAACAGAGATTCTAATTATTAGACCAAAAAGTTCAGCGCGTAATAATCTAGACTACCGCCTAACACTCAATGGCTGTTCTGTCAAGTCTTCGTCGTCAGTTAGAAACCTGGGTGTGCTCTTTGATACCAATCTTTCATTTGAAAGCCATGTTTCTAGCATCTGTAAAACGGCATTCTTCCATCTTAAAAATATATCTAAATTACGACATATGCTCTCTAAGACAAATGCGGAAAAGTTAGTTCATGCGTTCATGAGTTCAAGGCTAGATTATTGTAATGCTCTACTAGGTGGTTGCCCTGCACGCTTAATAAACAAATTCCAGCTGGTCCAAAATGCAGCAGCTCGAGTTCTTACTAGAACCAGGAAATATGAGCATATTAGCCCAGTTCTGTCAAACCTGCACTGGCTTCCTATTAATCACCGAATACATTTTAAAATCTTGCTAATTACTTACAAAGCATTAAATGGTTTAGCTCCCCAGTACTTGAGCGATCTCCTAACACATTATAGTCCTTCACGTCTATTGCGATCCCAAAATACTGACCAGCTTATAATACCTAGAATATCAAAGTTAACTGCTGGCGGTCGATCCTTTTCCTATTTAGCTCCTAAACTCTGGAACAGTCTTCCTAATACAGTTCGGGAAGCAGACACACTCTGTCAGTTTAAATCTAGACTAAAAACACATCTTTTCAACCTGGCATACACATAACACATTATACATACATTTTAATCCAAATCATGTAAAATGATTGTTAGGCTGCCTAATTTAGATAAGCCGGAACCGAGAACATTCCCATAACACCTGATGTACTCGATACATCAGAAGAAGAATGGCATCTACGCTGATATTGTTCTCTGTTTATTCTGAGGTTACCGTGGTCAGCCGGATCCGGGCCGTATCCAGATCAGATGAAGGACCTGGACACGAGCACAGCACTACCCTGAAGTGTCTGCGGAGACCGTGACTCTACTAGACCCTCCCCTGTGACGATCATGAACCCATCTCCAACCGGACCAAATTGGACTTCATATTGGACTTGAATTGTTGTATAATAATCATGCACTGTTTGGCTTTGGCCAGAGGAGAACTGGTCCCCCGACTGAGCCTGGTTTCTCCCAAGGTTTTCTCCATTCTATTCTTCATTCGTTACGTCACCTGCCGGAGTTTTTTCCTTATGTATTGAACAATTTATATTTTTGACAACACTACATTGCACTTAAGTTTATTTCAGATGGCTTTTTAAAAGACTACAACTGAAACCTTTATACAATTAAACCCGTTAAAGAGGCTAATAGGAGTGACTGTGTTACATGTCACTGCTGAAATCCTCTGGCATTTGAGGACATATATATATATATATATATATATATATACATACACACATAAACACATACACAATTTTTGTATTATTAACATTATTTATTATTTATATATAAATATTAATATTATTTATATTATAACATTATCTATATATTACATTTTTTAAATTGAATATACATTATAATACACTTTACTTCTAAGTATGTGTATTTATATTATAGTAGGAATGAATGGAGAAATTCAGTTGACGAGACCTCGAAGAAAGAGAAAAAAGCAGGAAAACTCCCGAATGTGACCTGGTCAGTATTTGAGGAACATCAACAAAAAAAAGCTCTCATTGAGAACGAAGTGCTACTCATGAACGTTTGCAGGGTAGTTCGGGGTGGAGCACGGCCGTATCCGTCTGATTTGCTGATATAGCCTTGAGGCTGGCGTCATCAGTCGTTCCTGCTTCAGAGGCCAGCCAGAACTAGCTGAGGCATTTGTAAGACAGGGACGGCGTTCAGGCTCTTGCCAGGGTGTGGAACGAAAAATGTAGGGCTGGAAAATCTGCCCTGGTTCAACACCTGGATCAAAGGCAGTGAGACTCTATAGGGCCGTTTGTTTGAATCGACCTAATTCTGGCACAGAGAGTGAAGGGACGCTCAGTGTGGCATATGGGTGGACTGAAGTGGTGTGTATGCAGCCTCCTCAGTGTTACATAAACCAAAACCCCTATATAAACACCTCCTGACTACTGAATTGTGTTTTGATAGGCAGCCATATCTGCTAAAATAAACAGAAATGGCAGGTTTGGGCTGTGAGATGTGACCTGTGTTGGCTAGTCAATTTTTTTCTGGTTATATTTATCATATCATTTTACTAAGACTTTAAGGATAGTTTCCCGCATGTCTTTTTAGTGAAAAAAAAAGAAGGAACCCCCCGCCCCACACACACATTTATTTGAATAGTCCCGAATGCACCATGTTATCGTAACAGTTTGGCATCTTGAAGGATATTTTAGCTGGTCAATGGCGAAAAGAGGAAAACATTTCTTGTTGTTCTTATTAATGCTTTTAGATCTTTTATAAAAACAAACACATTTCCACTAAGCGTCAGAAGTAGAGCACTCCGAGCAGCTTTAGGGGGCTGTTTTTCTCTTTGTTGCATCAGTATAGAGGAGAGATCTCTCTCTAACTGAAACCCTCAGGCTATGAGTTTGGAAAAAAAGGCCCATCCTATTCTGTTTCTCTTAAAACCATGCATTATCAAAGGCATCTCTTGCATATCTTTGATCTAAAATGGTTACATCTTAATAATTATGGTTCAGAAGTATGAAAGAATCAAATGTTTCTTTTTTCATTCCGGTAGTGTTCGAAATAGTCCAGCGTGAAAATAAGACCTGGGGAGCAAACAAACAAACTAATAAATAAATAAAAACAGACAGAACTGCGCTGCTATATCATTTAATGACAAGATCTAGAGAGAGGGGAAATATCCTTTTTAAAACGGAATATAAATCACGGTGTATAGCTTTCGTGTCTCATCTCGATTTTTGCACTGTTACTTTCACTTTTTATATTCATTCAGTCAACAAAACGCTGAGAGAGACGTTTAGTAATTCTATATGCTTAAATATGACTCCAGGAGTTTATCTGCACCGCGTTTTCTGGCCACTGTCTTTCCGAGCTTCTGCAGAAAATGATGTTTTTACAGAACATTTCCCTTTGCAACCAATCAAAGAGGTGCAGTCAGTGGTAATGAAACAGGAAAACATTTCAGCACTCCTCTCTTCTCTTTAATGGCTGGAAAATGCTAATTGGAAGAAGACCGCATGTGTCAAAGAAAACAAAAGAGGTGGTATGGCAGGCAGCGGGACTCATGTTGGAGGATGGTATTTTGAAATGTGAAATGTGTCACTTAACTCCTGCTGAAACACACAGGATTCGGAGGGGAGGATCGAGGAACCAAAGCCCCTCCTGAACGTGGAGGTGCAGTGGAGCAGGAAGAAGACGTTTATGAGGTAATAACCAGATAGTCACACAGAGAATGAAAATATCCTGATAAGCAACTACGTATGAATCCTAAAATGTCTCGGTCACTGATTTCCATATGCATGACTTGTTGCATGCATACAAAGATCTAAATAAAACTACCAATATTTAGGATTGTTTTAATTCAAGGTGTCTGTTGTACTACTAATCATACAGAAAATCTGTTTTGGCTGTTTCTATGCATTTTTACAAATTTTTTTGGTAGCATCTGAACTTTAAAACACTTTAATAATTGTACCTATATTTCAATTTACAGCGACTCAAACAATAACAACAAAAACAGATCTCATGTGCTGCATTAACAAGGTTTCATGCTATAAAACAATCTTTTCTCTATTTTTTAAAGGGAATAAAAAGACTAAAATCGAGGGATTCCACCACATGTCAGATTCTCAAGTCAAATAAGTTTTGAGATCAGCATTTAGTTGAAAGTACAAAAGTAATGAATTACGTAAAGCTGTGTGATGGGCCTCCTTCCTCCAGAGAAAGGTGACATTTTAATTACCCTGCCTTATCTGATGGGTTTCAAGATATTCTTCCCAGTAAAAGCCTTCTCTTTATTATTTTTTGTATTATATATTCTTAGCTTTCGCCTGTCAATGACTGTACAAAATTCATTTGACCCAGTCGTTGATTGAAGCTGGAAGTTTTTATATGGTATAAAATAGTTTTTATCAAAAATCTCTTCAGTATGAGAAGTGTCTCCTGCTTTTATGACAAAAGAAAAAAATCCCTGTGAAGGAATAATTGTGATAAAACAGATTTCTGACTTGAGTAATATAAAACTTGCTCACTCTGTTTTTTTTAAACCATTACTTCTTTTTTTACACAATCAGCCTATTAATAAAAAATACATGTAATATAATTTCAAATGATAACAAAAGACACCATAACTTTGTCATTGTCCTTTATTTGCATGATCACATGAATAAAATAAAAAAAGCAGCAAATAAATGTATCAGCACATTTTGTTCTATTTTATTTCAAACATTTGAATAAGAATTAGCTTCAGAAACAGTTATTACTTAAACAGTGAAAAACACAAAGATATATCCTGGCTTAATATATTCAAATGTAAAAAATAATTAGCAGTGTTACAAAAGCTCAAGAATCAGTGGCAACAACAGCTGTTCCAGCGATCCAGAAGTGTAATTGTTCTACTGTATGCATTTCAACATAAAAGTGATTTTCGGAGATGTAGCAATATTGGTTTTAATAAACATAATTGCAGCGGTGGCATGTAAAACGGCTTTGATCACGATCACAGACGTAAGGTTACACCACAGAGCCGTTCTGGACTATTATTACCACTATTTGGGTTGCCGTGTATAAATGCACAGTAATAATGTTAGTAGTACTGACATTAATACCCAAGCGATGATCACTATCAATAGCTGGAATGGCTTCACGTACAATTGTGAACAGTAAAAAAAATAAATAAACAGGACCATATTTAATTATTCTAAATGCAAGTGTTGCTGACCTCTGACCTGTGGAGCGTAAGATTGTCCTTTTTGAAGAACGACAACATCACCTACAAGACAAGAACAACATTTTGGAAGCATAATCAATACATCGGAGTCACATGCGAGGGGCACAGGGCACTTTCTCGCAAGATTCACAAAACAAAGCTATTTCTGTAACCCCATGGGGGAGATATGCTGCTGAAATATAATGCTGTACCCTGTAATTGGTATTGATCTCGCCTGCTGATTTTGTGAGATACATGATTATTAAAAAAAGATCACTTGACACATATATTTGCATAACGTGTTAGTAAGTTTTAGGAGAATGGTACGATTACATGTACTGTAAATGTTCTCTTATGCTGCTCCACAGACTATTTACATCACCGTTGAAAACCTACGGTCCAGAATTTGTACGCATGTGTATTTCCAACACACATGACAACTGTATGATCAAGTCCTTTTTTAAATAAGGAAATATACCTTTTTGTCAAAACAGAGGAGCATTGTCATTGTGACAGTCTATAAAGTTCCTCTACAATACTTCAGTGACAGCTAGCTATGTTTTTGTTTATAAACCTTCAGATCTCACCAAACATATCTGTGGACACATATGACGGCATCCCGCCTCGTGTAGTGCGCGGGCAATTTGGATCATAATTTGTTGATGTGATGTGACATGCTACATATAAATAAAAAAAATACTTCAAAGACCATCACCTCGAATCTCTCTCGGTTTTTGGTTCCAGTCTTGTGCTATCCGTCTGCGATCCCTTAAGCAAACAGCGTAATATTGAGACATGAAGAATTTCTACAACATATAATGTGCATTATAGCATGTCCTGGCATTTTAATGCAAATAGGACCAGCTAAATAGCAGATCAGACTGAAATGCGTACAAATCTGAGGTTATTTTTAATAGCATAAGAGAGATGAACCAAATCCATTTGCTCCAGTTAATATAAAGTATCAACACATAAAAGTACTGATAGAGAATCAGTTTAAAAACACTATAACATCATAAAAGGAATAAAATCACTCAGTCTTAAAAATAATTAAGTTAATAAATTAAATATGTAAATATATATATTTCTCATCACTGCATGTAATGGGTGAAGACACATATACAGAGATTTAAAAATAATGTTTTTACACAGCAGATGTGTGATTTATTTCTGCTTTAACGTTCCGGTTTTCCATTCATTTTTATTTAATAAAGAAAACCACAGAACTTAGTAAAAAATGAACATTTCTCCTATTGTAGGAGCTTTAACCAGGACTGTAAGGCAAAAAATGGCACAGTTCAGACTCCACACGGACCGTTCAAAGTGCGTTGGCATTGTATCTTGAGCTTTACGCCTGTGCTTACATGGCATACTTTCAGGCATGGCCTTTTACAAAAGAATAAGATGTCAGGTACACACAAATATTTATGCATTATATATAGATAACTATTCCCAAAACACACAATACAAACACACATAAAACACAAACACACACACCCACACGCCGACCTGTCAACACTAACTAATGTTCACTACCGAAATTTGCATTGCCAATGACATGTTCTGGCACACATTAATAAAGTGCAAAAAGAGCATAAATAAACATTTGACTTTCACTATGAATGATCCAGTAACAATTTCTCTAACACATCAATTGAAACTACTGTAACTGTTTGCATACCTAAATTGAAAATTATTTCAGTTCATCAGCATAGAATGAGCACAGCTGGGTAAATCACCATGCCAAGACACTCTAGTCTGGGTTTGGATGAAAAGGATGATCAGCATAGATATTTGTTTCTGCTGCATTATGTTTTTTATTTACACTACATTACAGTGAAATTACTAATACCAATGAACACCGTATCTCTAATAAGTGCTACTAATTGTGTGATTTATTTGCACCTTTATTTACTTGTAAGTTCAGAATTTGTTAATGCTGTTGCTTGTAATCGCTTATATTAATGTATATTTAGTACGGGCACTGTAATATAAAGCGTTAAATCCCTTTTAAGTGCACACTAACAACATCTTGAAGGGAACTTCATCATAATGCTGAATACCAAGCATAAATTCTGGAGGACAATACTGCAAGAACTGCTCCAAACAAGAACGAAAGAAAGAAAAGAACACTGATTTGTAAGTCTATAAGGATAGACCGGATAAAGAAGGGATAGAGAGGCTAATGCACAATGATATAAATACCAAGACAAAACAGCACAAAGCATTAATTTTTAGGGAATGCAAGTGACTTTCAGTCGGACGGTTAGACTTTTAAAGAAAAGTGGAAGAACAGCTAAAATTAGAGCTTTTATTTTTTTACCGGTAGCAATAATAAGTATTCAAATAAATCAATAATAAAAGGCGAAGAATAGTACTACTAATAAAAATGATTATTAGAAAAATACAGTTTTATAAGTTTTAATTAAGTCAACTGCTACGCAGAAATCTGTCTAACGCACGTTCATTTGAATATGACAAGCTATTTATCGTTGCACCGTTGTCTTGCATTAAGAAAGTGAGATATCGGTTGTTAACTCAGAATTATCTCGGAAAACCGTAGCATTTTTGCCCAGCGATGCTCCTGCCCTGCAGCGGGAGAAATCTTGGCTTCTTTGAGCCCGATGAGTTTCTGATGGGAGATTGGTGACGTAAGAGCCATCAACAGCGACAAGCTGATCGAGGCAGTCGCGAGGATGGATAGATGGACAGATGTTGGGGCGGAACTTGGACATATTTCCACATTATTAGCCCCTACCGACAGGCGTACAGCATAAACGATCAGTTAGATTGCAACTGGCAATAGCTCAAGGATGCGCAGCGCCGTCAAAGGTAAGAACATGATTTAAACGTCGCATACATCGATAACAACGCTTCGGTGGTGGTGGTGATGTATAATATCCTAGGCTGGGTTATTCATACATTTACACTGTTCTAACAAACGCGTACACTCACCGGTATGCGGTGTGCGAGGCGAACCCCTCTCGTCGGTCCACTGGCTGGAATCACAGCAGAATCCCCGCGTGCCGAACCAACGCGCGTCGAAGAACCTTAAAATCCGTTAGAAACATCAGGCGACCGGAGAGAGCCGAGGCCACCTCAAAAAAAAAAAAAAAAAAAATTCACTCGGATTTCTCGCGTTCCCCTTCCGAGCGGTTTAAAAACACACCCACCCACTCGCCAACTTACAGAAAGAGTGGACATTGCGTCAACGCTGGTTTAAAGACTAAAACAAAGTTGAGATTTAAGCGTGATTTTGGGGGGTGCCAGGTACACCGTGTCAACAAAAGTACCGGGGAGCAGATACGCTGCGGATTTTTTACGGTTCTTAGCCTAATAGGATCCGAAATGTCTAACACCGCGGACTCGTTATTTAATTTGTGGATGTTTTGCAATTGATGAATAAGTAATGTGTAAGCGCTGCACAGAGAGGCTTGTTACGGTCATACTCAACTTGTTCCAGGAGTCCCTCCCCTTCCCGTGCAAAGTGTTCACTTCCTAGTAAGGTGTAACGAATCAATCTGTAACTTCCAACTGTCCGGGGATGGAAAAAGGTCGCAAATAATTTGCTTTTAGCCCCTGAACGCCTGGAATAGTTCGTGTAGTGTTGTTCGCATCGGCAAACGTGAACGAGACGGGTAAACTTAACTGGCCAAAAAGAATAAAAGACAGTGGAAGCGTCGAATAAATGCTCTGTGCGTGAGAAGCAGGTCTAAATATCAGACAAAATGAAGTGAAACATCCCTTCTTCGTGCGTTTGAATGTTTGCGCGTGACGCGAAACTTATTTTCACGATGACGCGGAGAACACTACATAACTGGGAAAACTAGTTTAATTTTAAATTGCACTTTTTTCTATTTATATATATATATAAACACACTGTGCATTAGTTTGAATGGGCAACATACAAACAAGTGATGTCTTCTCCAAAAAGGCAGTTCGTTGTCTTTCAAACGATCCTGTTTTGTGGGGAGGGAAAAAACAGAACAATTAAAAAGATTGACAGGTGGGTTTTCACTGTCAGAGTGACGCTCCGGAGGGGTGGAGTAAAGAGAGAGAGGCAGGAAAGGCAACTCGATGTGTCTGTCTATCAGTTGAGACTGTCTGAACCGCTCACGCATCCTGAACGCGCGATACATATTTCAGCGAAGAGCCGCGAGACCGAGAACGCCGTTTCGCTCCCTGGAGTTTTTGTTTTTTCCCCCCAAAGAGTAATAGTTTACGTCCGCTGCGAGAGAGAGTGTGTGTGTGTTTTTTTGTTTATATATCGCTCTGTTGTAAACGCGTCACGCTCGCCCGAATCAACTGTCCACATGTTTCCCTGAGCATGGACGGACAGTGTGTTTGGTGAATATCGGGAGGAACACGAGCACAGACTCTCCACCGAGCGCGTGGGGAATTTAGTCCGTTGAAAATGCGCACTGAGCTCGAGCCCCATTTGTGACTGACATTAACTGTCTCCTGTCTGCCTGTCTTTTCCCCTGGTTTTGTCCCGGTTTTAGGCTTTCCACCGAGCGAGAGGACGGAAATACAGTTGGACGGTGTTCTCCATAACGGGAAGTTTCTTCCGTTTTGCTACAAACTATTGCCATAATCTAAGGAGAACCTAAGGAAGCGTTTTTTTTTCCTTCTGTTTATACGCCGTTAGACATGGACGGGAGATATAACTTGAGCTCTTGGCAATCATGCTATGACTTATAATTGTTAAACGTGTTGGCCACACACACACCTTGTTTTTTGTTTTTTACAGACATTTTAGTCTGTAAAAAAACGACAACATCTCAAGACCCATTGACCCCTCTTAGACTTTGCATCGGCTCAAAGTGACTTTTTAAAGAGGTGGAATAAAAAAAGACCCTGAAGAGAAGAGGAACGCGTTAATACATGCTTTGCATTACATTTTTGAAGTTCATTCTTTTTTCCCGTCACTGGCATTTTTATTCTGTATGAGAAGTCAAGTGGAGGGTGGGACGACAGCATGCCGCGGAGAAAGCAGCAAGCGCCGAGGCGATCTTCAGGTAAGCAGTGCATGCATGTTTTGTTTACTAATATTAGAACGTAGAGGGGGTAATAAAATCCTAAAATCACTCGTACTCCATTATTATGTTGGTTGAAATACTTAATCCAAATATCGACTACAAATTTTGACTTTTTGATTTGTTTTCTGTTCGTCTTTAACTTTTAAAGAATGTCAAAACAAAGGTAATTTCATACGAATGCACTTATTCGTTTAGCAGAATGCGTTAGTTTATTTTAAAATGAATGCCCATGCCTATTTTTTTTCTTTCTTATTTTTTTTTGAAGTTGTGCCAAATTAAAACTTAACACTCCGCGGCCTATGCAGTCGAGTGAAAATGTAGTTTCAAAGTGCTCAAGTTCGTCTATTTAGATGCGGATTGCCATCCTTGATTTGATGCTTGATTGATCGCCTGTCATGTGGCCCCCTTTGATCTATTCATTCCTGATAAACATCAGTAAATCATTCACCATGGAAACACGCATGCGCCTTGCGGCCGCAGCCACTCAAAGGACAACTTTTGCCCCCGTCGTGCGGGAAAATGGAGAAAGGAAAGAAGTTTTCGGCAGGGTTATACACTACTTTTTTTTCGTCATTCGAAGAGAGAAGAGGGGGGGATAAAGAATTGCTGGGGCGTGTCGAGAGCACAAAATGTAGCAGAGAGAACATCGCTTCCCTGATAGATGTCACTGAGCAAGGCCTCTGTTTTCCTCTTAGCTCAAGTTATTCATGTGAAATGTACCTGTGCTCTTTGATGTTACAAGACAGAGAGAGATGATTTCTGTTTTTAATGAATCTTCAATGAAGATCAACAGAGCGGAATTCTGATTTGTTATGAATGCTGTTGGATTCCTTTTGGGGTGATTAAGCACAAAGTAGCCATTATATTTTAAACCATTTTGTTGTATGACACTAAGGGAGTTCTACTTTGTCCTGTCGGCGTTGTATTCCACCCCCCACCCTCCACTTTTTTTTATTCTCCATTTAATCTCTGTGACTAACAGGTCCATTCTCTCCTGAATGAAGGCTCTCTTTCAAGTTCAAGCATCAGCAGAGTTACTGATCTGCAGAATTAGACCCTGATAATTGACTGATGAGGGAACAGCCAACATACCAGACACACTGCTGTAACAGAGGTTGACTTTATAAGGGCTAACAAGTGCGATACGCTGTTGACGGTTCATTCGTGTCCACTGACTAACATTTATTGTTCGTTTATACGTTTACCTTTCTGTTCAGTGGAGGGAAATGGTATTTTTAAGGGATTATTTCGTCTCCCTGGCTGTATAGCGAGACTGACGTGGGGAGTTTGAAAGCTCACAGAGGTGAGATGGCGCCTGGTAATCTGACCTGGCAGCTCCTCCACAAAAACAAGCCATCAGCCCCCCCTCCACCTCAGCTGAATATTGATTTAATTTTCTCTATTCTGACAGGCATGTTCATCATTTGCTTTAATGGTCATTCAAAAGTTGGCAGGCGCATTGTTTCCGTTTTTCCCAGAGCCTGACACTTTTCCCCTCTCCATCAAAATAAAAATGTTAGGAATTATTGATTGAGGGAATAAAAAGAAAAGCGGCTTAGCGTGACACGGTGATTTGTTTTTACTAAAACTTCTAAATTATTGGAGCTGATTATTGTTTTTAAAACTAAAAGCACTTTCTAACTCCGTTCCACCGCTCCACTTCGGTTATGCTCCACCTCTTTTAACGGATGAGTTTGCCTTGATTTGGTTGCTATCATTGCCATTGTTTGCTCTGAGTGATTTACATGCGTCGACTGTGGGCTTAGGTCGTTTTGGTGCAGTGGGATCGGAGTGGCCCTCTCTGTGTTGGGCTGCTGCAGTCATTTGTATTTATTTGCTGGCTTTTCTCTGAAACAGACACGGGCCTCCCACGTAGAGCACAGACTGTGTCTGTGAGTTTGAGCTGTAGCAGAAAGGAGAGGAGCCATGGGAGGACTCGGCGATGAATGCGGTATCTCTCCGCTGCTCCGGGTTTCATTTGGTTTTGTGTTTTCACAACCTCCCACGCAGTTAGAGACACGCTCGGTTTGCATCCATTCCACGCACCTTCGTCCTCTGGATAGCCGGGGAGTAAACACTACCTCGAGGTGGTTTGCAATATTTTTGCTGTTTTTACTTTTCATTAATTTCAACTTAATTTGATTTTACATCTTAGATAACTGCACTGTTTTATTTTTTCTTTCTAAATGTAACAATTAAATTGTATGCCTTTTGGATTCACATTTGAGACTAGATTCAGACTGGGAAGAAAAAAACACAAGTGCACACAAACACAGTCGAAAGAAGAAAAATAAAACACGAGGAGGGAGGAACCAGCATGGGGAGTCATTAAAACGCATTCTGTCCTCAGCACCAGAGGCTTCTTAATTATCCGACATAAAGGTAAAGGTTCCTCTGCTGGCTTCATTAGGGAGGAACCCTAATTATCTGAGCTCCTGATGGATTTGTGACAGGCTCTAACGATTAAAGCTGACAAATTCAGCGAAGTGTCAGGTCTGCAGCTGCCTTGATGTAATCAAGTTGATATTATACAGTCCCTTTAGCCTGTAGTGCTGAATTAACTCAATTTTCTGGTGCAGGTGACAAATGGACTTTGCTACCTGACTAATCACGTCACCGTGGCAATGCTGCCTAATGACCTCAGTAATCCAGGCTCTTAACCGCACCGCTGGGCCCAGAAAGCATTTGAGGCAGCCAATCAGAATGCCCCTGTGTTAGCCAATCGGACCTGGTGCTCTGCAAACACGCCATAGTTCCGTCTCAATGTTGATGGACGTACCACTGTTCTGTGTCATTGGTCGCACTACCGTTCAAGCTCTAAGTGTACCGACACACCGTGCTCCTGCTGACAATAATCGCACCACCACGCACTCGAAATCTGAAAATAATGTCAGAATTTGAGTGCTGTTGAGAGGCTCTCTTTGCTTAAGTCTCTGAGTGCAACATTACATACAAATCAGCCTGCGTTTACAGATTATATTATGTGCAGTGCTGTTACAACTCAGTTGTGATTTATGCGTGTTTCTGTTGCACAAGTATGAGGTTAATACCTTTTATTCTCTAACAAAGATTTATTACGTTGCATTAAAGATGTGGAGGTTTTGTTGTAGTCTGTTAAACAGCCTGGTGCCTCTTCATATTCATTCTCATATCAAGTGAGAAATGTGAAATATACTGGATTATCATTTTTCAATTTGTGATGTATTTGTATTAAAAGATAGGAGTTGACTGCCACCATTTGTTTTGAATGTACGGCACAAATTATAGAAATAAATCTATAGAGGGACGTTTAGACATGCTTTATCCGTCTCTCTTTCTTTAATGCCTATTTTCATGCTAGCAATGAAAATAAATCTTCTCGAAAGACGGGAGAATGCAGCATGACATCTGGGCTCACCTTGTGTTGGCTTCGCTGGAGGGTAGACTCATCCGCTCTCATGTCATTAACAGGTGACATTGACCCATTTAGTCAATATTCATGTTGGGACCCACCACTTACAACTAATAGTTTAATTTGCATTTGGGGATCAAGCCAGTGGCCTATAGGAAATCAAAGCGTAGCCAGTTATTCTGAGTCCCGAGCTTGCCGTTCCCCTTGTCCGAGATCGTGGAGGTTGAGTTTGATTAATGAAGATCGATGACAGGTTTTATGGGAAGAGTGGATCAAAATGAAAATATGTTGGGACTTAGTATGAGCCAAGTGTGATATACACGGTCTGCGGTAAACACCACTCTGCGGTTTTAATGAGCTTCGACACATTTGGGAGTTATCTGGTTTCCTCAAGTTTCATAGTCTAAAATTAAGAATACTTCCAGACGTGTGTTTGTGCGTCTGCTGATAGTTGCTTAAAAACGAGCACACAGAGGACCACAAAAAGCTAGCTTGTCACCAGAGGAGGTTTGGATTAGAGGTACTGTAGCATTATGGGAACTCAAAACTATCAAAAGGGCCAGCTGTGTTTTTTCTTACTCTTTCTTTCTCTCTCTCTTTCTTTCTTGTCCTGTCTGTTTTGATCCCCCATGTTTCATTTCTCAGCTAATTTAGTCCACAGTGAGTCAGAAAGATGAGAGGGAGGGGGAAGAAAGACAAAAGAGAGAAAAGCTCAAGTCATGACCCAGCAACGGGAGTCTCCAAGCTTGAGGAGTACACGGAGGTCAACGTGTACCCAGGGGATCCACGTCTGCCTTCTCTCTGTCCTGCCCTGCACTCATCTGTTGCTGCTTTCCCTTGCTTTTTTTCTTGCTCACAGGAAGGATGGGGTGTTTTTAGAGGCTCGCCGGTGTTTTCTCATCCCAGTATGCCATTTTCCTCATGGTGCGCCTTATACATCCTCATCAGATAAAACACAAATGGCTCGGCCAACAGATCCGTGCCGATGTTTATAATGGGCCAGCAGGAGATTGATCTTTGATGTTTGCGTTGTAGGATCTGAGGAGCGTGTGGCGTCTCAACAGGATGATGCTGTTTGTGACATTGTCTGATTAGTTGCATATTTTTATAGATGGCGTAGTTAATGCTATGTGTCAATGGCTGACATCATTTTATCAAGGACGGCCAAGCCTACTAATGCTTAAGCCTTGCGGTCATACGTTCATATTTAGTAACGTTCATTTTGACAGATGAGCATGAAACGAAAGGAAGCTCTTTGATGATGTTAAGTAAACACCCATGAAGCCCCCTCAAACTAAGGGAAGTCACGTCCTGGGACTCGCTGTTCCTCCTCCCATCAACCACTGTATTCTCAACTCAAAATATCCTGGCTACAGGAACACAAAAGGCCAGCTAAAGATTAATGAAAGGGAAAATACAGTATTTTTTTGTCTAGAGGTCCTTTTCATTATTTTCTTAAACCAAAGTCATAGTCTGTATTGTTTAAGGTAAAATAACGTCTACAATAAACAGTATTACGAAAAACATGGACCGTTTACGAAACATTTCCTCTCGTTTGTCATTGGTCAGAAAAATAGTAGTCCTGCCGTCAAACTCACACTTGTTTGGGCTAGTCGGGATGGTCAAAGAAACAAAACATTGGGTTCCATTCATTAATAATTGCATGTATTTTTAATATTTGTACACACAAGTTCTCACGGCAAATTTACAAAACATACGTATATACTTTTGATCTTAACCTCATTACATGTGCATGTGGTTTCATTTGTACCTAAACAATGGATTTTAGTACAAAAAGTTCTTGGTAAATTATCAAGCGGTTGTGAAAGTGACAGTACTCTGATTTCATGCATGCTTGGTAAATGAGACCCAACTTAAACATGTAATTTTTATATATATAAACAATTATGCGTTTAACTTGGTCAGTCAAGAAAGGGCTATGGGAAGAAGACTGCGAACAGGAAACCAATAGTTTAGTGGGTATTCAAAAATGCTGGGGTGTAGGAAGTGGGAAAAAAAGAAAAGGAGGGAGCGAGCGAGCGAGCGAGCGAGCGATAGAAGAAAAGAGTGCAGCTCAGAAAGGTATTAGAGCTGACAGATGAACAGGAGTGGGGAGAAATTCTCCCGCAGCAGCTGGGACTGCAGTCATTATCCTGACAGGTGTCAATTAAGAATTACTGCCTGCCTCAGTCCTCTGCGCAGCCCAGCTGTCTGCGCAGCAGAGAAATAACACTTTACCCTTGTCACTTTGTTAGTTCGTAGCCATAGCCTCCGAAAATGAGTCGCCCCAACGCTAATCGATAACCAGTGTATTAGCAATTATTTTGCACATTGATTTACGAGGGCCAACGACTTCTTCTGTGCTGTTATTAGCCCTTGATTAGATCTGCTCGCACACGTGAACACACACACTCACACACGCATTCATAGCATGCTGCCCTGTTGCCAGGTGGATATATGTTTCCTCTGAGGCCCCGAGGTCTAGAACAATCTTAGTGCACAGTCTTAGTGGCCCTGCTGGCCCTTCCATCACTCGTGGCTGTTACAGAGACAGGCCCCTCTAAGGCCCCACATGCACCCACACACACACACACAAACATGTACAACACTTCTGTGGGGTTGAAATACAGCCCCATTTCAGGCCGGCCCTGGATGAACGCTGATAGGGTTTGAGTATGTGTGTGTGAGAGAGGGGCTTGTAAAAGGCTTGAGTATTAGTGAGGTGTCGTGGTCTGTTTCAGCTAAATGAATGGCTCTTTGCTGTAGAAGGTGCTCCTGGTTACCAAGAGTTATGGCTGAACAGATAGGGGGCTTCTGGGTAATGTCTGTGTGAAGGAGCACCGAACCTTTGTTAAATTTATTTTCATGCCTCTGGATATTTAATACTCAACTTTAAAGTCATTGTCTAGAGCTTTGTAGGTATCTTCATGTCTCTGCAACAAGTGTGGCAATGCAAGATCTGAATTATTATTTTTTGGATTGGTTAGTTGGTAAAGGGTTGGTTCATCTGTGATCATTTACTTGCCCTCGGCTCATTCCAAACTTTTTTTTTTGTTCTTTAGAACCTGAAATGAGAAATGGTTTTCTATGTTCTTTTTCCATACAGTTACAGTGATCAGGAACGAAAGCTTTCAAGCTTTTCATTGATAGAAATCTGTTCAAAAGTGTGCTTTCTTTTTTATGGAAAGAAATTTATACTTATTTATTTAGCAAAGACGCATTCAATTTATCAGAAATGACAGATACAGTGTTTTTTTGTTTTTCTAAATAAATGCTGGTCTTTTGAAGTGTCACAGTTTCCACAAAAATATAAGATTAAACTGCATTTTAAATTGTAATATTTCACAATATTGCTGATTTTTATTGTATTTTGATCAAATAAATGTAGCCCTGGTGTGCATAAAAGATTCTTTAAAAGCATTTATTGAATCTAATTGATCCCAAACGTATCTACTCGTATAGCTTCCAGTCACAAGGACCCATTTATTATTTGCTTTTGCATCCTTTTTGAAACGTACAATCTTAACCCGTTATTTATTGTTAAATGGAAAAGGTTGATCAGTCAATACCTCTGATTTTCCAGAAGTCATGGTTTTGGATCTCAGTAAATGATATTAGACTGTTTATTTTTGGGTGAACCATTCCTGTAAATAGTGTACTTTCACAATCTGTAAAGTAATTGTGTTGTTGTCACATATGAAAATAAAAATTGGATATGTGCTAAGTCTAGGTTGAGTACAACAAACTCAAGTCTGAAATCGTCCTCTCACTCATACATAGTGGTGGATTATGTTCTTTATGTTAGAGAATGGGATTTTTGTTTGCTCAAGTGCGACCTTTGCCCTACAGGAACTAAAAAGAGAACCTAATCCCTGGGTTCCCCAGATGTGACGATGTAAGAAAGGAGATCCTTCTCCCTCCATTCTTGATCACAGGCGTTACGATTCTCCTCTATGAGCGCTAAGCCACTGGACACACAATGAGTGGATAAAGATAAGCCTCCAGCTTGTGTTGACACTCTCATTGAGCCCCATAATGCACTGCTCTGGATCGCACTCATAAAGACTTGCTCCCCTTTTTTACGAGCCATCTTCGAACGGTCGCACAAAATGCCTTGATTTTCTGTGTTTTTACCCTGACACTTTCATTGCTCGTTTTTCGTGCTGTGTTTAAGACCACATTTGCAGTCCATCACCCCTAAAGCTAGGTAAAGAGCCGCGTGTCACCCACATCTTCTGCTGAGGGTCACTTTTATTAGCTTCATTGATAAAAGCCTGCCTGCGCACACAGAATATAGCTGGTAGGTCCTCCAAGTCGCTGTATTTTCTTTCCCTGTGTGGGGAAGTGTTTTATTTAACTGATAGGACACTGGAAAGTAATGAAAATCATTTTTCCTTTTTTTTGTGTCTAGTTTTATGGTGCTGATAAGGCATCTAGGGGAATTATATAGCAAAATGGTTCAGTTTCTTTTTTTAGACGGACAACATACAGGACTGATCCCTTTCTCTCACTGTATATCATTTTACTTCCAATCTTTGATTTATATATTCAATCTTGTCTTTGAGTCATCTCCTAAAGTATGAATCACTGGCATCCATATTTCACGATCTTTGATAAGTACATGCAGAGTTGATATCAGTTTTAAAATGGCTTATGCGACTAAAATAACGTCTGGTTTTCATTTCATTCACGCACAGAAGCCTTGAGGGACGTGAACTGTATTCGAATCCTTCTCATATCCTTTAATAGACGGGCGAACATGTCGTGACTAGTCTCCCAGACTCAATATTTATAGGTATTTATAGTGATTTGGACACAATCACATTCAAATGCCAAATGCCACATGTTCTAAGAGGCCTAAAGCTTGTTTGGAGACCGACTCACCCAGACAGTGTCAATCATAGTGCTAAGCTTTGCTCTGAATCTTCTGTCTGAGATATCAGTGGGGGGTGTCCTCTTCAAATCTGCCCCCACCTCCCCTTTTTGTTTTTTCCCTCTTTTTCTACAGGCCACCGCTTTCTTTAAAAAGCCATATGCTTCCCAGTTAGACTTCAGCATGTGCACGCATACACACGCAGAGGCTGCGAAACGCATGAGGATCAACTATTAACCTTGTCCAGCTGACAGAAAGCCATACAGTTGGTGGAACTTTAACCAAGGGACGCATCATTGATCATTGACTTGTTCTGCTCAGCCCCTAAAGTCTGTGAGCTTGGGAACTTGAGATGAACAGATGTGCTGTTAAGAAGAAAATTCAGGTGACTCAAAACGAGGAACGCAAACATTTACTCTTCCATTAACAGATCTGAGCTTTATAAAAGTAAGACAAACTGTCTCAGGAAGAATTAAATCAACAATAGATTTTCTAGATCTTACTATAGATTGAAAGTCAAGACATGCCATCTCACAAATACGTTGTCTCAGGCCTAAACTGGTTCTAAACCAAAACATTACGATGTGTCAATCACGGTTGATAAAAACATAAGAAATGGGCCAGGGAATTTTTTTCATTTACGACAATAGCAGACAAGCCGTTTTCGTGTTCTGCTGAAACGCAGTGTTGACGTGTGTGTGTGTGTGTCGTGTTTAAAAAAAAAATTTTTTTTACGGACATATGCGTGTGCGTGTGTACAGCTCTTCTTCACTAGCGCACAGTTTCCATGTTAAATTGGTTATGGCAGCGCAATCCAGCCCTACTTAGAGCCGTCAGAGCAGCCGCTGTGTGACGAGCCTCAGCAAGGACGTGTCATAAATACTGAGGTGTCGTTTCTTTCATGTAAATATACCTCTGTTTCAAGTATCGTCCATCAGTACTGCACACAGGGGGAGATATCTAGCTGCTGCACAAAGTATGCGTCTAGTTTTGTCTGGTAGTGAATACTGAATATATAAGTATATACTGCTTACATGAGTCAACTGACCTTTTTCAATTAAATGGATGGACACAATTTTAGTTTGCTAATGTTTTATTTAATATTTTGTATTTTTAGGGGGGTTTATGATGCTAATTTATATTTATGGAATAGTTATGATCCATTTATTACCAGTTAACTACTTTTTGAGCTAAAACCAGAAAATGAAGTTTATAACTTAAATCTGTGTTCCAAGTCATTCAAGATTTACTGTTCAAGTTTGGTCTTTTTTTTCTTTGTTTTTATTTTAGATGATGTATTTCTTTTCAAAAACATGTTTTAATCTAAAACTGTGAGAATTAATTTGAGGTTAAATTTAGCTTGCTGTAAGATTTTGTTTGGGTGCAGTACAAAACATTACCACTAGAAGAAATTCATTTCCCATTCATTTCTAATGTTTTTTAGTTTTTTCTTTTCCGGACCATCTAATCTTTTCGAATCATGCACATTTGTGTGTGTGTGTGTGTGTGTGTGTTCACATGGCAAGTGCCAAAACCTTCATACCATTCCGATGACGTGGAAAAAGTCTTAAAAAAATAAATTAAACCCGGTGAAAGATGACTGATCCGCACCAGAGAGATTTACAATACTGTTAAAAAAAATATGTGGTCGCTTAGATTTTTGAAGTCTCTTATGCTCACCAAGGCTAAATAATTTTCTTTTATTATTCCAATGTAATAATAATAAATGTAATAAATAATATTAAATGTTTTCTATTGTAATAAAGTGTAATCTTTCTATTTCTGTGATGGCAAAGCTGAATTTTCAGCAGTCATTACTCTTCAGTGTCACACGGTCCTTCAGAAAAAATGCTGATTTGGTATTCAACAAACTTGGCAATGTTGAAAACAGTCAGGATTCTTTAATGAATAGACTGTTCAAAAGAACAGCATTTATTTCAAAAACAACTTTTTACTGTAACATTAATTTAATTCGACCTTGCTGAAATCAAATCTTTTAATCATAGTATTTGTAATTGACCTCTGTTTTTGTCTTACTATTAGGACAGGCCAAGCAATCATACGTAAATCATTGTACTGTCATATCCACGATGATTTCCGAATTACTTGACTTTGTTTCGTCGTCGTCTTATATTCTCGAGCAGATGTTGCATGGATATGAAAGGTATTTACAGGTTGTTGTTTTTTGAAGAGTTTTGCATACTATATAGACAAAGGAGGGAAAGTTCAAGTTTTCCTTGATATGCCCCCTTGAAATCGCTGTACCTTGAACCTAGTTGGTTTTCATTTCCAGGCAGTGAGGAACCAGAGCTACTTTTCAGGTTGAGTGCGACGTTTGCATTCAAAATGGCGGTGTTTTGACGTTAAAATAAATGGCAGCTCTCAGGCTGAATGTTTGGACAATGTTGTAGAACAGACAGTGCAGGGAGGAGGGGCCAGCACTGTCTAAAACCCATCACTCATTGGTTAATGATACTCTCCTCTCATTTAGCCACACCATTCTCCCATTCCCTCCTCCTTTTAACCCTTCACAAATCAAACGTTGGGTCATCCACAGTTCACGACCCCCAGGTGGTCAGGAAAGCGCTACCACGCCCTCAAGGGTCCGTTTGACAGCGAGTGTCTGTGTGTATGTTTTTCCCTAAACTGTTGTCCAGGTGCCGATTTCTCCACAACTTCATTGCCGCGGTTCTGTTTTTTGTCTCGCCGCCTGTTTGTCTAGTGTCAGTCTTACGGCATATGCGCGCGTAAGGTGTTTTTTGAGCCTTGTGGCGGATTTATTGCCTCTGTGCTGTTATTGTGGTGTTAGAGCTGAAAAGTGTCTGTCTGTTCATGTCACTAAAATATGTCAGATGTTTTTCTTTCGTCTTTTTAAGGTGTCTGTTGATTGTAACCTACCGGCTGTATAAAGTTCAGGATTGCAGATGAAGACGTGTAACCCTTGTATGCTTGTATTTCAGCAGAACTGAATATGTCATTTAAAGTTCTACATAAGCTCTGCCCTTGTGTGTGCTTATTGGATAGTTTGCCTAATTTGTTTATGCCTTCAGCCACTAATAAGAGTAAATTATGTTTTTGCCATGTTTAACTATTTAAAATCCAAATTTCCTCTCAAATCAATGTTGAAAATGCAAAAATTGTCTGCGTGAACGATTTTTGTGTGGCTCGCCTACGTCCATCCTTGAGCTTTTCCTGCAAACTGTCAACTAACAAAATCTAAAATGAAACCTCTCTCTCTCTCTTCCTCTTGACAGTATCCTCTTTTCTCACACTAAATTTAGGTCACAGCTGTAAAGACAATGAAGCTGATTTGAGTATTTCTCTAGTACTTCCTCTGATGTTTAGTTTTTGTCAACAAAGACTGGAATAGACACATTTCCATTTGATGTTTTTATCATGCGTGTCATTCTCCAAGTACAGTTCGGCTGTTTCTTAGAAGTACTGCTAGTAGTGATATTGTGTCTTGTTTGTTTCCTCTCAGGTAAAGAGAAATCCCAGAGCTGTGGAATTAAAGCCTTTTACCCACAATCCATCTGACCTGGGTTTGTTATTCCCCCACTGCAAACCTTAAATCAATCTACAAATTCAGCTCTATGTCCTTGCTCATAAAAGGCTCTCCTTTCGCGTTCAAAAAAATGAGGAGAAAAGAATGGGAGAAGAAAAAACAGCCGTGTAGGAAAGCAGGGACCTTATATAAAGGGCATGGTCTACGTCCATGCCAGAAAAGCTTGATTTCCTTTTGCAGTGCGGCCATACATCAGAGGCCCTCCCAGCTGGACTGTCACACTCTGACAGAATGACATGTGTCATTTATCAAAGGGGCCAGAGCTTGGGAAAACTCATATGACAAAGCCTGGGAGAGTTCATTCCCCCTTATCCACAACACACACACACTCTCTCACACACACACACACACACACACATAATCCATCTCTCTCGTTCTTTCACTCTCTCTCTCACACACAATTCCCTCCCACCTTTTCGCCGCTCGCCTGTTGCCAAAAAATGGGTCTGTAATATTTCTGTCATCCACACACCAACTTGCTGTTCTTTTTCCCGTTCTCTCTCTTGCTCTCTTTCAAAGTTTTTACTGTGTATTATTCTTCCCAAAAGCTGTTTTGCAGTAGTAACTCTTCAACCGCATAATTCCTGTGTTAATTACGGAATCATGTGTATTTGAAGTCATTAAACTCTGCGTAATGAAGCTGAAGATCTCAGATATCCTATATTGCGTGAGCGTTGCTCTGCTGAAATCCATTCATCATTTCGGGCAAACTTCATTCTTAAGTCTACTTTCACCAACTGAGAAGGAGAGAAAGAGCAGGAAGGAGAGGGGTCAAATATAGTTCACACCGCTGTGTACTACTCTACAGGGCACATTCACCCATCACTCAAAATGTGCTTTCTGTCTCTCACTCTGAGGGGCGGGAATAGATGAATTCCACAGACTCTGAGCTCCGGGTTCCAGCGTTTCGCGGCCGACCTTCGACCCCTTAAACGAGCTCTGAATATGTGGTGTGTAATGATCCTCGCGCTGTAAACATTAATGACTCAGAGACTGTCATGGGAATCTTCACATTCCCCACCCAGAAAGAACGTGAAAGGAAAGATCGTGTTTGTGAGTTTGTTTATGAAGTGCAAGTGTCTTTGTGCATTCTTTGTTCTGAGTGAGCATGAATCGTTTTTGCCGGTCATGCTCTGAATTAGACACCTAACATCCTTATTATTTTATTAGACCAATAAAACAACAGCAGATTCTTCTTCTCTGGACAGACGATTCATACTCTGATCAAAAGTTTGTACTTAGGATTCCAGACTTGTCATCTGAGTGTGATTCTTTTAATACATTGGTGTTTATGTGGTTGATGTGAAGTTGAATCTGGTTACTCAGTACAGATCTTTTGCTCTGAGCAAAATATTTGTGTTCCAAAGAAGAGATTTGTACTCCTAGTATCAGTCTTTTGTTTCAAGTATGAATGTTCTGCTTTGAGTCGAATTTGGCTCATTCTCAATAAGAATCGTCTGCTCAGAGCATGAATCTTTTCCTCGGAGCACCAAAAATGTGCACAGATAAAAAAAAAAAAATTCTTTGAGCAAAACATTGATAATCAGAGTACTAGTTTTCTGGTACCTGTGGGGAAGTTTTGCTTTGAGTACAATATTTTCGATACATTGAGACATGTTGTTTGAGCCATGTGGTTGATGTAAAGTTGTATCTGGCTTGCCCTCTGTATGAATTTTCTGCTCTGAGCAAAAGGTTCATACTCCAGTTACCAGTATGGATCTTTTGCTTTTATGTGACTCTTATGCACAGTGTGTAAATCTTTTACATTATACATTGTCATAGTGTGAAAATGAATATGGCCGATTCCATTAACTCCATCTGTCCAGAGTACGAATCTTCATTCCATGTACAAATTAGTTCGAACTAATTAGTTCATTCAGATACTTTATTCTCAGGTCGTTTGTAAGCTCTTTTCCTCAGGATATGAAAACTATGAATTAAAGATGGAAAAGAACAAGATTAAATGAATAAAAATCTGCATTTCTACGTGGTGCCGTACAACGTCATCTTCCCTTTAGGAGGAATTCTCTCTCTCTCAGCAGGTTGCTGCTCTTCCTTTCACACATTCTCTCTTCTCTCTCCCCTCCACTTCTCTTCACATTCCCCTCGCTCTCTCCATCTCTCCCTCCCTCGTTGTGGCGGGGCAGGCCTTTTCATTTGTCTTCATAAGCCTAATTTATTTTTGCAGCCAGATGTGAGCTGACAGGCATCAGTCAGTGGGGCTGCTGGTCTACCCCCCCCCCCCTTCTCAGGTCAGCAAAGCAGTCACGTCTCTCCGTTTGACTGAGTCCCCCATCAACATTACACAAGATGGATGTGTCTTTAAAGGCCAGATTGATTGTGGATATCGGAGTTATGGCATCATTTATCATAGTGAATATTATTTAGGTGCAGGGGAAGAACAAGAGAGCGAAGATGGGGGGACGGTGTATTGTTAGAGGGCAATTGGAAGGCTGTGAAAGTTTAATTGTGTGTGTGTGTGTGTGAGTGGAAGGAGAGGTCGTTTGTTTCTGGAAGGTTTAAAGAGTTTTGCTATGCTTTTGCTTCTGCCTGGGAATATCATGTGTTGAGGGATGAGCTTTTTGCACTTTTTCTCTTTCTCTCTCTCTCTCTCTCTCTCTCTGATGTGTTGTTATTGATTGTGTGTGATGTGGGCCTCTGCGTGATTTAGTGCTCCTCTCAGGACCCTCCATACACTCCGCTCTTTTCTCAGCCCACTTTCACGCCCGTCACAGAAGCTTCTGGAAAAAAAGAAAGAGTCTCCAGGTCTTTGTGTGGCTGGTCCCAGGGTCAGAGAAGAGTGTTCGGAACGCCAACCAACAAATTTATCATTTTCCATCCCTCAGCTTCAGTCTCTCAATGTGTCCTAGCTGAGGTGAGGCTTATTGTTAGATACAGCAACATGTTTTCCTTGCTGCTTTTATCTAGTTATCTTCCATCTCTCTTTAGGAAGGTGGGATGTTCTATAAGACATAACTTCCTTATTGTGAAATGTGAACAATATAGAGCACTTGCAGCAAATGGCACATGTGCTCTGATACATTAAACCTTGTTGCTCGTGTGGGCGATGTGGGTCACTGTATGGACATCACTGTTTGGTGCATACAGTCAGTCAAAGGCAATACACACTACAATCTAGAAAAGGGCGTTGTGGTAATACATCATCACAATAGGAAAAATAGCAAAAGAAGAGACTATCTACGTACCAACTCAAGTGTTCATATGAATAATGCCTATACACTGTCTTCCAAATCTCTTTTGGGACGCATTAGACTAACCTAAAGAAATCTGGGACGGCAGAAAGTGACATGTTTTTTATTGTGACCCTTTAACAGACCCTTTAAAATAGCAAATTATGTCTTTCTCTGTATGACCATAAATGGTGGAGTAGTGGACAGGCGACATCATCCATATTGTCCAATCACGAGAGCTAGGCAGAAAATAATAGTTTTTTTATTTCGTCTTATTTTTCGTCATTCTATTTTTATTTGTACTTTTTAAACACGACAAGCTTTTCAGTTTTGTAGACGATTGTAACCAAATAACTTTTATTTTTATTTGTATCAGCCCTACGAATAAATGTACTGCTTAGTGAATGCTCTCTGCTAGTTTAACTATTATTTTCATTAACCATTTTCAATGTATTTAAAGTAATATTGTTTTGTAGTATTTTGGCACAAAAAATACTGTGACATTACCTTCAGCTCATCTGTTTTTGTTGTTTTTTTTTTTTTTCTCTTCTACTTCATTGATGTCATGGACGTGGGGGTCAACAGTTGCCCCCGAGCAGACCAAGGGCAAACGCAATGCCAACAATCTCCGATTGGAGCAGGCATGAATCGAACAAGCAAGCGACTACTGATGACATCAGACACTTATTTTTTTTTTTGTTGTTGCTTAGAGAGCGAAGGGTAGACAGTAGAAAGAAGAGCAGAGCCTTCTGTTTTATGGGAAGGTATGGAGGATTATTTATGATGCTGGCCCCTTTTTTCCCCAGTGTAGAGATGGTCTTTGGAGCGCAACCTGATATCTAGTAGTAACAGTCTGGTCTTCAGAGAGCTGCTAAAGTTTACAGTGAGCTTGACCCACAGGGGCTTCTGTCACAGATCATATAAAAAGGAAATCAGGAATAATGTTTTTAATACTGTACTACTATAGCATTACAGGATGTTGAAAGGCAACGTTCCAGGATGTATGGGTGTGAAGGGGCTCTCCGATGTGCATTAACTGCCCATATTTGCCTGTGTCCTACAGGCTCTCTGTCGTTTCTCTGTATGTATATATTCTTGTGTGTCTGGGGACCTCCGCCGAATGGCTGGTGCCCATATTTGTCTTTCGCATGTGCAGGGTTTCCCGGTCAGGGAAGGGTCAGGCTCTGGGAATGTATGTGTGCGTTAGCTGAGGGGTGGGATGACGGCACTGGCACGTTTGATTGATGGGTAATTGTTCAACCAGACTCGGCTCGACTGAACTGGTGAGGTCACGGCCTGAGAGAGAGGAGGTGCTTTTTGTCCTTTTCACTTTTTCTTGTCCCTCTGTGTGACGTCTTGCCATTCTCTTTCTTTTCATCACTCTATTTTTGTTCTTTCTTTCTCTCTTTCAGTTGACCATCTTCTTTTCCCTCCCTCATTTGCTGTTTTCTTTGTCTTGCTTCCCGGGATTCAGCTTTTATTTTTTTCATGAATTATTTTCTGTAGTCGCATGTTGATTACAGCCATTCATCAGAAGTGTCCTCTTTCAAGAAACTTTTTCGACAAAGTGCTCTCATCACAATCAGTTTTGTTATGGTTTAGACCTTAATCTATGATCTGCTAGGAAAAAAAACATGTTTGTACTTTGCTGCAGTCATATTTTACTCCTCAGAGTTAGGAACTTATCACACTGAGCGATTGCTGGACGCTGTCCTCGCTGCGCTCCCAGGTGCTGAACGGAGCCTTGCTTCACGGCTGGTTTTCCTCTGATTCACTCCAGATTAGATTACAAACAACCCACCTCTCACCAAACAGCTGCTTTTCAGTCACAGATTTGACAGGAAGTGTTTAGCGCATGATAAATAGCACAACAGCTACAAAACGCGTCTATCGCATTCCTGCTAAATTGTATTTATTTTTTGGCTACATTTATAAATAATAGGATAACGGGGTTGGGGAACATCACAAGTAAGATTCAAGTTCAAAATACTGACATGGGAACCAAGGATCACTGTGCCACGAAGCACTTGGTCATGACTCCAACATAAAGTTTGTTTTAGATGCTCATGTTTCTTCAACTGTGATTGGTGTTGATGTCTGAGGCCTTCGGGAGGGAAAGTTGTCTTTCAGAGCCTCGGTCTTCTGATAGAGGAAGAGTATGAGGAAAGAGCTGAGGAAGACAGCCGCGTGTTGATGAGGGTCGCACAGCATTCGTACTGCAGACTCTACTGTTTTTCATCTTTTCTCTTTCAGAGCAGCCTGATTTATGGTAATTATCCATATTTAGGATCATCTATCAACTGGTAGTTGCTAGGCAATGGGAGCAGCTGCTGTGTGTGTGTGTGTGTGTGTGTGTGTTTGGGCTGTTGAGTTTTCTGTCAGGTACTCTGCTCAGGTGATGGCCTAGTGGAGAGGCTGTGCTGAGGGATTTAAAGAGACAAAAAAAACATTCTTTCCTTCATCCTCGTTTTCTCTCTTTCTCCGTTTCCCTCTGCATGGGGGTTCTCTGTCTGCTCTGACATTGTTGTGTCTCTGAGCACCAGGGTGGATGCAGTGTTATCGGTTTCTCGGCGAGGGCACGGCGTAGGGGAGGTGCAATATATGGGCGGTGTGTTTAGACTCCAAACCTTCAGGTTTAGCTCAGGATTAGTGAAGCTTTTGAACCTGCATGACTGAATGCAAGCAGGTTTTTTTTTCCCCAACCAAAAGAGTGGTTTCCCCCATAAAGGGCCAGATGGGGACGAGACTGCAGTGCTTAGGATATAATGGCCATTGTCTCACGGCTGGGCTGCTCCTCTATCACAACGGCAAAAGGTGATTTATTGACTGCGCCTGACGGCACAACGGCCCGCCAACCTCTATGACCAAACCTAGATTGGGAAAAAAAGACAGACAAAGCAAGAAATATATAGAAACCGGTAAAAAAACACTGCAATGCAGGAACAAGCAGCAGGGGATTGAGAATAAACAAAGAATATGAAATATTTGTTTATTTTACAGCTGAGGAGACTATTGCAGGCGACAGCTGCGTGGATGCTTGGAAAATCACTTATTGAAGTCATTATTGATTGCAATGCATGTGCAGAGGTTTTTTCACCCATCAGATACCAGGATCAAACAGAACCCCTGGAAATCAGGCCTGTTATATTCAATCTTCTCTCATCTGATTGCTAGCGTAGCCTTCACCTTAGTTCATGCAAAGCACAGGTCTTGCTTCTCAAAAACGCGTTTAATTGTGTACAATGAAATCTGTTTGGAGTCAAACGATGTCTGTTTGCAAATATTAATTTACCTCAATTTGATTAATTTTTCAAGCCATTCAAATATTTGATATGATATCTTCCTTAACTTCCATCTGCAACACACCTGTGTATCAGATGCGTGTCACACACAAACACTCCATGAGCAGCGCTAATTACAAGAAGGTAATTATTTGTGGAAGTATTCAGGTGAAGATTGAGGCACCTTCAATTACTCAGCAATCATGAGTGCTGTTTAATTAGCTAACATGCACTCGTTTAGCCTCTCCTTGTTTACTCGGCTCTCCGTAATTCACTGTGTGGAGCTCGTGCAATAACACACAGCACAGCTGCTTCAGTCTAACTGGAAACGTCTTGGGGTGATTCTTCACTTAGGGGAACTTTTCTGTCCCCTAGGAGGAATTTAAAGAGAGAAAATGAAAGGATAGCTTAGAATAGCTTAACTTTTTTTTTTGCTCATCTTTTGCATTTATAGGCTTCTCCTCTTTTTTTGAGAATTAAAAAATGTAATTTTCATTTTTTTATTGTTTTGCTTTTTTTAGCACTTTATTTCAGTAAAAAAAAAAAAATCAATTTCAGCAGTGTTCTGACTTCCACTGTTATAAGTTTAGAAATACAATCAGGAAGATATTTTATGAATGTGTGATTTAAACTTTTAAACGTGAATAACGGAATATTTTTGTCATTATCTGTTTAGTTTTTTAAAATCTATGAGCAGGTGTATCAAATAGGTTATTATCTGAACAGTGTAATCCTTTTTTAATTACTTTTGTAGATGTGATAAATGACAAGGTTTGAAAATTGAAGCTTTTTTTATTCAAACCAAATAATTTTTTTCATTCAGTTCCCAAATCTTAAGGAATTTTTTTTTACAAGCGTATTTTTTTTGACAGTCTTATCCTATAATGCACTTGAATTTCTCTAAAAAGAAAGTTTTGTTGTTTTGTTATGCACCATGGCCAATGTGTTATTGTAGCATGTGTGCTAGTTTATGCTACCTATGTGTTCAGGCCGTTGTAGTTTCGTTTCATCTCGAGTTTAGGGTCAAGTGTTAAATAAATAAACGTAAACTCCACATTCCTTTTCTGTTTCTCTTCCTCTTTTCTTTTTTTCTACAAGCAGCACAGCTATTCATGTTATAATCAAGTAGCTAAGCGAACGTTAGCTTTGCACTTGCGCCTCCTCTCCTTAAAATAAGTCTGACCTCTCCGTACTCTTGCAGGCTGTATTACCTAAGTAAAGTAAATTGCTGTTAATAATTCGTTAATTGAGCCCTTTCATTATTCAGCAAGCATTTTGATATCGTCGTTCAGCAGTCTTGGGGGATGACAGGACTTGAGCGGCTTGTTGTGGTCTGTGCAGCCGTGAGATGTCCATTCACGGGCTGCTCTGAATGAGGACATAACGCCGGCTAAAGGAGACAGACCCCGTCTCACTCCCCCGGTGCTGCTGTCACCTCTGCTTTGCTCTTCCCTCCCTATTGTTTGAAGCTAATGTAAAACGCACTGTCTATATGACCCATTTTAGCAGCCCATTAGCATAATTTGGCTGTCGCATGGCCACCGAGTTAATGTACTTGCAAATGACAGGGAAAGTGTGTTATACGACCTTAGGGTTTTTAAAAATTAAATGACAAAGTAGGCCGCTCTTTGCATAAGTATGGACTTGACATTGGAGCGTGTGTGTGCGTGCGCGTCTGTGTGTGTGTGTGTGTGTTAGCATGTGTTAGTGAGTGATATTATAGTGTGTCAGTGCAAGGTGAGGTGAAAGCATTTAAACGGTAGTATTTTAGTTTGCTCATTTATTTAACAAAAACGATTTTTTTGCATTGAAAGGGATACAGAACGCATAGGTAAAATGAGACTTTATCATTTGTAATGGCCTTCTGAATATTTGTGATATCTGCTAAAAAGATTTCTTTAATATATTTTAAATATTTCATGTCCAAGTATTCTAAAATATTGAAAATGTCAACCATTAAAATGATCTACTATAGATTTAACCATAATTTTTTTTTATACAAATTGGTAATTATCAGGAAATGTAAGTAGTAATAAACATAACATAAAGTAGTCATTAAAAATGATAGTTGTCATCAGTGCACAATTATCCGACTATTCATGTTTTCTGCTTTCTCTCCGTTTCATGTAATTCTCAGTATTTTTAACGGTGCGGTCTGTTGCCCTACTTGTATACTTGAAAAAAAGATGAATTTGGAGCGCAGAATGGAATGCCACACCAGTTCTTCAGGGGCCTGGAGCTATTCCGCCATATGGTGGCCTATTCCACACGGAGGATGGTGGGAGGGGGCTGGGCCAGCCTTTTACAAGAGATGCTTAAAGAGGCAAAGCAGATATTAATTCAGAGAGCCTACTCCAGAGTGTCCGCAGGAGCACAAATCACTGTCAGCGGATACGGAGAGGTGGGCAGGGTCCGTGTAAAACGCCCGTCTGCACTTCAAAGCCTTCTTTTGTTTAGTCTGTAATAAAGTTAGATGTGTCTCGCTGAGAAAAGGGACGAAAAAAGCCTGGAGACAGAGCACAAAGGAAGTCCTCAAAGAGGACGATTGTGTGGAAGATGGTGAAAAATGTGAAGGCTTTTCTCCTCTCGTAGGTTCACATTGGGCTAGAGAGAGAGAGAGGGTTGGGGGGGTCAGATCTACAAGCCAAACCCCCCTCAGAAACCTGTCCATCTCCACGGTGCCCTTATTACTTTGAACAGCAGCCATCAATCAATGTGTGTCCACAGAATAGAAACAACGGTCATTATTCACGCTTCTGAATAAACGGAATGAAGAAAGTGAGTGCAAAAAGGGTTTACAGGCAGGGTCCAAAATTAGCACTTGCCAAGCGATAAATGGGAGTAAGAATTGCCTTTAAAGATGAATCAAAGTTACTTACATGGCACCGCAACATAATACATGGTTTAAACTGAATTGTAAAAAATTATAGTCGGACCCTCACTCTTAAAAAGTAACATGGATGATTCAACTCCCTAACCAGTTTTAATAAGTTAAGTCTAAGATTCTTAATTTAATTTTTTAATCGGTTGAATAATTTCTGCATTATGCCACCAAATGATAATATTAGAATCGTATATGAGAATGCAAGCTATGAAGTGACCTTCATAGTTTGTCACGAATGTGCAGTAATTTCAGCATTATGGCTCCAAAGAAAAATATTCTAAATGTATGAGGTTACAGGTCCGTAATAACCTGCGTAGTTTGACTAATATGTAAGAGAAATCACTAAACCCTATTATAGTAAATGTATGTAATATGATGCTTCATCACCGGATATAAATATATTGATCCGTTCTTTTTTTCAATTTGCATCACATTAATGTTCGTTTTGGACTCTTTTAACTCACAGATCACTACACCAAGTTGCCACAGTATATTGTCTACTGTTTACATATTTTTTTTTTTTTTTTTTTTTTTTTCCTCCACAGTGATATGTTGTTACATACACACTGCATTCATATCTAGAAACAGTGCAGTTTCCATTGCCAGTTCTGCAGACAGACCTGCCAGATTGCAGCAGGCCATAAGTGGACTGGGGCAGACAGCATCATGCTACTGAAGCCTTGTTTTAACTGCCCTGGAAAAAGGGGAGAGGGGGGAGAGAGAGAGAGAGAGATTGCTGCATTCTCACTGACATGCAGAGCATTACCATAATTGGCTTTTCTACATGATAGGACAGAGGAAATAATAATGTCATTTTATTTACAGCCTTCAGTGTCCTGCCCCCCCCCCCCCCCCTCCTTCTCCTTTTCTCTTCCTCTCGCCATCTCTCTCCCTGTCTGCCTTCAGCGTGCTGCGTAGGTCAAAAGACATGGTTTGATCAGCCCTGTCCAAAGGCATCAAAGTTGAGTGGCATGTAATGGAGACCCAGTGACAAACCACATCGGCCAGCCAAATAAGACTTGCCAGTTTTCCCATTAAAATGTCGGGTAAACGGCGCGGCTTTCCTCTGCACACTCCAAAACCACTCTGACCGGCTAAATCAGCCGACTGAGGGAAGGCAGAATTGGACATTAGTAGTGCAAATGACTGTAGTGATTGCCCCCTCTCCTCCTCGATAAAATAAATAAATAAGGAGGAGGAGGCGGGGGAGAGAGGGAGATGACTGTGGGCCGCACAGTGACAGTCAAGGAAGGAGAGGCCATCGGCATCTGCGCTCTGTCCGCGAGCATTCTCGTTCCCCTCTTCAAGTTTGAACACTTAGGCATGACACTTCTCAAGTGCACCAGCCAGCCCAATCAGACAGACCTGGTTTTGTCAAGCAGACTGTTTAGAAGCAGCAGAAAGTATGAATTTTTGAAGATCAGCAGATGTTTTTCACTGCAATATCACTGTGTTCCAAAACGTAGCAAGCTGCCTGCATTGCCAACGTTTTAAGACGGCATAATTGCATTACAGTTTACAGATTTTTTTTTTTAAAGCAGCTTTACTGCAATAGACACGAAAATTACAGAACCAATGCTAAAGTCATCAAATATAAGATACAAATTCTGCTGTAAAGCAGCTCTGAAAGGAAATGGTGTCATTATTCAGCATAAATCGGTTCAATGTTGTTTCAGTTCAATAACTTTTAAGTTCATCAATTAGCAAACCAGTTCAGTTGAACTATAAACCGCTCAACAGAAGTCAATAGTGTCGTTATTCTGCTTGAGTTCAATGTTGATTCAATTCAATAACACTGTTGAAAAATTCATCAAATTTTATACAGCTCTCTGAAGCAGCTCTTTTGATCATCCAGTTCTGAATTGGCTTTCGAGAAAAAAAAACTGGATTTAATAGTTATTGTGTTCTGGGGTGCATCTTGGAAATGTGTGTTTGAATCTAGTCTTTGTCTCATTTCCTCGAAAGAAATAATAAATAGAGATGTAATGTGCATTTTCAGACTTTCGCTTGCAGACACCGTTCAATCTCGTCTAGAGTCACGGCTTGCTAATTTTCTGCTGTTTGTTGGGCAACTATATGCGAATCTCAACGCTTGAGTGCTCGTATGTGGGTGGTGTTTCTAAGAGCTGGCACTGGCTGTGTTTGTATGTGTGGTGTCATGGGTGTCTATAGCAAGAAGGTTCACTCTGCGGCTGATCTTTGTTGGCTGAGGCTATGAGCTCTGCTCGTGTGCGTATGTGTGTGTATGTCCTGCTCATGTCCCGTTGCTGTGTCACCTGTCTAAAGTCAGTGAGATCTCAGCAGCCACAGTGACAGCTCCACTCTGGACACAGATGGCCACGCTCTCCTGCACAACGCACATACACACCTCACGTCTCGCACACGTCATACATGCACACAAACACAAGGCCCTGGTGCTCTGGCTGATCGTTTTGGGCACTCAAGAACATACACATCTTTGTTCTTGTCTCTCCATACTGGTGTTTTGTGTTTGAAAGAACACACATAAGCACACGGACGTCAGAGTGATCTTAAAGTTGTTTGGGGTGAACATTATATATATTATCAGCCTGGCTCATGAATATTAATTAGATGGCAAGTAGTTTTTTACAGAGATTTGCTGAAACAGAGCATGTCTCAACTGCGTGTCTTTAAAAAAAAAAGTTGAATAGAAGTCAGTTGACGCTGTGTGCGTGTATGTATGTGTATGAGAAATATATATTTGCGTGTGTGTGTGTGTGTGTGTGTGTGTGTGTGTGTACGATTTGATTTGAAACCAATATCTGAAAATCTGAGCTCAAATTAACACACAGTACACACACACATATATATATATATATATATATATAATTAAAATAGTTTAGAATTTATTATAAATTGCACATATGTGTGAGTGTGCAATTTCTAGTAAAATATGTACATTTTTGTATTACATGTATTTTTATAATTTATATCCAAAAAAAAATTGTATGAATTGTGTGTATGCCTATGTATTTGTATAAGATTTCATATCTCATAGAAAACTAAATGGAGGGGATGGAGTTTCAGGCCTTGTTTTGTATGGTATCCGTGGAAAGTACCGGATTCACTCAGTAAATCAAACTCTTACTCGTTCACATCCACATCAAAAAGAATCTTCTTTTTATAGCCACTATTGATTCGCTTAATTGTGTGTATTCTTAACAACTTATCTGTGTCGTTTTCTCCCGACAGTACAATGCAGGCTTATTTTTGACTGACAAACACAACAAGCCCCTCCCCCCCCCCTCTCCTCTTAATCCCTCTCTTATTGTTCGGCGTGATGTTTAAAAGCAGGCCCCCGATAAGAGATGTCAGCAGTCAAACTTCTGATTGGGTTATTAAGTGTGAGCTGTCGTTGCCGTCGTCTGGCGGTTGCTTTTTTTTTTTTTTTTGACGCAGATGGCAAAAAATTGCCAAGTCGTCTTTGACGGCTTGATGCGTGGACAGTGACATGCCAACGCGCATGCCTGTCAGATGCCACGCGGTGTCAGGGGCTGAGAAGACGCGCTCGATTTAGTGTCAGGTTCTGCCCATCTCTTTGCGAAAAAAGCCCTCTCTTTCTGGCTTTCTTTTGCGCCCCCCCCCCCCCACCCCCCATCTCACTTTTCTCTCTCTCTCTCTCGGCCCCTCTATCACTCTCTCTGTAATTACAGCAAAGATAAAAAACTTCTCTCTTTGTTTTTACGTGATAAGCTGTCTTAAATGCTGCAGTGAATTGAGGGAATTATCAGGGCTTCAATCCACTGAACCATGTTGCGGCATGAACATTTCTTTTAAAGCGATATTTGGATAAGTGATTTATTTGACAGTTTGTAATGTTTATTTCACCAAATCCTTTTCGCTTTATGCCGCCTACTTGATTTCTCCGAGGAATTGACGGATTGAAATCCGTCGGAGAGCTCGAGGTGGAATCAGTGATTCCTCTGGATCAGAAGGCGTCCTTTAAGAATATCCCAGTAACGGGAATGCCACATACACCATGTTCCCAGCTGTTCACGCCCCTACAGCTTCCTCCACGCAGCTGTAAATGGCACCTTACAAACATCAGGTACGGAGTCCGTTCTGATTACGTGTGCTCAGCTGCACGCCGTTTGAAGCTGACAGCACATCTGCCTCAACCACCGAGACGGATCTTGGCATCTCGGACAGACATCTCCTGGTGGCTCGCTGAGATAAAGGAACAACTCTTCAAGCGCTGCCTGTCTCTTTTTCTTCTCTTTACTCCCATCTCCTCTACTGCTCCCCTCTTTTCCTGCTCTGTCTCTTCCCATTGCCTTCACAGTTGTGCAGGCTGTTGTTGTAGCTTTTCTTCTCGTGTTGTTCAAAATGGCTGATAGTAACAATACTGCTTTCACAAGCGAACAGAAGGCTTTTTTTTATACCTGGACATGCTGTGAAGATACATGTACACGCTCACGCACACACAAGCACGCTCGAAAGAGGTACTTTGATGTGTTTCGATGACAGAGAGCTCATTTTGTTTATCTCCCACTGCAGATCGAAACCAGCTGATGAAACAAGAATTTAATCCTACCGCTCCTCATTAAGCACTTGGTCTCATGGACCTTTATTCTCTTTTCATTAAGCGAATTAAACGAGTAGCATTCTCTCTCTCTCTCCCTCTCTCTCCTTCTTTTTGTCTTGCAGCTGTGGGTGCCGACAGTGGGCTATCACTCCGTTTTTTTTTCTGTCATAGCTCTGTCGGCACACAATAGAGTGAAGGAGCTTTTTGTGGCTGAAACATGAAACCTTACATTTGTGAACATTATTGTTCTGTTCCTTTTCCCCCCATGTAATACATCTGACAGTACATCTTATTACCACACATTTAGCTGAGGAAAATAAGCATTTTCTAGTGTGTGGTGTAGGCAACATTTTTCAGTATCCTCTTTTTACCTTGAGAAATAAATGTGCACTTAGCAGTAATACGCAGAGAAAAAAGAGCTGTGTTTTCACGAATAAGCATGAATGTGTGTTTCTGAAACACGCACTTGTGGCCTAGTGCTGTTGTCGCTAAAAATCAATGCATTAACTGGTTCTTATCAATCCCCTGGGACTGTTTTGGTCAAAATATCGACAAGGGAGGAAGACATCGATGCCAATGTTTAGAGAATCCAGGGTGGTCAATATGGAATAGATGCATGAAATCCAAAATGATGCGATTTACTTTCTTAAAAGGATAGTTAGGCAAATCTTTTATAATTTACTCAACCTGATTTTGTTCCAAACTTATGTGACTTATACGCAAAAGAAGAGATTTTGAAGAATGGTTCAAACTGATTCAAACCAAATAATAAAAGCCAGTGGGGAAATAAAGCCAAAGAACCAAAAAAAAACAGAGGCATTTTCAAAATCAACTTTTGCGTTCTGCAACAAAGTAATATAGGTTTGGAGCAACATGACTGTAAGTGGATGATTTTTAAAGATTTTTTTTTTGGATGAGCTATCTGTTTAGAGGACATTTCATCCCTGCATGCTATTTCAAAGAAAAAAATGTTGATCTGCATAAACATTAATCAAAATACTATTTAGCATTAACCAAGCAGGTTAGAACATAACATAACCCAGAACATAAATTTGACTCAAAATTGCTAAAATTATATGCTGGTTTTTAGTATTTAACATTTGCAAACAAATATCTTGGTAAATTTGGAACTGGCACAAAAGCAAATTCTGCTAATCACCCAAGCAGACAGTTATCTATCACTAAATATCTGTCTCTAGAAAGAAGGTGCATTCATGATGGTTATGTATCTACTTGTCTTTTATCTCACTCTCTCTTCCCCCCCTGTGGCTGCACACACTCTTGACTCCCTGAGAGTTAGTACAGCATGGACCATGACAACATGACATGCCATTTCCACTTGCATTTTAGCATGACTCGCTGCGAGAACTTCCATCGCCTCTGCCAACAGCATTGAGGCAAGCTGCACCCCGTGCTGCATCCCTGGCAGTAACTCAGATGCAATCTCACACTCAGAGGAGTCTAGCTTGGCTAGTGCATGAGAGAACTGGATCAATGTCACACACAGTCTGTGCCCTCTAACTACAGGGAAAAAGGAGGACAAGAAAGAGCAAGAGAGAGTTGCCTAATATGGTGTTAATATTTAATAATACAGTTTTTGTAAACAAAGGGAACCAAGGAATTTGGGGAATTCTATAGTTTTGATGCAAATTAATGTTGTTTTGTTACATTTTGAAATATTTTTTGCTTTCATTACAATATTCATAGTAGTATTTTATTTTTATGACTTTACCATGTTTCTTTTTAGTATGTTAATTTTCATTTAAAGATCTTTGCGGTTGTAAAGACCTTTTTTTTCTTCTTCTTTAGAGGACTCTCCTGTGCCCTCTTTACCCTTGCTGAGCTGTTACACAGGATAGCTTTGTTAGTCTCAGCAGTGAAGGGGGCTATCTATCATAGTCAAGATATGGATGTTTGCCACTTTATAATTGCAAACCTGCGTCCTCTGCCAGGACTATTGACAAAAAATCTCTTTAGGATCATTATGTAGGCATGCACACACGCGCACATATACAATGATGCATTTTCCCACATCTAATTTCTTTGAAGCAACAAAAATGTAAAAGTGAATTTACCTATTCAGCAATCCATGTTAAAGATGCACTTTTTGGGGCCTCTTGTCTCATAATCTCTTTATTTTCCCCTCTGTTTTGTTTTCTCAGCCTATGTGCCGGAGGACGAGCTTAAGGCAGCTAAGATCGATGAGGAGCACCTGCAGGACGACGGGCTTTCCTTAGACGGTCAGGATGCAGAGTACCTGTGCAATGAAGAAGACGATGGGCGTGAACAGCTGAGCTACCAGAATTCTCCACTCAGCAATGGCACCAACCCAGATGCCGGGTACGGCTCGCCCCTCAGCGACACCAGCGATCACCTGGCTGACTTCAAAAGCACCTCCTCCAAAGAGGGCCAGGATAAAGAGGAGGTTGAAGACATGGAGACAGATGCCGGACTATCATTGCAGGACAGTCTGGCGCAGATGAAAGCAGTCTATGCAAACCTGATTTCCGATGCTTCCTGGTCAAGTATCACAAAGGACATTATGAAAAGCAAGCAGGTTAGTGCTAGTAGCACTAACAGTACTCCAAGCAGCCACAAGGGGAACAACAGCATTGTGAATAGCCAAGCAAGTAATATTACAACCAGCGGAGCTAGCAGCAGCAGCAATGCTAGTGCTAGCACAAAGTCAAATGTAACACCTAGCAGCAATTCTACAAAAGCCACCACACTAAACAATGCCAACAATGGAAACATCAATGGTGCTAACAGTGGGGGTGTTGCATATGACTGGCACCAAGCAGCACTTGCTAAAACCTTGCAGCATACACCCTACCACCTCATGCCTGAACCAAGTCTCTTCAGCACCGTGCAGCTGTACCGGCAAAACAATAAGCTGTATGGGCCTGTGTTTACAGGTGCCAGCAAGTTCAGATGCAAGGACTGTAGTGCAGCCTATGACACGCTTGTAGGTCTCACGGTGCACATGAACGAAACGGGCCATTACCGTGATGATAACAAGGACAAGGAGGAGGACAGGGGCAAGAAATGGTCCAAACCACGGAAGCGATCCTTAATGGAGATGGAGGGCAAAGAAGATGCTCAGAAAGTTCTGAAATGCATGTATTGTGGCCACTCATTTGAATCCCTACAGGACTTGAGTGTCCACATGATCAAAACTAAACACTACCAGAAAGTGCCTCTCAAAGAACCAATGCCAGCTCTTGCCTCAAAGCTGGTGCCCTCCACCAAAAAGCGAGTGTTCCAAGACCTGATGTCTCCTTGCTCACCGGAGTCAATCTCCAGCACCCCAGGCATTCCATTGGCAGAGACTGCGTCCACCAAAGATCAGAAGATTTCCAACCCATATGTCACTGCTAATAACCGTTATGGATATCAAAATGGGGCAAGTTATACTTGGCAGTTTGAGGCCCGAAAAGCTCAAATTCTTAAGTGTATGGAATGCGGGAGTTCACATGACACCTTGCAGCAGTTGACAGCCCATATGATGGTAACCGGACATTTTCTCAAAGTCACAAATTCCGCCTCTAAAAAGGGCAAGCAATTGGTGTTCGACCCTGTGGTGGAAGAGAAAATCCAGTCCATTCCTCTTCCGCCCACAACGACACGTCTGCCAGCTCCCACTATCAAGTCCCAACCTGATTCACCAATACACCCATCTACCATGGATGAAAGAAAGGAGCTGGAAGACGAGAAACTGGAGGAACCCGAAGACAAAAAAATCAAACAGGAGAAAGAGGATCCTGTTGAGAAGGTGGAAAAAACTGAAAAACACAGCCATTACAAATATCTAAGAGAAGAGGATCTTGAAGAGTCTCCTAAAGGGGGACTAGATATACTCAAGTCATTAGAAAATACAGTCTCTAGTGCAATCAGTAAGGCTCAGACTGGTACGCCCACTTGGGGTGGATATCCCAGCATTCATGCCGCTTACCAGCTCCAAGGGTCTATGAAATCATCTATACCTGCTGTCCAGAGTGTCCAGATTCAACCAACTTTCAACGCCAGCAGCTTGAAATCTTTGACCTCTGACTCCAGCACTCTAATCCATTCTCCAAGCAGCCCATCTCCACCTCCAAACCATAAAAGTAATGTCCTAGCAATGGAAGAGTTAGTGGAGAAAGTAACAGGAAAAATCCCTTCAAAGAAAGACCGGGATGAAAAATCAACTGAACGCGTTTCCAAACATCTCACTTCTGAATTACCCTCTCCTGTCCTTAAAGACCGAAAGGACCTGCCAAGACCAGGTGATCTTAGCAAGCCAACAAAGAATGGAATGGTAGATAAAGACCTAGACCACGTTTTGGTTCGGGAAGGGGAATATAAGGAAGGCCATGTAGATAATCCTGTAAAGAACGGAACGGATGTCCTCAAAACACAAGTTAGCAATGGTTGTGATAATTTAGGAATCATCACTGACCACTCACCAGAACAGCCTTTAGTCAACCCTCTCAGTGCATTGCAGTCTATCATGAACACTCATTTGGGTAAGGCTTCCAAAACAGTCGGTCCACTTCTGGACCCTCTAGCAATGCTGTACAAGATCAGCAACAACATGATGGAAAAGCCCATGTACAATCCAGCTCAGGTCAAGCAAGTCGAGTCCATCAACAGATATTATGACAATGATGACGATCAGCCCATGGACTTGACAAAGTCCAAGAGTGGCAATGGGCCCACAAACAATTGTTCATCAACTGTTATCAGCAACAGCAGCATCACGAACAGCACCCGACCCATCTTGTCAACGTTGACTGAATCGGTCTCATCTCCTCTTCGAGAGAATGCCCTAATGGACATCTCTGACATGGTGAAGAACCTCACGGGTCGCCTGACACCAAAGTCATCAACCCCTTCCTCCATATCCGAAAAGTCAGATGCAGATGGCTGTGCTTTTGAGGATGGGCTGGAGGATCTTTCGCCTGTTCAGAAGAGGAAAGGCAGGCAATCAAACTGGAACCCTCAGCATCTGTTGATTCTTCAGGCTCAGTTTGCTTCCAGCCTTCGAGAAACCCCTGATGGAAAGTATATAATTACAGACCTAGGTCCTCAGGAGCGTGTACATATTTGTAAGTTTACAGGTCTCTCCATGACCACCATCTCCCACTGGTTGGCAAACGTCAAGTACCAACTCAGGCGGACAGGTGGAACCAAGTTTCTGAAGAACATCGACTCGGGCCAGCCACTGTTCCTATGTAGTGATTGTGCCTCCCAGTTCAGAACTCCCTCCACATACATTAACCACTTAGAGTCCCACTTGGGCTTTAGCTTGAAAGACCTCTCAAAGTTATCAATAGACCTCATAAGAGACCAGCAAGCAGTCACGAAAATGATCACAGACAAGACATTCAGTGCCCTTGGCTTGACTGAGGAGGACTCTAATTCCATATTTCAGTGCAAACTGTGCAATAGGACTTTTGTCAGCAAGCACGCAGTGAAACTGCACCTCAGCAAAACGCATGGAAAGTCACCCGAGGACCATCTGATCTTTGTTACCGAGCTGGAAAAGTTAGAAAAAGCCTAAGGAAAGCAGGCTGGTGACAGTGAAGTGACTGGGTTGAGAATCATTGCACTACATCACTGTACTGCACTGCACCTGAACTGAGCCTTCAAAATCAGTCCAACTTCTGTCGTAAAACTGCCTGATTGGACCATGATCTGTTTTTTGTTTGTTTTTTTTGCCTCGTTTTTCAGTCTCTTGATTTCTATCTCTTTCTTTGTACTGTATTTATCTGTGTCGGTTATGTGCATGTTTTTTTCTTTATTTTCTCTTAGTGACTTCATATTCAAACAGAATTTACAATTTGTACTCTGTTGAATTGGGAATGAAACAAACATGGTATCCATGGGCATGGTCTAAAACAAAATGGCAAAAGAACTTCTGAATAGAAAGAGTTGTACACTTACTATACATTAAAAAAGACTGACTTCATAAAAGCACTCTAGTGTTGAATGTTATGAGAATATGTATAAAATGAGACTATGACTATAAAATGAGCTATTTTGTTAATTTGAGCTCAGATTTCCAGATATTGGCTTGACATAACTCAAACTGCAACCCTTTGAAGTGAAAACAATGAATTGTAGATTTTGTTGAGTCTTCTAAACCTTGAAGGATATTGAAGATTTTGACAGGCTGCCTATGATTATACACTTTGGTTTTTCAAAGGCATTTCTTTGTTTGTAATTTTGTTTTCCTTTTTTTAAGTATTATTTTATACAGTAGCAATTTGAAACGTATGCTTTGGTACCACTACTTCTCTTTCTATGGTTTCGCTTTGGTTTCAACCTGTAAAGACTTATTTGAAATCTTATATACAGCACATATATTTAAATGATCAGCGAAGATGTGTAAATTTCCATCATCATATCTTGCCAATTGCCGCAGCTCAACATTGTTTGTATGGTGTTTATTCTTTTATATTGTCATTTTATATATAGTAAACAAAAAGGAAATAATATGTACAGAGATGTATATGCAGTATATGTGCTGTAGAACCACAATTCATCCTTTAGTTGAGCTAAGTTCTCTGATGTGGTAAATATGAATTGACTGAAGGAGTTGCATCGCTATTGATGCGCGGAGTATGAAAGGGAACCAAGCAATGCAAAACATGAAATACAGTACATTTCAATGTTTTATCATGCCATTGTGAAAAGTCCCATCAATTCCCTGAACTTAAAAAGAAAAAAAAATGTTTTTGTCCCTTAATTGTAAAATAAAAACTGAAGCATTTCTTGATTAATGTTGTTCTCCATTTGGTCATTTGTGTGTTTTTCTCTTTTTCTACAATCAGCAATTAACTTAAAATTTATTTTAGCTCACTTAAGAGTTGAAATATTCAAATATTCATTGTCTGTGTTTGCTTTTACTATTCTTTGAATGCATCACCTTCTCTGTACTGTATGTAAATGAGAGCTGTTTCTAGACACAAACCCTGCCAGTAAACAGGAAACTCTCGCTGGAGCCAAAACGGGCAAAGAACTTGTGGATTTAACGCTTTTCTGTAAAGCCTGTATATCTGGCTTCTCAGGACCGATTCTGTAGCATTGATCCAGCTCTTCCTTTTTTCTTTTTTTCTGTTGAGGATCTTAGTGCAGTCCCTGTACGTATTCTATGTAAATTACAGCAATCATGACAACTGCGACTTTGTGAGTACCTGCAGAGCAGAGTGAAACATCGGCAGATAGACACAGTTTAAGCAGATTTACATTTTTTTCCCCCCTCTCTCCTGTTCACACAAGCGTTTCACAGGGTTTTCAGACTTAGAAATAAATGCCCAATTTCTAGTGGGAATCAAAGATTTACTCTTTTCAGCTCAATTACTGAGTGATTATATGTGTGGACACTGGGGGCTTGAGGGGAAACGAAACAAGAAGTGGAAAGGACTGAAATATGCAGTGTTTGCACAATAATCTCAATCTCCATTTGAAGCCGCTTTGGGGAGTTGCAGTATCAAACCCCTTGTTAGTTGCCCTATTTGAGAGTATCCTCTCACTCAAATTGGCATGTTTTGATTTCCCAATAGTCCCATACTGAATATTCTGAGCCTCCATCTGCTAGTTTTGCTTTCCTCAATTACTGTAATTCTTTTTCATTTTCATTCGGAAGGCGGCATATCTGTGCAAACTATCAGAAATATTAAGCCATATAAATCCCAGAGTATCCAAATACTTTTGCATAAATAGTCAAATTTGTCATCCAGAGAATTATTTTTACGCATTAAGGAAGTTTAGGCTTTGTGTATGTTCTGAAGTAGATTTAATTTATTCAGGTTTGATGGTTTTGGCGCAACTCGGTCGTTGGAATATCCTCAATAAAGTAGTCGGAAAGCATTATTGTTATTGAAATCAAACCTTTTGAGTCAGGAGAAGATTTAAGTGTATTATAAAATTAAGCCTTCCATTTCCTTCCACATCTGGTGTTCCAACGCACATGAAAAGAAAGGGGTCGTGCCAGGTCTCTCAAAGAATTGATTTGCTGCCTATATGCGCAGATTTCCCACGTTATCAGAAACAAAGGGTTTCACATCGTACATTTGTATCTTAAAGCTCCAGGTAAATGCAAGTGCATTTGTTGATTGTTGAAAGCAACGTAGGTTTTGAATGCCCTTAAACGGTAAACAAACGTGTTACATCTGTGCATGCCACTGGAAAGTACTTTCTAAGAACATTAATCATGATAGCAATACATTTCTGTATGAGAAAGAATGCATTTGAAACTAAATTCCATTGACAAAGGTGATGATTGATCGATCAAACAAACATCTAGTTTGGACGTCAAAACAGATCTTCACTTGAGCTGTCGCTATAGTCTATAATACTAAAATGTCTCATCTCAAGACAGGACGAAGAGTTGAAGGAAAGCAGAAGTTTTGCACGCCAAACATGAGTGTTGTCATTACCGATACAACTTACCAGTGTGAATTCATCAGCTTAACCTTGTGTCTCATGTTTTATTTCCCTTCAAGCAAACAGGAAATAAATAATCTCAGTTTTTTTCTTTGCTGCTCAATCTCAGACAGACGGTGAAGCATAAATATGATGCCACACAAAAGAATTCATTGATGGTGTGACTATGATGAATTTTAACTGGTTACAATTTACCATTTTCAAAAAGGCAAAGCACTGAGACCTCAACGTAATTTAAACATTCCCTATCAAAATTGCACACGTTCTCCTGAGAGGAATAAGATTGAAAGTAATGAAATCTGGAAAATGACACATTTTGGTCTGTGAATGACAGTATTTTTTTATATAAAATGGAAAAAGAAAACTTTTAGCCAACATCCATCCAAATGGACAGTTTGTTAGGCCAAAAACCTTCATTGGAATATTACAACAACAACAACAAGAAAGTATATATATAATCATTTACTCACCATGTCATTCCAAATCTGTATAACTTTTAGTCTCTCTAGAACACAAAAGGAGATGTTTAGCAGAATGTTCATGCTGGTGCTTTGGTCTCCGTCACCATTCATTTTATAAAGCCTTCTGCTAAACGGCTTCTTTTGTGTTCCACAGATGAAACATGAAACAGACGACATGAGAGAGAGCATTTTTATTATTGCGTTCACCTTCACACTAAAGCCTGGCTTTCTTGAGTCAAATACACAACTTTAAAAACACATGCAGTTCGAAATGCTCCTACATTGACACCTTAAAGTGTTTGTAAATCAATTGTAAATGTCTAAGCCTTTAAAAACTCATCTGACACCCTCTGCGCTGACTATTTCCAGACTGAATTTGTTATTCTTAAGTTGTCCGCAATGAGGCCTGTGTTCCTGTCAAACGACAGCTGTCAAACTACAAGGCAGAATGTGTAAAATTGAATCACAGTTGAACACTGTAGAAAACAAAGGGCTGTCAGATAAATGCACAAGGCAGAATAAATTGTGAGCCTGTTTGATTGGCAGCTCTAGGACGAAACGTACATTTCCGAGAATAAATATGGCTGGAAAACTTTGAGTCCCATCAGGTGATGGACTGCGGGATCATTGCATTAAGACTTATTTGATACTTCCTTCCCAACGGATGTGTGAAGTGTTGGGGAGACGGCATCACAAATGGTTGTGTTCCTGTCAAAAGTGAGCCGTGTTTGGAGATGGAACGTCCCGCTTATTCATCTGCGTACGGATAGCGGCCTGAAGAATGGAGATGTGACAAAATCGCTTCTTTATAGAATAATGACGGCTGACACAGGGCCTAATGGATGCAGTGTTTTTAATCTCTGTGAAGGCTCAGCCCGGTGATGGACTTGGCTGCCAGGCCTACAGGTGTGCTGTGACAGCCTGTCTGTTCCTCTGCTCATCACTCACGCAGAGCTGAGACGACCAGCTACATTTCAGCCCAATCCGCTCAGCCGCTGTATTGCACTCGAATGCAAAACGGTGTGGAGTGGTACCGGTACCCGGAGACCCACCCACAAGTTCTTTGGCTTCTTAATGTAGAAGTCAAGTCCAATCTCGCACAGGATACGTCAAGTTGGTTATGATGGAAAGAAGAACAGAAGAAGTCCAGCTTTGGCACACCCTTTCAGTACAGGTAAACTGAGAAGAGACATTCAGACAAAAAATAATAATCATTTAATTAAGGCTGCATTGTTACACTACAGGTCTCGATGCCAAATTCCGATTAGTTGACTATATTATCATTTATTTATTTTTACAACCAGCCTATATTTTCTTTTTAAATGTGACAGACATACTGACCGAAAAATAATACAAGCTTTTGCTTTCCCACCATCTTTAACAGTCAGAAAAACATATGATCGTGTTTGGTGTCCACCTGAGTTGGCGCCAATTGCCACTGTTGATTTTTCAATGATGTACAATTCACATTAACGGGGTAAAATCAAATCTGTCTGCTTACGATGCAAATGCACGTATCCGATTTATCATTCCACATATGAAGGAGGCCGGAAACCAATCTGAGAATATCAGAATCCATGTGCTTTTTTCCTGCTTACCTGTTCGGGGGCCAAATGGGAGGAAAAAAAACAATATCGGGTAATTTACACCATAAATGCAGTCATAGTTTGTCAAGTGGTCTTTGTCCCCTTCATTACTTTTATTACTTTTACATAAGACAAATGCATATACTTGTATGTGTTTGTATATTTTTTAATAAGTTGTTAAGATTCAGAGTAAGAAAATGCTGTTCAAATTTGTACACAGTGATTTTTAAGACATTTATTAATGAAAAAGTTTGTAAGTTAATGGTTCATTTGAAAATCTCATTAGAGTTACATTGATTAATGTCTGAACGATTTTCATTTAATGTTATAATTTATTCATTGATATTTTATAGTAGTAAGAGGTAAGCATTTGCAGATCAAATTGATCTTAGAAAATTGTATTTAATTGTATTCAAATTATTTATAATAAATTATTTTAAAACATTTGATATAATGACCCATACTGAAAAATAATAAATTGGAAAAATAAAGAGTGATCGTTTCATCCTGAGGACTGTTGACTCAGTTTATATTTAAAAGTTTTATTATTATTATTATTTTTTTATTGTTTTTTTTTCTAACCTGCCATTAAGATGTCTGTATGCAGCTGGAGGTGAATTTTTCTTCTTTTTTTTGCCATTCACTCAACAGTGAATGATTGAATTTTGAGGATCTTTGCGAGACTGCTTTGTGAGACGCAAGCTTCTGCAAATGTTGCTGTGGGATTTGTATGCAATTTCAGATTAAATTGATGTAGGGAAAAGTCAGCGAGTGAGAGTGAGGAAAAGAATGCAGCGAAAAGAGAAAGATCTGTGTGAATTAATGAGCACAAATATGCTTCCGTGCCATTATTCGTTGGTGAAAAATGTGTATTCTTACTCCCTGACGGCCTGAGCAGCTGAGAGAAAGTAACTGACTTTGTTGTTGCATTTCTGTGATTGTTCTTTCAGATTCAGCTGAGTTTCCTCTCAAAGGCTTTAGACTGGCTGAACGCATTTGTTTATCTTCTCGCTGTACAGGTACAGCAAGTGTAAAGTGTTTCTTCTCTTTACTTTACTACACTACACAGTATTCAACAACAACAACTGAATGACTTAAATGACAGGTGGGTATTACTATTTCTGAAATGGCTTGTCATGTTTGCACCTTTGATTTAGTAAAAGTAAATCTACAAACAATATCTCTACAATGTTCTCAAATGGGTATTTTCAAACTGTAGCATGACTTTATTATTAATTATAAGTTAAAGTTATTCTTGAACTCAACTACATTGAAGTACAATATATATTTATATTCACACACACACACACACACACACACACACACACACACACACACACAATAAATATATATATATATATATATATATATATATATATATATATATATATATATATATATATATATACACTCACCTAAAGGATTATTAGGAACACCATACTAATACTGTGTTTGACTTCAGAACTGCCTTAATTCTACATGGCATTGATTCAACAAAATGCTGAAAGCATTCTTTAGAAATGTTTGCCCATATTGATAGGACAGCATCTTGCAATTGATGGAGATTTGTGGGATGCACATCCAGGGCACGAAGCTCCTGTTCCACCACATCCCAAAGATGCTCTGTTGGGTTGAGATCTGTGACTGTGGGGCCGTTTTAGTACAGTGAACTCAATGTCATGTTCAAGAAACTAATTTGAAATGATTTGAACTTTGTGACATGGTGCATTATCCTGCTGGAAGTAGCCATCAGAGGATGGGTACATGGTGGTCATAAAGGGATGGACATGGTCAGAATCAATGCTCAGGTAGGCTGTGGCATTTAAATGATGCCCAATTGGCACTAAGGGGCCTAAAGTTTGCTAAGAAAACATCCCCCACACCATTACACCACCACCACCAGCCTGCACCGTGGTAACAAGGCATTATGGATTCATGTAGATAATTGCATTAATGAGAAATTGAACAGGTGTTCCTAATAATCCTTTAGGTGGGTGTATATAATATATATAAAACACACACACACACACACACACACACACACACACACACACACACACATATACATATTAAACTATATATGTATAGTGTACTTCTTTCTCTAAACAGCGATTTTGAATGAACTCAATTTGGTAAATTGATACTAAATACAACAACAAGAATATTAAACATTCATAATATAAAAAAAACAGACCTAAAGCATCTCTCAGGGACTTCATTTAGTTAATTATATTTTTGATATATATTTTTAATATATAGGTGCATTGAATTGTCTGGATGACTAGGACAAGCACTACGAGTTAATTCTGCACACTTAAGTAGCTTTTATAAATGTGCTTTAAAAACATTACTAGTGTGCATCGTGAGAAAACAATGGCACTGACTTATTTTAAGACATGCTAGTGTAAGTTTCTTTCAGTTAAAATAGCTCAAACATAGGACTAGGCATAAGCCTTGTCTGTGAAACCGAGCATATATAAAAAAAAATGTTTTACTTTTTAATGTATTATTATTAGTTAATATTAATATTTAGCCTACGTATGTGCATTTTGATTCAGAGTTTTCTTCATCTGAAGTCCTAGCAGGAGTTGGAGTCTTGAGTAATCTCTGCACAAGTGTTGGGGCATCTGAAGTCTTCAAATGAGGCTGGATCCAAACTGGAGGTGATGTACCCTCTAGTTACCTTGGAATGGGCATCCCGAGATAAAATAGAAAAGCAAATGAGCGTAATTAGCATAGCTGCTTTTCATAACATTATGCAAAAATAATCATTTGTACTTTATCTGACATACCTGGAGTATAAGGTTATGAGATGCATTATGTTTGGCTAAAGAGATGTGTCTTTAATCTAGATTTAAACTGGGAGAGTGAGTCTGAGCCTCGAACATTATCAGGACGGCTATTCCACAGTTTAGGAGCCAAATGTGAAAACGCTCTCCCTCCTTCAGTGAAGTTAGATATCCTACGTACAACCAAAAGTCCAGAGTTTTGTGACCTTAAAGAGCCTGATGGATTTTAGGACGATAGAAGATCGGTTAAATACACAAGAGCTGAACCAGTTAGGGCCTTGTAGGTCAGTAGAAATACTTTGTAATTGATACAGAACTTCATAGGTAACCAGTGTAGAGATGATAAAATTGATGTTATATAATCATATTTCCTTGACGTGGTAAGAACTCTAGAAGCTGCATTTTAAACTAATTGTAGTTTATGTATTGAGGATGCAAGACAACCACCAAGTAATGTATTATAATAATCCAGTCTAGAGGTCCTTGGGAGTGGGACTTGATTTTCATTTCAATTCACATTTATTTGTATAGTGCTTTTAGCAATACATATAATTTCAAAACAGCTTTATAGAAAATGACAATTTAGAGTGATATGTTATCAGAAGTAAACTCACTAAAAGAGCGAGTCTGAGCCCAGAACAGATTCTGTGTATTCTGTGTACAGGTTTTTGGTCCAATAAGTAATAGCTCAGTCTTATCTGAACTTACTAGAAGAAAATTACAGGTCATCCAGTATTTTATGTCTTTAATCTCGTCATGATGAAATATATAAATGAGTACTATTGTCATAAGATTAGAAGCTAATTCTATGTTTTCTTGTAATACAGTATTACCAAGTGTCAGCATCTATCTATCTATCTATCTATCTATCTATCTATCTATCTATCTATCTATCTATCTATCTATCTATCTATCTATCTATCTATCTATCTATCTATCTATCTATCTATCTATCTATCTATCTATCTATCTATCTATCTATCTATCTATCTGTGTGGTGTGTGCGTGTGTATGTGTGTGCGTGTGTGTATATATATATATATATATATATATATATACTGAAAATAGCAGAGGGCCTAACACAGATCCTTGCTCCACACCACAATTTATTGATGTTATCTTCAATTTTTTCCTTAAAAAAAAAAAAGTGATAATGGTCTGATAGGTAAGATCTAAACCAGCTCAATGTTATGTCTGTCCCTGAATACCATAGTCGAGCTCAGATTATTTTATGATCTATAGTGGCAATCTCAGCACTAAGATGAAGTAAAACTAGTATTGAGATACAGCCTTGGACAGAAGCTAGAAGTTATTAATATTTTTTAAATAAATGTTTTAAATATTTATTAATAAATAAGAATTTATTATATTGTTGTGGTTTGCTATTACTGTGAGCTCATGTGGGTGACAGGTTGTCCCGCCATTGGCGGAATTGTTTGTCATTTATGACATAACGCTTCCCCGCCATTGACAGAATTGTCCAGCAATCCATGTGTTCCCTGTTACATTGTAGGGCGTACGTTTAAGCGTAGAGTACAGAATTTGTGGTTGAAAACACATGTGAAGAATAACAAAAACAAGTGATAGTAGCATTGCTCATGCTTATGCAATCAAAAGTGATCATCAGACATGAATCTACATTTAAATAAAAATTCAGTTTTACCGAATGAAATGTTGAACACAGGAAATAGTAGGCTATAGGAAGTCAATAGTATAGAGAGTGGACTGAGTCTTCAGTCCACTCTCTTTTTTTTCTTTGGACAAAATCCAAAAAAAGTTTACACATGTCCTGCCTTACAAGATGTCCAGTGTGTTTTTTCCTGTTGTGTTGCAAGTCAGACACTCAAAACTGTGTTCCACACCATCCACCTTCCCTCCTTTACAAACAACGCGAGCATGTCCACCCCACCGCCAGCTTAACCTGACACGCGTCTGCACTGTGCGTTTTTTTCCCACCTGCTTTTTCTGGTTTGGTTTTGTTTTGTTTTAATCAGATGGAGGGTCTCTACTGACGATGTCACGTCTGGGCTCACACACGCACGCTCAGAAGGACAGTGGGCTGTCCGGTGTAGCATCATTAGCTCAGCGGAGACGTGGCGGCCCTGACACATGTCGAGCGGCGTGCAGCCAACCCACGGACGAGCACGAGTCGCTCCTGCATAATTTGAAGGTAACGCCGCATTTCTGTGCAGGCATGCTGTCAGTGGTCCACGGAGAACAGGGGACACTGGGGTGGGGGGGAGGCAAGGAGACGGAGAGGGGAAGAAATTTATCCAGAGAGCTGTAGTGGTCTACCTTATTCCTGCTTCTCCTTCTGGAAAAAAAACCTGTGCTCTTCTTCTTCTAAAGCGGCTTGAACATAATTCACCATATGACACGTTACAGACTTTCGAATGTCAGCCACAGCTGATACTTTACTTTCTTCCCCCTTTTCTCTACCAACTAAATAGTAAATAAAAAAAGATTCAGAATTAAACAGTAGTGAGTCAATGAATGACTCAATGTCTCACTGATAAAAACAGTCAATTGTCTAATTCCTGAAAGAATCCTGTATTCTTGCATACTACTTGTATTATTTTTTACCACATCTTAACCAAAGTCCAAAAAGTGTTTTTAAACAAATCAATTAAATGAGGGATTCACTGACTCTCACTTGCTGTTTTTTTTTTTTTGACTGAAATGATCTGATGAGGTGTTCATAAAAAATGTCACTTGCCATCTATTGGTGTAAAATGCAGTCTGTGATAACACAGAAGTTGCAATAGTCTTTTCTTTTATTTATTGAAATGTATATCAGAATGAAACGGCTTCTTAAACAAGAAAAAAATATAGAGCTGGACTTGATTTTGTGCATTGGCAATTGATTAAATAGTTGACAGAATGTGAGTGACAGGTTTTACATCATATTTCATCAGAATACATGGGAAATTATGTACTAACCAACAAAACACTGACCCCCTGGTGGAAGCTTAGTGAGAATGGACTCAAAAAAAGCAACCACTCTTGTGCACGATTGGGACCCATCATGAGTGATCCATAATTCTATTACCGACAATCAAACTCAATTGTACTTGCGTCATGTCTTCGCAAGAAACCAGAGTCTTGCTTTTCTGAACAGTACATTACCTTTCAAGTTGCATCCATGCACAATCGATCAAAGGTCAAAGATACTATTCCTGTTTTCCAGCTCAGTGCTAATATATGCAGCAGTACTGCTCTGTAGGTATTTCACAGGCCTCATCCATCAGTCCATCCATGCATTATGCATATCAGAGGTCATATTGGCGGCTGCCTCCCCTGCAGAGGCGTTAATCCTTATCTTAGCTGTAATAACAAGATTAGGCAGGCCGAGGGGCTTATTGGGGCAGCTGGGGGTCTTGCTCTGACCGCAGTGGGGTTGACAAGGCCGAACCGATGGGGAAATCCTGCATATTGGGCCAACGGAGCTCATTGATTACTTTAACTTACTAAATTGGCCCGGGGGTTGTGTTTGACGTAGTGTATGGAGTCCATCTGTTAAACGGTAGTTAGCTTCACAGGAAATGGGCTAATGTCACGCTAGTGGTGCTGAGTGGAATTTACTTGGACAAGCTGGGATAGAAGTGATGCTTTAGGCAGCTCACATCAGCTCGGTTTGGTCATAAAGGTTTATGATGCCTAAGATAATTCTCCTCCGTGGATGTTCAATGTCGCCAGCTATGTTTTTCAGTATCCTATTAATTTGAACTACGTTATATGGCCAAAAAGAATGTGGACAATCGAAGACTACACCCATATGTGCATGCTGAACGCTTCATTTCAAAATCATGGGAATAATTTTCTCTTTGCTGCAATAGCAGCTTTACTCTTCTGGGAAGGCTTTGCACTAAATTCTGGAGCATGGCTGAGAATATGTTCTCTCATTAAAGGCACACAGAAGCATCAGTAAATATTAAACCAAGTGGCATTTATTTTAAAGAATTATAGTGCATTTAAATCAAAACAGTTCATAAAATTCCCATTTGCCTGGAAGCTAATTTGTGTCCAGTCCGACACCTGACACGTACAAGTCAAACGTTCAGAGTGGTTCTTTCTAGTGAATTGCAAACCTTGATGCCACTTAATTTGATATTTGTATCCAATGCAGTACGTCTGAACCTTTTTTACTTCATCCACAGAGTCAACCATGTGCTGTGCTCTGAGAATTCTTCCCGGAGTTCCCAATGACACGAACGGCCTTATTCGCATTCAGGTATGCCTGGCATGTACTTGAGATTCATAAACATTTTCACCGTTAGCAATTTTTATTCCTCAAAAGCACACGTCCCATAACTGTCACAGACAGATGCTTGCTTGGAATGATGTATGAATGCTCGGGATGACATGGCTGGCTGCTTTGAGCGGCAATGTTTAGAGTCTATTAATTTTACAGTGCTGTTTGGAATTATCCATCTGTTTAAAGGTTAACTGCCTTCTTGCTTGTGAAGAGTACATTTCTCACACACACTCAAGCTTAACACACGTAAGAACATTACCATCATCGCAAGTTTTACCGCAGTACACCGTACACGTCAAGCAGCAAAGCCCATTAAAGGGGTATCGGGCGGCACATCTCTCTCCGCTACTTTAACAAGGCCTGCTCGGGTGTATACTTCTGTACGAGATGTATTATCTGGCAAACAATCCACTTAATGCCCAAAGTGAAGTGAAGAGGCGTTTTTACAAGTGTGTAGATGAGCCTCGCTTTCATGGACGCTGTCCGTACTCTGATTTAGCACGCTAGCCTGCCACTTGACTGTCAGTCGGCCAGAGTAATCTCTCCCCGTCAGCTGCCAGCAAGGGTGAAGTTCATCTTTGCAATAACGTTAAATGCACTGGCGCTTCATCCTTCATGAATATGAATGGCTATATAAATAGGAAAGTTGAAGAGCAGATAGATCGGGTGGCTGTCACTTCAAACTTCCTAATCATCTTCGCTAAAAGCATGTCTTGCCAAGTAACACGAGTCAGTGGGACTTGACATGAACCTTGGGAAGTAGCGCTGTTTTGGTTTGTTTTTATCACGCAACCTATCAAATGCATCTCCCTCACGAGATTCTCATGGGACGGGTGTATCAGCTGCGACACGGTATGGCGGCCGATTACAAGACATGTCTTATCTTTGATTTTGCAGCGTGCGGTCTCCTGAGGGTTTGCACCTACTGTGAAGCACATAACGATTCCTAATTCATTGTAACTCAAAATAATAATTGTTGAAGCTTGCTGTGTGTGGAAAATTCATATAAATAATTATTTAGGCACATCGGCAGAGCTAGCTAGTGTGTTGTCTTTAAAGGAACAATTCACCCAAATATGATAATTCTGTCATCGTTTATTCACCCTCATGTCATTCCAAAGTTGTATGACTTTATTTATTTTTTACCCAAGAGGTGCTATTTTTATGAGTTTTGTGTGTGAATCAAATTTCAAGTCAGTACAGATACAGTAAGTCACTTATTCAGTGAAAATCTTTTAGTCAGTGAGTTGTACTCAATTCATTAACAAATCAATCACATTTCAATCAACAGATTTATTGGAAAGACTCGTTTGAGAGCCAGTGTGGATGTCAAGATTTTCAGTATATAATGAATTTCATCACACAAAGCTGTTGTATGACTTCTAAAGACTGGAATTGTTGGAATGTAATGCATGAGTCATATTGATCACTCTTATATCGAGCCCATGAGACTGACGGTGCTATTCTATTGTATTCTAACCCTTATCTCCATAGTGAAATCTTAGTTGGCCAGACAGTGATTCATTATTTATGAATCGTTAAAATATTGGTGACACCATGATCCCAGACTTTGTAGTGTACACCATGAAATTTTAAAAGCGTAGCTATAAATGAATAGTCCTCAAGTCCGGCTGTTGCAACTTTTTGAAACCTTCAGTCTATGTTCATTGTAACTGCATGGAAAACAGTAAAAATTTTCAAAAAGAAAGATAACTGTAACGAAAAATATGTAGATTAGATAAAGATAAAGATTCTAAATTAAGTCCACACCTCAACTATAACGGTAATGGCACAGAAGAACGATTTTTCCCCCCAATGATGAATGCTAAAAACATTGACAGCCAATAAGAATCCATCCTGCTTTATAGCGCCTACGAATTTAAAGCAGCTGATGACAGAACTGCAGCGCACACTTATAATAAACAACTTTATTGTGCATTGGTGTGTTAGTGATCTTTATAATCATCGTTCTTGATGTAAGCAGGCCTTAAACGATGACCAAATGTTCATTTTTGGGGCCTTTTTTCACATCACCTCTTTGTGGTCTGCTACTGTTTCTATTGACACTCTTTGAAAAACAACAACCACAAGGCAAGTTGTCAATCATGCACTCTCGTCGCTCTCTGGAGTTGGAGAGGTAGATCTAGCTCTATCTGAAAGCTGTCTCAGACAGTACGGTCTCTACTCCGGGGCTGACACGTCCCTATGCTGTTCCCTGTCACCTCACACACATACACACACACACACACCAACCAGAATATGTGACACCGAGTGTGACTTCTTCCACACACACACTGAGTTAATTCCCACCTGCGTATGTTTCTTTTTCCACATCCGGCTGGTGTTAACCAAACTCATAGATGGCGGAGAAAGCAGAGAGGGAGATGACAAAATAAAAAAAGAAAGGGAAAATTGAGCTTCAGCACATGCCAAAGCCGGGGCTGCCAGTCAGTGACACATATTTTGACAATCATAGGCTGTCATCACTCTGTGATCAGAACTGCCAGTGGTGAGACAGTTGGGAGATGAGCCGAGGACTGGCAATCCTCACCTTCCTCCCCATACAGCACTGCCGGGAGAGTCACTTTTGTTATTTATACACACACTGCTGTTTTGGAAGGCAGCAAATCAAACATGTCAGAAGAGCCTTGTGCCACCCAGAGTGAGTGTTACAGACATAGCGAGGCACGGGGTGTTTAGAAGAGTGTTTTGTCCTTACAGATGTCTCATGCAGAAGTCTGTACGTCAGTGTATTTCTGAAGTCTATGATATAACGTGTTTCTGACTGAAGATAGTTTTAATAGTTTTTCTATTTTAATTACAATTTTACTCCTCAAAGAACTGTGGTTTTCCTGTAGATCAAACAGTAGAGCATGGCACCAGCGAGCCCAAGGTCAGGGGTTCGATGGTGTGCATTGTAAGTTGTCTTGGAGAAATGCATCGGCCTAATGCCAAAAAAATAAAGTAAACTGCAAAACCCTCACACACAAATAACAATGAATAAAAATAAGTATGGTACATGAAATAGCCACACTGAACGAATGCCATATTTACAGGATAATTCGGTTGTTGTCTTAATATAAAGTAATATAAAATAGTTCGCTTATTGATATTTTATTTTCACACATTTGGGGTCGGTGAGATTTTAAAATGTTTTTGAAAAAAGTCTCTCATGCTCACCATTTTTTTAAATACAGTTAAACAGAAATATTGTGAAAGGTTGTTTCAAGTTAAAATAACTGTTTTCTGTTTTAACATATTTTAAAATGTAATTTACTCATGTGAAGGCAAAGCTGAATCGTTACTCCTGTCTTCAGTGTCACACGATCCTCCAGAAATCACTCTAATATGTAGATTTTCTGCTGATGAAACATTTATTATTATTTTCAATGTTCGTTAATAATTTTGGATAAACCTTGATCCATATTTTCCTCATAATTATTTGATCAGCATTTATATAATGAAATCATTTAATTACATATATTAATTGATTAATCATATATATCAATATAATTTCTTTGTAACAATGCAAAAGTCTTTATTGTCAGTCTACTTTTGATCAGTTTAATGCATCACTTTTGATTCATTTAATATATCTTTTACCGAATAGAGTACACTTTCTTTTTAAAACTCTTACTGACTTCACACTTTTTCTTTTTTTTTCAATTTAAGTCATTGAACAGTTGAGTCATTGAACAGTTGCTTGGTTTTGTCTAAAGCTCACTTAAATTTGATGTGGTTCATCGAAGGCAACCGGTTTCTATAAGACAGTGAATTAATTTATTTTATTTTTTAATAGCTGGACAAGGCAGTTACATTTGGACTGTCTCTAATCATAATTGTCTTGTTAAGCAGGACAAAGATACTCCAAGAGAACCCAGAACAGGTGATGATCACTTGACCTCACCCTCATAGGTATCCTGATCTGTCTATAAATCACATCTGTATATAAAACGTCATTCAAACCATCCAGATGTACTCTATAACCCAAATTTACCACAGCTGGCTGTAACAGGGGCTTAGTAAAGTCGGAGAATTATATCTTATGCGGGTGCTGAGGACACATATCATGACGGTAGATGAGTAATTCTGTTACACCGTTGTTGTTTTTTAGCATGTTAGCAAGTTGATAGTGCTGCTAATTAGCGTTAGCCAAAGTGCTGGAAATATTTTGACTATGAGTTTGTGTCATGAATTTTAACCGAGGTGGGTGAAGATTCCTCTGTTCCTAACCCCAGCAGTGACGGGGTTAATTTGAACAGTCTGCACATGAAGCTGCGGGGCAGGAGAGCAGCTTTTTGATCTGTGTGATGGACAGACATTCAACAGCACCAGGGCACAGCATGTAACGAGAGAGAGAGAGAGAGAGAGAGAGAGAGAGAGAGAGAGACAGCATGGCATCTTGTCCATCTTCTGATGTTCCAGCGCTCTGTCTGCCGAGTGTAGTGTGAGATTGTCGGCATGTGATTTTTCTCTCTGGAGAGCAGGTGTGTGTGTGTGGGTGGGGGGGATACCATGCCACACCACACCAATGCAGTCATGTGAACAGAGCCGTATCCCAAAATGAGCCTAAAGTGGTCATTACATTACAGAGAGAGTGGCAGTAAAGCAGTGGGACTAAAACAAGCCAAATCTAATGTAGTGCTGCACACACTAGAGGCTTGCTAAGAGGTCACTTCATTTTTTAAATAGTTTTCAGGGCTAAAATCAAATCGTTTGGTTGTAGACGCACATATCTCAGTCATCTCATGCTCAGAAAATGAATTCAGGGACTATGGAATCACACTTTAGTTCATCAAAAGATGCACCTAATTCATATACCTGTACTTATGCAGTAATTTGCCATTTCATAATATAAATAGTGTGAGTAGTGAGTAGTTCCAACTGGAAGAGCACTTGAAATACTTAGATGATGCACTTACAGAGTTTTACTGATAAAAACATGGACTCTTCATGCATTTAACATTCTTCCACAGAGGAAGGAGAGGGGTATTACACTACAGATAATGGTCTTTCTTAATATTTTTGTCTGGTTTTCCAGTAACAATATATAAAAATGCAGTTGTCAATGTAGATATCAATGTAGATAATCAAGGAAATGTAAGATATTAAGTCTTGTTTTTTGTAAAACTGATAAAAATGAATTGATTTCATGGTTAAAACAAGAATATATGTCCGTCAGTTGGGTAAGAAAAAAAAACTTAAATGGAAGGAATTTAAATTTATATTTCATTCAATATTTTTACCGGATAACAAGATAACAATGCTGAAGAAGAAAAACATTTTTTGCAGTGTAGACATGCTGTATTTCAGAAAAATACTAGACAATTGAGTACATAGTGCATTGGAAAAGTATACTGCATGTAATCTGGGATTCCACTGCTATTGAAAATTAACCATACAAAATGACAGAAGAGCTCTTAAAACTTTTTACTCAGTAACTGTGTCTGGAATTGAATTGTGCCCTCAAAGAGAATTTATTTTTTACCTTATATACACCTAAATAGTTCATAGTAGTTACATACTGTATTTCTTGGTAATGTGCAACTTCAAGGGTACTGGTCCAGTAACAAGCTGTACCCCTATTTCTGAGACTGTACTAAGAGTGACTGGAGTAAGGGTTTAAGCAGAAACTTTGGTTTCCATGGTAATTTAGTTTAGTAAGGGAATAACCTATTATTCTTGGAATATATGCCACTGATAATTTCTGATCATCACCGCAGTCATTTAAATGAACCGCAGCATCCTAAAGATTCACGATTTGTAAACTTACTGGATAGGCAGAAACAGATGTTTCAATATCTTCTATTTTAATCCCTTTTGTTTTGGTTAATAACCAGCCACATGTGTTTTGTAAACAGAGTGACCTGTCTGGCCTTGATTAGCGTTTGAGAAGCAGGAATCTGATCTCAGGTCAGATATATTAAGCTGTGAATGAGAGGAGTGCTTCTAATTACCGCAGGTGTGATTTAATGCATTTAGTCTGCGTGATATTGTGTGTCAACAGCTTTACTCAGTGAAGGTATAGGCAATGTTTAGTCACTCTGTCTGACAATAACGAGGGATTTTAATTAACAGCCTGTCTTATTATCCTCTCACATTGAACAACATATCATCAGAAATGGAAAGAAACACAGCTGACTTCAAGGGCTGTCTCAATTTGTACACGGTAATTAAAATCAAATGACAATTTCATTTGACTGTTTAATTGCTCTTTTAGAGCAAACTTCGCAGAAACGCATGCAGGTAGTTACATACAATGGCATACCAGGAGTACCTCTTTTGCATGAGTATATGTGTGCAGACAGACAGACACACACACACACACGTCTGGCTCACGTTTCGCTTTATGCCGTCTGCTTTTCAACTTTGATGCAACTTAAGAAGAAATCACCTCCCACTTCTTTCTCTCACCATTTCATATAGGTGGTGTGAACACTTTTTAATGCAATGAAAAAACATTTAAAAAAGTCTGTTAGTAGTCGAGGCTCGGATGTGTGCTTGTCACTGCGTGTTTATCGAAAACAAGTGCCTATCTCGTCTCAATGTCTAATTAAAGGGATAGATTCCCACAACAATAAATGAATATGCAGATGAGTCTTGCGTCTGGTGCTAATTTCATGAAGCGACGATAACGAGGCTGAGTTAATCTCCTCTCTTTTAACCCTGATTTAGTTGATCCACCATAACAAACAAACAGGAATAATAATCCTATTATTGTCTTAATAGCACATTTTGTTCTGAGAAGTCTTTCTGAAGACAGAGCTTTGAGGTAATGCTGCCTTTATTGAAACAAACAAAACTCAGAAATCAATTTTCATTCATGCTTTGTCTCTCGCATTTTTCTCCCCATACGATATCTTTACGTCTCCCGTTGGTTTATATATTTATTTATTTTGCCCTCTCCTCCTCTCAGCCCTCTGTTTTTACTTTTTGCCATTTTTCTCAGCTGGTCGAATAATGATAATGAACAATACAAGCCCAGGTTGGAATTAACAATAAGGAGCTTATAGTCTTCCAATGTCACATGCATTTACCACTTGCCATTCAACGTTACAGCTGTATAGGTTTACCTGGGTGTTTCAGCGAATCATTCAGAGACAACTTTAAAGCTCTCTGGATATGCAGTCGTGTTTGTCTTTTGTTTGAGAATATTTTTTTGTCTGTTGTTTTTGCCCATGACAATTTTCAAAGTCAGCATGAAATTAAATTGATGATATGTAATTTCCAAATACACATTCCTGGTTTTATTGTGAACAATGCAAAAAAAATAAAAATCTTCAGTCAAAATATAATGCAAACCGTTGCCCTATGTTTTATCTAGTTGAATATCTTGTTTTACTGTGAAATGTGTCAGGTTACAGAAGTAAAATTGGTAAGAAACAAAAGAGGATGAATTATCATAAATTATAAAATAAGGTATAAATGATATGACACTTTGCCAGTAGTATTCAGAGATTTTGGTCCATATTTTCGTGATGGCATCCCACAGATGCTGTAGATTTGTCGGCTGCACATCCATAATGCGAATCTCCCATTCCTCCACATCCCAAAGGTGCTCTATTGCTTTGTTTTTCAAACTTTTTTGAGCTCAGGTACATTTTTTCATTGAAAAAAAAAATCACAAGGCACAACACCAACTTAAAATGTAAAAAAATGAAACCTGTATTAACAATATACAGTCATATAGTGACACATTCAAAGTGTCTTGAATGGGAATCAAATAAGCACAAAGAAAAAGGTATTTTATGATTAATTAGTTTTCAAAAAATGTTTTTTAGATCAATTAGGTGAAATTGACTAATTTTCCACAGCAAATCTGATGATATCTCAAGGCACACTAGTGATTCAGTTCATAAAGGACCATCATGAAGTGGTTGATAAACTGGAGATCTGGTAACTGGATGCCATTTGAGAAAAGTGAAGTCATTGTCATGCACAAGAAAGCAGTTTGAGATGAATTGAGCTTTGTGACATGGCGCGTTATTATGCTTATAGTTAAAGTATAGAAAATGGGAAATTTAAAGTAATGGGAAATAACACTGTATACTGTATATATATGTTTGGTCACACTTTATATTAGGGTCCAATTCTCACTATTAACTATGACTTCTGCCTCAATAAACTCATAATTACTGCTTATTAATAATTCATAAGGGAGTTGTTAAGTTTAGGTATTGGATAGAAATAGGGTAGTGGAGTCCACTTATCTCGACTCATAGTTAACTCGCCAATCCTATTATGTCGACGTTTTTGAAGTGGAACCGCCAAACTCCCTATTTGTCTTAGTATTTTCTTTTCGGTAATGTTGATTCTTTTATGTCTCCGAACCCTAATTTCTCGAGCACAAAAGAGGGACAAATTCGCCACTTCACATGGTTATCTCGTGTCTCGTCAAGTCATCTCATGAGCGTACCTAGTTCACTGCGCATGCGCTGAGTTTGCGATGCACGTTGCTCTGTCAGTGACGCTTCTCTCACAGTGCCGCGCACGTCGCTCTGTCAGTGACGCTTCTCTCACAGCGCCGCGCAGCACTCTCTGAAGTGAAAGCACATATGCATTCCACAGTGACGCTGAGCAGAGCGCGCGTCAGAACAAAAGCAGGTGTGTGTTACCGAACAATGAGTATGAGGCTTAGGCCACGTCCACACGATGCCGGTGCATTCCCTATCCGATCATAAACACGGCGTCGGCGCAAGAAATATCAGCGTCCACACGAGACCACTAAAACCGACTGATAACGATGTAGTATGCCAGACCAGTATGGGGCGCTGTAATTCTGCCACAGATAATATACTATACACAGAGAAGAAGACTTTGAGCATGCGCATTGTTGTTGCTGTTCAGTGTTGCTAGATTGCTAGTTACCTTTTGGTCACGTCCGACCGGGAAAAAATGCATTGGGCTGGTTGATAAAATTTGGGATGGTTTTTGATGCATAAAATCGCTCAATAATTTTATTATTTATAAGAGTACGCACTTTGGGATGGTATTTTTTTAAATGGGCGGGTTTTAAGCTGTAGTTGGGCTGGAAATCTTCAGTCCAATCTGGCAACACTGTTGCTGTTACATGTGACGCAGCCGACACGTGATGTGATGACATCATCGGTTCACAAAAAAATATACGGATTGGCCATCCACACGAGTCCGCAAGGGTGTCGGATTCAGATCTATCCACTTTAGGAGCCGGTATCAAAAGAGAGCGGATTCAGTCTCCCAAAACACCGGATTCGTGTGGACGGAACGCCAATCTGATAAGAAAGGTATGCGGATACAGTGATATGCGTCTCCGTGTGGACGGGCCCTTAGATAAACACACACACCTGCTTTTGTTCTGACGCACGCTCTGCTCAGCGTCACTGTGGATTGAAGAACCCGGTTGTTAAAAGACGGCTCGAAGCCGAATTTGTTGAGAAAACATTAGACAGGCAGAACGCAAGACAGTAGTACAGCGTGATGTAGGAGAATATAATTAAAGGTTTGTATCGAGAATCGAAGGTGTTTTTTTATTGTATACTGGTAAATCTCTGCTGTTAGTTGGTGCACATATGCCTTTTGTTGATCGCTTCATCAAATAAATCACCATATTGGCTGTTGGTTATCTCGATGCTTTTTTGAAACCCCCGAGGCCGTCGTGATAACCGTATTCCACTGTATTAGGAATAGAGCTGCTGCGGCACATCAACATCATCGATTACGTCCACTACAAAGATACATCGACGTGCGTGAAATGCGCCAACGTGAATCATTATTTACGTTCATTTATAGTAATGGCGGCTTTGCTCCTGGCATGAATCTATCACATAAACCCATACTACGGACATCAGTGTATGAATACTTTAAGAAAGGACGACTAAAATGGTGCTTTGTTCACTCTATAAAACCTGAAAACGGTGAGCGGTTGTAAGTGTTACAGTGAGTTCTGGGAGTCGCTGTCGTTTCTTTACCTGCTGTGTTAAAGCTATTGGCTAGTGTGCATGTGCTCCCTAATAATGCTATAAAGCCCCTACGGCTACAGTAAACCTGACTTTAACTTTTCACTTCAACTTTAGTCTGGCAGTGATGCTTTCAGTGTGTTTGCCAGTGTTTAGAAGTTGTTTCTGCGCATGTAGAGTTTCAAAAGAAACGGATGTAGATGTACATTGACACTATGCCATAAGTTAGTGTATATGAACCGTTTGCAGAGAAACACAAGTGCATTTTCTTTTACTATTGGCACAAGTCAATCAAGTAACTCAGTAAATTCAGTCACTTCTCCTGAAATACATGCCAGTAAGTGTCCAGTGAAGTGGAAGAAAAATAAAGTGCACTTTATAGTTACCTATGCAATGTGTATCTGAAATGTATCTGAATCTGAAAAAGCTTTCCTGTAGCTCAATCAGTTATCATTGATGCTTGCAATGCCAAGGTCATGGGTTTGATCCCAGGGAAAGCAAGACCGGATTCAATGTGTTCCTTGAATGCAATGTAAGTCAGTTTGGATAAAAGCGTCTGCCAAATGCATAAATGTAAGTTAATAAACCGAGTCTCACGAATAATCGACAAGAAAATAATTGTTAGATGCAGCTCTAATTAGGAATGTAGAATATGGTCATACAGAATAAGGCATTAATATGTGCTTTATAAGTGCTGATAAACATTCAATATCCTTGTAATATACATTCCAATGAGCAAAAAGTTAATAGTGAGAATTGGACCCTAAACTAAAGTGTTACCACATGTTTAACAAATGATATTAAAATCTATATTGCTTATATTAATGTAAAACAAAAATAAAAACTCAACTATTCTCAGGGGATTACGTTCCCCTCAGTTTGATTGGGCATGGCGCTTCTGGGTGACTGCAAGGACTGACGAGTGCCAGTGTGACAGCGTTGCAGGTGTGAGAGAGGGTTGGCATTTGGAAGGGCACAGTGGGTGAGGCGGGAGAGCGGCCAGGACTCACAGAGAAAGGCAAAGTGGCACACAGAGCAAGGCTTGGTGGACAGAACAGCACTTCCTTTGCGGGCGACAAGGGGAGGGACGTTGGCACAAAGAGAGTACAGGGTATTTATAGAATGCAGGGAGATGGTGCCATAGCAGACTTCGCTAACTAACATATGGACTGATCTGTTGTAGTTCTGTTATATTTTAAGATGATAGAGTAATTGTTATTGTGTGAACTGAAGTAGACTCTGTTGTGTAACTTTGTTTTTCTGTACTATTGAAGGAATTAATCTGCTTTTATTCTGTACAAATTGGGTGACATAATAAAGTAGCATTCAGTTTTAACTTGTGTTGATTAATGCATCAAAAATAAAACTACAGCATTCTGGTAATTCATTTCAAAGCTAGAAACAATAAAATCGTTTTTATTTTAATACATCAATGTTTTTAAGTTTGTCACTGGAGGCACCAAACAAAATCTGAAAATGCTCTCCCCATCCTTAATTGTTCAATCAATAGGCTCTCCCCTGTGGAAACCAGTTTCTGCCAACATGTCCAAAAAATTATGATAATAGTAATAATAATAATAATGTGAGAGAGAAGTAAGATATAATTTTGAGATATAAAATAAGATGTAAGATGATGCAATTGTGAGATAAAAAAAAATCACAGTGACAAATCAGTATGTATTTCTCAGGTTTGAGAGAGCAAGGACTCAATATGCTGGGTAGGAAAGGGTTTAATTGAACAAAATTAAAACAAAATTAAAACATAAACAATCCCAAGGGGGAAAACCATAACTGGACCGGCTAGACTGGACTGGACAAGGCAATAAATCTACAGGGCAGAGACAAGACAGATCAACGGTGACGACGCGAATTAGAAGGGATTAAATAGACACAGGAGGGAGGATGATTGAATTGCAAACAGCTGGGGTAAATCAAATGATAATAGGGGAACAAGACGGGTGGGGTTACACAGTGACAAGACGAGGACAAACACATGGGTCATGAATGTCCAGACCCTAACACGAAACCGAAACTGAACAAGACCAGCATAATAGACCTGTACATAAGACGCCACACAGACAAGGAGAGCGCACGACTCGCAAATCGAAGCCGCTCGCACCCCCAAAACACAAGACTTTACAGTAGTGTCAGAGCTTTGCCACAACACCAAGAAATGACTAGACTGAATCTGGCAGAACCCTGACAGTACTATTATTATTTGTATGTACTATTATATTATTTATGAATATTTTGAGTAATTTTTTATTTTTATATTTTCAGTTTAAATTTTAGTAATTTTGTTATACTATGTAATTTAGTTTTAGTTTTATTTCAGTAATAGCTTTTAACAGTAAAAGTATTTAAAATTATTAATTATTATTAAACTTATTATTAACAGTAAAAGTATTTAAACTTACTCATTTCAGTTAGTTACAACCATTTCTAATTTTCATTTTGGTTTCAAGTGTTTTCATCTAAATGTCACGGTTGTGTTTTCTATTTCATTTTCAATGACTTTTACTTTGTTATTCATCATTTCCTGTGTTTCTTATCTGTTTTTGTTCTGTCGTCATATTTACTCATTGTTATATACACCTGATCCTCATTCAGTTCCTGTGTATATATTGCCCTCAGTTTCTTTCCTTCATTGTCCTTCACAATGATGCGTTGTCTACCATTTGTTAATTAATGTTATGTTGCTGTTTTAAATGCATTTGCTTTGGCTCGCTACATCTTTATCCTCAGCAAGCTGTGACACTAATACTTATATTTTATTTCAGCTTTTTTCTGTAGTTTTAGTTAACCATAGCATCAATGATGACAAGATATAATGCTGGACTTATGGAAATATTCAAATTGAGATTACAAATTCACATTTGGGAAATGTGACTTCATTTCTCATAATGGCAACATGCCAATTACATTTTTATTTCTCTTAATTGGAGGCAAAAATATGCTTCCATTCACACCAAACTCAACCTGTTGGTTATCTGTTGGCTACTGTACAACATACTTAACATAAACAGTTAATCAATAGTGAATGTGAGTGATCAGAATGTGCTGTCAGTTTGAGGTTGCATATATAAGTGGGTCAAAGGGTGGATCTGTGTATCACATTTGGGGGGCATGGGTGGGGTTGGGGGGATGAGAGGGGTAACTCAGGCCTAAAGGCAAATCTCATATCAACATCCACAGTAATAACATCTCCTAATTACCATAATAGCCCAGCTTATCTGATGCGTTTAATTATGTGGGCATGTCTGCTATCCATTTCAAGAGGATGTGTGGCATCAGTGTGGGCACACATGCAATCCAGCTCTGTGTGACTTTAGTGCTGAAACCTACTGCTATTGAATCCCAAGACACATACCCAACTTTACCGTAGTCCAAAGGCATTTATATAAAATGTACATCAATTATGACAGCCTGGACCAACACATGGCACTGAGAATGAAGTGGATGTTGAATTGCATTGAGACTTTTCCATTCGCAGCATGGGTGTACAATAATAGCCCGGCCCTCAGGCCAGGAAATATAGCATATGACTTGTCTCTTGATTCCCGAGGGCTACATTAGCTGTTATCAATCTCTTTTGATGGCCTTTATTTGCAGATATCCTTAAGCCCTGTGCAATGATTTACATGGCGTAGCTGCGCAGGAGATTGTTCCTGAATGATAGCCTGTGGTTGGTCTTCTAGTCGTCCTTAGGACACGACCATCGACACATTAAAATGGAAATCGCTCTTTTTTCTTTCTGAAGCATTGATGTCGAACATGTCCTAGTCTATTCCCGTTTTCAGCCCTCCGTCTCTCGTAGGTCATTCTCATTTTGTCTTTATAAACTGCGTATTCAGTGGAACGTATATCTAATATGTCTTGCAAAGACAGTGTACTCCTCGTTCTTCAGTCGGCTCTCAGAAACGTCTGAATGCTTGTTCTCTTTCTTCTTTCTAAATCTTTAATATCACCCTTTAATCTTCTTCATTAACAAATGTCTCTTAATTGTCAGAGTTGCTTCTCAGACATCAGATTTAGCGTAAGCCGATTGCAATAGCGGATGTTGTTGGACTAATTTGCTAGCATATTGAGAGTTGATGATCAGAGTAGGACAGGGCCCCTGGCTGGACATGGGATTGAAACTCTTTGATATGAGCAGCACCCTGCTGACAGGAATGTGGTAAAGCCATATGGACAGAGACCAGCCGAGACCTTGGACAAACTGCAAAACCCCCACACTGACCGGGACTGACTAGGAAGGGGAAGAGCTACTTATTCCCTCAGAGCTTGTATGTTTTTGCACTGCGGGGCTTTGAACACACAGATCTAATGAATGTTGCAATGATGTGTGTTTGTAAAATTACTTGAGAATAAGTCTGGAATAAGAGGGGGGAGATGAGAGCAAACATGTGTTCATTTAAAGACTAGAAATTTCCATTCATCTGTGCAACAGTTTATGTTGCCAAACCAATTAGCTAATGTTCAAGCAGACAAATTTTGCTTGACAAAAACTAACATCGTGGATTATTTATGGCCTAATGGTGAGATAATCTTAAAAAAAATTATCCAAGGATGATAGAGAAAACGTCTCGGTTACGGATGTAACCTTATTTCCCTGAATAGGGAATGAGACGCTGCGTCAAAGCGCTATGGAAACGCTATAGCGCTTTGATATAGCGTGAGTTCCCTTGAAAGGGAACCATTCTTTACAACAGATATAAATATTGATCTTTTTTGCCCATTTCAAAGGCTACAAAATGTCTGTATGGAAAAGAAATAGGTAGGAATTTATGTTTTTTAAAAATACAATAATACCTTGAGATACGCAGTAAATATAGTAATACCTAGATAATTCCGAGATACGAGCAAGCCTTCAAGCAAATTTTTGCTTTGTTTTGGCGTGGGTTCCGAGTGCTTGACCACCTAGCGAGGGATTAAAATGAGCTCACGGGCTCCCGTTTTTGCCGTGCAGATCTGTTATGCACTCGCAGAAGTAATTTACGTGCGCAAAATCAGTAGTGCGCTCGTTTCTTTTTAGCATGGATTTTTCGCCATAGTCGACTTCTGTACGCATCTCTCGCGAGTCCTTGAGATCATTGTGGTTGCGTTATCTACTTAACCTACGTAATCTACGTTATCCCTCCCTCCTCCTCCTCCACACATGCCTATATCGTCAGTCTCAAAGGTAAGAACTCATAATTAAAACCACATTTTATTTTATATCACAGGAAGTCATTATATACTATAATTGTGTGTATTTCTCTATAGCAATTGAAACATGCACGAATAAGGGAGTCTTTTAGAGGGCCGGAATGGATTAATTTTGTTTCTGTTATTTCTTATGGGAAACAATTATTTGAGATACGAGCAATTCGAGTTACAAACTCGGTCCTGGAACAGATTATGTATTATCCTTGAGATATCGTATCTCAAGGTATTACTGTATAAAATCAATTTAATAATTTTTCGAATAGAATAAATGTTATTATATATTTAATATCTGGCATTTCCTTGTAATATCTTTCTGTAGGTATGTGAGAAAATTACTTTTATTTTCATTATTTTACTTTTATAATGATCTACTCCTTACAGAAGAAAACTAATTTCGCTACTTTCGTAACTTTTTATGAAAAGTGATGCGTTATGTTAGTTTTGAGTTACTTTTGCTTGTTTTATTTTGAAGTGAGTTCAAACTCGTCAAGTGGATGAAGAAAGTTTATTTGGACAAGTCTACTCCACATGTCCACTTTAACATGATTGTGACGTCACAGCAGGTCACGCATAATTTACCCCCACCCCACACAATTTTAATGTATGATATTGGAGTAATTTTGAAATTTAACCACATTTAATACTTTTAGCTACCACAAGCTGACTGTTTTTATTAACAAAGTTATAGTTTATTTTATTGTTTTCATTTTTGTTTGTGTGTTTTTTACAATATGTTCTTAATAAAAATATATTCATAATTCATATTTGCTTGTATTTACATTTTTAATACCCCAAGCATACATACAGGTTTATAGAATGGTGCATAAAACAAATTCATAAGGAAAAAAACTGTAAATAATAAATCACCTCCATTACAGATTCCAAGTGATCAAGGGCTCAGACTGTTCCACATTTCAAAAATTGAACTTAAATGCACCCTATAAGTGAAATAAATAAGCCACAAGCCGAAGGTCAGCATATGCACATTCATGCCTGTACTGTAGGGGGCGCAGCTCAAACATTTAAGTTGTGCTTCCATTCTAAATTGCAGAAGTAGTCATTCTGTTTTAGTCATTCTGAGGAATCTGTTATTGGTCAAGTGAGATGAGTAAATGCATCCTCACATCTAGTCTAGAAATACAATAAATGAGAAGTTTGACGACAAACAACGGCCATCCAAGTTACACCTACTACAAGTTATGTCTCCTGTGAAGAAAGAAACGTGAATGTCATTGACTAAAAATATTTTATGGTTGTTTAAAAAGATTTTTTATATACTGAATATATATCAAATGTAAAATGTGTGTCCCTGTTACACTTAATTCTGCTGGTCAAATAAAGATTATATAAAAAAGTATATAAATATATAAATATATATTTTTTATAAACAAACCGGTTATAAATTTAGATAGTGTTTTAACGCAGTTTTACATTTATTCCAAATAATAAATAAAGGGAGTAATAATTTAAAAACTTTTCTTTTTAAAATAACTTATTTTCAGCAATCATAAAGCTTGTAAACACTGGTCACAGACAGGAAAATGTGAAGATCTCACCAAACTAATTGCTCACTTAAAAAAAAAAAAAAAATGTTTTCAGGCAATTTCAAGTTTGATTTTGATAAAGTGATAATATTTAAATGGCGAGTTATTGAGTTGTTTATTTTATCTGCCTATTAATGTCATCATTGTTGTACTTATTTATTTTTTAAGTATTGGATATTTGTTGTAAATTTAAAAGTAATGCTATACTTGTTACTTGAAAAAATGTATCTGATTTTGTAATATACAATGTGCACCCAAAGACTGAGATGATACAAAACACGGATTTATTTAAGAACAAAACAACAGTGAGTCATCAAATCATTTCCAATTCATTAAAAAGTGCTGAATTAAAAAGTGACTTTATGAGTAAGTCTTTGAATCATTCATTCAACCAGTTTATTCAAAAACACTGAATTATTAATTACGGATTTTCGCTTTTAATGAATTTTTAATGAATTAATTATTTAATACAGTAGCCTAATACCTCTAGATACGAGTATAATCCATTCCAGGGTGGAGCTTGTAACTCGAATTGCTCGTATCTAGAATCATGTTTTCCTAGAAATAATAGAAAACAAATTAATCCGTTCCAGATCCGTAACAATGGAAAAAAAATATGTTTTTTATTATAGATAGACAGACACACACACACACACACACACACACACACACACACACACACAATTATAGTGCATGTATACAGTGTGATACATGTGTGATATCAAATAAAATGTGATTATACGTTTTCTTGAATAGCAGGAACTAAGCATAATTGAACTTAGCTTTCTTTCTTTTTTAACTTTTCTATTTTATATTATTGTTTTGATTTTTTTTCGATTTCTATTCTTTACTTTCGATCACTTTTCTTTCACTTTCACTTGCCGCAGAACTTTTAACGAAATATCTATCGAGGGAGATCTGCTTCTCCTTTATTCACAACAACAGAAGCCTCTCCATCTCATAATTTACATTAGAACACAACTTCAATATAATCGTCAGCCCCTTGGAAGGATTTACATTATTGATAACATCCTTCTGCTTTAGGATGGTACACGCGCTCATATTTATCCACAATTTTAGGCTTCATTTCCATGGTCATCATGCGTCTCTTCTTCTAACTACTCACTTTCTAAGAAATCAAATGGCCAACATAGAGATAAAATCACCTAAGTACAGAAGTCAGCGGACGCGTACAGAATAAAGCGAACATGTGAAGTGAACGAGCGTCGGCATCGACGTCAATACCAGTTGGAAAAATCTGCTGGAAGGCTTGCTCGTATCTTGGAATACTCGGGAGACGCTCGTATCTCGAGGTATTACTGTAATTATAAATAATTAATAATTAATAATTATTAATATTAAGTCAGTAAAATGTTTGTGTGTAAAACGTTAGATACATAATATAAACTTTTTGCATACTGAACTGTGGTAAAAGCAATATCACACTTGCTATCCTGATGTTTTTACGAATGTCAGTACGACTGTAATATCATTGATATCAAACAGTTTATACAGTTAACTTGGGGTTAATTTCCTTCAAAATATGTGTGATTAGTGTAATTAATGTAAGAATATATACATGCAATATTTATATATATTTCAAACCTTCAGTCTTTTACAATATATATTATATTAAATATTAAGTATTTAATATAGTATTTTAATTTAGTATTTAATATTATACATTTCTCTGTATTTGTGTAAATTTAAAACATTTACATCTTAATATATATTTAATTTACATTTTTTTTAAATCCTAATATTTTATTATATAATATGTTTTGAAGGACATTAATTGAATTTATAGTATACTAATAAAATGCATACTTCAAATGCTCTGTAAGTCACTTTGGATAAAGGTATCCACCAAAGGAATAAATGTAAATGTTGAAAAAACGGCAACAAGAGCAGGAACATTAAAACTCACGCTTGACAAACTGAACTGTCATAAAGGACAACAACTCGGATCAATGACACTTTGAGAGGTGTGAAGAACAAACATGGCTGTGAGCAACAAAATAAGCCAACATGCTAAAAATCTTGATACCTTTGACACCGACAGCCTCGGCCCTGAGGTGTTTTACACACCCCTTTTATTGCTTTCTGTCCAGAGATGAAAAAACGAACAAGCAAAACATTTTGTAGGCCCGATGCTCAGATCTGATAACGTTTTACTCTTCACAAATACCCCTATTTCTCTCTCTCTCTCTCTCTCTCTCTCTCTCTCTCTCTCTCTCTCTCTCTCTCTCTCTCTCTCTCTCTCTCTCTCTTCCCATCTTGTTCAGGATTAGATGATTCTACTTATCCTCCAGACACAGAGACAGAATAACATGTGAAAATTACAATACATCAAGTAGGAGTCATTACGGGAACTGCTCCCTTCCTTGTCTCACTTCAAAGTCTCTGCAGTTTTCTGATCCATGTGACATTCACGCTCCTCCAGGGTCAAACAACATCTTGCAGCCTTCATAAAATGATTAAATATTTTAAACAGCTCGCATGCGTACCTCCGTGGCCCCCGGAGACTGATGCTGTTATCGTTTTTGTCAAAGCCACTTTCCATCTGCATTTGTCATTCCTGCTTCGCGCGTATAAGTTATCAATCGGCTTGTCAGAATGCAAAATAACTGATGTTCTTTGGGCGGTATTGGATGGACTATCTCGGGCTTTTAATCAATGCATATTTTTTCCACTCTTCTTTCTTTGCTCCTTCCTCATTCTCTGCTCTTTAATATAAATGTTTAGAGTCCCAGGCGCCTGTAATGTATTTGCACAGAAAACGCTTTGACAGAAGCAGTAGTTATATTATCAAACATTACACCTTGGGGCTAAAAGAGTATCAGAGGCTTTCACGCACAGGCAATGCTGGGAATTACAGACATGAAGAGATGACTGCTGTACCCTCACTGTAAGGGATTGCCCCGGCTCTATATAAATCAGACGCGTTGAAAGCTAATCTTTCTCACTCACACATGTAGTGTATACTCTATTTATAGATTTGTCTTGCCTGAGAGAAGATTCCAGGCCATGTGAGGCCTTTATCAGTGGTAACAAGGTTGTTAATGTATCTGAATATGCTGTACATCCTCCATCTTGGCTCGGCATGCGGCAGTTGCATAAGGGCATGGCTAAATACAAGCCAGCCCCATCCACATCTGTCTCCGACGTGACATTATCTGACTAAATGGGGAATTTAAGGAAGGAAGAAGAGAGATGCTCTGTTTTGAAACACCCAAATTGTGTTGGGGAAGCTGCTTGAACGGTAGTTTATCAAGCCGATCGTAACTTAAAATTGACGTCAAGCTACCTTTTTTTTTTTTTACTTTTTCTCCCTAAAGAAAAGCTAGCTATATTGAAGCTACTCTGAAAGGGCCAATATTGTAATGTGAATGTATAACTTTTTTTGCATTTATCTGCTACAAAATTGTCTTGATCAGGGTGATGACATTGCATTTAACTTTATTTACAAAGCATGTAACAATTCTAACATTTTAAAACATTAATACAACTTCCAGTTAGAAACTGTGACAAACAACAGCATTTTGTCTTAATATTTTACTGCAAAAAAAGAATCAATTAATTTGATCAATGAAATGTTTATGTGAACAGTGATTTGTTTATCTACTGTATATGAAACCTACAAATGAACTGATTCAAATGAGTTGAGAACAATACTATCTTACTATTTGTCAATGTAGTATTTGAAATAACATTTCAAATCAGGAATAAAATCTAATAAAACACTTGAACTCTTACTCACATACCTTGAACCGAGTTCCTCAAAGCATTTCTGAATAGTGTGGCAGGGTGCATAATCCTGCTGAAAGAGGCCACTTTCAGGGTGTATGAAGGGGTGTACTTGGCCTGCATCAGTGTTTAGATAGGTGGCATTTGTCAAATTTACATCCACATTTGCTGGTTTCCCAGCAAAACATTGCCTAGAGTATCACACTCCCTCCACCGGCTTGTCGTCATCCCAGGTAAACTTGCACTTTGAGGTAACTGATGTGCCCCAGGTAAACGGTGTTCACGTACACAGTCATTCACCTGATGTCAAAGAAAATGGGACCTACTGGACCAGGCAACCTTCTTCCCCTTCTCCATGGTTCAGTTCCTACACTCACTTACCCATTGTAGGCACTTTTTATGGTGGATAGGCGTCATTATAGGCACTTGATTGACCTGTGGCTACAGAGCCCCGTATGCTGATTCATTGTGTGTTGTGACACATTCCTCTCACGGCCATCATTAAAACGTTGTCTGACTTCTTTTTGGCTCGGACCAGATAGGACAGTCTTAGTTGCCCTCGTGCTTCAATGAGCCCAACATCGGTTTGTAGTTTATCCTCAGACCACTGTTGGTAAATTCTCACAAATACTAGCTGGGATAAATCTATAAATCTTGCTGTTTCAGGGATACTCTGACCCAGTCGCTGTGCCATAAGAATTTGGCCTCTGTCAAAGTTGCTCAGATCTTTATTCTTTCCCATTTCTCCTGCATCCAACATGGTGAGTACAAGAATTGTTTTATTAATCTACTGCAGGGGTTTTCAAAGTGTGGGGCACGCCTCCCCTGGGGGGCGCCAGAGCATGCCAGGGGAGGCGCGGAGAGTTGTAAAAAATGATAGTCTAATAATAACTTGCCGAACTTGTATAAAATATACATTTCAATATACATTTCCCTGTGATGTCACTTTGTTGCGGCTGCAAGCGGCAGTGGTGCTGAAGCTTTGGTGGAGAGTAGGTGTGTGTGTCGTTCAACGTCAACAATCGCGCATCGTTTTTGGGAGGGGGTGGGGGGGGGGCAGTGTCAAAAGGGAGGCCCACTTTCTCAGACTTTGAAAACCTCTGATCTACTGTATACTTCTGTATACTGTATGTGGCCTTAAAGATGATCAAATATATTTGATTCAATTGTTACTGATCATAATGTTTTGGCTCATCAGTGTATTGTGCTTCTTTTACTATTGTGTTAGCTGGCTGGTCCAACTAACTTTGTGAAAAAGTTGATTGGCTCAGAACTGGGAACTAATTTCCCAGTGGACTGTTTTCTCCCTTTAAATTGTCTCTGCTTTTAGTAAGTTACTCATCAACAAGTTAATTCCAGTTAGTATTAAGTACATACAATTATTATTTTAGATGTTTTTGATTTAGGACCTTACAAATTGGGTGCAGGGGCACTAAATCCAGGTGCCTTTTAGGTAATGAATCCTCTAATGAAAGATCATCCCAGTATCCTGCTGTCTTTCAGTTTCTCTTCTGTCACACTCACAAGCACACAAATCTTTCTCTAACGGGCCATAGAGTAAATTAGCAGGTAGGGCTGCAGTGGCTGATTGAAACAAACTGGTGTTGATTGCTGATCAGTCAGCTGTGGAGCAGGATAAGAACATGAGCTAATGGAAAAGAGCAGAAATACCCCCAGTTTATCTATCTTTCTTTATTTCTCTCTCCCCTTGGGCTGTGGTTATGCTGTATAATGTTAGAATGGAAAAAAATAAAATAAAAGAAGCGGGAGATATCTGCATGATTGGTATGAAAGAGATGACATGAATTACCATACTGGTCCTTGCTGGTTTATTCTGGTTTAGTTGGTGATCCATCAGAACTCTACATGTTACAAGTAAAATATTATTTATATATTTATACATTACTGGTCAAACATTTGGGTTCAGTTACTTAAGTATTCAGTTTTTTCGTTTCAGAAAGCTAATTCAATTTCGTTTTTTATAGACAGTACTTAAACTCAAACAGACAGCTTTTTTTTAAATACAGTAAAAATGGTAAAATTGGGAGACATTATTACAATTTAAAATGTTTAAAATGTTTCTAAATGTTTTCTACTATAAAATGTCTAAAAATGTAATGACAAAGCTGAATTTTCAGCAGTCTTCAGTATCTTATGATCATTCAGAAATCATTCTAAAATGTTGATTAGCAGCCCAAGAAACATTTCTTATTACTATCAATGTTGAAAACAGTTGTGCGGTTTCCTTGCTACATTTAAATAATTATGTGTTACTATATTTGCAAATCAGTGTTAACAGTCATTCAACTAAACAGACTGTAAAGACCCAAAATTACTTTTTAGCATTTCCGAACTCCTCTTCCACTTTAAGGTGCTTTACCTAAAAAAAAAAACAACTCAGGGTTAAAGTGTATGCATTTCGCAGGAGCCTCCGTGAGTCATTAGTACAAACCATATCTAGAGCGGAGAAGAAACCTTCAAAATTGAAGTCATAAATTACAGACTCATGACCTGTACACAGAAAAGCAGCCATTTAGTCAACAGTGTGCTGTTAGCATGCTACGTAAGTCTGCCCTTAGCCCATTACCCAGACACCACCATTCCACTCCCTCCGTTCTCTCCGGTTGACAGCGCCTGTAAATTAGCAAAACAGTCATTTTTTTAATACCTTTGAACCTTCTGGCAACACTTTTCGATCAATTAGGAGGCAAAGCATTAATTCGGCACTCTGTGACTGCTGTCTGCTGGCGTCTTCTGCTCGTCATTGATCCTGGGAGTGATCTCTTTAACCTCAGAGTGATGGTAATGGCATTAGGAGATGAGACCATTACGACGCCTTCTTCCAGCTCTTCACCTCCGAGACAGGCTGAGGGCAGGGGCAAATGGGTGGGGCGTGGCCGGGGGCTCGGGCGGACGAGTCAACGGGAGGCACAGTCAGACACCCCTAGTCTCTCAGCTTGTTCCGCCATATCTCCTCAGAGGCAATTTAAGTATAAATTAGAGTTGCCGAAGGCCTGGAGAAACACGCTGACAGCCACCCAACACTGAATAAATCACTTTTTATTGTGAGGAAAACTGCGCCACCTCAGCTGACATGATGGCGTTTACATTTTAAAGGGAAAAGGTTTATTTGCTGCCGCTTTCCTGCCAGGTGCTCTCAGGGTTTAAGCAGACACTGTCAGTATGTGTTCCCGCCTAAAGTGACCGTTTTAAATCAGGCCTTGGACACAGCTGTCGCTGGAAACTGACCTGTTTAAGTCTTACTGGATCTTCCTAAAAAAGGCTTGCAAACTGGTTAACGGGGTTTCAAGTAGCTGCTTTGATACCTGAGAGCTGACAAGGATGTGCCAACCGAATCGATATAACTGACGACTTACAAATTGATAGGCTTTTACTAGAAACGAAACCCTCTCAGCATCTTAAAACATGGCTAATGCTAATCTATCCTGTAAAGACTTGGAAAAGTGAAATAGAACACCATTTGAACTCTTCACAGTTAAAGATAGGCTTCTGTTTAATGGATAAGTGCAAATTTAAATGAAATTGGTTACATTACACAGGGAGATATACATTTGAGTCCATTTTAGTTCGACTTCCTTATGTTCAAATTTGAATTAGAATTCTGCATCCTGTTTGCTACCTCGATTTGGATTGAGGAACTGGATGGGAATTTAAATGGTTTTCTCAACTTAATTCTGAATATTGCACACAGTGCGGCATCCGAAGAGATGTACTATAATCAAAAACGTAATCATTTAGTCAATTTTAATTTTAATTTCATGCATTTGGAATTCGGCATTAATTTAAAATAATTTAAAAGGCATTCTCAAAGCAATTCTGAATGTTGCACAACCCCAAAATCTTAAGCAATTAATATTCACCAATAAACCATAAAAGTTTCTAAATTTCAATAACATTTTATTACATTCAAACCTGTATATTTATTTACAACAGATATGCTAAACTTGCTAAATGATCTCTTCTGTTAAACTGTACACATGTGAAACAAATAAAATTTTGTTTCTTTCTATCTATGCCATTTTCCAAGCGGCACTCAACCTGGTCTGTGGTCAGCGACTTCCAGTAGGAATATCTCACATCCAGCTTAGTATAGTATTGTAGCATGAGTCCTCTTTAAATGAACAAATTTAACTAAACTTAATATTTGTCTTGTATCCTACTTGGTAAGTGATGGGTATCATGGATTGTATTGTTTGTTAATCACTTAAGGGATCTCATCCAGTGCTGTCCTCTTTCTACTTTTTTCTTTCTGTCCTAATGAAGCTTCTGTTAATTAGCCTGCGTGTTTGTATGAGGTGAGAGTTGTTCAGATTACAGTGTCAAAGAGACTCAATTAGCCCAAGATGAAGTAGTGACTTCTGTCGTTTCATCCGATATAAGCATTAAGCACCTGGCTGTTACCTCCACGGTCCCCACAATCCTGATAACATAAAATGTGGTGGAATCAGAACTGAATCCTGAGCCCAGTGGAACTAAATGGACAGATAACTTTTTCAAAGCATTCATTTAGTTTTTGCTGGGAAACAAACCAAACCAATGTTCTTGGGGCAATAAATTAGTAACGTTTTTGCTTCACCTGCTAATGGTGAGTGAATTGAAAAAATTTACCTGCTGTTATTATGTTAGATTAGTTTTTTTAACTCACCAAGGCTGCATTAATTTGATAAAAAATACAATACTGAACAGACTTATTGAATAAGTTTTCTATTTTAACAGATTTTTTTAACTGAGGGGTCATGAACTGACAGAGTGACCATATGGACCATGATCCACGTGCAATGCAAACTCAGCGCATGCGCAGTGACCTAGGTACGATCATTTGTCACGAGATAACCATGTGAAGTGGTGAATTTGTCCCTCTTTTGGACTTGGATATTAGGGTTCAGCGACACAAAATAATTGACATAACCCATAAGAAAATGCTTAGAGAAATAGGGAGTTTGGCAGTTCCACTTCAAAAACGTTGACATAATAGGGTTGGCGAGTTAACCGTGAGTGGAGATAAGTGAACTCCACTGTAGTTTTTAAAGTGTAAGCTTTTAAAAACGATACTATTATCATCTTCATGCAAACCCCAAGAACGTGAATATGTGAAAATGATGATTTGTTTAGTCTATAGGCATGCGAGTTTGAATGCTTATGTGCGTGGGCACGTAGTCTTTCTTTACAAAGTGACATTGACATTGACATTTTCAGTCGTTTCCACAGATCCGCGTGATGGGAATCACTTCGATAGCATTCTTGTCTGTACAGAGAAAAAAAAAGAAAGAAAACTTTTCTTCTTTTGATGAGGTCTTCACAGGGGATATTCTAGTTCAGTGGTCCCCAACCTTTCTTGTGCCGCGGACCGGTAAACGTGTGATAATTTTGCCGCGGACCGGTGACTGTTCAAGTTTGTCGATGTGGGGGCGGTGAGCGTGAGCGTGAAATTGATGATGGGTTCGCGCGAGTTTGTTGATTTGGAGCGCTAAATTGTTTAAACACACCTCCTCACCACCAAAGCTAAAGCGCCACAGCCGCTTGCAGCCGCTCACGGACCGGTCCGCGGATACGATCCGCGGCCCGGTACCATTTGATCCACGGACCGGTCCGTGAAATTGTTCCGCGGCCCGGTACTATTTCCTCCGCGGACCAGTACCGGGCCGCGGACCGGGGGTTGCGGACCATTTTTCTAGTTGACATAGTCTCTGCTGAGGTGCAGGTCCCTCATCTGATCTAGATACGGCCCAGATGCGGCTGACTACGGTAACCTCGGGATAAACAGAGAGACTAATATCAACATAAATGCCATTCTACTTATGATGTAACGAGTACATCAGATGTTATTGGAAGTGTTGCCTGTTCTGGCTGACCTGATTTATGCAGCCTAACAATCATTTTACAGGATTTGAATTATAGAAATTGATAATGTGTTATGTGTAGCGAGGTTGAAGAGATGTGTTTTTAGTCTAGATTTAAACTGACAGTGTGTCTGCTTCCCAAACAATGCAAGGAAGACTGTTCCAGAGTTTAGGCGCTAAATAGGAAAAGGATCGACCGCCAGCAGTTGATTTTGAAATTCTAGGTATTATGAGAATTTGGGGATCGCAAAAGACTTGAAGGACTATAATGAGTTAAGAGCTTGCTCAAGTGCTTGAGCTAAATCATTTAGTGATTTGTAGCTAATAACAAGATTTCAAAATGTATAGGATGTTTAATAGGAAATCTTTTAGTTTCAATCTTTCTGAAAATCCTACGTCCAATTGTGCCAAATCTGTGGAAAAATTAAGTTCTTACTGACTCGGTCTGGATAAAATGATAAAAAGTTAATCCAGTCTTTCCTAACACTAGGATCAGAAGGAAGGCAATGCAAAGACTTTTATTTTCGTTTTGGAAAATTGGCTTCTATATTTTTTTAGACCAGCAAGAAAGTTTTGAGTTCTGAAACGTACAGGATAATTTTGCTGCTCAAGATTAATTTATTATTCTTTCTCTCCATCTTCTTCTCTTTGTTCAAATGAATTCAAACCTTCCCTTTTCCTTGTCCTTTCCTCCCTTCCTTTTGTACTTCCTTTTCCTCAACTTTTTTTTCTTCCTCTTTTTCTTCTTCACCACATTTGAGATATGGAGGTAATCTGACGTCTGACACAAATTGTATTATTTAAGATGGCTTTATTTATGTCTTTCTACAAAGTCACACAGAGACAGCAAACAATAACAAGCAACATAATACAAGCAGCTATAACAATAATTAATGGTTCCAGCAAGCCAGCACTTCACTTTTGGGCTATACAGCTTACCAATAGCAACACGCATACACAAAATCCAATATTACAGTGATAATTAGCTTTAACCAATTATAAATACCCCTTAAACCCATCTAGCACACATTATATTCCTAGTGAGTAATTAGATCAAATTTTCTCGTATTTGAACGCTGCCACAAAGCATGAAATCAGCAGTGCCACGATACATTGTGATTTTGTTGCTGAGATTTGTGTTGTGTTGGTTGCCTAACGCAAGGAATATTCAGCATATGTGTTGCCACATGGATTTCTGAAGAAAAAAAAACTTTAGGCTCGCTTGATAAACTTATGATGGTGAATTTTCCACCGAGGCGAAATGTAGAAGACGTGTGACAAATGTGTTCTTTAGCAGACAGTTTGTCTTTGATTTGAATAGATCCTGTAACTTCCTACAGCTAGAGTCAGATAATTATTCTAGTTAGATTATTATAGTTAGAGCACGTGTTATGTTGCACTTTATTATAAAGCTAGCAGCCAAATGAAGAGTTTTATTTATTCATTCACTAAAGCCAATTTTTACTTGTGTCTGCCACTTGGATGGTATTAGTTTTGGACCCTTCTTTTAGTAATCCCATAGATGCAGGTCTGAAGTCTGGACTGTTTCACGTCGTGGTTCCATTGTTCTTCTTTCTCTCTCCTCTCTCCTTCTATCCCTCACTTTCTGTCCATGTAAAATGTAACTAAAATATGGAGCTTACAGTTTAGCTTTTCCATCACAGGAATAAAATATAAAACTGTGATATTAAATTGTAATAATATTTCACAATATTTTTGTTTTTACCATATGTTTAATTAAATAAATGCAGTCTTGGTGAACATTGGTATTCAAAATGCATGTATAAAACAATATACATTGACTCATAAAGGCACTTTTCTTGATTTAATCTTAATTTGGTTTCTTGCAAATGTCGATATTTTTAAACCATTGTGTTTTGTATTTAATTCAATTAAACATTTTTTTTTTTAAATCTATTGACAGCCCTAGTTCCAACTGAAATATTAGAGTAATGTTACAGTTTTTTTTTTTCAAACCTGATCTCTGACAGGAAGTGCCTCTGATTGGATAGGAACAGCTGTGACCGTTGTAAAAAATGTGATCCAACACAATCTATCGGTGTGCGTGTTTGTGTGTGTGTGCGTGCGTGTGATTTAAAAGTACTTAATCAGATCAAATACAGAGTTTCCCTCCCCTCCATGGAAAGACAGACACACCCCTCGCAGGCCTCCCTCATACATCCTGGCCGCCCGAGACAGTTTGAATTTATTCAATCAATGCGACTCATCTAATTGATATCTGAAACAGCGGCCGGTGATTTATCGTCAGAGAAATGTAAATGATATATCCCGGGCAGATGTCTTATATTTTCCGACCATTTATTTTGGGGAGTGAGTGAAAGGAAGGCAGCGTGTTTAATTAAAATTCATGAGGGAGGAATGTGCTGAGTTGCACTGGCCTGCGCTGGTCTCTTTGGGTTCAGTCTGGGGAGGGTGGGGGGGGGGGAGGGATGAATGATGGTGGACAGAAGAGAATGTTGACAAGGGCGAAGTCAGGAGCGTCCTGGTTTGATCACACACGCACACACACTCGCCCTCATTCACTCCTATACTCATTTTAAATCAACACACACGTGCATTTAATATTGCATAAGGGAGGTGTTAAACTCATCCCGCCACACTAAAGGGGCTTTATTTGGTTTTAAGGATGTTCTGAAGATGCTTTCGCTTGATCTGGCCCAAACCTTTCACACAACCCCTCCACTAGTTCCACTGAAATATGCTTAACCTAAATATTTATCTCAATTGACAGTTATCACACTGTTATGTGCAAACAAAACGGGCCACATGAATGTTCAGACTCTCGTTGTACGCAGTAAGAGAGAGAGATTAAAGGAATAGTTCACTCAAAAATGAAAATCCGTTCATTTACACATCCTAAGTCATATTGTCTTCTGTGAGTTGCCCAAACTGGTGTTTTCCATACAAGGGAAGAGGATGGTGATTTATACTGTCCAAAAGTCCAAAAACGAGTGGAGAGCTGATAAAAAATGACTGCATTATTTAGTATATAAGTGTATATTTATATACACATACAAAAGTTTGAAGTCGGTATGATTTTTCACTTTGAATTTGTCCCTCATGCTTGCTCAGGCTGCATTTATTTCATTTATTTTAAAATACTGTAGCATCTATAATATCGTGAAATATGATTCCAATTTAAGCTGTTCTCTATTTTAATTTAATATTTAAAAAATCCTGTGCTGGCAAAGCTTTGGTGCTCACATAACATTTGATAGCCCACTTTAAACATTCTACTAACTACATGTCAACCACTTGTCATTAGACTATTCAGTAGACTATCTGCTTAATATCTGCTAACACTTTATTTGTATGGTTCCCTTCAAACTTCCTTCTGACTATATGTAACTTTGCAACTATAGTCAACTCATTCTACTAGCCAGAACTACTATATACATCATATTTCTTGAATGCATTGTGTGATTTCATTGCCTGCAATATATACATGCGCCCATATTTGGCCCATATTGGCCCTCTTAACATCACAGGTGTATTCGGGCCAGGTCTGCTTACATGGCTTTCTGTCATTTAGGGTGGGTTACCACACATAAATACACCTATGTCAGTCCCAAGGTCACGCGCACACTCTCACACACTCATTGTGTTAAAGGATGGCTGCCTGACGTGACCTTGGTGCTGGGTGAAAGCAAAACATCTCAGACAGTCTGATCTGCCACCCAGTGTATCTTTTTTTTTCTACCTTTAGAGCAGGAAAGAGCCGTTTGTTTCCCATCAGCAGTCAGTCTCACTCTGTAACTCTAAGCAGCTGGCCAGTCTCGACTGCATTATTCATATAAAGAGAGAAAGATAGAGAGAGAGAGAGAGAGGGAGAGGGAGAGAGGGAGAGAGAGAGAGGGGGTGGGGGGGGGGGGAGAATGCACACTCTTCACCAAAGTTACAAGATTTATGGCCCTCTGTTTAGGAAATAATTCAAAGTTCATACTCACATACATCATATTTTGAAACACATAGATTATGGGGTGGAACACATTTATCATATTGCAACACACCAGCACATGCACACACACAAACGCACGCAGATACACACTCACAAGTGCACATGTTCTCAATCTCTCTGTCTCTGTGATACACACACACATTCGCGCGATTTGCACCGGGGCCTAATTTCACAGGGATGCGTTTGGTCTGTATGAAAAAGCTTTGTATTAGCTTTGTCGCTGAACCCATCAGACAGTAATGAGGCCATACTTAAAACACACCCTCAATTCCAGATAAGAGCAGGGAGAGAGACTACGGCGAGCACGTCTGCTTCGCGCCGTTCCGATAATACCTCTCCGTCATTTGTCACTTGTACATTTCAGATTTCTAATCTCGGCAAAATTGATCCGTATCATGTATTTTTATACAGGCTTTTGTGTATATTGATATTTGTGGATTGCTCTGTGTCAACAAAACAAATGTTTATAGTTTTTATTGTGCAATGCTTTTGATGTACTTGAGGAAGGAGAATGGGGAATGTTGGCAGGTTTGCATGCAGAGTCCGAGCCACAGACAAGGTCAACTTTAGTGTGCGGCGGAGATAAATATGAAATGAAAGTGAGTTGTTTGCTGAGATGTTATTATATTAGTTATTAATATTATATATTATAAGAAACTAAAGCGAAAAAATAAAAAAAATAAACAGAGCACAAAGTACATAAACACAAAACAAAGAAAAATACAACAAAAGCAAAGCAAAACAAAAGTAAACAAAGGTAATGAAATAAAACAAACAAAGGTAATTAAATAAAACAGACAAAAAGTTTATCTACAGCTATTATTGTTAGCAAAGTCAAACTAGGACTATTAAAAACATGCTTGTTAATTTAATAAAGTTATAAAATATAAATATTAGATGAAAAACTAAACAAAAATGTAAAATGCTGCCTTCGCAACAGAATTAAGATTGAGCACTAAAGTGGAAATAGAAATAAATTAAACCAAAACAGTAATAAAAAACTATTACTTTTAAATAACTATTAAAAACGACAAACGCACATGAATAAATTAGTAAAAATGTAACTAAAGTGACTGAAAAAAAGAATGAAGTTTAATGATGACCAATTTTAAAGTAGAGAGGGCTCAGATTTATTTGATGGAATTTACTTTCTTTTTTTAAAAATCACAATTATAATAAAGCATCATTTGTTTGAATCAAGACAAATCCACTGAATATGATTCCGGTGAGACAATTTTGTTTCATTCAGTGGGTATCCATATCTTGTATAAACAGAAAAATCTTTCCATTAGGAACGCAGAATGACACAGATATTGTAGGGTGATAATTTTAGTATGCACTGTGTTATTTGAAGCCTAACCCACATTTTAAGACACACTTTTTCAAAGTCAGAATCGTCCTTTTTAAAGAGGATGGTTGTCATTGTCTCTTAATGAAGCACAAGGACATTATTGACAACATTTGAAATGAGGTTACCAGTGGTGAAATGCAGTAGAGTGGCTTATAAAATTCTGTCCATTAGCCCACAGCTCCAGCAAATGAAAAAGGAATGGCATAACCATCAGTCCAGGCCCTCCAGACTCGATACTTTCAAAGTCACTGAACAAAAAAAAGAACGTCTTATTTCTTTTCTTTCAGGGAAATATACACTTCGCTTTGTTTATGCTCCTCCTGGATAAACGTTTAATTATGAATCATTCCCAGTAACAAAACAAAATATATATAAATATAAAAATGCACAGGCGTTAGACAGCTGAGAGAGAGAGAAAAAAAGAGAATACAACTTATTTTCAAAAAAAGACATTTAGCTGGGGGTGGTAGGACATGCGGCTCTGAGGTCCCATTAATTACAAAATGCATTAATATTTTATTAGTCCCTTATCAGTAATTAATCAAGCACTTTGATGTAAAGTTCAGCTTACAAAAGCAAGAGGAAATGGTTCCTCAGATATTCGCCCGCTCTAAGAGATGCCTTAGTATTTCACAAGAGACGGTTAATCCTTGCATGCCTTAAAAGCATTTTTCCCATCTTAAGCCTTGCAAAAGAAATAAGACGCATTGGCTGTAAGGTGTCATGTACAATACGAGGGTGGGAAGGGGGGTTGGGAGGGGGGGCTGCATTTGTAGACAATGAGCTCCCTCAGATCTGATTTGGCGAGGCGTCGAAGGACACCCAATCACAGTAAATATTATTCTTTGTGCTGTGCCTCTAATTAACATGCTTAATTGCAGCTGTCAAAAGGCTCTTCAGATTGTTAAGGACATGCGAGCTGGAGAGGGTGTGTGTGTGTTTGGAGGGGTGGCACTGGCCTGCAGCATGACTGAAGCGGTTGTTTCACTATTGAAAGCTCACATAGATCACACCAGATCGGCTAGCAAACTACTTTTTGTTAAGATTTTATTTTGCTTTTCTCTTTTATAAAAAACAAACAAACAAACAAAAACTGTTATATAAACTCTGGGGAAAAGACCATAAAACTAAGAGGACATTTGTTAAAAATGCTTGAACAAAAAACATTTAAAACATTAAAACTTGCAAATTCTAAATATAATAAAATAAACATTTCTTGTTATTATCAGTGTTGAAAACAGTTGTGCTGCTTAGTAAAATTCAGGATTGTTTGATAAATAGAAAGTTTTGTAACTTTACAATTTTTTCTCTCTACCTTTTGATCAATTTAATGCTTCCTTGCTGAATACAAGTATTAATTTCTTTCAAATTTCTTTAAAATCTACTTTTAATATTAAATATTGACTAAAATGAACTAAAATATTGAATATTTTAAGATTTGTCCTAAAATGCTTATATATAAGCATTAATCAGTACACTATATACAATGTTTTATTCAGATGAAAATGATTATTTAATGTTACTTAATATTGACTTTAAAGGCTGAAAATTAAAGGGATAGCTCACCCAAAAATGAAAAATCTGTCATCAATTACTCACCCATACGTTGCTCCAAACCTGTATGAATTTCTTTCTTCTTCTGAACACAAAACAACATATTTTAAAGATATATATATATATATATATATATATATATATATATATATATAATATTGAAGTCAATGGGATCCAGGTTTGGAACAACGTAAAGGTAAGGTAATAATTTGATAAAAATAATGTTACTTTTTGGGTGAATGATCACTTTGGTGTTAAAGCATGGCTCTGACTTTTCTAAAATCTAAATGTGTTTGAAACGAGTAGAGATGACGTCAAGAGCTGTTTGACTTGAACAGGAATTTTTATGTTTAAATATGTGAAAAACAATGTTCCACAAATCTTCAGGGTGATCTGAGGACAGCAGCGTGACGATGTGAATTCTGTGCGAGATAAATTCCCACAGACCCTTCGCACTCACAAAAATGGAAATTATTTAATCATCCACACAATCTGATATGTAGGTGAGGCTGAGTTGAGGACAGAGCATAATTAAAAGATCTGAATGTATTCCCTGGAAAGACACACACACACACACACACACACATTCATTGAGGTTTCAGTGTGACTGGAAGGTCAATGTGCTCTTTAATGGATAGCATTGATCCTAATGCCTCCGTTTCTGTTTGGCCGAAGCTGAACTTTCTCTCCCTGTAGCACCTCCCCCTCCGGCCCACTGATGGATTGACCCACCTGTAGACCCTCAGGCGGAGCTTCACCAGCACATGTGTCTGATTCTCTCTCTCTCTCTCTCTCTCTCACACACACACACTCTCTCACACACACAAACACACCCACAAGCTCAGAGCAGAAGAGAGACTGTCCCATTACTCCATCTGAGGGCCTGATAGCTTGATGAGGTCTTTCTATATCTCTGCTGTCCCTGTCTCTGACACCGAGGGCCAGGAAACAAGGGTAAAACAGCACTGCAGGTGCTTTTCTCTTTCCCAGTCTCCAGAGAGTTACATTAGGACAGACAGTACACAAAACTAAATTAGGTACACTGCGGTTGTTCATACTGGGGTTGACCATTAAAAAAACATTAGCAAACAATATACAGAGAGGGTACAGGGAAGTTATCACAAGAGATATATCCAGACTAGGACCTAATATTAACAATCGCCAAGCGCCACATGCTAGTAAAAATCTATGTTAGCGAGAATATGAAATGATGTCAGTCGTCAGTAATATTTTTATGAATTCTAACAATGTAATGCTTTGAGAACATTAGTGTAAACCAGTGGTTCTCAAATAGTGGGACGCGGCCCCGGTGCTAGGGGGGGCACGCGTGACCCTGGGGAACACGTTTTTTTTTTTTTTGCCAGGGAGTAAGTTTTCTTGCACTGAACAAGAGCAGCAGATATGAAGTTCAAGTAACAAACTCTTTGACGTGTACGATCATGCCGGTGTTTATGTGTCACGTGATCAAACGCTAAATTCACACGTGCTTTCACGCGATATCTGGCACTGATCCAGAAAAAGACGCGCTGAACTGCGGCGCAAACAAACACAGCGGCTAAAAATTAAGCGACAAAACACATTCACTTCCACATATCTGAGAATAACAATATTAGGTAGTTGATAAAGGAGCAAAAAAATTTAACAAAAAAGAAAAAAACTAAATGAATGTGATACTTCTATTTTTGTGACTGCGGTATGTCACGTGACAAGCATGATGCGTCGCCATGGAAACAAAAAACCGAAAGTTCCAAAATGGGGGGAGGGGGGGAGGCATGACAGAAAATTATTGAGAAGCACTGGCGTAAACAAAGGTGGAGGCACGGGACAGTTTATGTTGCATTGTCACAAGAAATTAAGCCATGGTAATTTAAATAAAAAAATTCTAGTTAGTTCTAAATTTTTAAAAGTGTCATGTGTGCATAACATGTGTTTTAAATGTTATGTCATTTTTAAATCACAATGTCTTTTGGCCCAAACAGTGCTCAAAAACCATTTTCTTCATGAATTGTTATATTGTTTTAATTTGCTAAAAAGTCTATTTTAGACTGTGTTATGGCTGTTTTCATTGTGGCACCATATAGTGTGACAATTATGTATATTCAGAAAATAAACCTTAAAATATTTCCTATATATTTTTTTATACATTAATTGAACTCATCAAAATCTAAGAATGAATGAATACATAACAAATGTCCCCCACCCAAAACAAAAAAAATCTGTCAGCATCTCTGTGTTTGTGTTGTTTGTAGATATTTTTACATTTTCTGTGTGTGAGTGCTGATCATGTGGTAATTGCAGTAACTCACGGATTTGTTCTATAAAACAGACATTTTGGGATAATTAGCTAAAAAAAGCAGTCGAAGTGCATATGGCTCCCCTGCTTTGGCTTAGTTCTGTTCACATATGGCACTCTCTGCTGAAGCTTTTAGCTGTTTGCCAGCGTTCAGTGTGTAGTGTAGGGTGGGGGGTGCACAGACGCACAAAAACACCCTAGACAACCTACACACACACACACTCAGCCTCACTTCGGTCATTGAGCAGCCAAGCATGAGCCACACCTGACTCACACACAAACAAACACACACTCGGTGGTCGTGGTATGGACTCCCACACCTTTGGCTTTCATGCCTTTAAAATAAGTCATTGATGTCCTTTCATAAAGCTTTTTTTTCTGTTTGCAGAGGAAGACTTTCTGTTTTGATAGATGACATAAGACATAAAAAGAAGCCTGCTTTATTTGGTATCGGCAAACTAAGTACGGCTCATAATTGTGCTGTGAAAATTTAGAATAGTGAGAAATCAAAACTGAGCTCACCAGCCCACTAACACATCGCCCTGGCAAATATGTTCCTGCTCCATAATTTGAGTAGGTGGCGTTACAGAGAATTTTCGGCAGCTCCTGTGGCTCACACATTGCCGTTTTAACGGTAAACACACATGCAGATTACACCGTCATTGTACCGATTACAACATTTGCCGCTCGCGTCAAGACAACAGTGATTAAAATATCTGTTTTCCGACCCCCTCGATCATCTTTATGAATACTGTGTGCTGTGTGTAAGCTCAGGAACACATGCTGAGACATAGTGTTGTCCACACAAACACGTCTGCGCCCACATAGTCACACAATATATCGTCTTTATCAATGCCGTGGTGCTCATCGAGGCCTTGCTGTGCTGCTTGTTTGAGAACGATCATTTCTGCATCACAGCTTCAATTAACCTTGTCCTGCCAAAAAAGCTGAACAGCATCAAAATTAGCACAGCTCAACTCATTTACACAATGTTCAAAATGTTCACCCTTAGTTGTCGCCGTCCTCACATGTCATTTTATCCCTCATGGTCTGTTTGGGGCGTGAGAGGTTATTTTAATCGTTTAAAAAGCACAGAGGGATAGTTTGGAATAGATGTTTTAAAAAATGAAAAGCAAAATGCAAAAATGCAAAAGCACCATAGATAGATAGGTAGATCTGGTAGGAAACAGTAAATAATGCAATGTTTTTCACATCATATTTGGTGTGTACATTTCTGCTTTATTGTCTAACCTGTTTCTCCTTTCACACATAATCAACAGACAGAAGCCCCACTGGCCTTAGGGTCATATGAGGACCTCTCCATGACCCCTGACCCCATTTTGAACCAAGACCCTCGAGTTCATCCACATCTGCGGCTGTAGAGAAGGTCAGCAGGGAGTTCATGGCAACCTGCCTTTATGGTGACATAACAAACAGAATGAGGTTTGTTATTAAAAAGGCAAAAAGTTTTGTTACATCAAAGTTTGTGATATAATTAGTGAGAATAGCTTTAGAATTAATTAGACAGAAAGCTACATGCATTTTTATTAGAATTACAAGTGCACTGTAATGTAAATCAAGCCCAAATTAGACTGTTTTAAATGAGATTCTATGAAATTCATAATGCACTTTATAGTAGATTATGCCTTTGCATAAATATTTGTTACCAAAGATAATAGGTCAGTCAGTCAGTTACAGAAAATAACACAATTGTCTATTATTCTATGTGCATAATACATTTTTTTATCAATATTATATAATTTCAGTATTTTGGAATCACATGCAATATATTTAGTCAGTTACAAATCCTTGAAAAAAAATATTAAAACAATAAATTAAATTTTCTATAAATAATTTTAATTTATTACATATGTGTGTTTGTGTGTGTGTCTGAAATAAAAAAAGCCAATTGCATAAGGTATTCTGATATGAATACATTAAAAAAAATTTTTTTTTTTGATGTATCATATATGGTATTGATAGAAAATGTTATTTATCGATTGAATCATGCATTGTAAGCGATTGACTGTATTTTCCAGGAATCAAGTTCAACCCCTCTGATAGCTTTCCTTGTATGTTCACCCTTTCTGATGAGGGCCAACAACTAAAAGACTCCTTAGTTGGCTAAGCAGTTTGTTTAAAAGCCCTAATGGAATATTCAGAGCTAATTCAAACGCTTTCTGATAACTTAAGACGGCTTGCAGTGTGATCTCTCTCCCTCCTCAAAATATTTGCCATGAAGGACTCGTGCTTTGAAATGTATAAAGTGCACCCATTCAGCGGAGCATATCTGTGAGTGCACATCAAAGTGCTGTGAAGTGCTCAGATCTGCTTTGCTCAGTGGAATATGTGTGGATGTGAGAATCTGCCTCTGTTATTGGGATTCAGGACATGAATCTCTAAACTAGCTTGATATGCACGCCTGTTATTTGTAAATACACTTCAAACATCTCAATGGTAGTTTGCAACATAGGGGAGTAAATCACATTTTATTTAAAGTATTTCTACTGTTGGATGTCCTCAGAAGCATTCTCACCGTGTTACACCATCTCACTCAGCTCACAGCCCGTTCCCGAGTGCTTTCAAGAGGACATCTTGTTTTTAAAAATGGGATATTTACAGGTCATCAATTCGGCAGCACGTGTTCTGTTTAACACGGTATTTGGATCTCGGATTGTTCTTGCCACCTCAAATGCCCTGTTGCTAGACACAAACATTACGGACTTTCCCTTTCTCTCTCCATCTGTCAGTCTATCTCTCTTTCTCGGTCTCGCTTTCTGTGCGTGTGTGTGTGTGTTTGTACAAGTACGTTTGTACGTGTGTGTATGTCTCTGGGACCATTCTGTAATTCTGTACTGGAACAAGCCTAGGATAATGTAGAGGGTAATGCCTCCCTGGAGACACACAGATGCTGGGTAACACCGAGTCCAAACAGCCCAGGCTCAAGCCTCCCAAGCGGGTTGCTGTACAAATGCAGCCTTTGATGTGTGATTTGGAGAGACCAGGGGCTCAGAACACTAGAGTCTTACACTCAATTCAGGTTAACCTGGAGGCAACCCCTGTGAGTGTATGAATGTGTGTGTGTGTGTCTGTGTCGGGGAACAAACTCTTGCCATTTTATTGTCTTTTCTATTGGGGAATCTACTTTGAAACTGTGCAAGCAATTACAGCTAAAAGTTGTTAATTATGATGCATGTAGTCACGATACCCAATCAAAAAAGTTGTTGGCTATGTGTGATACAAGTGATAAATCTGTTTTAAAAATACAAGTATCAGAATATAGATTTGAATGTCAGCAGCTGAGGCTATTTTCATGGCAAGAATTGAGTTACAACATAGAATAAAAATAAATAAATGAAAATCAAGCAAAAAGAAAAATATAGCAGTTAAGATTATACAATATGTTTTACATTTACTCATAAAAATGTTGTTTACTTGCATTAAAAGCAGTCCGATAATGATACATTTAATGGGGGTGGGGGGCAGAACAAATGTAAATGTAGGTCTTAAAGTTGGGTCTTTATGATAGATTTCCCACAAGCTTAATAAATAGAGATTAAACTAGTTTTTAAGAGTTTTTTAAATAATATATTTATATTTACTACATATTTTTCATTTTTGTCTGCATTTATGTATATATAATTATCATTTATACATAAATTAATAATGAATACAATAATTTTATTTATAAATTTTAATTTAATTTAATAAAATAGTATATTTTATGTAATAGTTAATAAACATATTAATATGTTATGTATTAATATAATATTACATTACATAATAATAATAATATTAATATTAACATTAACATATTAAACATATATATATATATATATATATATATATATATATATATATATATATATATATATATATATATAATATTAATATTAATATAATATCTTCCCTGTCCAGTTATTTATAAACTATATAAATAACTGGACAGGGAAGATATGAAATGACCATCCAAACAAATTAATGGAAAGCTACACTGTTGTGAAAACAGTTATTGTCACACTAATGAAACATGTAGTTGTGTCGCTACCAGTGGTGTTCAAAACAGTTGACGTGATTGGCCATTTGTTTAAGTGTTTGAGCCCTTTGTTTCTCACCATGAGCATTTTGGCCTGTGCCGTTATTGAGGCCCGATAAAATAATTAGAGAATAAATAAATGACAATCAGGAGATGAAATGAAAATGTGATGGTGTGTTAAAAGGTGTAAAGAGAGACGGATTGGGAAGGACTGATTGGAGAAGAAAGCGTGTTGAAGGAACAGAAATAGAGAGAGATTCAATGTCCTCCAGGTGCCACTACTCGCATGATTTCATCTCAGGGCCATAATCAACCCTCTTAATGAAATACGTAATTAACATATTATAATTGTGGTAAGGATGGTTTTGACAGAAATCATTTTCCATATCTAATACTATGCTAATTTAATCTGTTCCTCACTCCCCGACATGACCCTCGCTGATTAAGTTTCATGGCAGATTTCTTCCTCTGCCTGCCATCATGTGTGTATGAGACAGAAAGTGTGTGCCCGTGCGCTTGTGTGAGCGGATGTGGTCGTTTATGTATGAGTGCGTTTGTACCTGTGTGTGTGGTCAGAAACTGATGGATGGACATTCTGGTGAAGTCTCTGTCTCAAACATGGCTGTCAAAGTGAGCTGGGACAGACTGCAGCAGATGGCAGAGACAGGCAGGAGACTGGGAGAGTTACAGCAGGTCTGCCCTCCTCCACGTGGGAGGTGTAGAGCAGAGGAGAGGAAAAGGGATTTTAAAGTTTGGGGGGAAGAGAAAGGATGACATCTCTTCTGTTTCTCCCCTTAAAATAAATGCTTGCATGGCCATTTAGAGAGATTTACCATCAGCTCCACCCACAGCTGTATACTTCTGGACAACAAAGGCAGTGCTGAACGAAACAGCAACACAAAATCATTTGTAGGTCAGCTTGTAGGGAATTTCGAATGGGTTTTTAGTATTGTGCTTTTCAATTTCTGAATAAAACATTGCCTGCTAGCATAAATTGAAAATACTTTCATGTTTTGTTCTATAGCATAAACTACATACAGTTGTTGTGACAATAACATTGTTATGTGCTTAAACTTATCTGTTTCTAGTAGCTGTAGTTCTTGACAAAACATAACTTTTTCATAATTCACTTTTGAGGTTATGTCTGTGCATTATTTTTTTTAATAAGAAGAAAAATATACATTTTATTTTATATGCATTTGTTTTATTAAAATTTTAGTATGGGTATATTTGGCATAATTGTGACATGACGTCATAGTTTTCACAAATTCACATTTTTGTAGTTTACACAGAGATGATAACGATATCATTTTCAAAAACGTGCACTTCTGAAAGAAATTTTCAAGCTACAGCAGTTTGTAGCATCTATTAATATCCATTTTTGTTCGATTATTTATGATTAATAATAATAATAATAGTAGTAGTTTCAGTGTGTCTGTGTATAATTTATAAAATATAATTTAATTTTATTATTATAAATAATATTATAATTAAATTAAATAAAACAAAAAAAAATGTTTATATATATATATTAGCCCTGATACTATTAATGATAATAATTATAATTTGTATTATAATTTTTGTTGTTGTTTTGTAGTAGCAGCAGCAATAATATCACTTGTATAACATATTTATTTTCATTACCTGATGTATAAATAAACACTGTTTACACAGGTGAAGGAATCTCTCTTTAACCTTCATAAACGTTTTATTTTCTCTTTTCCTCCCTCTCTCTCGCTCTCTCTGAATCCAGTTGAGTTTTGTCGTGCTCTCCACAGCTGCACGGCCATCTACACAGCGGGCTTCTCTCTCTCTCTCCCTCATGTGCACTCAAAAGGTCAAGTAACGAGGGAGAAGAAGTGAAGGAGAAGTAACACGCAACAGCTGAGTGTGTGGGGAACGGGAGATGAGTGACAGCATGTTTGCCACTGCATAATGAGTGGTGCTCTTTCTGCACTCCATAACTGCCTCCATGCCCCCAGGTGCGCTCAGGCACAGTGACGCTTCACCTTAACTCCAATCAGACAGCACATCGGAAGTTCTTCAGTGAGGTGTGGCCGTCCAGAGATGCCACTTAGTGTTGGCATCCCCCTGGGGACGCCTGGATGTCTTTTCCAGTCATTTGTACTGAGTAAATGAGACACGGAGCTGACAATGTGTGAGTATATGTGCCCTGTTCTGATGTCTACTGCTGCTTGCTTAAAACGTTGGATACATTATTTTTGTCTTGATTAAATTATGTTCGTCCTTGCTAATCGGGTCTATGAAACTTCACTGTCTGCTATAAACATGCATTGCCTCTTTCATTCCCCTTTGGCTATGTTCTTTTTTTAGAGTAAAGTTTAAGATTATTATCTTGTCCATTTCTGGTTTTATTTTCCACAACTACATAAAGTAAGCATATTTTGTTTGATTAGGGTTAAAGCAAAACTCTGACATCAAGGACCAGAGTTGAGTTCCCCTATTATAAAGTCGACTGTATCACATTTGATTTGGCCTCTGCATTATCAAACCTTTATGTTATCAAACCTTTAGCTTCTAAATAATTAAACCTTTGCCTGATGTGCACAATTCCCTACACGCCTTCTGTTGTCTGATTGATAGTTCATAGAACTTTTAGAATAATTCTAAAAACATCCTCCTTTGGGTACATGTCTTTTTGTTGTGAAATCTTTCATATAAATCTTTACTGATTTTTATGAAGTAAATGTTAGAACTAGTAATATTTCAAGAACACCTACAGGACTGAAGCAACTCAGCCTTACCAATACATAATTTAAAACTAAACTAAAAACCATGTTAAAATGTGACTCAAATATGAAAAGGCTCTTGAGATATTTTTTTGCACAGTCATCTTTGTATTGAATTGCATTACTCCCCTGGTTTCACAGATAAGGCTTAAGCATAGTCCTAGACTAAAATGCAAGTTTGAGGTGTTTTAACTGAAAGCAACTTGCATGTACATAACCTAAAAAACATCAATGCCATTGTTTGGACTCAAGAAATAATGTTTTTTTTCCAAGGGATATCAATACAAGCTACTTAAATGTTCTAATTTAACTAAGGCCTAATCCTAGCTTAGTCTAAGCTCTGTCTGTGAAACCAGGTCTGCATGTTCTGTCTCCACAATTTAAACGCATTTTTTGTAAGTAGTCTGATATAGTGTTTTAAAGAGCTAACAGATTTACATTACATTTACATTGCATTTTACTTTTTGACCACATAAATAAATATCAGCAACATATTTGCATATTTCTGCTAGGCCTCTGAATAAAAGTTTTATTATTTTTATTTTTAGAGGGTTTTTTCTTCTTGAGCATATTCTCCTATATCACCTATATGATATTTGAGTGATAGAAGTCTGATGTATCAAATAAGATACTTAACAAAAAGCCCATATATGCATACTGTTTTTTTCTTATTTTATTTGTCTAAAGCTTCAATATACTGTTAAAAAAAAAGAAGATTGTTCTGACTGGTTAAAGTAAAAATATGATGTAATTATTATTTTTTTTAAATTAATTTACATAATTATTTTATCGAAGGCTGTTAGAACTTCAAAATAACAAGTCAGGTAAATCCTTTTGGCTTGATTTGCTGGATTTACCATTTTTTTCACAATGCAGTCACACACAGTTACACTCTCTCTCATTTTTAATGCGAATGGAGTTTCTGCATTACTGCGGCCCATCTGCACCCACTCTGTTTGATTGACAGGTGTACATGGATGCCACATCAGCTGCCAATACCTGGAGACAGTGATGTCACAATGGCTGGTGTCCCGGGAGACCCTGCTCTCTCGTTCTGTTTTCACACATGAAAGAAGCCATTTCAGGTGACAGGAAATGGGGTGGGATAAAAGGAAAACATTTGGACTCCATGGCACACCGGGAAGCCTGAGGGTGCAGCTTTGATATCAAATGGATCCGCAGACATGATTAAACGCAGCAATCTGAAACCAGCACAATACTGGAGAACCAAATACTCGGCACTGGACAGCTAGTCATTCTCTCATTCCTTGTTTGATTGAACACTCCTGTCCTTTCTACCTCACATTCAGTCATAAGAGAGTGTTGTATAAAGGAATAGTTGTGTCATTCTAAAACCTGTAAGGCATTCTTCTGTGAAACACAAAAGGAGCCATTTTGAATAATGTACTTCAATCTTTTTTTCCATGCAACTGAATGGGGAGCTTCAAAACTTCCAAACAAGTACCATAAAAGTATAAACAAAAGTGGCTTATATTACTTCCAAATCATACTGAGTCAGTGTTTTGAATGCAAGAACTGAATCGGTGAGATTCTTGTACAAATTATTCAGACTAGTTCCCTTTCAAAAAGGAACTCTCAGTGCATCCCCTAGGGATTGCTATGAGGAATGCCTCCAGCATCACTGGTGTTGAAAACATGAGTCAACTTGACATTGGCAGGAGGTAGCTGATGACGTTATCACTGGTGCGACCGTAAGTATAAAAGGGCACCAGTGCAATACGTCATCCTCTTTCTTGTCTTCAGGACAATAACAGTTTGTTTGAAAGTGTGTTCTAAACAAGGCGTACTCATGGCTACTACTGGCACTAAGTCTTTCAGGCAGTGTGTGCATCCATGTCAGTGTTTTCTGACACCAGATGACACACACGGTACATGCAACATTTGCATGGGCGAGTAGCATGCACGCTTATTTCTCGAGAGGGCTGTTTGCATGCACTGTGCGCACATCTCTAAGAGGAAACTTTGCTCTCTGTCCCTTTTCTTGAGGGAATTAGGATAGCCATCTCATGGTTCAGGACCTGCTGTGGCTGAGGAAAGTAAGAAACTGAGGTCATAGGGCTTGCAGATGTTTTTTACGGATGAATTTGATAAAGGTATGAATATTTCTCATTCATCTGTGGCTGACAAGAGTGAGCTGCCAGATTGTGATGATGTGTTGTCTCTCGTGTCATCTGATCATCAAGCCATGACGAAGGACGAAGCTGATGAGATCTATGATGCTTCAGAGCACTCCCAGCCTGCCTGCCCCGCATATGACGAGTTACTGGATGTTTTGTCCCATGGCATGGTGAGATTAGCTCTTAGAACTTAGAGATTAGAACATTTTCTGACAGGACATAACCATCCAGCTTGTACAAGACTTCCCTTTCACTCAGGTGCGGAGATCTTGGGGAAAGCCATGTTAAGCCACAATACATCATAATCAGGTGAAGTTGAGGGGATGCAGGAACATGGGTATGCATTGATACCTCAGATCAAAGAGATACTGGCCAGCTCTCACGGTGGGTGGAGCATCCACATTGAAGACTCCATCTCCGACCTTGTAAACCGTGGCACATCACTTCACGACTTAATGACATATGCATATGCTATGGCTGTGGTGCAGGCTTACCAGGCCGATCTGCTGAAGAACCTGGACCAGGGTCGGGGGCTCGCTCCTGAGTCTGTAGAGGAGCTGCGCTGCACCATGGATTTGGCTCTTCATGCCACTGAACAAACTGCTGCCGTGGTTGGTTAATATATGGCGGCCATGATGGCTAAGGAGAGGCATCTCTGGGTGAACCTGGCCAACATTGGGAAGAAAGAGAAAAACATTTTCCTAGATGAGCCAGTTTCCCTGTCTGGGCTTTTTGGCATATCTGTCGAGACCAAGAAGGTGGCCAAGAAGTTTAGAGAGGCGAAGGCACATTCCACTTCATTTAAAACCTTAATAAAGCAAGCCCAGCCTCGCACACTCTCCCTCGTTTGAGTGGTAGATCGTGAAGGAGGCGTGAAGCCAAAGGCCAAGGAGAAAAAATCTGAGGAATTGATCCAGAATAAAAGTGTTTTGGGGTCCTAGAGGTGAATTAACATCTTCCCTTCCCCTCCCTCGATTCCCTGGCTATATATGTCAGGTAGTGCTCTCAAAATCTTGCCCTAATGCTAGACTTATTATACTTTTGGCAGTGCGCTTTTAGCCCCAGATATATTTTTTTTGTGTCAGGTTGCTAGACCTTCTATAAGCTTCCCTGATAAGTTTTGGATGTAGCTAGGCCTACGTAGGCCTCCGTCCTCCAAGCTTGGCATGGCAGGTGGCCACTTCTCTCCAAAAACTGATCAATGTTTGACTTTCTCTCATTCGAGAATTATCATATTGAGGCCTCCACTTCTCAAGTGTACTAAGTTGCTAGGCTCTCTGTGAGCCTACTTGGCTACTGCAAGCATTGTCAGACCTCCTTTTGCTAGAGAGAGTTGTATTTATCGAGGACTCTGCTCCCTAGAACTCCTCTAGGACAGCAATTGAGAGTTGCAGTCTCTCTATGAAGCCTCCTTACAAGATATCCTGAGTGTGGGGTGCTGGTAGATCTCCTCTCAATTTAGAGAGTCGTCATGCTGAGGCCTCTGCTTTTAGAGCTTGGAACATGTCTACTAAGGTATTAGGCACTCTGTGAGCCTCCTTGGACAATGCAAGCATTGATAGGCCTCCTCTTGCTAAAGATCTTTATTGAGGCCTCCGCTTTCTTAAAATAAGCTCTGCTAGGACAGTGGTAGGCTCGGTGTGAACTTTCTTGCAAGATATCCTGAGTGTGGGACATTGTTTGGTCTCCTATCAATTTAGATATTTAAACAGATTGGCTTGTGTTTGTTATGCTTTTTGGGGGCCTCCTTAGCTACTGCTAGCATCATCACGTCTTCTCTCGCTAGAGAGAATTTTCTTCATTGAGGCCTCTGATCTTTTGAGCTCTGCTGGGATAGAAATTGTGAGTTGTAGGCTCTACAACTCTAGGCTCTCGCTAGAGTTTATGAGCCTCCTTGTAAGCTGTCCTGAGTGTAGGGTCTGTAAGCTTATAAGCTGTCCTGAGTGTAGCATGGTTAGGTCTCCTCTCGAGTTAGAGAGTCATCATACTGAGACCTCTGCTCCTAGAGCTCTGCTAAAAGTTTGGCATGTCATTAGGCTCTTGGTGAGCCTTCTTGTCTACTGCGAGGCTTGTCAGGCCTCCTCTCGCTAGACAGTCATATTTATTGAAGAAGTGGTAACAGGCCGCGGATCAAATTCGCGGACCAGTTCGGCGGTGAGGAGGTGTGCTTCAACAAACACCCCCCCCCCCACCCGTCAACAATCTTGAGCGATCACCAGTCCGCGGCAAAATTGTCCGCGGCACAAAAAACTTTGGGGACCACTGCCCTAGGCGCAGTGCCCCACTGCCCGCAAGATTATTTAAACACACCTCCTCACCGCCAAAACTGCAGCGTTACAGCCGCTTGCAGCCGCTCTCGGACCGGTCCGCAAATTCGATCCGCGGCCCGATACCATTTGATCCATGGACCGGTCCGCGAGATTGTTCCGCGGCCCGGTACCACTTCAGTCAAGAAGTGGATTAAGTATTGCACAGGCGCCCTTTTATGCCTGTGGTCACACCAACGATTCATGCATCACTTCATTCAGTAATGTGAAAATGTATTTTTACTTTGGAATGAGCAATTCCTTCAATTTAAATTAATAATAAAAAGTAAACGAATATGTGTAGAGATATGTACATTTATAAACCTACACTCTAAAGGGGGAAAACAGAGTTTGTGGCGAGCAGGATGAGGCAAAGAGCTGTGAGAGATCGGCGCGAGGCCTTGTGTCTCACAAAGGAGCGGTAGCATAAAAGGAGGAGTGACAATGAAGGAAGAGAAGAGTCATTAGTGAGGGGCTGCTGCTTTCACTTTCAATAACACTGTAGAAAAGTTTGATGTTCAGAGAAGGAGGCGGGAACCGGCGATCATTTGACAACTTACAATAAACAAGCACAAAACAAAAGTAAAAGCAGCAGCCACTTACAGAAGACTGCTGCACACACACAAACAAAACGCAACTAAAATGTCCTTGTCTGGTCCTCTCTCCCTTCACTATCGTCGGTCCTCCTTTTATGTTTAAGACACAAGGCTTTGTACCCATTTTCAATCACCTGAACGACGCTGTTCTCACGGCTCTCAGCCTCGTCCTGCTTGCCACAAAGATCAGAAAGAGATTTATATAGAACCCTAGGGTTCTTGGCTCTGTTTTAAAGACCCTTTTGAGTCAAAATGTTTCTATACAAGGAGAAATTTCTTAAATGATTGCACAATACTCTCATATTTAACAGTTCTTTAAAATTTTCTAGTAATAAAGTATGTTTGGAAGCTGTTTCATTCATAAAATTTAATTACAATAAAATGCATTAAAACGGAATGAATTAAAACTAAAACTATTCCATAATGGGAAGCTAAGGTTCTATGAACAGCCTGACATAACCCTTTAAGATTCTATATATAAATTTTTCTTCAAAGGGTGTATGCAACACACTAAAACATAGGCAATTGAGAAAGACGACACAATCATATAATGAGTTATAAAGTTCTCCTTAGATTCCTTGTGGATTGAAACTCTTTTTTCTTTCTTTTTTTTTTTGGAGAGGTATTAGCCGCATAATTGAGTCTGTGAATACTTGCACTTGACGTATTCATTCATGTTAATTAACTTACAGCAAAACACAAGGGAGTTGACTTATGAGGTAACAAAGAGATGTATTTAACAGTGAGATCTACCCCAGGAACAAACAAAATCTCAGACGTATGTGTGTATGAGAGCATGTGTTGCTATGTTGCCTCCAGCACTGTGAGCAGAATTTTATCAGAGTGTCACCTGTGTGATTAGTAGAGAGCAAAAGAGACGGGAATAAAGAGAGAAACAGGAATATATTTAGAGAGAGAGTAAATCAAAGACTCTGTCAAGCATAATCATAATCCATGCCCGACCTTACCCACTGAAGATGCAATGATATCGATGCATGGGCCTGTAAGGTCATTGTCATGTGTCAATCTCTAATTTCCTTCACAGCGGATCTCTTCCTCTGTGCCTCTGGATGTCTTCATAATCTAAAGCAGACATGATATTAACCCTGCGCTCAGTGATTCATATCTCCGGCGGTTTGTCGCCCTGAGGCTGAGTGGAATGACTGAAGTTATCAAACAACGCTGCCACCTCCTGAGGACCCCACCCGTCAAAACTCTCTGATCGCTTAGTAACATCCTACCTATATTCCACCATGTATACACATTAACGTCTGTTAAAACCACCAGTGCATGGACAGTGAGATGAGCATTTTTTTCATCTTTGAGTTTAAGGCATCTTAATAACATTAACGTGGTCTGTTGATGAAGCAACAGATATCTTTTTAAAAGAATGGTTCACCAAAAAAGGAAAAATATCAAAAATCATTGAAGTGAGTTCACAAGTAGAAGGAAAACAACACAAACTTAATTGGTTCTTGTGTGTATCATGAACACACCATTATATGGATTTAGAATAGGTTTTCTTAGGTAAGAGGATTACTCAGATTTCCTTAATAAACTTGACATATGACAAATATGACATTATTGTCACAGTCTTGTCTCGTCGCGTCTGTCACATCCGGGTCCCTTTGTGTATCTTCCAGGTCTTACACACTCCCGTCTCTGTCTAATCACGTCCCAAGTCACGTCAGCTGGTCCCAATCCCGTGTTTGTCCTTAAATAACTTTCTGTGTTCCTTAGTCTTTGTCGGTAATTGTCAGTGTTTCATGGATGTGTCGTGTGTGTGGATGTTTTCTCCTTGCTTCCCAAGTGTTCTGTGTTTGAGTTATATTTACCGAGTGGCGTTTGAGTTATATTTAAAGTGTTTTGTTTCCCTTCGTTTGAATAAACCCTTGTGCAGCATTCCCGTGGTGTTTCTTCTGTGTCTCCGCATCGCACACCAACACGAGCGTGACAATTATCACCATTTCATTCTAGATACTAGAGTTGAGGTATTTGGACTAGGACACGGACTAGGACAATAAGTAACAACAAAATTAAGATGACAAGACTTTAATAAACGTCTCACACTCAAATTGAATAAGGACTTAGCCTCGACTTGACAAGGTGGACTTTTTTTAAATTCAATGGACACATATAATTATATTTATCTATTTGGATTTTCAACATGATGAATAGAAATAATAAAAAGAAAATACTATAGTTTTTTTTTTTTTACACAAAAATATATAGCAGCTCATATTTGGGGGTTAAAAAGCTTGAAAAGAAGATTAGGTATATAGTATACAAGTCATATAATTCACAAAATGATACATTTTTTACTCCTAAAAACAGATTTTAAGTGCATTAGCATGATTAAATGATGACAGATTTCATTATTTTTTTGTGAACTATCCCTTTAAAATGTTCATAGATTGCATGAACAGCATGACCAACATCTTAAAGGGGGATTAAGCTCAAAAAGTGTCTAATTTCCCTGGACACGACATCTCAATAATCCAGGCCTCTCCAGCCAGAGAAGCCACATGTACAGTTGTACAGAGAGTAACACAGAGCTGTGTGGATTGATTTAGAGAAGTAGTGCATAGGGCTGCAGAAAGAAATATAGGTTTAGAGGAGCAGCATAGAGTGATATACAGACCATTTTTGATTGGTGTTCCATGGCACGGAAAGATGTAAAGCAGTGAAGAGCGGCATGGAGTTGTTTAGAGCAGTGTAGGGCGGTGTAGATCAGTGTAGTTTAGCACGGCTCCCTTCTCCCACTATCTGGAGCAGAGCGACAGACTGCCGGGCCCATGGGGCAGATTCTCTGGCATTCATCCACTGTGAGCCTGCTGGAGGAAAGAAAATGGAGCTCTTTGGTAAAACAGAACCCCCCCTTTTCCTTGTCTTTTCTTTTTTCTTTTGCTGTTATCTCTTTTTTCGCAAATGCATGCACCATTATTTTCCTGTTCTTCTCTTTGCATAGTAATAGGACCAATAGATCACCCTCATTGGACAAATTTCCAAAATCAATTTTCTCTAATTATCATCCGTTCCTTTTTGTTTTCTTCTTTTATCTTGCTTAACATCCCCTCTCTGCTCTGCATTTATTCTCGTTATCTGAGCCTTCCTGTATCAAATGTGTCTCTTTTTCGTTGAACTCTGTTAAACTGTTAGCCTTTACCAGAGCCTTAAAAAACTCATCTCTGTTCACGGGTATGTTAACGCTCCTCAGCACATCTCTACGATGACTATGACCACTGACTGGGGTGGAAGTAATGTTTTTTGCAGTTGAAATCAGAAGCAGATGGATTCAGGATGGCTCAAATTAGCCTCTCTCTCTTGTTCTGCTGTTGCTAAGTAACAGTTGACAGACAGGGGGTGACAGGCCAGTGATGGCAGCGTTTGATGGCAATATGTCTTTGGCTCAATGGCTCCGAGCTAACATTGAAACAGTGCCTCATTTAAATCAGAAGGAGAGAGAGAGAGAGAGAGAGAGAGAGAGAGATTTTTGTAAGAGTCTGTGAGCAAGCAGATGAGCCAAACCTACCACACACATAGCCAAAATTTGTCACTCATGTCATATGTGAGAATACAATCATGTTGCCATAAGGACATCTGTTGTGTGCCAATGAAATATGTTGTTTTAAGGGCAGTAACCAATCAGAATCTTGCCTTTCCCCTGCATAGGATCACAGATTTGACTGTATTTTAAAACTGTCAGGCGCACAGACCATCAGGAAAGACAAAAATGGATAGATAAAAGCAAAGAGGAAATATTATACATCATGTTTTTATCTCTAAAGTTGTTATATTTTCTCTAAAGATACAATTTCCTTCCCTATTTGTGATATATGTAAGAGTTATTAGGATCCTTGAACATGACAAAATTGTTGGGCAGAAATGGTACCTGGTAGCCTGGTAAAGAGACGAGATAAAAAAAGAAGAAGATGTGCACGGATTGGTAAACCTGTGTCGGTAATTACCTACTAGCACCAGCAGGGGTAAACCTCCGATATAGAATCGGTAAGTAATAACAATACAATAGACCCAAAACAACTTTAATAACATGAAAAGACACCCAACAAAGCTGTTGTTAACACAGTTTCAAGTTTATTTAAAGCACCATTCACCAATCACGGATAGTTATCGACAAGTATGATCAGAAAGTTCGGAAACATATCTGTGCAGACAAATTCTTGCAGATATGACAGAGACAAAGCATGACTAGTTCCAAATTGTCTTCTCAACATCCGCTTCGCTCTCATCCACATGTTTTCAATGTTCTGGGTATGCACTTCGCTGTCATCAGGATCCACGAAATTACGTTCGTGAACGACAACAGAATGCTCGTATATTCCGTGTCTGATTTGATCTATGTGTGCGAATGCCTCCCTGCTGGTGCTAGTAGGTAATTACCGAAGCTATATCGCAGGTTTACCCACGGATTTATAATAAATGCTGCAATATTCCTCATAAAAAAACAATAAGTCTCCATTTTGATCTTGTGGTTACCTTAATTAAGAGCTGTTCGTTTTGTCTTAGCATTTCCGCAGCATCGGAAGCTGTGATGAGCAGATATGGTCCTCAGAACCTATTTAGGTGAACATTTAATTTCTGGTTCTGTATTACATTTTATAAAATTGGTAGGCTATCTTGATTTTAACGTTTCAAATCATGTTATGATTCATGATTCATGTTATGAATCATGTACTTTCTCATCATGATATCTGGAACGAAGCCAAAACAGATTAAAATGAATTTTAGGTGGTTTTGTCACGTTTTTTTAAATTACTTTTTTAGATGTTATATGCGGTGTCAACCTACATACAGACTTGCAAATACATCTTACATTTATAAAGGCATAAATTGGAATTATGTTTTTCCGTTTATTTATATCACTAAATTTTATAATTGAATTTATAAATATCCTAACTCTTTACTGTTAATTCATGCGGTTTATAAGTTCATCAATTTATAGGCCTAGAAATGTAAAACAAATGTTGTTTGTTAGCAAATATATATTATAGCATATATTATGATATACATGATATAAATCTGTTTTTAATTTCGCAATTTTTGTTACTTTTTATGCTAATGTTAATGAATTAAACTTACAGTAAAGTGTTACTGAGGCTTTTCAAAGGATTTTTAGTTTTGCCTTGTACAGAATAATAACGGTGAGCAGGTTTAAAACAACATGGGCATAAATAATACAGAAGAGTAAATAATGATAGAATTATCATTTTTTGGGTGAACTACTCCTTTAACCCCTAAGATCCACATTTACCTTTTAGTTGTTTTTTTATTTTTAAATAATAAATTGAATATTTTTAAGCTTGTGCAGTCATATGTTGCCTCATTTTTTTTTTACTTTACTTTGATGTGCAATGCAATGTTTATTACAATATATTGTGTAAAAGTATGTATGTGTCATTCTATAGACATTTTAAAAAGAGAGGGTATGATAGAGATGAGATAGCGAGAATAAGAAAAAAGCTTGGGCACAGTATTAGCTGGAGAAGGTTTATTATTCTCTGCAGCACTCAATCAAACATTGGCCCTATGAACAGAGAGTAATGCTAGAGAATCAACCTCAGGGCTTCTGTCTGTCTCTCTTTCTGTCTCTCTCTCTCTCTCTTTTATTCCTTACAGTGTGTGAGTGGTATCCATCTGTCAACTGTCAGTGCCAGTGAGAGATATCCAGAGCTGTCACATCTTGTCAGCTCTCTGAGCTGACGCCTTTTGCAGCTGCCTGGCCAACACACACATACACACACTGTCCCTGATGATGGCCAGCATGCAGCCGGACTAAATGGGGAAATAATGTGACTGAAAGAAAGAAAGCAGATAAAAGCCATATAAAAAAAATCGTGAGCCGGAAGAGGGATGGAGGGATGGCAGGAGCAGACAGATTGTACAGAGGGACGATGAGTCAGATCCAGGCTGTAGAACTCTGTGGATGAGAGACTGAGTTGGAGAACCATCAAAGTGCCGTGGACGGGGGGTTAGGCGAGGGGCAGCGGGCATACGGTCAGCGTGAGGAGGATTAACACAGAGAAAAGCTCAGAGATGGCTGTTTCAGTGGCCACAAGATGAAAGGGGCAGAGTAGATATATGACAAATATATAGCCTGTCCCTCTTCGGCATGCATTATTCGTCCGTTTCTCCTTCAGTTTGCAGATTAATGTTCTTGATAGAGTTTCTAAGACTTGCGTAACTTTGGCGTTCGTTTGAATGGCTGTTAAATGGCTTGATGTAGCTATTTGGCTCTTGTCCCAGCTCTTAAAATGATCTCCTTCTCCTTGCCTACTTTCCATCATTAGTTCAGATCTTTGCAAGATCTGGATAAATAAAAGCAAGATGGCTTCTGCTTCATCAAACCACGGCCGTTCCTCTCAGCGTGTTAAAAAAATCTAAAAACGAGGGTGGAAAGGATCATTTCAAATTTTGGAAAAGCGCCAGTCGAGTGTTGAGAGATCAGAGCAGGACATTCCTATCTGACTTCCTGTCTTAATTTCACTCAACACGATGCAAGAAGTCAGGTGTGGCCGGGGGAAGCAAAGCTAAAGTTTATGTTTAAGGCGTCCATCTATGGGTCCCAGATTTGAAGGACTACTTCACCCTAAAATGAACATCCAGAATTGATTTACTGTACTGAGTCACATGATTTAAGTATTCTGTTGTTATTTTCTTAAGTAGAAAGTTGCTTGTGTCTAGATTCCTTAAGTGTAATAATATGAGATTAGTATGCTCAAATTTGGGGGTATCCATTTACAAGTGGAAGACTAAATGGTCAAGTGTTTAAATGAAGCATTCATTTTTCCTGGCTGACACAATATAATGATGAGAAGTGCTGTGCATAAAATGAGTGGGTGTGAGTAAGAGAGATAATTAAAGATTGAGAGATGTTGTTGACGTACATGTGAGTTTTGTGGAACATGACAGTTTTCGCATTTGCATCTGCAACCTCAGCAAAACTGATCTTCACTACTCAGCGTGTATTTTACAATGGCTGATATGTGGTTGTACTTGATATTAAGGAGTTATTTATCTCATCCTAAAATGAAAATACTGTCAGTCAATCACCTGTTTTCTCAACTATCTAATGGCTTGGGAATATATGTAATGTTGGGGAAAGTTACTTTTAAAAGTAATGCGATGCAATACTATAAAGTAACTACAGTGGAATCCACTTATTTCGACCTCGGTTAACTCGCCAACCCTATTATGTAGACGGTTTTGAAGTGGAACCACCAAACTCCCTATTTGTCTTAGCATTTTCTTATCGGTTATGTCGATTCTTTTATGTCGCCGAACCCTAATATCTCGAGCACAAAAGAGGGACAAATTCGCCACTTCACATGGTTATCTCGTGACTAATGATCGTACCTAGTTTACTGCGCATGTGCTGAGTTCGTGTTGCACGTTGCATCAGTCCATATGGTTGCTTCTTTACTCACAGTGAACAGAAGAACTTGCTGAAGTGGCAGAAAAATAAAACCTTCTAGATGCTATCTTGGAAGAGGAGGCACAGGAGTCAGCATCGTTGTCCAGGAATTCCCAGATTACATTGACATCGATGAAGACGTCGTTACTGATAGAAGATTAGAAGCATTTGTTTTCAAGCAGACCGTTAAAGGCAAAAAGCAACAAAGCATTTTAGACTTTGTAAAGAAACCATAGTAACCACGTGTACAGTACTATTCAGAACTGTGTCAGAGCGAAATTACTGTGTTTTGAACTAATGTGTTTATGTGTGTTGTGACTGTTTACGCTGTGAGCAATCATTGTGTTTGCAATGTTGGAGAATATAATTAAAGGTTTGTATCGAGAATCGAAGGTGTTTTTTATTGTATACTGGTAAATCTCTGCTGTTGGTTGGTGCACATATGACTTTTGTTGTTAGCAAACATATTCAATGTATGTTAATTTTTTATAGCATGCCGATCGCTTCAAACAAATCGCCATATTGGCTTTTGGTTATCTCGATCCTCGGTTATCTTGATGCTTTTTTTGCAACCCCCGAGGCCGTCAACATAACCGTATTCCACTGTAATTGTGTTACTTAGTTGAGTTGTTTCGATGTGGTGTGTGCGTGAAATAATGTGTGATTGTGTAAGTTTCCTGCATGTTCGCTTCTTTTATGATGTGTTTTGTTTCTTATTTTGGTACTTTGTGGACATTTAAAATCACCATTCAATTTCATTGTAAACATCCACTCAGACATTCTGCAAAATCTCTCCTTCTTTTAAAAAAGTCCTACAGGTTTGGAATGACACAAGCGTGTGTAAATAATAACAATATTCAAATATTTGAGTGAACTATCCCTTTAAGGTTTCTGAAGATTAAACACGATGTTTTGTAAGAGTTCGAAAGTCTGCAAGAAAGTATTATAGATGTTGTTTGTGTGATTTTTATGTGGAATAATGTGTGATTGTGCACATTTTCTTACAGGTTCACACACACGCACCAGGAGGGATCTGAAGCCCACGCGACGCAGACACCTCAACCGAATGTAAAACAAACACACTCGATTTCACTCTTCAAAAAGATGTTCTCCACCTTCAAAGCCTTACGACGAAAGCGGAGCGGAACGCTCCAAAACACAGGCAACAAACAACTCGTTTATACATTCTCCTAATTCCTCTCCGACGGGCCTCAATGTCTTTCTTCAGCAACAGACTGTTGGGGATCACGGCTTCAACGTTGCGGTTTTAAGACTCCGCCAATCCCCCCTCCCCGCTCCTCCGCTATCTCTGTGATAAACGCCGGAGCAAATTCAAAGCCAAACAAACACGGATTCAAAGAAAGATTTTCGTGGCAACTTAAGGAAAGCGTTGCTTTCCTGACAACGTGTCGCCAGGGAGTTTGTTCAGTTGGTGCTCGCTCAGATAGACCCTGGCTGCTCATCCTGAGCAGGGAAGTGCATTTGCTTGATTATCATTAAAAAAAGAGAGATGATGTCTTCAGAAGTCAGCGGGGATATTTATCAGACTCGCAGTTGGAGACGTGATGGCGTGTCTCTTCTAATAGAACAGCCTCAAGGCTCTGGGCCTGTGTGTGCAGGTTATGATCCCATGAGAAGTGAATAAGTAAAGCGCTGACTGATCACATGTATTTACTTCATGCTTGCCTTTTGTCCTGTAATGAATATCAATGAATGAAAAGGCAAATGTGGATGAATAACGTATGCTATTAGATGGCATACTTATTCAAATGAATGTTATTGCATCACAGAGCAGTGTAGACTATATGACACAACAGATAAGGCTTTTAAGATTTACTGTTATAAACTATAGTTCGTACTAAAATCATAATAAATAAATGCAGGATCCCCCCACCAGAAAAAAAGCTAGTCTTACAGCCTGGTCTTAAACTAGCCAACTGATCAGGCTGGTTTAAACATCTTGTTAGGCTGTTGAAACGCAGTTCACAACCCATTTTACTTTTATAATCTTGCATATCCTATTTATGAGTAAAAATCATACTCAGTGAGACCATTTGTGACGTAAGCTTAGAAGGAAAGGCATTTCATCGAATTATTGCATTTTGATAAAAATCTTTACCTTTGAAATCTGCAATTGAATATCGTACCATAAAACGTACAGTAAAGATAAATAGGGTTTATTTTCATTTCCCTTAGACTTAATTATCTTTTCTGGATGAAGGTGGTGGTTCACATGAACATGCAGTGTGGTGAAGGGTTTGGTTGGGGCTACATTTAAAGGGATAGAGGGTTCAGAAATGAATTTGTAATCAAAGTTAGCAAGAATTACACCGATTCCCTTTTTAGTGGGACGTGCATTCTCTCGCAGACTAGACTGCGAAAGCACCATAAATCACTCTATTTTTATAAGTGAATTTATTTTATTTCCACAACACACTTTTACTATTGTTCGCTCGAACTTTATACAAAACAAAAGGAAAAACAACATGACCTGTTATCAGTTTTTATTCAAAATCCCATACCTGTCTGAAAGCAAATCTTAAGACAAGAAAGAGAAGCTCACAAAGACGGAGATGAGGGAGCGCCGCAGGAAAGTTCCACATGCAATCTTTTTTGTTTGTTTGCGAGTGTAAACGCAGTTGTGATGAAATATTGATGCTCCCTTCCAAACTGTCTTGTAAGTCGTCTCCGTTCTTTCAGGCTTTCCATCTGTAGCACCTGAGGAAGAGGACGGGAACGCCTGGCTGTCAGGAGAGATGAGCTCAAGCTCTCCACGGCAGGCTGTCAAATGCGACACATCCTTTTCAAGAGCAGACACAAGAGCAAACTTCCGCTACTCCTCCATCGTTCTCTTTCTCTCTCTATGCCGCTGTTCCACAATCTCTATCTTTCTTTCTCTGTTCTTCTCCTGTTTCGTCCGTATACTCGCATTTTAGGGCAGTTAGTAAGACTCATGTTTCATGACCTATGGAAACAAAGGCATCCATCATTTGTGGGTAATACATTTTTTGAAGGAAGTGACTTAACAAAAACAGTTTACAGTTTCTTGTTCATTAGGGCACACATATTTAAAGGGATCTAAAAGGGTGATTTCTTTAGATAAACAGCTTTTTACCTGCAATAATCATTGTTTTAGTTTTTGGAAGCTATTTAAAATTGAATGTTAAAAATGTGAACGCTTGTGTCTTCAGGACATTCCCTTTTTTTGAGGGTGACTAAACAAACGATGGCACTTTTAAATGTTCGTTCTATCCCTTTAAATTAGAGGGAAAAATGTTCTATTGCGATATGAATACGACTTCAGATATAAGTTAATTACAAACAGACATGGAAGAGAAACAGTTGTTCACATACTTCAGCTCTTCTGACATCTCTCTATTTTCTTTGTGCTCTCCGCTATATTACTGCCGACTATCATTTGCAAAGTGTTGTTTGGCATTTGTGTTTTTCTCTATTGGCTTTGCATGCTTGGCTAGCTGCGCTTGAACCTCTCAGCAGAAGAGACCTAGGCCTTTTTTAATAAGGTCCCTCATGAGAAATCTTCCTCATCTGAGCAAGAGCATGTCTAGAGGGCAGTTAAAGAAGAGAAATAGAAGAGGTAACAAATAAAAAGATGAGGAGATATAGACAGAAAGGAGGAGAGACTGATGAGGGAAGGGGAAGAACGTGATGCGTGATTGAGTTTGTGCATTCTGCCTCTCTGAGAGGTGAGAGCTGCTCTATCAGGGGACAGGAAAAGGCATTCAGAGTGTGACATGTTTGTCACGGTGGGCGACATTGGCATCTGTCACGCAACCTTTGGCAACGTTTGCAATAACCCTCTCCGTTCCAGGGAGTATGAGACAAAAAGAGACTTTGAAAATGAGAGAGATATCAGAGAGGTGTGTTCCAGTCATAATGCACAGCTCACAGCAACCTGTCCTGACTGAAGAAGGTTGAAAATGTAAGACTAAAACGATATTCCCTTGCTTTTGCGTTTTGCTATTCACATTTGGCACTTTGTGTTCTTAAATAGGACAAAAGCATCAAAATGATCTTCCAAATTCATGGACATGGAGAGGGGGAGGAGGCCTGCTGTCAGGAGGGAGACATGGAGCGCTGGTCAGTATATCAGGGAGTTTTAATTAACAGCTCAGTGATGAGGATTGAAACAGCCCTCATGCCGTTTACCACTCTACGGGACTGGATCAAACCAAACTGCAGCGCAGAGTGGGGGAGGGGTGCAAGTCTGAAAGTGTTTGTACCATTATGTAACTAAATATATTGGACATTGTCCAGGTCTGTTTTAGAATTAATATATTATTATTATTATTACTCATAATCAGTATAAAACAACTAAAACTATACTCTAACCATAAGTAAAATTAATAACTATTAATAGTAAAACTAAAATTATTATTCTTTATAATAATCACAGTATAAACAATTAAACCTACAATTAGTGTAATCAGAAATAATTATTATTAATATAAAAAAATGGTAGTGCTATGACTAGTTGTAGTGTTATTTGTTTATAATTTTATTATTTAGTTTTTTTTATAAAAGAAAAGTTAAAAAAAAGTTTAATTAATTTTAAGTCTTTTATCTGACTAATTAAGAAGGTTAAAGCTTGTTTTTTTTCTAAATCTCCCTTGAATTAATAGTAATTCGCATGGCATTACATTGCTCTGTATCCAGTCATCCAAAATGATTTAAAAAGTAAATAATGCTACCCCTCTATCCCCTCCTCCTCTCTTTCTCTAGACTAGACTAGTATCTCTCATCTTTCTCTCTCTCTCTCACACACACACACACTCTGATGAACAGCTCCACTCAGCCATCTATAAAAGACTGGCACTGAAATCAGCGGCATTTGCATACGGTAATTATTCTGCGAATCAGGCTACCTTTATTACTACCACAGAAATCTACTGTCAGCAGACACGCATACATCACTGCACCGGGGACATACAGTACATGTATATCTACATTACTGCACAGTCCAGGAGAGAGAGAGAGAGATGGAGGACACATGCATATATACATACTTGTAGTACATTATATTGTGAAACGTGCTTTATTTATTGGGAGATTTGTGAAGTCTGTGGAATTATTGAATTCCTAAATACAATATTCAGATAGCAGGTTAGCTGTCATTCAATAGATATTTTCTTATTCAAAGCTGTACTTGTGTGCTTGCTGTACACCTATTAAGCAGTGAGATTCAAGAGGTGGTGGTGTGTAGTAAAAATATAGTTAATGCAAATGGCCTCCAACCCATTCAGACATTGAATATATTCACAATATGGCACAGCCGGGTGTCATATTGGTTTTTATAAAACTTTTCCTTGAATTGAAAGGTATTAAGGCTACAAATTTGACTAAAATACTCTGCTAGAATACTCTGCTGCCTTATATTATTTACACCAGTGTAATGATATAGTGCACATGTGTTCAAACACACAACAGTGCATTTCTGTGCATTGTGCATATATCATATATTATATAATATATATATCATATATTCTGTGCATGTGTACATACATACAAAAGGATGGAGTTTGCAGTCATTGTCATTAATGGTGTTTGCTGTGTGTGCCCTGGAGACGGTCTGATCATTTACTGACAACATCATTATCTGGAGCTTATTGATCCCGCCATACTGCTGGGAACAATAGCGCGGGCACACACACACACACACACACACACACACACACACACACACACACACACACACACACACACACACACACACACACACACACACACACACACACACACACACACACACACACACACACACACACACACACACACACACACACACACACACAGACACAGTCACTGCCTTGTTTTAATTAATAATTAAAGTGGCACTGTTCATTTCAGAAATTGTCAGTAAACATCTTGTTCATGTTTTTATTGTCGTCAGCGTTAAACAATCATTACAAACAGCTAAATAAAGACTACATATTGTACATATTCTGCTGTGACATTGTCAGATATTGCGAGATCTGTCAATATCAGGTAAAGTCTTACTGTTATGTGATCATCAAATCACTGGCCTACAGTGACTATGCATATAAGTTTCAAGCATTAAAAGTCTTTGGCTGGAAGCATAATTTGCACAAAGCTTTTTCATAGATTTTTGTGTAGTTGTCGGTGTCGTTTGAGACTTCAATACTAATTTAATATAAAAAAGTTCAATTTATGTAAGACATAATGTAAAGTCAGTCGGTTATTGTTACAAAATACACACAGTGGCAGACAGGGTTATCTGAGCCAAGCAACATTCAATATTCACTGAGATTACATTAGTTACATTATTTTGACTGACAAGTTAAGCCATTGAATAGAAATAAAGTGTTAAAAGTCAATATATTTTTGCCACCCTAGGACTCCTCAAGTTAAAACACAAGTCTTTGTGGCTGGTTTGGCTAGGTGTGTTGTTGGTAATATATTGTCTCTAGCTCAAAGTCTTTTTAAATGTAATTAATAGTATAAAATGTAAACATTTCATGTAGTTTCAACATTAAATAGTTTAGATAATTATAACAATTTGGAGTTAATCTATTAGTTAGCGCTATAGCTCAGTGTTTCCCACAAGATGAGAACCTGTTTGGATTTCAGCACATAAAGGAAGCACATATGCAGTCGTCACCATGCAGGGTAACGCCTCACTGGACTTATTATGGGATTGCGTTACTTTACAGTCTGCCCTGAGTCCTATATTGCCTTAGTGTTGTCGCTCGAAATCTGGACTCATGGGACTCCGGTCTTACTATTAATACACACCGGAGAGTTTTACTAACATTCATTAACTTTCTCTTTCTCTTTCTGTCTCTTTCTTATTCTATCTATTCCACCTAGACTAGTATCTCTCGTTTCTCTCTCTCTCTCTCTCTCTCTCTCTCTCTCGCTACTAGGAATACATTTTACCATGTATGTACTCTGCTTTATTTGCTATCACTGTAACACATTTTTAGCAATTTTATTGGAAAGATTATGTAAATATGTCTAATTTAAAAATCTGTTAATTGGTTAACGGTAAATCTATTTTATACTTAACGAGAAAATACAAATGTGAACTTGTAAACTGTTAGGCACCAAATTAAATGTGTTGCATAAGACTTGTATTGGTTCTGTTTATTATGTCAACTATATGTACATTGGGATACATCTATAAGTTTGCAGTTGGTAAATGTTTATTTTATTTTATTTAAATACAGCTAATTTGGTGCTCAAAAATGATTTATTGCAATCAATGTTGAAAACAGATGTGCTGCTTAATATTTTTGTGGAAACTTTGATAAATAGAAAATTAGTAATAAATGTAAAAAAAAAAAAGTCTTTACTGTCGCTCTGTATGTAAGGCATCCTTCCTAAATAATTTATCACAAATGCTCTCTACATTTTTATTAAAGGAAAGAGTTTTTTACTTGTATTGTACCCCCTTGCATCATTTATAGGGGTGTCAGTATATTAAAAATCAGAAAACAAATAGTTTAGTGTATTAATTGTATACCAATGCCAGAAACAATGTTGTCATATTTTCTGTCTTTTTTTCAGTAACTCTCTCTTCTCTCTCCATACAATGTTTTTTTTCTTTTTTTCATTTGCGCTCTCTCGTTCATGCTCCCTCTATCCTCTTTTCTTGCACTCTGTTTGTTCTTGGATCTCTGTCGTTCTCTTTCTCTCTCCTCTAAATGGGAGAGAGGAGAGCTCATGGCCTATATAGAAATCCCAATGGGAGTGTATGAATCGCAGATCCTCTCTGAGTAGCTGTTTTGTCATGTTTTATATCATTCAACTAATAAAAGGCAACTCCGTTTACTAACGACTTTGTGTCCCACAAGAGCATTGTTCTAAATGTACTGCAAACACAGTTGTTTGCTTCAGAACATGTTCTCTCTTTTTCTTTCTCCCGATTTCCCCTTCTTTGCGCAATTTGCAGTCACGCTCTCTTTCTCTGTCTCGCTCTCTGATTTTCTATCTCTTTAAAGTGCAGTACTGAGATAAAGTGTAATTGAAGAGTACTGCCAGATGAGGAGATTTTGCTCTGGAGAAAGAGATCTTTAGAAACATGCTCGCTTTTTGTGATGGAATTATCTTGTCCTTTTGTATGTACAATTGTTGTGTGAGTTTTGTGCCGTTTCTGATTGGCCGGCCTTTCAGTCCTCCAGGGCATGGTCAAGAGATCCGCTTTCTGAAATGGGCTGTGATGTCGTTTGCCCTACAGACTACAATCACATGACGTGTTTGATTATTTGCGAAACAACAAACTGAAGTGAAACCTTTCTGAAAGACGTTAAACAATATTCAGTCATTCCCAGAGGAAAATTGTTTTGCTCTTTCATGGCTGAAGAGATGTAATGCCCTTCTCAGTTATGTTTCCTTTAAGCTTCCACTTTGTTTCAGATGTTTGTCCTCTCTTAAATGCATTTTAATATGTGTACACTACTATTCAAATGTCTGGTGGTGAATTAATACTATTATTCAGCAAAGATGCACTAAATTGATACAAAAAAAGTTACATTAAAGTTATTTTTAATATCAGAAAGTATTTCTATATATGTTATTTTAATTATTTTATTCATAAACAAATCTTTTTAAAAATATATCATGGTTTCCACAAAATTATTGAACCGTTTTCAACACTGATAACAGGAATGTTTCTTGAGCACCAAAACAACATATCAGAATGATTTCTGAAGGATTGTGTGATACTGGAGTAATGATGCTGAAAATACAGCTTTGTTATCACAGCAATAAATTACATTTTAAAATGCTGCATAGTCTAATAGAAAGCAGTTGCTTTAAATTGCAATAATATTTCACAAAAATTTCTTGTGTGTACAACTGCTTTACTGTGTTTTTTATTTTGGAAAAGCATCTTTTGATGAGCATAAGACACTTCTTTCCAAACCATTATTTCCAAAATGTTTCCAATCCCAAATTGTTATAAACTGCATATATTGATATCACATGAATAAAACCCCATAAACAATTGAGGTAAATAATTTACTCTGAACTGTAAATGGCATTGTGTGCTGTAATTACTTTCTACAGCGCAACATTTTCAATTTCAGTTGTCTGTTCTATGGATATCCTTTGCAGGTATTTTCACTCCACGTGTTTGGTGTCTATGATATTGCCTTGCAGTTTATGAAAAACTATTGAGAGATTGTGAGAGAAGGAGTGTGATTTTGTTGATCTGTTCTGTCTCAGTGATTCGACATTGAATTGCTTGAAATAACACCTCTATCCTCCCCAGAATTCAAGGGAATATTCTTAAGGACACAGAGAGATAGACAAAAAGCAAGAGACGGAAAGTTTAGATGCAACTCGATCAATACGTCAGTCAAAGGCAGCTTTGATTGATTTGTGTGTGTGTGTGTGTGTATGTGTACTAAAATGTGAGGGAATGCATACAGGAATACAAAAACAAGGCAAGATTTCTCAGAACCTCAAATGCCCTCCTTATCCACTTAAACCAAAACTGACTTTGCAGAGAAAATCTCACAAGACCCTTACATGGAAAATCTCGAAAAACGCTTTCCACACCTGTCCCCGTTTTCCATTCGAACCAGGTGTGGTATAAAGTCAGCGCTTCTCTGTCCGAGTGACCCTCAGCCTCCCTCCTGTCTCAATGGCAGTTTTAAAGAGAGCTCGGAGAGCTTTATTGCTAAGTGGGCCTAGGCACACTAAAGTGGCCAGTGACTGTGTTTAACAGGACCATTAAGAACAGACAGACCGATCAATACTTTGAGGGAACAGGAGAGAAAGGAGATGTGTAGTTAGTGCATGACTGTCTTGAGGTGTCGGGAAATCTTAAACACACAGATCCCTCTCTCATCCTATTATTCTTTAATATACCTGACTCTGCTACAATTAAACCAAACCCTTGCAGGGCATAATGCGCACCGACCATAAAACTGAACATGCCAACGCTTCTTTACAATTGATTTGCAATCAGACGTATCTTATATCACCTTATAAATGAAGACAATTCCTTCCTAATTAGGGATAGTGTGCTTTAGTGATTAAACAATCTGAGTTGAGTTGGATTCATAGCTTAGCTGTTTGTGTCTGGGTTTTTATGTGTCTGTGTATTTATTTCTATCAAATCAGGCCATTGATTAATTCATGTGTAAATAAGTCAAATCAAATACGGTGACACGACATCATGGCGTTAATTTGAGAGACATGCAAGAGCCGATGAAGTTTTATGTTGCTGACATTTTTCATTTTGAACTGTGTGTTTATTTGCTGATCAGTGATTTGTTTTCAAAATTGAAATGAATGTCTACTTAGATTTTTGCTTCAGAAGACTTTTATTAATTTTTATGTATTACTTTTATGCTACATTTATCTCTTTTTGGAACTTGAATCTTTTGGACTTTTGCATGGACAGCTGAGACATTGTTCAAAATGAAGAAAGTCATTTTTATTTTTTAGTGAACTGTTCCTTTAAAGAGAAAAAAACTATTTATTAAACTAATTTTTTTTTTTGGTTTGAACCGCAGAGGTGACGATTTGCGAGAGTCCACCATCGTGCCCTTGAGCATCCTATTCTAACATCCCCGTCACAAAGTATTTATTGCAATTTGCTTTTAGATAAAAACATAAAACAAATATAGAAATTCATGAAGTATTTTTGTTCGTGAAGTAAAGGAGGTAACCGGAGAGATGTTGAGTAACTTTGCTGAAGTACGAATTACAAATCCTGGATCCATGGAAACGGTACTTATTTCAGAGGGGGGTGTCAATTTAGTTTTGTCTAAGTAGATACATTCATTGCTTGGTGAAAACAATGACTTGCACATCAGCCTACGACATTACTCTTTTTGAGAACAGCAAGACCCTAAGAAATGTCTTGATGAGTGCCGTTTTCTATCTTTTGTTGACACATTACATATTAAAACAAGACGATTACATATTTAAAGTCCAAAAGAAAATTAAAGTAGACACTACTTTAATTTGACTCTACCATTCAGATGAATGTCTCAACAGAAATCAAGACTCATCAGACCAAGTAACATTTTTCCAGTCTTCAACTGTCCAATTTTGATGAGCTTGTGCAAATTGTAGCCTCTTTTTCCTATTTGTAGTGGAGATGAGTGGTACCCGGTGGGGTGTTCTGCTGTTGTAGCCCATCCGCCTCAAGTGTTGTGCATGTTGTGGCTTCACAAATGCTTTGCAGCATACCTCGGTTGTAACGAGTGGCTATTTCAGTCAAAGTTGCTCTTCTATCAGCTTGAATCAGTCGGCCCATTCTCCTCTGACCTCTAGCATCAACAAGACATTTTCGCCCGCAGGAATGCCGCATACTGGATATTTTTCCCTTTTCACACCATTCTTTTAAACCCTAAAAATGGTTGTGCGTGGAAATCCCAGTAACTGAGCAGATTGTGAAATACTGGCCCGTCTGGCACCAACAACCATGCCACACTCAAAACTGCTTAAATCACCTTTCTTTCCCCTTCTGACATTCAGTTTAGAGTTCAGGAGATTGTCTTGACTAGGACCAACCCCTAAATGCATTGAAACAACTGCCATGTGATTGGATGATTAGATAATTGCATTAATGAGAAATTGAACAGGTGTTCCTAATAATCCTATTAATAAACCTTTTTTTTTTGGTATATCTTCTAATCTGAATGATTAGACTAAATAAGATTGTAAAGGGAGATTTTATGCAGAGATGTTTTTACTGGCTTTTTCTTCAGTGCAACCATAAAAAAAAAACTGTACATAGTGTGTTTAGATGCTACAGACTTCACCAACATTACTGTGAGCGATTGAGTGTGTGCGAAGGAGACCGAGAAAGTGTGTGCCTGCCTGTTTGACTGTTTACGTGGAGTGGTAGAACTGATATATTTATTTCTATCTCTCACTTCCTCAGAGGGTGGTGTATGAAGCTGTGTTTGCCTGCGGCAGATCCCCCTGGCAGTCTCTGAGAGCTGCCATCTTCTTCTGCCAGCCCTCCATTAGGCCTGTAAGGTGTGTCAGTCAGAGCTCGTACACAGGGGCTTATGGGAAGACTGCGGGGAAGTGAGGAGTGAATGGTAACTTGTAGCACGCACACACACGACTCACCCACACATGCCAGCGTGTGTCAAATTAGGACAAGCAGGGGACAATTAAACTCTCTGTCTCTTACACACTCTCTCACACAAACACATATACACAAAGTTGGCTGTGGATGCAGTTGTCTCAAACCTCTTCCTCTTGTCTTCTCGTCTTTTTCTCCAGGTGATTATATGTACTGACTACAGTAACACAGTATCCTAACCAGGCGTGATTCTAGACTGTTTATAGTGGGTGGCCATAGTGAATGTGTCATGAAGTGTCGACTATAAAATTAGGGTTATAAAATATTTCAGTGAAAGCGTATGACAATAGTAAGGGCATGGTGTAGATGCTCAAATGCATTCTGTAGATGTTTTTGTATGTATATAAAAAAAAACTACTTGCATTATTTTTAAAGCTTATGCATGCTCTGTATTTTCTTAATTTCAGTATATTTTATTACTTATATGCTGTTATATTATTTATTAATATTTTAAGTATATTAAATAGTCATGTTTAATATTGAATATTAAAAGTCAAATTACTTTTCAATATTTTATATTGTTGTGTTTAAAAAAATAATGTTGGCTCTAGTTTTTATGTGTTTGTATTATTTGTGTTATTTTTTGCTTTCTTTTTAACTTTCGTTTTAGTTTCAGTAATATGGGTACTTCAGCTAAAACTTTAATTTCAGTGAAAGTTTTGTATATTATTTATCAATTAGCAAAAACTGTTTTTAATAGAATTAGTTTTTCTTAAAAATAACAATACTGTCTATGACTTTGGTATTCGTAGTGCCTTGCTCTACTAAAAAATAAGAGTAATAAACTCTGCAGTTATGGAGCCAGCATTTGAAGTGAACAATGGTTCACCTGAGTTTGAGAACAATAACATTATTCAGCCAAATTCTGCCAAAGTCTGCTTACTTTACTTAAAAACACTTACTGCCTTACAGACAGGGAAAAAGAGACAGAATGCTACCTCAGAGATGTGGCTTACACCTGTGAGTTTGCTGAAAAGAAAAATCTCTGTGGCGTATCTCAGCAGGATATGTGCGGTTCAGCTGATCATATTAGCTTGACGAAAACATGCTTTTGTTGAAGTTCATTTTAAAGTTATTGTATTGTACCAAGTGGCCTCCGCTACATTTTATAATTTAAATTCCTTCTTTTAATAGAACACAAAAGAAGATGTTTGGAGAAATGCTCATGCTGTTCTTTTCTTTGAAAGCGAATGGTGACCAGTCTTTCAAGCTCCAAAAAGGAAAAGACAATCACCATAAAAGCAGTCAATATTACTTGTTAAATGATAGCATTGTGTTGAAAATTGCTGCATCTCTAATATATATCTAATATTTTTACTCCCGCAACATAAATGTATTTAGCTATATACTGTTCAGAAGATTGGGGTCAGTAAGGGTGCATTAAATTGTTTAAAAGGGACTGTACAATTTTTTTTAATGTTACAAAAGACTAAAATGCTGTTCTTTCAAGGAATAAAAAAAAAATGTATCACAGTTTCCTGAAAAGTATTATGTAGTACTACTGTTTTCAACATTGATAATAATAAGAAATGTTTCTTGAGCACCAAATAAAAATATTAGAATAATCTTTGAAGGCTCACGTGATATGTATTGACTGCTGAAAATGTAGCTTTGCCATCACAGTACTATTTTTTATAAATACATGCAGCATTTGTGAACATAAGAGTTTTTCATAAGAACAGTATTTTCTTTTTTATGTAACTATTATTTTAAAACTGTGGACACAACCAGTAAAACTTAAACTATTTTGATTTGTTTTTTCCCCCCTGAAGTATGTGTGGGTGGTCTAAGTGTGTGCAGTACTTGTTTGCCATTACTATTTGAGCGCCAGTACATCAGGAGTCAAGCATAACAATGCATACGCATTTCAAATCAAAAAGTTTTGAATCCTCTTCACACATTTATAGCATTTCCACAGTCTCAAAACTCAAACTCATGACAGATCTCACTCTGTCTCCATCTGTGTCTCTCTCAGTCTCTTTTTCTCTCTTTCCCTGCGGAGGAGGCCTGCCACATCTCTCTTCTCTCTTGTTCTTCACTGTTGTTCATGGATGTGGGGGCAGTACAGTATCAGATAACTTTATCCTGGGCCAGTGCCAGTATTTTGCGCATGCAAACGCGCACACATACACACCAGCTGTGTGGGTGACTCGGCTCCCAGGCAACGGCAGGAGGTCAGGTAGTCCTTTGCATTGCATGCTGGGAGTGTAGGAGTGTGGGGGAGTGTGACAAGTTATTTCAGCTTTTGTTTAAAAACATGTGCAACAGTTTTGCTAAATGTCCAAAACAAGTTGCGCAGGAGTTGCTGTGGACTGTCGGCAAGATGAGCGCTTCAACTGTGTGTTGAGGCTCCTAACTGAAAGTTCTTTTTACGTTGTCTTTTTACTAGGATGAAGAAAAACCAATATGAAAAAGCTATTCTTGTCCAAGTGCGTTCAGTTTGAACTGGCTACTCTTTCAGATGGCATGAGTCCTTCATGAAGGCTTTGTAACAATCCATCATACAGGACTATTACAGTGGTATATGACTTCCATTTCGTTCACACAAGCTTCATATGGTATCGCCAGCTTTGTTTTTAATTATCCAAACCGTGCCTAATCCCACTGTTCACATCTCCCTAAATATTGATTTGTCTGTGGAGCACAGCTAAATCAGTGCATTCAAAGCATTGATTGTTAGTGGTAAAAAATAGGACAGAAAAGGGGAAAAAATTTGAGTTGTTTCCACTACCATGTCAAGTCAAGTCAAGTCACCTTTATTTATATAGCGCTTTTTACAATGTAGATTGTTTCAAAGCAGCTTTACAGGAAAAACAATATAAACAAAGTTTGTTTGGCTGAACAGAAGCCCCAAAAGAGCAGGCGAATCAATACAATTGATGAATTTTAAGTGTTAAGTTTCCCCAACTGAGCAAGCCATAGGCGACAGCGGCAAGGAACCAAAACTCCGGCAGGTGACGTAACGAATGAAGAATAGAATGGAGAAAAAACCTTGGGAGAAACCAGGCTCAGTTGGGGGACCAGTTCTCCTCTGGCCAACAGCCAAACCGTGCATGATTATTATACAACAATTCAAGTCCAATATGAAGTCCAATTTGGTCCGATTAGAGATGGGTTCATGATCGTCACAGGGGAGGGTCCAGTAGAGTCACGGTCTCCGCAGACACCCCAGGGCAGTGCTGTGCTCGTGTCCAGGTCCTTCATCTGATCTGGATACGGCCCGGATCCAGCTGACCACGGTAACCTCGGAATAAACAGAGACCAATATCAGCGTAGATGCCATTCTTCTTCTGATGTATCGAGTACATCAGGTGTTATGGGAATGTTCCCGGTTCCGGCTTATCTAAATTATGCAGCCTAACAATAATTTTACATGATTTGGATTAAAAATGTATGTATAATGTGTTATGTGTATGCCAGGTTGAAAAGATGTGTTTTTAGTCTACATTTAAACTGACAGAGTGTGTCTGCTTCCCGAACTGTAATAGGAAGACTGTTCCAGAGTTTAGGAGCTAAATAGGAAAAGGATCGCCCGCCAGCAGTTGACTTTGATATTCTAGGTATTATAAGCTGGTCAGTATTTTGGGATCGCAATAGACGTGAAGGACTATAATGTGTTAAGAGATCGCTCAAGTACTGTGGAGCTAAACCATTTAATGCTTTGTAAGTAATTAGCAAGATTTTAAAATGTATTCGGTGTTTAATAGGAAGCCAGTGCAGGTTTGACAGAACTGGGCTAATATGCTCATACTTCCTGGTTCTAGTAAGAACTCGAGCTGCTGCATTTTGGACCAGTTGGAATTTGTTTATTAAGCGTGCAGAGCAACCACCTAGTAAAGCATTACAATAATCTAGCCTTGAACTCATGAACGCATGAACTAACTTTTCCGCATTTGTCTTAGATAGCATATGTCGCAATTTAGATATATTTTTAAGATGGAAGAACGCCGTTTTACAGATGCTAGAAACATGGCTTTCAAATGAAAGATTGGTATCAAAGAGCACACCCAGGTTTCTAACTGACGACGAAGACTTGACAGAGCAGCCATCGAGTGTTAGGCAGTAGTCTAGATTATTATGTGCCGAACTTTTTGGTCTGATAATTAGAATCTCTGTTTTTTCAGAATTTAGCAGTAGAAAGTTATTAGTCATCCAATTTTTTATATCGGTTATGCATTCTGTTAATTCAGTGAATTTGTTCGTTTCATCAGGATGAGAAGAAATATAGAGCTGAGTATCATCAGCGTAACAATGAAAGCTAATGCCATGCTTCCTAATAACTGCACCCAAAGGAAGCATGTACAGGGTGAAAAGCAATGGTCCTAGTACTGAACCTTGAGGAACTCCATATTGAACCCGTGACCGATATGACATCTCCTCATTTAATGCTACAAACTGATAACGCTCAGATAAGTATGACTTGAACAAGGCTAATGCAACTCCACTAATGCCAACATAATTTTCAAGTCTATTCAGAAGGATTTTGTGGTCAATAGTATCAAATGCAGCACTAAGGTCCAGTAACACTAACAGAGAGATACAACCACGATCGGATGATAATAGCAAATCATTTGTAACTCTAATTAGAGCAGTCTCAGTACTATGATATGGTCTAAATCCTGACTGGAAATCCTCGTAGATGCTGTTTCTTTCTAGAAAGGAACATAGTTGTAAAGATATTGCCTTTTCTAGAATCTTTGACAAGAAAGGTAGATTCGATATCGGCCTGTAATTAACTAATTCTGTAGGATCAAGTTGTGGTTTTTTAATAAGCGGTTTAATTACAGCCAGCTTAAAGGTTTTTGGCACGTATCCTAATGACAAAGAAGAATTAATAATATTAAGAATAGGATCTATGATTTCTGGAAGCATCTCTTTCAGTAGCTTAGTCGGTATTGGGTCTAGCATACATGTTGTTGATTTTGATGATTTAACGAGTTTAGACAATTCTTCCTCCCCAATAGCAATGAAGGATTGGAATTTTTCTTCAGGGACACTAAAATGTACTGTATTTTGGAATATTGTAGTAGATTGTTGCATGTTTATTATTTTCTCTCTAATATTATTAATTTTGCAAGTAAAGAAGTCCATGAAGTCATTAGTGCTGTGCTGATTTAAAGCATCTGGGGTTGAGGCTTTATTTCTTGTTAATTTAGTCACTGTATCAAATAAATACCTAGGGTTGTATTTGTTTTCTTCTAAGAGGGTAGAAAAGTAAGTAGATCTAGCTGATCTTAAGGCCTTTCTGAATGCAATAGAGCTGTCTTTCCATGAAAGGCGAAAAACCTCTAGCTTAGTTTTTTTCCAGCTCCGCTCCATTTTTCTGGCTGCTCTCTTGAGCGCCCGGGTGTGCTCGTTGTACCACGGTGTTGGACTATTTTCTTTAATCTTCTTTAAGCGTAACGGAGCAACAGTGTCTAAAGTGCTGGAAAAGAGAGAGTTTATAGTTTCTGTTGCAACATCAAGTTCTTCTAGGCTATCTGGGATGTTAAGTAGATGAAACTGATCGGGAAGATTATTTATAAAGCTATCTTTTGTGTTAGGAGTGATAGTTCTACTATATTTATAACAGGGAGTTAGTTTTTCGACTTTGGCTAAAGGTAATCTACACGCAACTAAGTAATGATCTGAGATGTCATCGCTCTGCTGCAGAATTTGAACAGTATCAACATTGATCCCATATGACAATATTAGATCTAAAGTATGATTACGAGAATGAGTGGGTCCTGATACATGTTGTGTAACTCCAATAGAGTTTAAAATGTCTCTAAATGCCAATCCCAATGCGTCTTTTTCATTATCTACATGGATGTTAAAATCACCGACGATTATGACTTTATCTGCAGACATTACTAATCCTGAGAGAAAATCAGCAAATTCTTTGATAAAGTCTGTATGGTGCCCTGGTGGCCTGTATAGAATAGCCAGCACAAAAGTTAAACAGGAATTATTACTTGCACTAGATAATTTTACATTGAGGACCATCACTTCAAAAGAATTATATTTCAAATTAGACCTTTGAGCTGTACTGATCGTGTTACTATAAATTACAGCAACACCTCCTCCTTTACCTTTCAGACGAGGCTCATGTTTATAACAGTAATTTTGAGGGGTGGACTCATTTAAAGTAATATAATCGTCTGGTTTTAGCCAAGTTTCTGTCAAACACAGCACATCTAGTTTATGATCTGTAATCATATCATTTACAATAAGTGCTTTTGAGGAAAGGGATCGTATATTCAGTAACCCAAGCTTTATCATTTGTTCATTTGTGTTATATCCCTTCTTAGCTGTTTGTAAATCAATTAAATTTTTACTCTTAAACGATTTTGAGAGATTTTTGTATTTGCTAATTCGGGGAACAGACACAATCTCTATAGGATGATATCTAGGTGAAAGAGTCTCTATGTGTTGGAATTTATCTGACCTCTGTGACGTGAGACAGCTAGCAGACGGTCGGTTTAGCCAGTTTGTCTGCTTCCTGACCTGGACCCCAGTTAGTCAAGGATTAGCTCTAAGACTATATGCCAAATTATTAGAGAGAAGAGCGGCACCATCCCAGGTGGGATGAATACCATCTCTTTTCAACAGGTCAGGTCTGCCCCAAAAACTTTTCCAATTGTCTATAAACCCTATGTTATTCCGCGGGCACCACTTAGACATCCAGCCATTGAGTGAGGATAAGCATCTCATCACTCCTGCGCATAGGAAGAGGGCCAGAGCAAATTACGGTGCCTGACATCGTACTTGCGAGTTCACACACCACCATGAAAACTCTTCTCGACAAAAAACAATTTGGCTCACAGGTAAGTTTTGAATGGGGGTTTGGACGTTTTGTGGGGAACGTCTAGGTTACTAATGCAGTACCCGGGAACAGAGAACGTATTGGGATCTTACCTGAGAGCCCAATCACCTTAAAGTGCAAACTAAATGAGCCAATGGACATTGGCATGTGAAGCCAGTATATAACGAAGAGCGTGTGCATTTGCAAATTAAAGTTTTCGCTGGTGTCAAGACAGTGTGTCCCAATCATTTAACAGCGGTACAGCAATTGTTGCAACAGGCCTATGGGGAAAGGGGGTAATTAAGTGCCTACATATATCTTTCAGTCACATCTTATGTCAGAACTACATTTACATTTATGCATTTGGCAGACGCTTTTATCCAAAGCAGCTTACATTGCATTCTAGAAATGCATTGACATTCTTATTAGTTCTTGCTTTCCCTGGGTTCGAACCCATGACCTTAGTGTCATTCACACCAATGCTCTACTAGTTGAGCTACAGGAAAGCACTATTCTCATTCAGCTCTATAAGAACCTTGGCCTGGTAGACTTGCAGGAGGGCCATGGCATGCAGGCCTTGGCAGCAGCGCTTTGTGGACACAATTGCATTGCAACCACGCATTACACTGGGGATCTACATGTACCCCTTGGCCACCCAGGACAGAGGAAGCACCAGCTTGGTTTTGGGAAGAAAAAGATGCCTTCCATGATCTCGTAACTTCTTATGCACTTCCTGGAAGAAAGGCACTGGGCTGGGACAAGGTTGACGTGATCCACCTCAAGGTACCAATCATCCAGCCTCAAGTGTTTGGGAAATGATGGAGTCCTCTTTTCAAACCTTATGCTCTCAGCGGTCCAGGAAAGCAAAACCATCAGCTCTGGGTCAGACACGATCAATGCTACTCTCCCCGAAGCGGGCAATGCAGCCGGGTCTTTTCCCCAAAAGACTTTAAAAAGATGCGCGCTTTAGGGAATTGCATTTTTATTTGCTGAATGGTCACAGCACAACTTGCAAGACTAGTTACAGGCTACAGTGTTCAGATGCTCTTTTTGGACTGCTACAGCAATGCTCTTTTAAATTGTGTCAACCACTAATGCGCAATCACACCAACACTTGTTCTCTTGAAGAGCTTCTTCCGACTCATAGTACGCTCCTAATGATTGCAGATCAGAACAACAAAGCTTGAATATGGGAATGCATGCGCACTTTCTTATACCTGCTTCACAGGGCAGGGTGCGCAATACAAGTCTTGCATTCCAATGTCCTTCGGCTCGTTTAGTTTACCCTCAAAGGTGATTGGGCTCTCAGACGATACAACTTTGTCAGTTCAGTTCTGATGAGTGACTGACAGATAGGGTACAGGTTGATTTCGCTCAGCCTTGAGCGATTTCACATATTTAAATGCAAGGATGCTGTAGCTTGATTTTAATTTAATAATATTTATAAAGCGTCTGTCATCTTGCATATGTGGCCTTAACGAAATATCAGCTTAGAAAAACTTTTTAAAATTCTGCTTGAAGCTTTTATAAACTTTTCTTAACTTAGAGATTACATGGAATATTTGTCACACCACAGAACAATTAAAGTACACATTTATGGGTAAAATTTGAATAACAAAATATGAATAACAATCAACATGGAATTAAAAATGACCAGTGCACTTTATATTAAAAAGGTCTGGTTTCACAGACAGGGCTAGCCCTTAGATTAGCCCAGGGCTAGTCCAAACAAGATTAGCCCTTAGAACACTTAAGTAGCTTTTATAAACATGCCTTAGAAAAAAAAACTTAACTGGTGTGCCTCTTGAGACAAAACTGACATATTTTTAGATAAGGCAGTGCAAGTAGCTTTCATTTAAAATAATGCAAACATGCATATAATAATAAAAAAGCAATTAAGGAGAAAGTTGTCATGATAGGTTTATCTAATACCTGGATATTATCTACAGAGGAAGGAGTAAATGGCTTAGTCCATAGCTGGTGTACAGTGGGAATCGGCTGAAAGCATGTCCTCAAAGTTCATAGTTCTTCTAGCTTTTTGCATCAAATGCAAAACATTGAACAAAAATGTATACCAACATTAAGACAAAGCACACTTATTTAATGTAATCTCAAAGCCTTGTCTGTGAAACCGTGGGAAAAACATCTTGTATTCATGACCTTGACACCTACATTGACATTTTACAGTTGGTTTTTGTGACTGTTCTCTTCAAATACAGTTGAAGTTAAAAATGTTGCTTTTGAGACGGTCCCTAAATTGGAGAATATGTCAAACCAATTTTACCAGTATATCACTGGGAAACTGTGTGTTGTGTTCATATAACACATCATTGTGTGACATTGTGGCGAGGAGGGCGGGGTCGAGGGACGTGAGAGTGTCAAAACGTGATTGCGAATTGCAACCCCTGTTAAAAAAGCAACCCCTAAAGATACAATGCATTAAAATGCAAGTTTTCTTTTTTAATTAATGCAATTCAACAAGCTTTTTTGTTTCAGATACATCTGGCATTATTTTATTTCCATACATGTATGGAATAATGAAATTTAAATTTAAAGGTGGTTGATGTATCAACACACTTTGTTAATAAAAAAGTTTGAAAACAAGAAACTTGTTCATAATTAAAGCAGAAATATTGGAATTCGAGGGTCATTGAATATGGTGTTTGACAGTATGTGGCTTTTAAGTAAAAAAGGTTGAAAACCTCTTATTTAAAATACTTTTTTCTCTTTCATAAATATAATATTTATCTTAAATCATATGCTCAATACAGCTGATTTTAAATCCATAATATGGTGACTCGAGGCCATTGCTTCCTCAGCACCTTAAGCGTCTGTCTGAGGGTTACCATGGCAACCAGGCCCTAAGAATGCCTCTAGCTGCTCCTGACTGCCACCTGATGGCTGGGCCAAACACCTTAGTTTACTGGATTAATCATTGTGTATTTAACAAAGGGAGCACAGTGTTGCAGCAACGGCTGTAGTTCAAGAACAAGACAGTTCTACAAAGTGGCCTTTGTTAGAGGAGACGCAGTTGGTTCAAGCATCCAAAAAAAATAACAGATGGATTCAACTCTTTGAGCCTTGGGCAACGAGCACGTCCCATTAAGTTCTGTCCCTCTATCACAAACACACAAATACACACACACACACCAAAAAGCCTGCAGCTGTCCTACTCTTCCAAACTCCATGTGCTGCTCTGGATTCATATACTCTCTTTCTCTCTCTCTCTCTCTCGCTCTCTCTCTCTTTAGGCCTTCTGGATATGTCTCTGTCTTCAATGAGGGACTGGAAGTAGCATGAAAGGAGAAGCTGTCGTGGAGTTCTTGATGGCTGTACACTAATTGCTGACCCTAACAGGTCCAATTAGAAGCTACACGCGCCCTGCACGGGCCCAGGGGACTACACATCCCGGCATGCCGAGCACTGACACTCTCAGAGTGACATGAACAAGACAGCAACCAGACGTTCCCTCTTTCTTCTTTTTCCCACCATGCTTTTCTCTTTCGTAAGTCACAAGCTAATTTGTGAGGTCTGCGAGGCATATCCAAGTGACTTTTTATGGGCAACAGAAACAGATGCATTTGCAGTTGGAGTTTGTGGCACTTAAGTATGCGCAGAGATTATGAAATTAGAAAGTATCAATAGTTTTCAAAAGCACATATACTTAAAAGTAACATTGTAATATGGGTATATGTCTAAGACCTGGACTAGACTAGACAATTTTCACATCTTAACCGTTTTCAAAACAGTGGGAGACCACAGGCATAAGGACAATCCTGTTGTATATTTACAATTAGGGATTGGGGAGGCTTTGAATCAATTGGGAGCAGTAAAATAATCATAATGACACCACATTATGGGCAAAAAATCTATTTTAATAAACGTTTAAAGTCTTCTATTTTCATGATCACAAACGGCATATATAACTTTTTTTTTAAGTACATGTATTATTTACATTGATTTTTATTCATGAATTACTACTATTATATAGATTTAACACTTGAGTTCTTTTCCACTGTTGTTGCAGCACGGTACTTTATCACAACTTTGTTTTCCATCAGATTTGTGTTTGCCTACTCCATCCAATCCCATTAAAGCTTGGTCCCAGAAAATGCTTGCTTTTTTTGTGTAAAACATGCATCAGACAGTCAGTGAATAGACTGGGGTGGGCCGCGGGCACGACACTGATACTAGTTTGATGGAGTCTTGCTGATGGACCATTCCTGGTCCCGTCTATCTTTGGTGCTGATCTAGTGGTCTCCAGCAGCCCCATATGGATCCTATTATGTCTCGGCTCTGTCAGAGAGGAATTACAGGGCATCAGGCATGAGAACATGATGACCGTATCAAAACGTTGTCATGTCCTCTATGCAGAGCTCTGATGTGGTACACACACATGCTCTGACGTTGCCCCAGATTGCAGCATGGTCGCTGTCCACACGATTCGCAAGCAAATCAATAGCATTATGTCTCATAGCCCTCACAATCTTTACATCACAAACAAGTCCCGAGGGCCTGAAAATAAACAGCTTCAGTTGGAATTAAAGCAGCCTAAAATTGTTTAAAGGAAAATTCTTTTAGCGTTGCGTGCATTTATTTGTTAAAGATGGATACGGAAACCATTTGTGCTCTGTACTAAAATCTAAAATTTTGCTCTTTCATATCTACTGTTTTAAATTTGTATATCCATCTTGCTTTTCATTCTTCACTTGAGCTCTAAGGCTCTTGAAAAATTCATTCAAAGAACATTGTTTGTTGATTGATTCTCGATATGGAATATTAATCCCACATCGTATAGATATTTTATTAGATGTGAGTATTTAATAGTTTAATCTTGAAATAACATAACTGATTGAGCCGTTGAAGCTCATGCGGTATTACATTATGTATAGATGATAAATCACTCCGGCTATGTATTTTCCTCTGCAGTTAGAACGAAAGACGGCGATGTTAGCGCACAAAGGAGGAAGAGTTGAGAGATCAGCCCCATTTTCTGCCATTTACAAACACCTTGTTTAGTTTCCCGTGTTTACCGAACGCCTGCACGTTGATTCTCCTGACATTGACGCATCGCCCTGGAAAAAAAGAAAAGAAGCGGAATAGATAAATAACACAACAGCGACACTGCTCCGTAATCCCTTTTGTTTCGCTGGATTTGTTCTTCTCATACGCTAAAGCAAACAATCCCCCGTAAAAAACTTGGCTTGGAACTTTCCCCCCCTCGACAAGCCCCCTCCCTTTACGCCCGTGTGTGAGAGAAAAAGATATTTAGTGACTTTGATATGTAAAGCTACAAAATCTTACCTGAGGCTACACAATCATCTCTCTTCCACAATCCAGTCAAATCAGGAGAGAGAGCGAGAACAAAAGAGATAGGATAGGACACCGAAGAGCAATGCAAATCTCGCTTTCTGATGAGAACAACAAAGAAGGGGGGGAAAGGAGTGAAAGGATGGATGAGGAGATTAAAGAGAAGACAAAACCCACATTTGGCCGGCGCTGGATTCGAAACGTTGCTCTCGCTCTCGCTCTCTCTCTCTCGCAACAACCCAGTCCTTCATTCCGAGATGTAGATTTCCATTAGGAACACGTTATTAAATGCAAAGGGTTAAAGGCGAGAGCTGTGAGGTGAAAGTGGACAATAGACTAAATGCTACATGCGCTCAGGGCAACACATCAGACTAATTTAACAGAGCATGCCTCTGTGATGTAGAGGTCAGATCTGGAGAGTTGCACGTCCTGAAGCCCACAATGCTTTTTTTAATGAAACTGGCAATGGAAAGAATGCCCAGCCATTTAAAACGCCTGACCCCGGACTTTAACACAGCACTTGTAAATTAGCCACACAGACAGCCTTAGCCGAAAGGTCACGAGCGTGTTTTTCTTCTCCTCTTTCTTTGACATAATCTAAAACGGAGGGTCTGAAATTAGCTTTAACCTCCCGAATGACACGTTTATTTACATAACCACTATGGACAGAGGGAGCGGCTCCACGCTAGATCAAAATCAACACATTGTTTTTGCCACGTCGCAAGCAGTCGCCCAGTGACCATCTCCGAGTGGCCCGGGGATATTTGTTGTCAAGACGAGAGCTCGGCAAAGGGCTTCAAATAATCTAATCTGGTGCATCTAAGTGTGTTCTGTCCTAACGCGCCTCTGACCCCATTCTGTTCTTGCAGATCCTGGTGGTGGGGGCCGAGGGGGGCTCATGTGCGCCGCGCTAATCCGCCGAGTCAATAGCGGCAGCGAACGCTTGCGAATAAACCGGTGGCGCGGTGGTGGCACTATCACGACTTGGCTTGACTCTAATGCCAGTGTCTCCTCAGGGGAAGGACTTTATTTCAGCGTCGTTAAGGGAGGGTTTCAGAAAAACATTAGCGTCAAAGCGCGTGAGCTTTTATGGAACAGCACAGAGGAAGAGTGCGAGGAGAAAACCTGTCACAGCAGTTCTAGTCTTTGCGATCGCATGAGGGCGACCTGCAGTTTTAACTCTGTCACGGCAAGAGTCTGGAGGTTTCCTGTTTCGCTCTGCCTCTTGATAGCACATTTGAAATGCAAGAATAAACGTGTCGGCTTGGCACACAATATGTGTCCACTGGGCCTTTGCGAGATGACCTTTGTCAGACTGAGTTTTTTAAAGTGTTATATGCATTAATTTGAGTGATTATTCATATTAGTGCATGTGCACAAGTCTTTGACTGTTGTTTATTTCTTTCTGTTTCCTTGAGGATGCCAAGGACCTTTATGCTAGGCATTATGTACCTTGTTTTTGAGGCAGCACCACTGACAGTATTGGTTCACTGAATTGTATTAGAAATTCTTACGGTACCCTATTTTGTTACCCAATTAAATTAATTAATTTTAATCGAAAAGTTAATGTTTTAAAATTAACTTGTTTGAGAGTTAAAAATAACATTTTCACCAGGATGCCATGTGAACATATTAAATTATATTAAATGTAAGGTATAATGTACATCCAGCAGGTTGTGTGCATCAACCTGTCCTGAAGGGGTTTATCCTGCAATAACAACCAGCTGGATATACATTATCTAGCTTATTACACTTCCCACATAAGTAAAGTATTTACTTCCCACATAAGTAAATATTTAGACATGAGTCAAAATATTTTATTCGATTTTGAAGCGCAAAGCTTCCGCAGAGAGTGTAGTTCCTAGCAAGTTCAAACTAGACAGACATATGATGGATATGGTATTTTGCCACATAAATAATTACGTGTTGGGGATAAGAGGTCCAAGATGAAACTGTTTTAAAATTGCACCTATATGTCATTTTATAATCCATTACAGAATAAAAAACAATAATCCCAAAATGGCAGCAGCTCTGCTTGCATGAAACACAAGAGAGCAAGTCCGTGGTACTGGGTGACATAATTAAATAAATGTGTACATAATATTGATCTGACTGAATATTTTATTAGCTCACCAAATGTAAAACTTCCACAAGGACATTTTTTTACCCGGATGAGCCTGTTATCAGTTTTTAGCTGTTGTTATCAGGGAATATGTCCTGATTGACCAATCAGAATCAAGTGCTCCACAGAGCCGTGTAATACATTATATATATATATATATATATATATATATATATATATATATATATATATATATATATATATATATATATATATAAATTGTGCACATACACACACACACACATATATATATATATATATATATATATATATATGTATATATATATATATATAATTTATCTGACATAAGTCACATTCAACATCCACTTGCTCAGTTAAATGGTATACTGTGTTTGTGCTACCATGTGTGCGCTTTTTCATACACGCAAAAGGCTTGCATGTTCAAGTGATTGATTAGATGAGTGAGTAATGTGTGTGTGAGTGTGTGTTTAACAGTTAACGCAGCAGGGAGTGGACAGAAGGGCCAAGTGTGACAGGTGGACAGGCATGATAAGGAGAAAGCAGTGCAGCCCAGCGCTCAGCAGAAGCAGAGCCCAGGAGAATATACAGCCAAAAGCAGCTAATAGCTGATACTCATCAGAGATAGAGCCGCTGAAGATTTCCTGTCTCTGTGGAATAGTCTGTTCATTCAACTCCAGCCTGAATTCTCCTCCCTAAACATGTACTGTATTTCATACAGTTGTGAAAACACGTTATTGATCAAGTTATAAACAAAAAGACAATCAAAGATGGGACTAAAGGAACAGTTTTACACTGTAACCCAGGTTAAATGTTGTTGTGTTGTTGTTTTTTAAATGACGTTAAGTTGTTGTCTCATACAATAAGAACATTATGGTCTTTGTGGCTGCTCGTGAGAAATAAAATCACTAATTTCATAGATTAGTTTCTCATAGATAAGAATGACAACAGATGGAGATTTTCTGCTTCTCATAGTTTACACCAAAGAAAAAGACCCCATTAATCTGGAATATCCCTTCTCAGTTTCAGAAGAGATCTCAGAAACTCCTGTAACTGCAAGAATATGACATGGTCAGTACATTTTTTGCTTTATCTGTGATCCATGTTATTTTTTTTTTTTTTTGTGCTTTTGTTTTTCACATATATAGACTTTATCATATACGCGACTGCCCATGTCTTTAATATCTAAACTCTTTATCTTAGACAAGAATGACATTAAATGAGAGAGGAAATTGTGCCTTTCTACTTCTCAGATTCAGAACAGATCTCTGTAATGTCATTTGGTGAGTGATTTCAATATGAACTCAAACATTTCTCATTAAATTCAGAACAAATGGCCTGCGCTATGTCATTTACAAAAATGTTTATAGCTCGATACTTTTATTGCATGTCAACAAGTTAGTCATTTGATTCTATTTTTATATCCTAAAGGATGAGAGCAACCCACCCTCTTTACAGTGCTGAGCCTACACTTGTAATTTTTTTCCCAGGTCCCATGAATTCAAGTGATGGCCCTATCTGTGAGACATACGTGCACCTAAGAGATTTTCAGGTATGGAAAGACGATTTTGATTGATAAGTATTTACTTAGGCATCAAACGGATTGAATGAAGGTTCAGATCGGAGCTTGTTTGTGTCGAGTCGAATGATGTTTACGGTACAGTATCGTTCGAGCTTAGTGATTTATCACAAACGTGGCAAACAGTGAGTCAGTCAGCAGTGTGGGTGGCAATGTGTCACCAACACACAGCGCCATCTGCTAGGAGTTTGTTCAACAAAGATCGATTGTGCTTCGAGACGTTCCCTCTCTCTGTCGGTTTCTCTCCTGTGTTCGTTCTCTCACCTCCTCTCCTCTCCTTTCCTCTACTCCTCACAGAGGAGGACGTGTGATGCCAAAATAAGAACGAGATGTTGGAAGGCACTGAAGAGGAAAAATGATCGGTTTGTCCTCTCTTTGGGAGTGGTCCAAATCTGTAGCTTCATCTGAAAAGTTTGTTTTTGCAGTTGGTCATTGCTTATAAAGCCATTAAAGCTGTACAAATGCACATATATCATCGTCTCAGGCCAGCCCCTAGGGGTCAGTCAAAGTGAGACGACATGCGACTTTCAAAAATCGCTGTTTAACATGCAAAAATGCATTATGTTGCCCTGCAAAAGGGTCATGTACAAATGGTTTGATCTCAGGAGACTAAGCCTCACTCTAAACGCATCCTGCAGAAATCAAGATCTACGATACGTGTCAGCCATTATGTGAGACGTACGAGGTAAAATTGCTAATGCAAAATTGGTAATGTGATTAGAACGGTCCCTGGCAGGCGAGGCCAGGGCAGCGGTAAACAAGCCACCGCTCCTTATGTGTAAGTGAAGATGGTGGAGGAGACACAGACTCGACATGAATAACTTCAACCCGGCCTGTTTGCCCCAGAGCTAGAGGTCAGGACCCGTTTGGAAACAGCGTGTTATGGCGTTTGGACATACTTGTGCGGGTGCCGGACCAGTCTTCTGCATTTTATGCCCTTTAGCTTCTTACATGCCAGTTAAAGTCAGCGAGGACAGCAGCCGACATCTCCTTTTGCGTTAAGACAGGGGATCCGTTTGTTGACAGAGCCGTCCATACATACGCCAGATTGGGATCTGTGGCCTTGGTAAAGCCAAGGGTCCTACCCCCATCAGACTCACAGCGTTGACCCTCGTTTTGGTGTTTACGCCCAGGCAGGTGTGCCCATGATTACGGGGTGCGTGAACTGGCATCCATCAGGGCATCCATTCCCTGAGCGTGAATGTAAAAGAGCCTACAGTCTGTGGGTGAGGCCCTTGTCTGTTCACCTGCCAAAGGAGGGCAGAAAGGGGGCTATAAGCACAGAAGGCCTCCTTTGACCTGGTGTTACTGATGGCCCCCAGGGTCAAGGTCCCTCGTTTAGCTCTCTAAAAGGACTATAGGTATATTTCATTCTGGTTTTATGTTATTTATACAGCCTATTGTCAAATTTAGCATTTGATTGCACTGATACCCGACTTGAACTGGAATCTCTCATTGATTGGCGGTTCTATCTTCTGTCTTTGTTGAAATTAAGACATTTCAGTGTAAAAGTGCATTGCTGGACCGACTCTAACATTTTAGTATTTTTGATTAATTTCTTCCAAGCCAAAAAACATCTGATCTTGAAAGCCATGTTTAAGTCTCCTCAGAATATACTTTTTTTTTTCAAAATTGGGCCTAAATATTGGGGAAAAGGTGAAGAATGTTGAGAGAGGTTGTATTGGGGCCGTAATAAGCTCTGACCTTTCTGTCAATTAGTGATCAAAATGTGAGATATTAACAGAATGCCAATATTTTGCTGATTTTGAGGCACACTAGTGTGTGTGTGTGTGTGTGTGTGTGTGTGTGTGTGTGTGTGTGTGTGTGTTGGTTTTTGTGGTTTATAAGGACATTTCATCTGAATACACGCAACACTATGAGGACATTTTGAATTATGAGGACAGGGTCGGTGTCCTCATAATTCAGACAATGTAAACGTGTTTCTGAGCATTGGGAGAGCTGGAAAACAAAATTTCTGCTCAAGTCCTTATAGTACACAAAAACCTGATTTTGTGTAAAATTTGTGTATGAGACAGTGCCCCTGTAGCCGGGTCCCGGTAATGCACCGTCTCATGCATATGCACGCATGTGTCTGAATCGCAGCTTTTGATTGGCTGATCGCCTGATGTCCTCATAATTACGGTTTTTGTCAAACCGGTGTAAAGGGGAAAAAATGACATTGCTTGCAAAATAACAACAAAAACATTAAAAAGGCTTAAGTAATTAAATAAAACAAAAAGGAATAATGATAATATCACCCATATTTTGATGACCCTGTCCTCCGACCTGAGATGCACGTGCTCTGTTGCTGAGACTGACTGCGCATGCGCAGAAATCACCGACATGAAGAGCGATCAGGTAAGAATAATGATAAATAAACCGTTTTATGTGTAATTAAGTCAAGTTTTCTGTTTATATAGTTTGTAGTTCGAATTATTCTACAGCTAATTTGACGATTGTGAAATTAAATAGCACTAGACTACATGTATATTACATTTCCTCATAACAACGCGTGAGGAATTAATTTATTATTAATTAATTTGTTCATTTATAATGTAAATAATGTAATATCTGTATGATGCTACTCACTACAAGTCATACAAATAAAGATAATAGCTGGTAGTGCACTTATTTTGGGTAATGGCTGATTACGTCATTGTTTAATTGAGATAATTACTTTTAATGCTGTTTTTAGTTGGTAATGTTGATGTAAGTGTATGTAAGTCCATATAAAACAGTCACAGTGTGCTTGAGAAAAAGAGAAAAAAATCTCTATATTGTTTTACAGTTTCACTTCCTAGCATGTAAATTAAAATAATCAGTAATGTTCCAAATATTTTAACCCTCTATAACAAATAAATGTGTAAAGCATTTGATTAGGCCAGTGATCTGTAAAAGTGATTTAAAACATTAATCTACACTGGGATTTGCAGGGGATGATGACAGCAACAAGATCCCAGAGGACCAAACTAAATCCAAAAGATGAAGATGGATTTGAAGTAAAATACATAAATTCATTTAAAGGTGAGTAACATACAGCTGTGTTTAAGTATTTTTTTTTAATGTTTTCCCTGGCTAATCTGTTCACAGTTGGACAATTCCTATTGTAACTCATATAAATTGCATTGTATACTGTAACCTATTTATACAGTGAGGAAAATAAGTATTTGAACACCCTGCTATTTTGCAAGTTCTCCCTCTTAGAAATCATGAAGGGTTCTGAAATTGTCATCGTAGGTGCATGTCCACTGTGAGAGACATAATCTAAAAAGAAAAATCCAGAAATCACAATGTTGTTGTTGTTTTTTTAAACTATTTACTTGTATGATACAGCTGCAAATAAGTATTTGAAAATCTGAGAAAATCTATGTTAATATTTGGTACAGTAGCCTTTGTTTGCAATTACAGAGGTCAAAAGTTTCCTGTAGTTTTTCACCAGGTCTGCACACACTGCAGGAGGGATTTTGGCCCACTCCTGCACACATATCTACTCTAGATCAGTCAGGTTTCTGGCCTGTCGCTGAGAAACACAGAGTTTGAGCTCCATCCAAAGATTCTCTATTGGGTTTAGGTCTGGAGACTGGCTAGGCCACGGCAGAACCGTGATATGCTTCTTACAGAGCCACTCCTGGGTTATCCTGGCTGTGTGCTTCGGGTCATTGTCATGTTGGAAGACTCAGACTTGACCCATCTTCAATGCTCTAACTGAGGGAAGGAGGTTGTTCCCCAATACATGGCCATGGTCATCCTCTCCTTAATACAATGCAGTCGCCCTGTCCCATGTGCAGAAAAACACCCCAAAAGCATGATGCAACCACCCCCATGCTTCACAGTAGGGATGTGTTCTTGGGATGGTACTCATCATTCTTCTTCCTCCAAACACGTTTAGTGGAATTATGACCAAAAAGTAATATTTTGGTCTCATCTGACCACATGACTTTCTCCCATGACTATTCTGGATCATCCAAATGGTCATTGGCAAACTTAAGACGGGCCTGGACATGTGCTGGTTTAAGCAGAGGAACCTTCCGTGCCATGCATGAGTTCAAACCATGACGTCTTGGTGCATTACCAACAGTAACCTTGGAAACGGTGGTCCCAGCTCTTTTCAGGTCATTGACCAGCTCCTGCTCCTCTGGGTTGATTTTTCACCTTTCTTAGGATCATTGAGACCCCACGAGGTGAAATCTTGCATGGAGCCCCAGTTCGAGGGTGATTGACAGTCATGTTTAGCTTCTTCCATTTTCTAATGATTGCTCCAACAGTGGATCTTTTTTCACCAAGCTGCTTGGCAATTTCCGCGTAGCCCTTTCCAGCCATGTGGAGGTGTACAATTTTTTCTCAAGTGTCTTTGGAAAGCTCTTTGGTCTTGGCCATGTTAGTAGTTGGATTCTTACTGATTGTATGGGATGGACAGGTGTCTTTATGCAGCTAACGACCTCAAACAGGTGCATCTAATATAGGATAATACATGGAGTGGAGGTGGACAATTTAAAGGCAAACTAACAGTTTAGGGTTAATGAGTTTTATGGATTTTTTTATAGATTATGTCTCTCACAGTGGACATGCACCTACAATGACAATTTCAAAACCCTTCATGATTTGTAGGAGAACTTGCAAAATATCAGGGTGTTCAAATACTTATTTTCCTCACTGTACTTATCTAATCACACATTTTAATGTTGAGTATGTGATCTTTGCGGAGAAATTAAAGTACTTCATTTTGAATCCAATTTGACACAAAACAGTGCAATGGTTTGGTCAGCTGTGCAGAAAGAGATCCTCAGCTGAGACTTGATGAGAATACTCAACAGCTCATTTATTTACCGTTACATTTTTCCAAGATGATGCAGAATCTTTTTTTATGTATATACAGAAATGTAAAGTTGTGTTTTGCGTATGTTTAAAAAAATGAATGTTCAATAAGTAAACTCCTTTCTCTCTCCCGCAAGATCTCAAATACTGATCAACAGTTGACGCTTCATGAGAGCATTAAACAGGTAATGTATTTACCTTTGGAAAATTTTGGCATAGGCCTGAGCATTTATTTCTAATATGTTGTTTAATTGACAAATTTTTAAATCCAATCAGACTTAAAATACTACAATACTACAGACTTTTAGTTGTGTGGCTGACATTCAGTGCTAATCTAATACAGTACTAGATTTTTCTTTAATAGCATTTAAAGAATTAAGAAATCTTTTACAGATATAAGAAAAATAATAAAAAGTGCAGAAGAATGTGAGAATAAAAGGAAAAAAAGGAGAAAGAAATTGATAGGCAAATTCAGTGTAGATAGCACAGATCGGCAATAGATCATATGTACTGCTGTATGAGAAACATGAGAGCCCATTACAGAACATATTAGAAATAAACGCTCGTGCCAAATTTTTCCAAAGCTAAATAAATGACCTGTTTAATGCTCTCAAAAAGTCTCAGAGAGAGATAAAGATGCTTACTTATTGAACAGTAATTTTACTTTTCTGTAAAATACAATATATGCAGCTCATGGAGATTCTGCATCATCTTGACAAAACGTAACAGGTAAATTAATGACCTGTTGATCATTATCATCAAGTCTCAGCTGAAGGCCAGTCTTGGTTGAAATCTTAAGGGGATAGATATTATAAATAAATACTTTTGCATAACGGGTGTTGACTATTGTATTTAAGTATCACTGAACTTCTGCCCATCCCCCACAATATGACACCAGGAGTAATTATGAGGACATTTTACACAACCCATGACTCCATCTGACTGCTGTATTAGATTAACACTGAACGCCTGCCCATCCCCCACAATATGACACCAGGAGTAATTATGAGGACATTTTACACAACCCATGACTCCATCTGACTGCTGTATTAGATTAACACTGAACTTCTGCCCATCCCCCACAATATGACACCAGGAGTAATTATGAGGACATTTTACACAACCCATGACTCCATCTGACTGCTGTATAAGATTAACACTGAACTTCTGCCCATCCCCCACAATATGACACCAGGAGTAATTATGAGGACATTTTACACAACCCATGACTCCATCTGACTGCTGTATTAGATTAACACTGAACGCCTGCCCATCCCCCACAATATGACACCAGGAGTAATTATGAGGACATTTTACACAACCCATGACTCCATCTGACTGCTGTATAAGATTAACACTGAACTTCTGCCCATCCCCCACAGTATGACACCAGGAGTAATTATGAGGACATCTTACACAACCCATGACTCCATCTGACTGTCCTGTATTAGATTAACACTGAACTTCTGCCCATCTCCCACAATATGACACCAGGAGTAATTATGAGGACATTTTACACAACCCATGACTCCATCTGACTGCTGTATAAGATTAACACTGAACTTCTGCCCATCCCCCACAATATGACACCAGGAGTAATTATGAGGACATCTTACACAACCCATGACTCCATCTTAATCACAATAAACAACCTTAGGTTTATTATATCTTCTGTCTAGTTTGCTCCTGCTTTTGGCATAAACCTGCTATGATAAACACGTTTCCTGAAACTACAGTTAGATCTACCTGAAAAACATGAAGGACTCTTTATTTATTTTATCTTTATTCTATTGTTTTTATTACTTCTGCTTATGTTTAAATATGTAATATTTTATGTATTTTTGCACTACAAAATTAAACTTATTTAAACTAGAATCCATGGCTATGTTCTACATTTAAATTTTATGATTTTAACAAAACCTTAGATACTTATTATCATTACCAAGATAATCAACCTCATTTCCAAAACCTATATATCATTACCAAAATAGTTATATAAATGTTAATTTAATTAAAAGAAAAATTGTAGTTTACTTTTCAACACTTGTACAGACTCTACACATTGTGTTCCTTCAGATTTGTCACATAATTAAAAAAATGGTCAGGTTTCATTTAAATATTCTAAAAATATAGGTTGTAAATTGTGGAAGGTGTTGTGGTGATGCGAAAAAGCATTCAAAATAAAAATCCTGTTAATTTAAAAATAAACATTTCAGAATTTCAAATTACTGTGCATGATTCTTAATAATCCAATTTTAAAAATTTTAAAATGTATTAGCTTTTCTAACAACATTGACGTTTTCAGACTGTTGCAGTAATGAGAATTTTTAGGACTTAAATGTCTTAAACTGTAAGTGAATGTTTTTAAAATAATGTGCACAAATAATTTAGACTTTGGTTCAAATGTCTGAAATAATTTTTTGTTAATGCAAGCATTTTTTAAATTTTCATGTTTGACATGTTTTCATGAGAATCACCCATATATATATATATATATATATATATATATATATATATATATAAATATATATTACACACACACTGTAAGTCAATGGCTACTGTCAAATGTTTGGATACTTATATTATTCAGAATATCATCTTTTGTGTTGAACAGATGCAAGAGAATCATACAGGTTTGGAACAACATAACGGTGAGGAAATTTGACAATTTTCATTTTTGGGTGAACTATCCCTTTTGTTTGTTTTCAGCTATTTTTATTACAATTTGTTTATGAAATGTTTTTAAAATGTTTGAGAAAAATGTATGTGTAACTTGATTTATGTAATTGTAATATTAATAACTACATTAATAAACTTTGCACTTTGCACTTTGTTCTCTGTTATATGTTCTCATGTCTGTTAAATGCTCATATGTGCATATCAGAACACAAATAGTAGGTCCTATAAAATACAGTTGCATAATTACATAATCATACACAATTTTTAACAATATCATCTTTTTAAATGGTTGTGTCTGTGTGAGTATGATCCCACAGGTGACTCTAATCATATGTCCTCATAAATCAGGTGTGTCCTTATAATACACAATGTATTCAGTTGTGTATGTGTTTACTGTGTCCCTCTAATACACGTTAGTGACACTTGTGTGTATTGTATAGCAACTGTCCTCATAATCAGGTGTGTCCTTATAACACACAATGTATTCAGTTGTGTATGTGTTTACCGTGTCCTCTTAATTCATTTGTGTCCCTCTAATACACGTTTGTGACACTTGTGTGTATTGTACAGCAACTGTCCTCATAATCAGGTGTGTCCTTATAATACACAATGTATTCAGTTGTGTATGTGTTTACCGTGTCCCTCTAATACACGTTAGTGACACTTGTGTGTATTGTATAGCAACTGTCCTCATAATCAGGTGTGTCCTTATAATACACAATGTATTCAGTTGTGTATGTGTTTACCGTGTCCCTCTAATACACGTTAGTGACACTTGTGTGTATTGTATAGCAACTGTCCTCATAATCAGGTGTGTCCTTATAATACACAATGTATTCAGTTGTGTATGTGTGTACCGTGTCCTCTTAATTCATTTGTGTCCCTCTAATACACGTTTGTGACACTTGTGTGTATTGTACAGCAACTGTCCTCATAATTCCAGTTAGTCCTTATAATATAGTTTTGTGTCATGGGCGGAGCTTGTGCGTCTAATTATCAGAGTCCTCGTTAGTAGGTAAATTGTCAGGTTGTCATATTATAGGTTGTGTTGTGTGTATAGCAATTCTGAAGTGAGATCTGTGATGTGGGGCTCAAAAGAAAATTTTTGATAGTTTTGTCATCTCTGTAGAGCAAGCGGAAAGGGGTGCCCCCGTAAACCACCAACAGACTGGTTTGGGGCTCAGTGTCCTTGTAAACCACAAAAACCCGTATGTGTGTGTGTGTGTGTGTGTGTGTGTGTGTGTGTGTGTGTGTGTGTGTGTGTGTGTGTGTGTGTGTGTGTGTGTACCCGGTATTCACTATGTTATGGGCACAATAATTGATTCAGCTGACACAATTTCCTAAACCATTCTTTCAGTTCTCAAAACAAAGACACATCTAAAGGTTCAAATTCATTTAATTGGTTTTCACTGGTTTTTGATTTCTGCAAAAGTCTACACAAAAAAAACCCTAATTTTACATCTGTTTAAACATGATCTCATTCATAAAACACAAGCACATAATGTAATTAACTGAAGCATCAAAATATGAATTTAAATAGCACACATCCATTAGTAAAAAACTGCTGATAGGCAAAGAACCACAGGATAGTATAAATAGGGCCACAGTGATTATGTGCCTTAGAAAATGATAGAGCTGATAGAATCATCTACAGAGCTTTTGTACTACTTCCACATACAGTATAAGTACAGTAAGCAGTAACATTGATGGAATTTCATTATTTTATGTACAGTAAGCTGTTGCACATTCTACACCCTCAAACTCATGATTTTCAAGTTTATTATTTTTTACATGCACTTTTTTTTGCAGAACTGAAAAATGACTGCCTACGGGAGGCAGAGAAAGTCTTTTCTCAGAAGACCAAGAAACTGCTATAGTACTGTATACTGTAATGACATTTGGCCTAAGGTTCAGAGGATGCTGAATTTATTTTTACTATACTGTACTGTGTTGTGTGTTGCATACAAAGTTCATATTCAATTCTTTGGTATTTAAACTTTTCTTTTTTAGTGTTTTTCATCCACTGTAAGATCACTTTACAGTAGTGTAATGAAAATGAATTGTCCCTAAAGCTCATTGTTGTATTTTACTGTATCTGTGTTGTGAATTGATCTCACTAGTTCTACTTGGGCAGGAAATTAAACAATGTATTTATGGATTTGTGTTTTCCCTGTGGCCAAAAAGAAAGTTTTTGACCGAAATATTTGAGTTTGACGTGGAAGTTGTGTACATTTGAGTGTAGTTACAACATTGTGTTTATAGTTGTGAGAAAATGGTGAATTGTTTAATGAATTATGTTTTAGCAATCGAGAAAAACATCTCAGGTTACGTATGTAACCCTAGATCCTTTCAAGTGCCATTGAAAGGGAACTATTATAACAGTAAATTTTGATCATTTGGGGACTTGTAAATCATATAAAATGAAGTGTTTTGAAAATGTATAAATGCAGAAGGTTATAGGTAAGTTTAGGGGTACAGAATATACAGTTTGTAGTTTGTACTGTCACAGTCATGTCGTGTCTCATCACTTCCTGTTACCTCCTGTGTGATCCATTGTGTTTCCGTCTTGTTTGCCACTCCCCTTTGTTAGTCTCGTCAGGTGTTGCCCATTATCCTGTGTATTTAAACCCTCATGTTCTCCCTGGTCTTTGTCGATTGTTAATGTTCGTATGTCGTTGTGGTGTAGCGCTCTCTGTGGTTCCTTGTTATTCTGAGTTTCCATTTGTTTATGCAAAAGTGCTTTCGTTTTTTGTTTATTAAAGAGTTTTATGTTGATCCCTGATCCCTACATGTACAGTTTACAAATCATTACGTCTATGGAATGTCTCCATAGAACATGGAAACCAGTGTGTGCATGTGTGTGTGTACACATGCTATTTATTTAAATAAATTAATACTTTTATTAATTAAGGATGTATTAAATGGATCAAAAGAGTCTATTCAATATAAATGTTGTCTTGACATTAACCATATAAATGTTATCTTGACCTGTTTTCAGCCTTGATAATAATATGAAATGTTTCTTAAGAATCGAATAAGCATGAAGAATCGTGTGGCACTGAAGACTGGACTAATGATGCTGAAAATTCAGCTTGCAGGAATAAATTACATATGTTTGTATCATATCTTTGATCAAATAAATGCCTCTGTGATAAGAAATATTACCAACCCAAAACATTTTTGAACAGTAATGCTAACAAGGGGCAACAACACCTAATTCTTTGCACTTCAAAAACTGTCTGATACCCACCCTTACTGCTGACAATGATGATTTGTAAATTTATAAAAGAAAGTGTAATAGCCTGCATATTGTTATAGTCATTAAAACTGTTTTTATGGTTATTTCCTCAGGGACGAAATGGAGAAATAGAGAGGGAACGAGAATAATAAATGCAAATTATGAATCCATTTACAAAACACCGGTAAGAGCATATTTCTTTCTCTTTTTTTTAACACCAAAACCTCGCCACTTCCTGCCTGTCCTTGGGGAAACGGCCACACTTCTCCAGTCCGCCTATAAACAAACATCTGCCGTGAAACACGGAAGCGTTCCCTGATGATTTGTTTCCAACAGATCCCCTCATCCCATGTGCTGTTTAATCACGTGTTAAAACTGGCGACAATAGAGCAAGTCCCAGCAATCTGAAAATTAGACGAAAAGTCTGAGCACAAATGTACAGTTTTTTAATGAAGTTTTTTTTTCCCTCTGCTCCATCTTGATGCGTCTCGCCCTCTCCTGATGTGCTCTCAGCAGTGCCGCGATTCCTCCACTGTTAATTTAGTTCCTAAACACCTGCTTTTACACCTTTGATAATTATGGCTGGAACGTTTGTTAATCCGCTCTAATAGTGCTCAAGCTGAGTCCGTTTGCAGCTAATAATTACGGCAGTCGGCATGGGGTTTGGCTCGTCTCTGGTGTAGCCTGTGTGATACAATACCGATCACAGCTCTAGCTAGCAAACATCTCGACTGGGATAACTCAACAGCACGTCCCTGCCTCTTACTACAGCTGTCTCTTAAAACTCGGCGCTCTCTAAATGCAATATTCATCCCTCTTTTGGGACATTTATTTTGGAGATATTAGTGCAAACTTGACCTTAAAAAGAGATGAATTAATAGGATGGAAATATATCAGGAAAAATAAACGAATTCTTGAAGCCCTGAAGGAAGAGCAAACAAATCATTGGCACAGATCTCACCTTTGGGAGTTGTCATACTTTGCTTTTTTTCTTCTTCTTCTTCTTCTTCTTCTTCCACTCTCTCTCTCTTCTTCCTCTCTGCAAAAAGTTAGCTAGCGCTTGCATATCATCATTAGTGTGGCTGCTGCTCCTTCAGAGATCAAATGCTGTTTTCTCAGCACTAGCAGAAAGTCTGTTGGTTTTAAACTCCAGAGGGTTTGCCCCGAGGCATTAAAAACATAGGCATGTCAATCTGTGCATGTCGAAAGCACTCTCACAGGCTGCTAGATAAAAAACGGCGATCATTTAAATGGTAAATAGTCTAAATGTTTGGCGTTTGAAGGGTGCAGGAATGCCAAAATAGATGCTGCTATGGTTCATAGGGAAGCAACGAGGGGCAAAGAGGCTTCTCCCTACCGTTTCATATGCTATGGCTAATCGTGCGTGTATCGGAGCGTCTGATCGTTAGCGTTGAATTGAAAGGAGAGTTCTAAGGCCGGGCTTCTAGTCTCAGATCTTTCTGTATTGACACGTTGCAGGGGTACAGACGAGAAAATGGATGCAGCAAAACACAATAAAAAGAAAGATTCTTCAGTGATTCGGTACTGGCTGCAACTGTTTTAGTATCGGGGGGGAAATCCTGAGGTGCAATCAGTGAGCGTAGAATGTACTGTAGAGCAACAACGAAAAACAGAGAAATCAGGGTGATCTTTGTGTTTTTTCTACACTGAAATTTTGAATTTCAGTATACTGACAGAATCTTAAATGTGAACCCTTAAATGGATGTATAACTTGACCCAATCACATTCTGGTAGTTTCATTTATTGGTAAATGATGAACAAACATTGTCAGATAAAGGCAGATTTGTTTTTAAATTCCAATTTAAATCATTTCAACGTTAGCCTTGGTTAAAGTGGAATCCTCTGAATAAAGTTGAACATGACACCAGAGTGATGTTTTGGTGGGGCATGATAAAAGTCTAAATAGGAATGTTTTCTTATGAGAGTGTTAGTAAAATGAATTAATATTTAAATCAAGCTGAATATGTTGATCTGTTTCGGATGTGGCCAAAGAACCAGACGTTTCATACCAGTGAGGTTTGATATTTACCAAAAAAAAAAAAAAAAGGTTTTACATAAGCAGCATATATATGTGATGTTGATTTAACTGATAAATGCACATAATTTATTAATTATAAAAATATAAATGAATAATATATATTTATTTACTTTATTAATTTATGAGGTTTTTACTACTTTTATTAAAAAGTAAAAAATGTTTTAGTTGTGCAATTTTGAAAAACAGTACAAAAGTACAAAATTAATTAAGTTATATACACACACAGACACACATGTACATGTAATGTTTTCATGTATTATGGGGACATTCCAGAGACATAATGGTTTTTATACTGTACAAACTATATGTTCTATCCCAAACCCTGCCCATTACAGAAAACTTTCTGCAATTTTACATTTTCAAAACCATCATTCTGTATGATTTATAAGCTGTCTTCCTCATGGGGACAAAAAAAAAAAGCATGTCCCCACAAGGAGAAGGATTTCGGATATTGCGGGAACCATTCTCACAGACACACTTTACTTTTTTTCCTGTTATCTCTTTAAAGCTGCTTTGAAACAATCTCTATTGTAAAAAGCACCATATAAATAAAGGTAACATGACTTGACTGAGCTATCTAAATTGGGACATTGCATAGCCTTCTGTTGTTTTTTTTGTTGTTGTTTTTTACAAGCAGCTAGTTATATATACTGTATACTGTAATATAATGTACTTTATATTTATGGCTTTTTTTTTTTTTTTTTTTTTTTTTTTTACAAATGAGAGCATCCCAAAAGATTGCTTTTGGAGTATTTGTCAGTTTTAGCAAATTTCTGGGTACAAATTTGTCCCCAAATATGGCTAAAGGTACACTATGTATGCAGTTAAAAAATAAAACTCATTATTATCAGTTCTCACCAACTCCGAAAAGCCAAGCCAATGTTGATTCTTGTTTTATAACAAGCTTTGTCATTTTCTGTTTTGCAGACTCTACATGCACAGATGCGTGACATATATGTGCAAATTCCTCTGGAAACCATCCTAAAATATAAACACTTATAATAGACTTACCTATGGTGAATTAAGATTAGACAAAAAGACGATTTAAAAGAAGTATTGATGATGTTTTTACTTTTTACTGGTTCTGTAAATTTTACATTAAAAAGTTACATACCTTTTAGCAGGTACTCACACACACACACACACATATATGTACTGTATATATAAAATAAATTATGACTTCTGTTTTTAAATGTGGGTCAATGCAGTAAAAAAAAGAAGTGTGTGTTTTTACGGCACTTTAAAAATACATGAGAATAGAGGAAAAAAATATATAACAGAGGCAGCGCAGGGTAAGAGTCTGAGACGCAGCACCATGGCTGTGGTACGACTCCGGCCTGCTGTCCTCCGTGTGTCCTCTCCCAGCGCCCTTAGAGTCACGCATCACTCATCATGTCACAGTGAACTCCAGATGCTCTCACCCAGGAGAACCATCCCACCCCTCTCATCCCTCTTCATTCCCTCCAACAATTTAGTAATGAAATATTGATTTTTAGTTAGATTCATATTGATGCTATTAGCTTTGCATTGATAAATCACAGCTCTGTGCCCGTCGGTGGCAGAGCAAGTGTTTGCGGTGCAGTGCCGGGGAGATTACAATCAAGCCATTGATGTGTTAATTTGATGGATATCTTTGATTTCTGTGTCGTTTTTCCCCTCCCTTTTTTTTCTACGCTGTCCTCTATTTCCACGAACCGAGTTTCATAACAATGCTTTAGCACAAATCACACACAGCTGGATTTATGGGACTCACTGTCCATTGGAGCGCCTGCAGCCTTCTACACACTCTCTTGCTCCGTCTCTGTCTATGTGTTTGTGGGAAGGTGATATCATACTCTTCGCCTCAAATCACCCACGCAGCATTTGAGTGTCAGCCTGCACACATCCCAATTAAAGCCTTGAGAGAAAAAGAAGGTGAAGCTAAAACTCAAAGCCCTTTTAGTCTCCACCCACAGAATGTTTCTATAAACACAGCTGAGCAATAGATGATCATCAGCATTTCATGTAACATGATTAAATACACAATATTTTAATTAAAGCCAGTCTCTACAGATGTATTTCTTCTAAAACAAATAAGTGAGGTGACTGTTGCTTAACACGTGCACAGTTAGTAAGATGCCGTGGTCAAAAAGCACCTATTAAAAGATCTTCTGTAGTTAAATTTCATCTTGATAAACAAAACATTATTATAAAACTGATAGTTTTCTTCATTCTTATTAGATTAGTCGTGTTAAACCACCATAAAATGCAGATAAACACATAACTGTGACCACAGATTACACACTTAAAACCAACTTTATGTATGATAATTCAGTCCTAGATAATTTTTTTTAAATTACTTTAAAATCTTAAGGCTTAAGCACTTATGATTGTAATGTGGCCTTTAATTGCTTATTGCTTTAATAACACATTATGTGAAGAAATACCAAAACATCTATCCAGTATCAGGTCCTGTAAGACCTAGCTTTAAAACAACACATTCAGTTCTCACCAAATAGCACATAAAATATTTACATTTATGCTTTTGGCAGACACTTTTATCCAAAGCAACTTGCATTGCATTCAAGGAACACATTGATCCAGTTCTTGCTTTCCCTGGGGAACATTTCTAGTAGTCAAATGCAAAAAAAAAAAAAAACATTAAACAGCGAAACAAAACTTTTTCTTCCTCATTGCTACAATGACATTTGGTTTGAACAGAGTTTAATGGGAAATTATGATGTCTACGCACAATGAAAGTTCTCTCTCATAAGTGTATGTAAAATGTACAGAGGCTAAATAAATGTAGGTTGTAAAATGCCTTTGTCCTCCCCTTTGACCCATTCAGGCAAGAGGAAGTTCACAGTCTCCAAGGCACCAGATTACTCCATTGATCCGAACCCAAAATGGCTCCATGTCTGGCATTTTCAGAGGCCGTTTCCAAGTCAATGTCATCCTATTGGCCCCAAACTAAAAGAGACAAATACGACTGAAATAAGGTATATGCCTCATTATGAGGCACCACAGATCGGAGCTAAAATAGTTTAGACTGATTCACTGACCAACAAAATAGCGCCAGAGCTTCAGTTCGATAAAACTCAGCCTGTAGCCTTGCAAAGTGTTGTTCCCTTTCTGATTAAAGTTGTACCATAGTACTACCAGTTGTTTGTACATTTGTGTTCATAGAAAGGACTGGAAATATAGCTTCATATATGTTTTCATATTCATAGTGATTTATGCTTAGCTTATGCTTAAAAGTTTTTGGGATGTTAGCATTAATTGGAGCTGTAAGTGCCTGCAATGTATTCATACTGTACGTTTGAGATGCTACCATAGAAAAGTACTTTAGCAGGGCCATAAGTGAAGCCTTCTCTCGCAGGTAAAGATGGAGTGGTTGCCTTGCTGTTGTGCTGGTATCAGACATGGGCTCTTCATCAGATGACTAATGGAGTTGTGCAGCTAACCAGGAGGCCCAAGGCTGTTTGTTAGCTCCTAACAAGGTGAACCAGCTCCTACGGAACAGCACACTAGCGCTGAAGGATTTATTATAGATCTGCGTGTCCGCAGGCCATGAATGTTAGCACCAGTCTCATTGTAGTGGGTCCACCACACTAGCAGAGGGCTTAGATCATTATTGCCTCATTGTTTTGATACAATTTTGGAGAGCGGATGATGGATAGATGGATAATCAGATGAGTAAAGGAGTTTCGCTAGCCTAGCATATGAGGGTAAAGGATGGACTGTAGAAATACATGGGAAGGATAGAGAAAAGTTAATTTTGAGCCTATTTTGAAAAGGACTTTAGAAAAAGTTTGCAGTTTTTACATAAATCTAGCAGTAGAAGTAGTAAAAGTAGAAGGATTTATGTAAATTAAAAATAGTTTTCTAAAAGCTATGTTTTTTTATCATCCTTTTAAAAGCTAAAATATTTAATATTTAAAATAAAAAGCATGTATTCATAAGACACAATAATCCGGCCTGAAAACTCTGTACCATTCTGCCTTTTTGTCCCTCAGTCAATACAATCAGCCGGTGTCATCCAGCGGTCAGTCTCCATGCAGGAGGGGCAGGTTTGTGAGAGGTAGCGGGGGCTTTAAGCGACGCTAATCACCGCGCTCGCTGTCAATCGCCTGCCAATATTAGCCGCCCCGTCCCCATCTGTCAGAAGCGGGCCTGATGGCTCCCTCGTTAGCGCCGATCACCTGCCCTCAGCCAGAGCGGCTGTGCTAACATCCATCACTCACCCGCGCCCATTTTTCCACCGCCGCTGTCTAATGGCCTTCGTTCAATTGTCTCCTTTAGCTCGGGCGCTACAAAGTTAGTAGAGCGCAGGGGTGATGGGTTGGGGGGAGGAATGTAGAGGGAGGGGTGCGACAGAAGCAGCTCAAACATTTCAGGCACGCTGCGGTGGTGTAATGAGCCATGGCAGCTGGATATACCTGTGCATGCTTTGATAAAGGTGAGCTGACACACCAGGGCCAGATAGGCACTTTGGTGTCGCAGACATATGTCTATCTATCACCGCAGAGTGCTGGAGGGGGAGAGAGAGAAACAGGGAAGAGCAGCGTGAGCGGGAAAAAGCCAATAGGGAGGAAATGGTGTGAGAACAGCTGCTAGTATTTTGTAGTCATCAGTACGTACAAGCAGCGGTCTCCAAATTGGACATTCATGGCTAGAAGGCTCCTGATCTCAGTTTCCCCTCTAACAATCCTCTGAAAGCGGAGCAAGATGATAAACTGCGAAGAGCGTCTCCAAGCTATTCCTCTTGTGTGGGCCTCTGCGTCTCTCGATCCCTGTATTCTTCGCTGTTTCTTTCCTTTTGTCCGAAAAAGGAAAGGAGGGAAGCAAACATTTAGGGGTGCAGTGTTCCATGCTGGACTGATGCAATACATTCTCTTTGTGGGACCGTAGTGGTAAAGCCGCTGGACTGTGGCTCTGCTCACCAGCCGTGAGATGATTAATTCAAACTTAACACCAGAGAAGACACTAATATTCATCACCTCTGCTGCATTCCTCTCCAACGCCAGCCTACAGCTCTCCTAATTCATCAGCACAGACTACACCCCAGCAAAGCTGCACAACAACAGTGTATGCTGATAGAAAACAATGGAGGAGAATTCAAAGCTCTCTCGAATCGGCATACGTTTACATTTTTACAAGGGAGTTTACGCGATTGTGAAAAGTTGGCCAGCGTTTAATTGTCGTACAAATATTGTATGTATTGTCTAAGTGAAATATATTGCATAACATAGTGTGTTTACATAGTGTATGGCCGTAATATTTTAAATAAATGAAAACTTTTCATATAATATTAAAGTTATGTCCGTTTTTTGTTCGCTTTTTTGTTTTTTTGACGTCAGTCCAGTTAAAGTTTTGAGTCGTCCTTGTGCATTAAGGAAGAGTTGTTGATACTTTTTCTTCAAATCTCTATATCATGCATGTTGGTTTTACCATTGGGACATCCAAAGATACCTGTAAACAGGTAAATGGAAAAAAATCTTTTTGCATTGACACATGCATAAAATGTGCACGTTTGCTTACAATTTCACATATTTTTGATTCCAATACATAATTCAAATACAGACGTCACAGTTGTCTAAAATTATCACAATGTAAATAATCACAACTGGCCTAATGCGATTTCATATTGTAGTTCAGCCTCTCTTCTTTATTTCCATATATGACGGTATGCTGAAACGAGTGGCCCTGCTTTTTGTTCTTTTGAAAATAAATCCCATTAGTCTATGCGACATCATACACTATTGTGTATCTCTTTTGTTTCATGCCATTCAGATGCCTAGCTCGAATGAGATATAGATCATCTGAATCGCGATTGTTGAATGGAAGGATTGTTAGCATGTAAATTCATCTCTTAAATTAGCACCTTTCATTGTGTAATCAAGTTCTGCTGTATGCTGGAAAATAAGACTTTAAGGTTCTGAATCCTGCGTTGCTATAGAAATCTTTTTCTTTTCCTTTTTTTTTGCAGTACAATCCCTCTCCTCATCAGACGGAGAAAATACCTCACTTTGTTCTGTTGTGCTTTGCATTGTTGTTAGCCTTCCATTCAAACAAAGGAGACATTTTATGGTGCAAACGATCTATTCATTGTTGCCTCCTCTCAGAAACAGCCTTTTATGCTGGAGAAACACCCTCATATGTTAAACAGACAAAAAACCAAATCCCTTCTTCCAAGAGGGAAAAAAGAAACGTGCATTTTGCCGAGAGCTATTTTTCTCATTTTGTCACAGGGGAGCGAGAGTTTACACGTGCCTCAACATGGCGGCCTTGACCGCGTATGAAGTAGAACAAAAGTGCTGACTTCATCTCCACTTTCCTTTTCTCTCAGTAGCCAGACAATCTCATCAGCACTGCTTCTCTTCAGCATCTGTTTTGGTTATGATGGCCACCTGTCCTGTTGTCCCTCGAGACTAGGAGATAGGACAGACAATTCACACATGTAGAATGCCAAAATATGGTGTTGGTGTTCACACCAAAATCTTTTGCTTTTTTGTTCTCAAGACATGTATATTCACCTATGGTCTGCAAGCAGGGTGTTTTATTGTTCGCAATATGCCTCCGTCGCTTTTCACCTTTATGTTTTAGGTGTTTATTGTGCATATGAGACTCTTTTCTTTCTCTTTCAGCCTGAAGAGAGAGATATTACATTATTAAATATGTGCGATATTGTCACATTTAGATTCATTTCAGGCTTTGATTTATTTATTTTATTTTATTTATTGATCTGAAATACTATACTTCAGTTGCAGACAGTAAATATAATGGGATCCAAAAGTCTGAGACAACATTGAAAATCCAGCCTTCAAACTCCCACATAGTTTGCCATTCTCAGACAAGGTGGGACCAGCAGAAATATTACAAAACAATTTTTATACATTTGCCAAGTACATTTGAAGTATTTCTTCTTGTTTTTAGAACTATTGACATTTTTTGGCACTGAAAAAATCATCAGATTATGACCAGCAGTGCAATATTCTAGTTATTTATTCAGAAAATCCAGCATTCAAAAGTTTTGTGCCACTGGTGTCACCAAATGAAAGAATTTTTTTGGGATATTTCTAGGTTTCCTGAACACTCCTTCCTGTCACTGGGTGGACTAACAGATGGTCTCACTCCAAATTCACATCATTGGTTATGCCAGTGTTGCTGTGATGGATTGGAAGTGATACACAAACAAACAGTAATTTTGAGCCACAGTGTTTACAAAGAATTAAAAAATAATTCTTGTGATGTGATTTTTTTTTAAACAACAAAAATTGTTGTTCTGTAAAAATAAAATAATAAATAAATATAATACATTTTTAAAGCATTTTCACTAGTGGTCTCTTGGACCCCACAGTACATCTACTGTATGTATTTGTGTTTGAATGTGTCTCTTCAAAAGCACATCTTGAGTGTGGTTAAACTTTAGTGTGGTAAAATTTCTAAATCTAAGTGTTCCTCTGATACAGGGAAGAAATCAATTCCTGTCTGTCAGATTTCTCTCTTCCACATGGTTTGTTTAGTCATTTGTTTTAACGTTGCCAATCTTGACAAGCTCAAGGAGGTGAAAATGGCAAACTATGTGGGACCAGCTGAAATATTTCAAAACGATTCTTATACATTCCCTAAGTACATTTGAAATATTTCTTCTTCTTTTAGACCTATTGACATTTTCCAGTGCTGGTAATTAAAAAATCATCAGATAATGACCCAGCAGTGCAATGATCTTCTTATTTATTCAGAATAAATGAATAAACACATTTATTATTAAATAGAGAAAGATACTCTCCATGACCTTTTTACAGTTTGAATGCAAAGTATCTTAAAAAAAAAAAAGTGATTGTGGTATTGAGCATTGCACGACTGACTTTCACCTCTGGAATACTTGATTCTGATTGGTCGATAGCAGCATTCTACAGTCATGTGTTTTGTATAATGATAGTTATTTTAATTTGTGTCAGGCAAACAATTTATTACCTGTAATATCAAATGATTTTGAAGTCTTTCTCTTCTCACATAATACAAATTTATAATAAGGTTTAATTTGGTAATATTAGTTTTATTACTTAACATTAACTAAACAGCTAAAATGGACATTTATTGCAAAAATATATTGCTCATTGCTAGTTCATATTGCAATTAATACATAATGCAACCTTATTGTGAAGTGGTAATACTTCACAATAAGGTTTAATTTATTATTATTACATTTGTTACTGTTTTTGTTCATCTTTGTTAATGTTAGTTAACAGCAGCTCATTGTTTGTTCCTGTTACTTCACATTGCATTAGCTAATGTAAACCAAAACGAATTTTGACTTTAATACATTTAATAATGCATCAGTACATTTTGAAGTTAGCATTTACCAAGATTAATAAATACTGTAGAAGTGCAGTTCATTATGAGTTCATATTAAGTAATGTAGTTAAGTAATTTTAACTAACGAAACCTTATTTTAAAATATTACCAAATCATTTGAGTCAGCAAATGTCCATTTATTGATCAATATTTGTAATATTAGGCGTTTTTGCTAAATAAACCCCTCCATGGTAGTTTTATGATAAGGTAATGTCTGTACATTATCTCTTACTTATAGTAAAATAGTAATATTTAGAACAATTTTGCATTTGGCCCTAAAGAGTGGCACTCCGGTGCCCGAAGTTTCACTTGATCGCCTTGCATTTCACAACACCGTTTAAATCAAGTAAATGGAACAATGATCTATTATTTCTTACTTTAACTAGTTTTGTTAGTCTATCATAGCAATGGCTCGTACACCTGCTTTTCTCCATTGTTACAGATGGGTCGTGCGCTATCATTCGCCACAATAGCTGCCTTTTAACTCACAGAAATAGCTTGGGAGTGACACATTAACACAGGTGTTCCTCTCACAGCTAAGTGCTCCACGAGGTGAAAGGCCTTTAAGTACCTGTTGATAGGTGACAGGGAGGGACATGTTAATAAATACTGTTAGGCTGCGGAGAGGGGCCTGGTGTAATCGTGTGCAGTAAGTCAGATTGCTGTCTGGCTCTCCAGCAACAGTAAAGAGTTAATGACACGCTGTGCCAACCGCACGCCTCCTCTGCCTCGCCTCTCTATTGTAAAGGCCCTGCGCTACACAAAGCTGAGAAGAGGGATGAGCGGAGAGAGGCGGCGTGCCTGCCGATGAACAGGAAATGAAACAAAGAGAGAGAGGATGGCCTGATAGCAGTGATTATTACCCAAAATATCATATAAAGATGGCAGCGAGCGTGAGGGGGAGGACTAGCGTGCCGCCCACTTAGCCTCGCATAATGAAAACGTGCAAGGTGCGAACGCGGGCCAGAATCGTGCTTGTGAACGTGTTTGTGTGTGTGTGTGTGTGTGCGAGAAAGAGAGCGAGGGGGCGGGTGGGAGCGCAGGGGGGATAAATGCTAGGAATGTAAGTGTATTTTTCGTGAATCCGGCAGAATATCAAGGTTACTAGAATTCATTTGTCCTTTTGCCATTCTTCGGGTTTACCCTGGAGAGATGGACCGCGGTTCCACCTTTTAAAAAGGTAGTTAATCTGGAACTGAAATGTGTGCCCTTGTAATATGTTGCTCGAATGAAGGAGCCGATCAATCTGCTTTTGATTCATGGACATATTTCTCAGATTAACTCTCCACTGCCATTAGAGTCACAGGAACAGTAGTGAAACGAGGTTACGATGTGCAGGGATAGGTAGCGTTTCCTGTTTATGGTGAAATTACCATAAATTAAGAGCTCTCGCTCTTCCAAACAAATGAAATCCACAGTAAACTGACTTTAAATCAATAGTTTTCATCTGAAGCCTGCAGAAGTTGGACCTAGCTGAAACAATGCCAATGCAGGGTGAATAAATCTTAGGATTATAAGTCGGACGTGCGCAAGCTGTGACCTTACTAACACTGAAGTAAATGCGAGGTCTGTTACGAAGTGTGTTACGTTACAAATGATTTTGTTTCTCATTGGACGAGCTGCACCTGTGACTCTATGCATTCTATATTAATGCGCCAAGTTGCTATGTTGCTTGGCAACCGTGTACAGCTAACAGTTCATGAACTTGACAAAAGATTTATTATTATTCAAATTATTATTCATAAATTGAACTAATTATATTGTTTTTTTTTCTTTGTATTAACTTTGTATCAACTTTGGTCACTCAATATTGATGAATTTTGTCTAGAGTAAATTACTTTTCCATGACTTTTCAAGTAAATTTTTGACTAAAATGTCATATGCTATATATCTGTATTTATATTCAGAATATACTCTACTTAGACTGAGTCTTTTAGTTTATTTGTTAACCAGTTTGGTTGATTCATCGAAAAAAAACTAGCTCAAAATAATGATTCGCTCACAAATCAAACATTTCTGCACGTTTTACACTCAGTAGAAAAGATCTAGCCAGTGCAATATTTTAGAGCACAATAATAAAATAAAAAGTTTATTCACTATGGATTTTTTTTTATCCAAGCCTGCAAAAGGACTTCAAGTCATTGACAATTTCCTAGCCTTTCCAGATTTTTCATTACAGTCATTTGTGATTATAGGAAACCGTATATTCACAATAGAAATTTCCATGACATTTCCAGGCCTGGAAAGCACCATTTCATAAAATGTACCCTACATGTTCAGGTTTTCCATGACTATGAGTTTGGGAATGACTGACAAAAAAGTTTCCTGGCTTCAATTTTTACCCGTGACATTTTTAAAATTGAAACCTGAAAACGTCCATTTTAACATGAACGTGAACTCCCTCTTTTACCTGCCGTCTGTTCCCGCAGTCTGACCTCCTTGTATAAGGTGTTCTATTATCTTTTAAAACGATGGGCAGATTCTATTTCCTGTCCATCAATCAGCCACTTAAAATGTACTATGCTTGAGATTATGACGAGCAAATTACACATACAAGAGCTCTCAGCTTCAAAATGGTTATGAGAGTCGTTAAGAGTGTAATTAACCTTGTGTTAAGTGGCATTTACTAATGATTAATGTGCAATATTATAAAGGCAGATTGTTTCCTAAAATGAATACCTCGAACATAGCCAGTTTAAGGCTAATTGATCCAGACATCAATAATCCGATGCAGGATCAATTACAGCGCCTATTATCAGAGGCGATGGCAGAACGGGCCAGCTTTTGGTTGACACAAATGGCTTACTTAGTGATATAAATTTATTGTGCCATATTTGCAGACAATACATCGTATGAAGTGTGTGTGTTTTGCAGTAAATTGAACTTTGCATCTGGAGAGTTTGCAAGGAACTTCAGAGTCTAAAAAAGCAATCACATCAAATCTTGATGAAAAGGAACATTTGAGGACTTTGTCTCTATCCTCGTTCTTTGTCCGCTCCGCTGACCCGCTGCTAAGCTCTGTATTTGCGTTGCTTCTGCTATGTGTTAGGCCTCTGCCCCTCTGTCCCTTTGTCTCTCTCATCCTCTCTGTCTCCCCCTTTTGCTTGATATAGTTTTACAGGAGTCCATGTGTGTGTGTGTGTGTGTGTGTTTGCGTGCGGGTATGAGGCCCTGGCCTCTCAGTCTGCCTTTCACAGAGCAAGATGCCTGTCATTATAATCAGCCGGCTGCCCATCTCTTCCACCACCAGCTGGTTGAGTCAACAAGAGAGAGGGCTAGTGTCTGAGTTGACTGGGCTGCCAAAGAACATATGCCCCTGTAACGGTATCTACTCCCCAAGCCCTGAGCGCTGGATCTCGCGGTCTTCTCTAGCTGGCAGGGCCGTCTATGATCCGTGTCTGTTAAACCCATGTCTGACTGACACTGCCAGTGAGCTGGGTCCTGACACGCTGACGCTCAGCCGATCTGACACGCGCTGGTTTCCTCCGTCCGCCGCAGCAGCAGCAGCGGAGAACCGCGGGTATTCAGGGAAAGGGGGGCTGGAATGGCGTAGCGAGGACGAGGCCGCGAGATTTCAGACAAATGAGAGGGATTAGATAGCGATGGAACGGTAAAATGACATTCTATAAGCACGAAATGAAGAAGAAAAAAAAGCTCGTTTAGAGGTGACGATACACTGTTATCGCTATCCGACTATTTCCATTCATTACTAAACGTCTGAATAATCAGCTAATTTCATGCAGTGCAATTAATGCAAACTGTAAAGAGATTACAAAATACAACTGGAAACTGCACAGCGATCGCTGACCTCTCTGAAAAGACATTTCTGGAGGCAGTGTTCTCTGAAACTATACCCCCAGCCCTCAGAAAAAAAGCCGCTCCAGGGCGCTCTGCTTACCGTGGCGCGCCATCTGCTGGCCGCTTTAGCAACTGTCGATAAGACGCTGCCGGTTCGTTTGATGGAATACCACTCATTTCAAAAATAGAATTATTTAGTGAAGTATTTCAATTCAGGTTTACTTTATTATGATAGATTAATCTTGTCACCAGTTCCAGTACGAACGCTTAATGACTAGGATACCGTTAAATTGAAAAGTTTCGAGGTAAGTCTAAGCTAGTGTTTCTTTGACAGTTTTCCTATTTAAAGGCGACATATCCCTTTACTTAGAACCTACAAGGAATGAGGGAATATGTTTTAAGAAGGTAGACCGTCATGTTTGTTTCATAAACTTCAGCTTTGCAATTTAATGTACGTCATTCAGGGAGCGTTTAATCCGCTGAAGACAACCGTGTAAAAACTCAAGTGGTCGTTATATAGCCGTAGGTTCAGTTCACCTTCATAAAGTCACTTTTGGCTCATTAAAGGTTCTCCCATTAACAATAATCCTTCAGCACTCGGCTTAAGGTATTTGGGCAAAGGAGAAGCACGCAAATGCTCCGCTTTGTCGACTTTACGGCAACACTGGAATACATTAAACTCCTGCGCCCTTCTCCGTAACTGTTTCCCGCTGTGAGTAATTAGCATTTCTGGGGTAAAAGATTCCAGCATGATTGTCAAGTGTATTACAAAAGACTCAAATTACTCAGTTTTCTTTTTCTTCTTTTTTCCCCGACAATTTAGGCCTATCTAAGGACTGACAAAGTCTGCTTCTGTTCCTTGTAAAAGAGAAGACGGGTGGGAATAAGTCTAGGACACATTGCCATGTTGAGAGAATGCATAGAGAAAAAGTATGTGAGAACCCTAAAATTAATTAACATTTTACACACCTGTAGATTAATAATATTTTGAGGAAACATGTAGTCTAATACAATACTAAATTATGCTGTAGTATATTAGTATTTTACACAAATAATAGTTTCCAAACAAATAAAAATAAATGGTGTTTGTGTGTTTGAGAAGCCTGACATAGAAAGACTGGCTCAATTTTGGGAGCGGGACTATCTGATTTTTGAGCAATGACTGAAGGGAGTGGGGGGAGTGTTCTGGAAACAAGTTTGAAAACTGTTTTGCAGCTCCATTTGGTAGCCCTAGTGGTGGATAACTTGCTTTTAAGACAGTCACCATGAACATGGGCCTTGGTTTTGTTGCCAGAGGCCATTCGTCATTTGTCTACTAAACATCTAGTTAAATACATCAGCACTTCTGCTTATGCTATTGTTAACATCACTGTTTGTTTAGAGAGCTTTCCTCTGTCTTTTAGCTCATTACCAGCTCGGGAAGAGGCCTAATCAGAAATTCCACTCCACTTGGTCTGTGAGAGTCGAGTCTTCCTATCACAGTTGCCAATACTGCGGGCTGTGCCTATAAAGAAGTCCCTAAAGAAAATTACACAAGAGTTTAAACCTTCAGGCTAATAGCATTGGCACAGACACTTTGCCAATATACATTTATCACCTTCAGCTCTGACTGGGCCAAAGGTAGTGGGCCAGAGTCATGTCCTTCTTAGAAGTGTCCGGTTGGAAGATTGGACTGTCCGTCATCATTGGCTCTGCCCATTTCCCATGAGTCTACAGGAGGTTGAAGAGTTGTTTGCGTTGAAGGCGAAGTGATTGAACCATTGTCCTTACACTTCTTTGACTTTGAGAACATCAGTTCAAGGGCATTGTTAGAGATCTTTACGCCAACGGCTTAGAGCCCACCGTTGACAGAAGAGGACAAGAGAGTTATAAATGGTGCATGAGAATGTTTAGAACCGTGCTAGTCCATTCATCTTAACTTGTACTGGTCTAGATGAACAAATGACACATGAATCTGTTGGGCACACTAGTAGAGCACTAGAATTAGCTCTTTTGACTAATCCCACGCTAGTCGCTTTAGTCGAACACTGGATGGTTTGTTAAGAGTGCCTGACTGATATCCCAGGCTCTGTATTACAGGATTTACTTTAAACGTCTTCTTTAAAATGTTCTGTTTCTCTTTGCTGTTTTGTCCTTTTGTCATAGAATAGACTATACTGGTTCTTTTGCTATACTTCTGAAGGATTTCTGCCAAAAGCGTAGCATTAGTTTAAGCTGTAGAATCCAGCTACATATATCAACTGTTAAGTATCAGTAAAAAAAGAAGAGAAAATTAATGGGGAAGAGGGATGTATGAAATGTCCTTAATGTTAATGCTAATCACTTTTTGCCTATTAAGCACAAATTAGTGAGGGCGATGTTAAATGTCACTGGATGTCCTGGGAACCATTTGCACTTTTGAGAGTGCAGACCTACTGAATAGCTTTTGATTAGCATACTTTAGATATGGTTTAATTCTCTCCTCTGCTGATATGTGTCACGAATCTCAGAGAGCTATAAAGCTTTGACAATGATGCTAAAAGACAAAGGCTGCTGGTTGTCGCAAAATATGCAGGACAGGTTCATATGTAAGATTGGGGTTGTTCTTTAAGGTATATTTGTCTGAAGTGTGGGAAACACACTTGGGGAAACAAAGTGATTTATATGTTCAGCTTAGAGTAAAGCAGTTTAGAATGGGTTACTACTGCTGTTAATGGGGTGATGCATTCATATTAAAATTCTGGCTGATACAATAATATTTTCATTTTATGTCTGATAACTGATAAATAGCTAATATTATAATCCTTTCTATTTGATCAAACTACATAACTAAATATTACAAATGGTTTTAAATGCTGGGCCATAAAACATTATCTAAAATTAATATTGAGATTTGCTTAACATTGAAAAGTGTTATTATTATTGTTTTTAAAGAGTAAGTTTAATTGATGGCAAATGATAAAAATATAGAAATATAGCATGCACAGCAAAACATCACACACACAAAATTTCAAATATTATTTAGCAATAATCCTGATATATTTGTGTGTCACTAATACCAATTGTGGTATTTATGTTACTTAAATATAATAATAGGATGCTACTATCATGGTATATGTCCATAAATTCTTTTGTTAAGGGTTGTAAATGTAAGTGAAGGGTAAAACAAATTTAACTTAACATTTAAAAAAAATGTTAAGCAGACTTTCAACATCTTTTAGTTAAAATGTAATTCTTTTTGTCATTTTAGCAGCATGTTTAATGTTTGGAGAATTGCAATCTATCCATAACCGTGAGCCTCCACATTGAGAGACTTCATTTTCTTGGCCGCCAGCCTCCTGCATTTGACAGTGGCGATGCGAGGCGAACAGAAGAGAGTGCCCGCGTCCCTGATGACTAGCGTTCGCTCTCTCAGCTGTTTGGCTGTAAATAATCGTTGATATGCATAAACAGCTCTCTCCATTCATTACTGTCAGCATAGTGAGGGGCCTGCAGGCAGAGGTCGTCCGCCAGGGGTCCGCTCTCCGCTCTCAACCCCGCGGTACCCGTCACTCCAACCTGCTCCGCCGGTGCCCTAAACCCTCCATTAGCAAGGCTCCGGGTCGTGACCTCACTGTGGCATTTGCAATTCCAGATCGTTTGATTAGCAACGTATTTACATATTTCCCGCCACAGACACTGTTGGGGTGTCGGAAACACTTGAAGTGTTGTAATTTTCTCTGGCCTTTTTGTCGTGTGGCGATCGGGGCCCACACACACACACTCACAAATGCACATCCAATGACAGTGACAGCGTCCTTCGCTTTCCTGCGACAACTCTATGGTTCTGCTCTGACCCTCAGAGAAGTGCCCAGTGAAGTGGATCACAATCCCTTCTGAATTCCCCAAAGATGGGTGGCCTCTTGCCTTTTAAATCTAGTCTGATTAACAGCACTGAGTTTTTAATGCATGAATCAGATTTTACCAGTGACTGCTCTTCATTCTGGGACTTTAACTGCACCAGTCAAAGCAATTCATTTAATCCAGCTGCAGAGGCAGTTTAATTTCTTGATAAGAAAGAAAGATCACAAATGAGATCTGTTCATTCAACATGAAGTTTGGGCAGAACGTATTGCTTGTTGCCTTTTTTTCTCCTATTTTATGAAAAATGTCAAATTCAGTTTACGCTAAGTTTCACATACACATATATATATATATATATATATGTTTTAAACGCAATATATATATATATATATATATATATATATATATATATATATATATATATGCAAAAAAGCAAGTGTAGAAACAGAAAAGCAAGTGTACCCAGGACAAAAGCTGTTTTAAACACAAATGGTACTCACACCAATTATTCTTATGACACAGGAGGAAGGAGGAAAAGGACAAAGTGATTAAAGAATGCAAGGATTCAGTGGTGAGTAATGTAGGTCCACCAGGTTCAGGAAACTATTATATTCATAGGGAACATTTGCTAAATTGTACATATTTACAAAATACTATTTACAACAAACACACACACACACACACACACACACACACATACATACTGTGTAGATATGCATTAGTAACTGTGCGTGGATTTACATTTTGTTGACAGATTATTTATTCTGACAGGAAAGTGTACTGTCAATTTTAAACAGAAAAGTAAGTGTATAGGACAAAAGCTGTTTTAAACGCAAATGGTGCTCACACCAATTATTACTGATTTGATTTAGTTAACAGAAGTTAATTCAAAAGTGCCTAAATCAAGTCACAGTACTGTAGCTTTGCAGGTAGGTTTCTCCAAACATCTGGGAGCCTTTGCCACATTTGTACTCAATGATGGTACGTCATCCATGAGACGTTAAACCGAGGTCCTGACTCTCTGTGGTCATTAAACAGGAACAGGATGTCCTTCGTAAGAGTTGGGGTTTAACCCCGGCATCCTGGCCAAATCTGCCCATTGGCCTTGGTCCATCACCCCATACTCTAATTGGCTTCATTGCTCCTCTCCACCATTAAGCTGGAGTGTGGTGAGGGTTCTGGCACAGTATGGCTACCATCGCATCATCCAGGTGGATGCTGCACACTGGTGGTGATTGAGGAGATTCCCCCCTTCTATGTAAGCGCTTTGAGCTCTGGAAAAGCGCTGTATAAATGTAACTAATTATGGTGAGATCAGATCTCCATGTGGATCATACTAGCTGTTGTCAGACTCCTTGGAAATGAAAGCCGATATTTCCTATTGATGCATTACAGTAAAAGATAGAATTAACTGGCTTAAAACCATTTTTATCTTTTTCTACCCTTCAAATAATTTCCCCTAAAACTTTTGCATAATATATGATGAACTTTATCATGTCTGGCTTTTACCTGTTTTAATCCCTGCAAAGGTTTAAGTGTGAGATTGAACAGTGCCCCACTGAGGTTTGTTTCTGGCCAGAGGTCTATTGTGTGGCTAGTAGATCAGACAGACTCCTGCAGTTGTTTAGCAATGTAATCCCAAGTCATTTGTCACAGCACAGGGCAGCAGCAGTTGCTATGCATGCACAAGAGGAGATCAATGCAATTAGCAGCCATTTCAATGCAAAGGACTTCAATACTAATGTAAGTGAACACACATGACAGAGAGAGGTCAGAGAGAAAAAGAGGGAGAGAAAGAGATATGTCTGTTTGAGTAAAATGCAATTTAGAGCATATTATAATTTGGCTAATGTGTGCGTTTTAGACATTTAACACTTACACAAACAGTAAAGATTAATCCTTACTGTAGATTTCAGTATTCGCATGCTGAAATGCAGTATCTTAAATGACTGTATGCATAAATAAACTTTTTGTCTGCTGTCTAGATTAATGTTTCCCCAGTCACTGAAATATATTCAGAACAACCACTAGACTGCAAGTGGGATTTTGCTTTTTACACAACTCCTCTATAATAAAAACGGTAACACTTTACTGTAAGGTCCAGTTCTCACTATTAACTAATTGGTTAATACTATTTGATTGTAAATTATTGGGATATTGGCTGTTTATTAGTACTTATTTATGACTTATTCTGGCACTACCATATTCTACATCGTTGAATCCTACCCAGTAACTAAACTTATCAACTACCTAACTATTAAGAAGCAGTAATTTATTTGAGGCAAATGTTCTGGTTAATAACTAGTTAATAGGTAGAATTTGACCCTAATCTAAAACGTGACCACAAAAATGATCAAATTATAGCATCCCGCTATAGGAATTCTTTTCAGGGACTTGAGTATTTTGAATCTTGTAGCTAAAAAAAGTTCAGTGACCTCAATTTGCAAAATAAAAACAAGAGTATTTATATCGTTCTTGCGCTTCTCAACGAGCAGTATTGTAACGGGGAGACTTGGGGAAATACCTGGCAACTTACCCCGGAAAAATCATTGAAAAGAAAACTCATGGACAGTCATGAATTTCTTTACTAAAAATGGTAGTGTTTCTGTTTAGCTGTAGATAAATAGAGTTAAGCAACATAAAATCGTTTGAGAGAAAAATGCTTTTCATGCTATAGAAAAAGACGTAAGTTTCAATAATGTTATTATGTGTTTTTAATTATTGTTCATTTTTGTACATATCTGTCAATATGGCTTGTTGTAAACTAATGACACGTGGCAAATTAAATGCATTACGTACATTTTTACTCTTTTTCAATTGGTCAGCAAAACTGACCCTCTCCTTTAGTTGTTTAGTCTTAAACTAGTGATTTGTGAATGTCATTTCACAACTTGAACTTGAATGCTATTTGCTCTTACTACCACCAGTTTTTTACTCCAGCAGAGCAGCCATACAAGTCAAAAGGTTAAGAGTTTAGTAAATGAAAAATGAGTCATAAAAAAGTCAGAATCATCTATGCATGAAATGTCAAAGTCCCGATCGTTTCATACCCCAGATTGAGAAGCATTGGTCTAGATCAGTGGTTCCCAAACCTGTCCTCTCTCCCTTATTGGACACACCCAATTCAGATCTTGTAGTCAAAGCCATTTAAGTCAAGCCTCCCAGGTTAGCAAAAGATAATGTAAGTTATTAGATAACGCAGGGGAGGATGCTTTATTTGATCTACTCTTAAATATGTTTGCTCATAATACTCTGATCTATTTTTAGAGTTTACAGAGAAAAAAAAATGCTGTTTTATGAGTAGTCAAGAACAATTGTGCGACAGGTATAATTCAGATAATGTCACTTCTCATTCATTTCGATGATATCTGCAAACAGTGATTGAATGTCGCACAACTCTAAACGAAATGCAATGACTTCAAGGGTGTAATGTGATTGGTTATCAAGGCACACATGATCAAAGATGGCCGTTCTGCTTTCTCCAACAGTGGAAACACAGACCCTTGTATTTCCTAATAATAAGACAATCTCTGTTGCAGTCTCTACTAATAAGCTGATGAGTTGAATCAGGTGTGTTTAACAAGGGAGAAATACAAAATGTGCAGTGCTGGGGGTAATAGAGCACATGTTTAGGAACCATTGGTCTATATCAAGGGTATTGTGTGTAGGGGTATATACCGTCTTGCAGAATTTAGCACCTAACGCTAATCAAACACACCCGAACCAGCTAATCAGTGAGGCGTAATATTTTTTTCTTAATACAGACCTTGCCTACCCCCGGCCTAAATTAATATTAACACCATTTAATATTTAACACCATTTAGACCAAAGGTAAGGGTAAAGTTTAATTTAAGTGGTTCAAAAATTCAACAATTGACAATGTATGAGATGGAGATGATGTGATGATGATGACAGTTGACGGGTTTTGTGTAATGCATTGAACAAAAAAATATATATGTGGAGGGAAAAAAAGAAAACTTTAAACCACACAAAATACATTCCATACATTCAACTACTACTTCTATTCAAACCACAAAATTAATAGTGTTACATAAAGAAAAACAATCCAATTGCAAATGAATTCATAACATGCTATTTAGTTTTCTTAGGTTTTCTGCTCTAGTACTTAATGGTTTCAGTTTAGTAAAAAGCTAACAGGAAAAGCTATTTATGTTTTTTTATATATGTCCTAGGACAAAATTTAAAAGATTCCATGATTTTCTGTTAGTAAATTACAATTAAGTAGTCACATTTCATCCTATGCAACTTCCAAGACAACAATTGTAGGAACATGAAGTCCCTATAGAATGACTAAAGGTTAAGTGCCTTGCTCAAGGTCAGTGGGGATAGAACTGTTCTCAGTAACTCTCAGTTCCTGGGTCACCACCGCTGCTTAGAACCTGCAACTTGTTACAGTTTGACTGCTGAGCATCAACACAAATTCACACTGGAGGTTCTTCTAAAACAAAATTTGTAGTGTAGAATCAGTTTTCTTGGCTTACTTTCCAACACAAGGACTTCGGCAATATAAATGCTATAGATAAATCATTTTGACTGTTGTACATATCTAAATGCAATTAAAAGTACATACCTGTGCATGACTGTATCAGTAAATACCTAATTACCATATACAACATCCATAGAAATATATGGACAAGAATTTCTTTGCTTTTAAGTTTTCAAACTCTAAAAATATGGCATTCTAAAGCTTTATAAGTAGCATTATAAAATGCACTAAAATCCCTCAATCTAGTCTTGCGCTAATTACTAGTCTCCCTATGATGCAATAATTTAAATAATTATAAAGACAACTTGCAACTCTTCATGTTAACATTAAAATAGATCCTTCATCAAAAACTTCAGCATTTTAGCATGGCTTTTTAGACCTGATGCGCCATTTGAATGAACAGTTTTCTCTCTCTTTTTTGAGATACAATTATTCAGAATCCACTGAGGCAAACATGCTTGATGAAAAAAAAGGAGAAACACATAAAAAATTAAGCCCACACAAATAATATTCCTGACTTCGTTGGACCAATCAGATGACACTAACGCAAAATATGGCATGTGTCAACCTTCAATTCTTCAGAAAGATGGTTTATGAATGTGACGCAACGCAAGTGGAACTCGTAACAATACAGCTGTGCTTACATAAATACTTTAAATCCTAGGTATAACACAATACAAAAGTGTTTAGGACATATTTTGATGATAGTGCCAAGCGTTTGTCCAACCAGTGACAAAACACACACATCTATATTATATATGTCTCTAATCAGCAGAACTCAAATCTAAGTACTGAATTTCACTGCATGTGTCAATGAATGCAGGCTTTGGAATTTCATCTAACTCAAGTCCTGAGAAATAGAATGCGGAAAACACAATCACTCACGCACAAACTACACTCATTGTGGACTAAGGCTATTTCATTTAACAACTAGTCATCCAGGGAACTTGGAGGCAGCATTTCAAGTTTAAGGGACCAGCTGAAGTCCTTGGGTTTGAGAACGCAGCTCACTGTCATAGTCCATCAGCTTTGACCTCGTGTTGCCAAGGCTTTAGCCCTCAAGTGTTTTGCAAGTTCTGGATAAAGGAGGTGTAAACATGTTGCAAACATGTTGTCGGTCTGTTCTGTGTAGTTTTGTTTTAATCTAGAGCTTAGTGTCGGGTGAAAATAAAAAGGAAAATCAAACTAAACTTAAAAACACATTACACAAAGTCTTCCTTATTCTGTATTTGCGCATCAAACAGTTTTTGATGGACTTTTTCTTATAGAGTTCAATCATCATTTGAGCTGGTCGCGAAGAGGTGGAGATGATCAGTGAGATCCGGAGGGGTCCGTGGGTTCATTGGTAGGGGCTTGGCGGAGTCTCCTATCTGGGTACTGTGCGTTGTCGAAGGCTAGACGGTGCACGGTCTGGACATGAGTCTTCAGGTTACCTTTCTGCGAGGCGCTGTAAGGACAGTATCGGCACTGGAAAGGTCGCTCACCTGAAACGGACACACAAAAAACAAGATGAGGTCAGAGCCTGGACCCGAAGGTGAGAGCGGAGCCGAAGTTTGAACCAGAGAGGAGAGAAAGGTGACGTGGCGGTGATGTTGAAGGGCTGGCTTTGAGAGCGCTGCCTTCCCTTTTCAAAAGGAAAGAACACAGACAGGTTGGGAAGGTGGGGGGAGGGGCCGCGGCATGATTGATGGGCTGATGACATGCCATATGGAGACGGTTGACTGTTCCCCCCGAGGGGACGTCAGCCTTTTGTTTTCTGTTTCTGTCAGCTGTTCGTACAAACACACAAACTCACAGACACCGGAATCTCTGCCTGCCTGCCTTCCCCTGAGCAATAAGACGTCACACCGATGGTAGATGTCGAAAGTCTGGGCATATCAAGTTTTGCGAGGAGAGGCGAACTTGACAACCACACACAGACCTAGTTTCTCCTTCTGCCCATGTCTGTTTGGGGCTCAACACTGGAATAATTGTCAGAGTCCCAGTTTCAGCGTTTAATTAGACTGATGTACAACGTTGTCCTCGTGCAATCGCATAAAAATATCCCCCCACACCTGAGCAAAACAAATGAGTCTGCCATTCAATTTCTCTGTATTATTATTTTTGAAAAATGAATGAATTATCCACTAGGAAATAATTGTCATTCCGAGGAGCTGAAAAAGGGGCATTATCATAAATCATGCCTCATAAAAAAATGAAGACAGACACAATTAATCAGGACTATCTGAGGCTGGGTTGCGCTGGCTGCCTGATAAGGTCTGCGGCACAGTAAGAGCTCATCCAGGGGCACCGTGGTTCCCTAGAGGAGCAGAAAGTGAAACCTCGATCCAAAACAGAACTCGCCAAATTACATTAAAGGTTATTGTCAGAACATCACCAAGAGTGCGGCACAAATTTAATTTGACCTTTACTCTCGGCCTGCTTTTGCCATTTGTAATATGCAACACATGCAAAGGGGGTAATTCATTAAGTGCGAGCCGCCCCGCTGCAGCAAAGCACATCTCCGACTGTTAAGGTAGATGCAGGATGCGATCAATTTGATCCCCTAATGTCTGTTTATTTCTAGAATTTTCTGCATGGTAACAGCGATGGCAGGTTGAAACTGCACATCACAGAATGAACAAAGGTGAAGAAATGATTGACAGGACAGAAAAAAAAAAACACAAGATACACACAAACAATGCAAACAACCGAACGAAAAGTGAAACATACTTGTTTGGGGGCTTCTGTAGAGGATGGACTCCAGTTCCCATGAGTCCATTGGACTCAAACATCACTGTGGGAGCAAGGTGGCCGGGTTAAAAAGAGGAAATCAAATGTAAAAGTTGCAAAAATTGGAACTTGTTCCCTTTTATTATTACCCAGCAGGGAGTAAACATCGTTCTTGTAAAAATGAATATAAAATCTAAATTTACACTATTTACTTTCTAATCACATGTTCCTGCTTGAATAAATAGTCTTCCACCTGAAATATAGGCCACTTTTCATGCCCAATCAATTGGGCTGATAAAAATAAAATATTTATTTTTATCTCACTGAATACCTGTTTTACTGGCACATGCATTTCGTTACAGAAGTAAAATTGATTGTTAATGCCATTTCATGTTGACTTTAACGATATTCCTGCTTTTCCGGGTCAAATTCAAAGTATTGAGCATCCTCAAAGCAGGAATCCATAAAAGCACTAAGGTGCAAACCAAGAATCCACCCTCTCATCGAGCATTAGCCGTAAAGGCATTGAATTAGTATCACCAGTTAGCGTGGCCGCAGCAGACAGTGAACTGAAACTACCAATTTAAAGTGACACACAGAGTTAGTGTGCATGCTAATGGAGGCCGGGGGCCCCTGCCCCGCTTCATTTGGAAGCTCACACTGAAGAGAGCAATCACTGATGACGTAGATTGTAAGTCTATGTGTATGGAGAGAGAGAGCTCCATAAAATGTAGCATTTGGCCTCTGTCACTGGGGATCAGTCTGGCTAGTATGCACAACCTTCACACACTCTTCAAAAAAAGAAAAAAAAGAACAAAAAGTCCGCTCATGACTCGAGCAGCTAACAGCACCCATTTAAGAGAGTGAAGGGAACCCTATTCATTTGGACTACTGCGAACGTGCATGACCTCTTTATATTATTGAAAAGCCGCTACAGTGCATGCTAATGATGTGCAATAATGCTTTTCCCCTAGTAAATGTACTAATTTCCATTTGTAGGACGTAAACTGATGCAAAATTACTATTGCGGTGAATCATGACAAGCCCCCAGTTGCTTAATATACAAAATAACGTAAACATAAAAGGCCACAGAATGTCATTATAGACTATGGTGAATGAAAGTTTGTTGTTGAACATGAATGATGGATATAATCTTATCTTTGATGAAATGGAAAAAGACCCCCGATTGAGTATGTGTGTATGTGTGTGGTTTGACGAGATGACAAGGGTAAATTGTCACATTTTCTCAGTAAGCATTTGACACATATCATACTGGACTGGTGACTGCTCAGCTTATTAGCATGCACAATTACAGCTCCATAAGTGACATCTGATTAATAATGTATACAATTTTCACAGGTCAGAGTCACACGCAAATATGTTTGCGGTGGAAAGAAAGACTCGTCCAAGGACAGAGAGAGATCGCTTGATACATACACACACATAAACGCATGCACAATTTTCTGCTAGTATATAGGAATCATTTAGCAACTTCTGTCTTGACTATACATTTTTGGTGTGTTTAGAAAATCTTCACATTTTATACATAATATTTCATATGTGTTATAAAATTATAGATATAATGTAAAATTATTATTTAAACTCATATAATTATATTTTCAACGATAAAGCATACAAATTATATAATGTAACATTAAAAGCAGTGTTTAAAGCGCTACACTACAATTTATTGCATAAAGTATCTAATAATATGTAATATATTTACATTATACATATATATATATATATATTTAAAATGGTAAAACTGTGACAAAAACAGCATTTTCTTTTTTAGGAAAAGGTATTTTGTGACTGGAGACACAACAAAAATTGTAGTTAAGTTAGTAGGTAGTTGCTTTCCAACACTGATGTGTATATTTGTTTTTAGTGTGTGTATCTCACCTGTGTGTGATCTCATGTGTGTGCGGTAATGGCTGGGCTGGTTGAAGCTCTTCCTGCACACCGGACACACATACTCCCCCTGCTGAGACCCTGACCTCGCCAACCCTACATTTCACACACACAAACAGAGAAAGAGAAATGAAAATTAATAGGAAAAACATGTAGCCAAACTTACACAGAACAGATATAGAGGTTAGGAGACGGAGAGAGAGAGCATCATTAGTATGTTTTATGTGTCATTATGGGAGGCTACCTTCAGGGCTTGGATGGGGAGCTGTCATGCCGCATCACAAGAGCATCTCTGACAGCCTGACATGAACACAGGCCCATGTGACCGCATAAATTACTGTGAATTAAAAGCCTTGCCCTGTGATGTGCCCCCATCTGCGCTACCATGTCACATGTCAGGTGTGCTGCTTTCCCCTTCCTCCCTCTCTCCTTGTCTCCTTCTCTCTCGCTCTCATTGCTCTTTTCCTGCCCGTCGCTCTAGCTATGTCAGCCCTCATCCATGCGAGGGGAATCGCTTGGACACGTGCGTGTCGGTGAAGGACTCGCTGAAGTAACAGGAATGGATGTGGAACCTGAAGCAACCGGCATTCATTTCCCCTCAGGGTGCTTTAAGAACGTGAGCTGAAATGCTGTCCCTTTGGCTCCTGTCCGTCACCTGGCACTGACGGTCCTACCTGCTCCGACCCCTCGGGCCCAGCTTTGTCGTAGCGGCGAGCCGTGACTGAGAGTGTTGGTGGCAGTGGTAAGCAAGGCTACGTTTAGTAAACATGAGTCCGTGAGTTATTACCATACAGGAGCGACGCAACAGGAAAAGCAGTGGACAGCACAAACAAAAGGAAAGTCTAATATTGGAAAGGTCACTTTATTGTATGTGACTCAAAGGGCTAAAGAGAGCACTGATGATATCAGGCCAGACAGTTGACAGAAATTTTCGCTGTCTTTCCGCAGAACTACACTCACTGAAGCCGGCCAACTGGACCACCGCCTGGCAAAATGTTCTCAAATGAAGTGGAATGGAGAAAAAAAAGAGAAGAATTTATAAAAATATTATTCAAAGCAGCTGGTGGCTTAATATGACTCCTCTTGCTCTTTCGTTCATTCACTCGTTGAGTTGGCTACTTTGCATATTTGTTGCGACGAGGCGCTGTAACCCCTCAGAAAGCGCCTGGCGTGCCGTTACGAGCGTGATGTTTAAGGCTCGGAATGCCTCTCAGCAATAGCTGTCTGAAATGTTTTTACACACTTTCGTAGGTTACACGATGATGAAGAGATTACTCAATAGTTCCATTAACCTTTGCATATGTGCATGCTGGCACAACGGCGTGTGGGGTGCTACGTGCCATTTTAGCCTTCACCGTTCTCATTTGTCATTTCAGCTCAGGAGTAAATGTAGCTAATGTGCCTTTGCTGAATAATTCAGCTGCTGTGACCTGACAATCATTTTTCAGCATGTCAATCTTTACCTGTTTTTCAATATTACAAAGGTTCTGGGTTATGGTCTAGTGTTAGAGAAATTCTGACTCTTAAAAATATCTGAATAACTTTGTCTAAATAAATAAACCATTACGTCATTATAATGGAGAAAATTGAGTTACATTTACCATTTTCCAATAAAAGTCTAATTAAAATGGTGTTATTAAAGTTTAACATTAGGTGAGCATCAGATGATGGCAATGAACATGCATAAATAAATATCTAATATTGACATTAATTCAATACTCATATCTCTAGATCTAACTTCTAAAACTAAAACTTCAAAAAAAAAAACTACTTTACATTTTACTTACAAATTTGGAACAAATGTGTCTTATGTACATCTTATTTTATGTTATTCAATTGTATCATAAATATATTTAAATTATAGGCCTTCCTGCTCTCTAGGTATCAATACTGGTCACAACAAAAACTACTAATAATAGTGATAATTAACTTTATTTTGGTAAGTAGTTTTTGCTTCCAACTATTTCTGTAAATGATTAAATATGCATACACAACTGTAGGTTTTCGGTCCTTGATTGAGGTATTCAAATGTAGGATTTGGCTTAATAAATGCACATTTTGCCCTGTTTGATCATTTAAGTAAGCTTTTTTGTGACTCAAGGCTAAGCACTTTACAGGCTCTCTTGAGGAACCTAATATTTAAGTTCATGTCATCACTTGATGATTCTCAAAACTGTATTATAATGATGCTCACAAGCCCTAAGTGTAGCTCGGTCAGATATCAATCATATTTGTGGAAACATTGGTATGGGAGCCTGTTAAGGCTCTCATGAATCAAAGTATGTCTGTAGGTGTGTATGTATCTATGCCTTCTTTTTTTTTTACTTTTTACTTTATGTTGTATGTCTTGTTGTTGGGCCTAGAGCCTCTAATAAAGTTCATATAAGAGTCATAATCACAAACGGTACAAGAGAAAACGATCCAGTTTGCGCTAACCCATTGCAAAGCTAATTGATGAGATTCCTTAATACAAGTTTAGTAATCAAGTTTCAGAAGAAGAGAAAAAAGCTCAAAGCACATCATAGAGTGACCCATGTCCACAAAAATCCCTATATGCATGCTTAATGTATCATCATTCCACTGATATGTCATTACATTAGATCATAAAATCAGAATAAATTGTATGTTTAAAGAAAATATATTATTAATAATAATAGTAGTATGTTTTTGAGGGTTACTTAAATGTCAGATTCTTTTTGGGGCCACTGTACATTAAAAATAAGCTTATTGGAATAAAATAAACAGTTAAAAGGGCATTCTATGATACGGGTATACTTCCAAAAACTCCTAATCAGCCTCTTACCTGCTTGCTCTGCAATGGCATTGCTGAAGCCCCAGTGATGGTAGAGGGCAGCTAGGTCGTGAGGACTGCAACTCTTCAAGAAACTCAGGATGTCCGTCACAGCTTCTGGACCATCAGCCTTTGACAGTCTCTTAGACTGGGAGTGAGAGGATGGGCCACTTGAGCCAAGTCTGCTCCAGGGGTCGTAACCAGTCACGGAAAGTGTATCCTGAGCTTGAGAATCAGACCTGCCAGGGGTCTGAGGAGCATGGGCTTTGGAGCTCCTCTGATCCGAGAGGTTGTGTTTGCTAGAAAGCATAAAATGAAGTCCTTCTTGAGGTAGCAGACCACTCTCCATTACTCTGCTTCCCGTCTTTGGGGTTGCAGTCTTCTGAGGACTTGCCGAGGGCCGTGATGTGCTGTTTTGATGGACGTCTGCTTTGTGTTTACTGCTTGCAAACTCATTCGTCCTGGATTTGCTGGTCTTATGTTTGGATGAGTGAGATGGTGCCCCTGGTGCTGTGGCCGCGTGCCAGCTCTTCTTTTGTGAAGAGCTGGACTCTACACTACTTGTCTGAGATTTTGATTTCTTTGTCCCTCCAGGGCTGCAATCAGGTGGAATAGTTCGGGAAGTTCTCATCTGTGGCAGAGAGGGGCAGTCCTTACCCTCCAGAAATGGAGGTGGCCCAGTGCGTCTCTTGAAATCAAGAAGCGATTTTGGCCCCTTGAGGCCGTTTCTTGGGGCCCACTTAGGCACCAACGTAGTGCTGTCAACTTTGTGTGCAATTCGTTGGTGAATCCAGAGAACTTCTGGATACAGCGTTGCATAAGAGCAATAAGGACACTGGTGTCTAATCAAACTGTTCAATAATGTAGAGGAAACCCCTTCTTTTTCGGTATCCACCTCCATGGAGAGATTAAGCAGATTAGCGTTCACTTTATCTGTGGAGCTACTTTCTTCCAAATCCTTGCTCTTTTCATCTTCTGTCTTTGAAGCGGAGTCGCTCAGCGCTGCCCTCTCCAGGTGAGTTGAGGTGGTGTAGGGCCAGTAGGGTTGCTGCAGCAGGGCATTTCTCAGCCTTGGGAAGCCCGTGTGGCTTGTTTGGCTTTGGCTGAGTGAGCTGGTTAAGGCATCACTCCTCTGGCCCCAGTCCCTGATCGCCAAATGATGTGTTTGGACGTGGGCAGCGATGGCCGAGGGCTCCGAGGAACAAAAGTCACAGTGCTCACAGTTGTATGGCTTTTTATCTGTCATGAAAACAATATACAGGAATTTGTAACTATAGAACAATAGCATAAAGACTCTGAAAGTATAAAAGAAGTTAGCAATCATAACAACAGATACTGACAGTAAAAACAGTTTTAGAGTCTCACCACAAGATGGAACCACATATCCATGAAAATTGAATTCAGTGCAACACACTAATCCTGTACTGAAGATTTAGATTGTGTTTTTATATATTACACACACACACACACACACACACACACACACACACACACACACACACACACACACACACACACACACACACACACACACAATGTCTAGGTATCAGTAAGAGTTAAAAAAAGAACGAAAAATCACATTTTCCTTCAAGGAAAGATGCATTAGATTTTCAGAAGAGACAGTAAAGACATTTCTAATGAGATTTGTATTTAAAAAATAAAATATTTCATACATATTTCAGTATGTATTGAATAAAAAACAACATTTAATATATGAAATTGAAAAACACTCTAATGAATATGTTTATGGTATTGTATGACATATAAATGTAAAAGATAATCTAAATAGTTAAAACAACTTAACGGTGGTAGCACTATAGCTCACAGTTTGTTTAACAGTAGTACAATGGAGCAACAGACTACTGGGCCTGGGAACTTTGCCTGGGACTACCTCTTCTCATCTGTCAGCAAGATGTTTGTTTACATTTAACATGTCTGCAATATCTCAGTAGCTCTCTCTCTCTCTCTCATTCTATTCTCTCTCTCTCAAGCCATCTGGATTGCATTTGGTGGCTTACACTAGCTGCTGTGCAGCCTTCAATCCACCCTCTCTGAGGTTACTTTTGAGCCAATTCGGAGAGGGGGGTCCTCAGAGATAAACCTTACATGAACATAATGGCCATAACTACTTCCCTAAATATTTTCTGACTTAGCTAGAGGAAATATCATATTCTAAGAATAGTTTGGTATGATTATGAATCTTTTAGAGGAGATAAATGTGTAAAAGAGCATTTTACAGTCTTTACAACGTCGTGAAAATATCAGCAGTGGGTGGACATCTGTTTCAACTCTGACACAATGAAACTTTTATTCTGGAACATTCCATCTGTGTTAATCCCTAAGAGGGCATCTTTAAGGCATGTTGTTTTTCTTAATGTTATGGCAACACAGGGCCAATCTCTCAAATCTATAATCTGTTCCTTTATAGACGATTAATACAACACCCCCTGATTTCATATGACATGACTGGAATTATCAATCATTAGGAAAGATTTAATACATATGGGGCATATTGGCTTTGTTGAGATTTCTGACATCTGTAGTAGCTTCCAGTGATTTTAGTGTTGTGTTTTAACTGAAGGTCTGGACTAAGAAGGGGAAAAAAGACACACACATCTTTAGATTTTGTCTTCCTGAGACAGGAAGTTCAGAAATAGCATCATGCAAAGAGGGGCTGGACAACTCCGGCTACAAGCAAAATATTTAACAATTCAGAGCCTGGTTTTGCACCTTGATAATTAAACTGCGCTTCAAATATCTCACATAAGCTCTGATCTCAGAGATGTAAAGGGTATGATGAACAAGTGATACACAACTGAGACTACAATGTATTTTTTTTTATTACCCCAATCATTTGACTATAGTCCTTTGAGTCTTAAAAGTCCTTCAAAACAAATGTAGTTCCCTTTCTGGGAACTCGAGCTGTGTCGAAGCACTAGGGGAAATAGCCTTGCGTGAGTCACGTGAAGATCTATGCAACCAATGAGAAACGAACGCGTGTGAATGCGTCACTGCCGGCCGCAGCCGGTGACGTCATGAGGCAGAGCATAAAGCGCGTCTGAAACCGGGGCGCGTCAGCTCTGAATGCCTTCAGCGTGCTGTGTCTGTGTGAGAGTGATTTTGAGTTGAGATAGCTAAAAATCATCAGAATGAGTGTGAAAATGTGGCGAATGAACAGAGGTTCACACCGTGTGTTTATCCTTGCCCACGTTTCATAACGGGCAGGGATACACATGTTATGTGTGTAATCTGTTTGGGAGTGGAGCATGCACGGTCGGCACTTGAGAGTGCCGGTTGTAAGGACTGCGAGAGGTTCTATCTGCATGCTCACTGTGGTACAGTGGATAGTGTGTTTGCCTATCATGCGGTAGACCGGGGTTCGGAGCCCCGGTGGGATGAACTTTTTCATTGCATGATCTCCGCTCCCGCCTGGCGGTCTGTAACGAGGCCGCCTAGGCTAGTGTTCCCCGCGATTCGGGACCTGCAGTAGCCGAGGCTTTGTGGCGCTCTCGGTCCTGGGGATCACAAATGGATCTCGCTGAGGCTGCTGGGGTGGGTCCGTCCTTACCTCAGCCTTCACGAGATCAAGCGGGTCCCAGTCACGAGCACTCTGAGTGAGATGCCCGTGCTGTGACTCCAACACTAGCTCTATCAAGTTCAGAGAGTGAGATCGATTTAGCTAGTGTTGACCCGGTCGAGGAGGATTCGCCACTCTCCTCGCCGGCGTTTGAGGAGCTTGTTGAGGTTGTGGCGCGAGCGGTCTCTCGTCTGGGGCTTGATTGGCCAGCAGAGACCAGAAGGGCTCGTCCTAAGTATGTTAGACGAGCGTTATCTTCTGACTCGCGTCATTTCCCCGCGCCGAGCAATGCCTTTCATACTTGATTTACATGCCGAGGTATCTAGATCTTGGGGAAGGCCAGCCTCCGAGAAAATTTATACACGTAATATTACGATGTATAATAATCTAGTGGGGCTCAAGATCATTGATATGGAGGGTTGAAGAAAGTGGATGAGGGCGAGTTACCTCGTCCCTCAGTCCGCGTCCTCCATTAAAATTCTGGCGCTCCCCTCCAAGCCGATGCGCGTCACATCGTCTTTGGTGGGGAAAGCATACTCCGCATCGAGTCATGCCACAGCGTGTCTGCACGGCACGACACTGCTGCAGGCATATCAGGCGGAGTTGCTTGGGGACCTCAACGAGGGCGGCGGTATCGGTCCGGAGGCAGTGGCAGAGCTGCGCCGGACCGTGGATCTGTCTCTTTGGGCCACTAGGGAGATGGCCTACTCTGTCGGCCGCTTCATGGCAGCTCTGGTGGCTACGGAGAGACACCTTTTTGGCTCAATTTGTCAGCTATGAAAGATAGGACAAATTTGTTTTGCTGGACGCTCCTCTGTCCCCTTCGGGCTTGCTCGGCGACGCCGTAAAAAGCGTTGTCGACAAGTTTCAGGAGGCTGCACGACAGCAGGTGTCGTTCAGTAAAGTTATTCCCCGCCGCCCTCCACGTGAGACCGCCAGTCAAGGGAGGTCTCAAAGCTCTTCACACAGGGCCGCTCAAAAACGAAGTGTCGCCACCCGTCTTCCTCCGGTTAATCCCGGGGGGTCGGGTCGACAGGCTCAAGCCTCTGGCAAGAGGGGCGATCTGAGGGTTGTCCTGAGCGCTAAGAAGGCTAAGAGCAAGCGGCCCTGACGCCAAGCCGCAACAAGGTGGTGTATCCCTGGAGCAGCTGACCAGTCAGCCCGCCATGGGAAAACCACCCCCTCCGAGGAGGGTCCTAGAGCACTCCACCCGGGAATCCGGAAATCCCGGCCCAGTGGTGGACATGCTATCAGCACCAGAGGCCAGCCCCGGGAGGCTGGTTCCCCTAGTAGAGTTCCGGGATGCGTGGTCACGGCTACCCGGTATCTCTCAGTGGGTCCTGCGCACGGTCACCTTAGGGTACACCATTCAGTTCGGGGTCTTACCACCCCGGTTCTCGGGGGTCCTACAGTCTGCTGTAGGCCCTCAGCAGGCTCTGGTCATGGAACAAGAAGTAGACACTCTGCTGGCGAAAGGGGCCATCGGGTATGGACCCCTCGTGAACAGCAAGTCCGGGCTTTTCAGCTGTTACTTCATAGTTCCGAAGGGAGGATGGAAGGTTGCGGCTCATTCTGGATTTTTGTCTCTTAAATTGATGCGAAGAGATGCGACGCTCAGGCGGATCGTAGTACAGATTAGGTCCTATAACGGGTCCGGCACGATCGACATCAGAGACATATAAATCCCTCATTCCCATCCTTCCACAACAGGAAGTTCCTGTGGTTCGCCTTCAGGGGGGAAGGCGTACCAGTATCAGTGCTTCCGTGTTTGGTCCGGCTGCTCTAAGCTCATCTGTACTTGCAAGGGCAGCACAACATCGAGGTGTTGTGCCCGCACACAGAGGAGCTGGGGTTAGGACTAAGACCAGGGGTTCTCCCTGAGGGGTACCCGCTTCGCAATCAAGGTCACGGGGCGATGCCCACGCACCCTGAGCATGCGGAAGAACTCCTGGTTCTCGTCGATGCTTACGGCGGAACACCAAGAAGAGTGTACTTTCTCCCACTCAGAGAACCACTTTCTTGGGAGTCATTTGGGACTCAGTGGCCATGTCTGCTCGGTTCCTCCCCGAGAGCATCCAGGCCGTTCGTTGAGCTGTTAAGCGACGAGTGACACTCTTACGCTGAACACCAAGAAGAGTGTTATTTCTCCCACGTAGAGAACCACTTTCTTGGGAGTCTTTGGGACTCAGTGGCTATGTTGGCTCGGCTCTTCCCCGAGCGCATTCAAGCCTTCGTTCAGCCGTCAAGAGTATCGAGGGGCAGCCACTCACGTGAGACACTCTGAGGTGTTAGGGTCCATGCAGCGGCTCCAGCGATTATTCCATGGGGCCGACTGTGTGCGAGACCCCTGCAGTGGTGGCTGAAAACCAGGGGTTCTCCCCGAGGGCTGGAACCCTTGGTCCCCTTATTTGGAGCAGATTTGGGACAGATACGGCAGGCACAGGTCTCCTGTTTGCCTCCGTAAGAATTTCTCTGCCCTCTGTGGCTTTCGTTTAACATCCAGGGCCTCTGGGGCGGGTTGTTATGGTACAGGCGTGGCCGAGGCTACGCCTGTACGCTTTTTCCTCCCATCACTCTGCTCCCGGGAGTTCTGGGAAACTGTGGGTCTGGCCCCTGAGGGGGCCCAGCTCATAGAGGCCGGTCTCTCAGCCGAGGTTGTTGAGACCATCCTTCAGTCCAGAGCTCCCTCCACGAGGAGACTCTACGCCCTGAAGTGGAAGCTCTTCACTTCTTGGTGTAGTGAAAGGCAGGTGAACCCAGTAACCTGTCAAGTTGGCAAAGTACTGGAGTTCCTGCAAGAAAGATTTGTGGCAGGGCTGTCCCCCTCCACCTTGAAGGTCTACGTGGCTGCTATAGCGGCTTGCCACGTACCTCTGGGTGGGGTACCCTTGGGCAGGGACCCCCTAGTCACTCGTTTCCTCCGTGGTACACTAAGGCTGAGACCTGCGGCACAGACCAGGGTGCCGGCTTGGGACTTGTCCGTGGTACTCCTAGGCCTGTCCCAGCCGCCCCTTGAACCTTTAGAGGAATCTCTATTAAGTACCTCTCTCTTTAGACCCTTCTTTTGCTGGCAATCGCCTCGCTCAAGAGGGTCGGGGATCTTCAGGCCCTCTTAGTGGCCCCTTCATGTCTTCAGTTTGCGCCCGGGATGGGAAAGGCATTTCTCCACCCGAGGCCAGGCTATATCCCCAAGGTTCCCACTGAGGTGGCTCGGTCTATCATGCTGCAGGCCTTCTGCCCTCCCCCATTTGATGATCATGAGCAGGAGCAAGAACAAGGTCTGTCCAGTGCGAGCACTGGACGCTTACGTCAAAGACTGCCACTTGGCGTAGGTTGGACCAACTGTTCGTTTGCGTTGGCTTTAGGACCCCTAAGGGGGCTCCAGCTTCTAAGCAAACACCAAGCAGGTGGATAGTCGAGGCTATCTGTCTAGCTTACGAGTCGGCCGGACATGCTTCTCCTTTGAGGGTCTGAGCCCACTCCACTAGGAGCATGGCAGCATCCAAGGCTCTCCTCTCCGGAGTCGCCTTGTCTGATGTTTGTGCTGCGGCCGGCTGGTCCTCACCGCACACATTCATGAGGTTCTACCAGCTAGACCTCGATGCCGCCCCGGGAACCAGGGTGCTCTCTCAGTGAGCTGGGACACACCCGGATGCTGACGTCGCTGAGGTGGCGTTGGCATAGCGTTCCCCTAGTGCTTCGACACAGCTCGAGTTCCCAGAAAGGGAACGTCTCGGGTTACGTATGTAACCCTGGTTCCCTGAGGGGAACGAGACGCTGTGTCTTGGCCTCAGCTCCTGGCGCCTCCGGGCCCGCTTCAGGCATTCATGGCTGACGCGCCCCGGTTTCAGACGCGCTTTATGCTCTGCCTCATGACGTCACCGGCTGCGGCCGGCAGTGACGCATTCACACGCGTTCGTTTCTCATTGGTTGCATAGATCTTCACGTGACTCACGCAAGGCTATTTCCCCTAGTGCTTCGACACAGCGTCTCGTTCCCCTCAGGGAACCAGGGTTACATACGTAACCCGAGACGTTTTTTTTCTCTCTCTCTCAAATGTTCATTTTGCTTTGATGCAGAAGAGTAAAACAAACTATAGGTATTACAAATCATATTAGTTTTATACTTGAGGGGAATTTTGTGCATAAACCTTAAATATGTATTAATTATTAGATTGGAAGTAAGAGCATGAATCAAATATGTACTGTACTGAAGATTTAAGTTGTGCACAAAAGCACAAACAATACAATAGACTGGAAAACATCAGAATCTGCAGCAGGATTTGTCCACAAGGTGTCTCTGTCCAACTTCAGAAGCAATATATCATACAGTTTCTGTTAGGACAGATTAAACCAACCATTCTCATATCCTATTCATTGAGATCTAGCTTACCAGATCTAAAATACCTTCCAGTTAGTTAATTTGCTAGTTTAAGAGTGTTTGCTTAGAACATTGTAGGAAGGTGGATCCACAAGAGTAGGATAAATATCAATAATAATAAAGGCCGTTGAATGTAATATCTAAAATGACTACAGCAGATAAGCCTGCTTCAGAAATATTACTGTAATCCTTCACTTAATCATCCCAGTGTAATTTCTGATCAGGCACCAGGTACCTGTTGTGAAGTTTACACATTCTTTGGAGCACTATCACACTTTTAGTGTAATTCACTCCATTGATTTGAACACACCCAAAACAAATAATCAAGGTCTTTAGGTTCACTTAAAAGTTGTTTGGTAGTTATTGAACAGGTATACATACAATACACATACTGTAAATAGGTAACAGATTCATAAACAGATTCAAATTATTAATTTATATTCCTTGCTGTGAATTTAAACATCAGCAATTCAATATTAAAACAAAAACTGTTTGAGCATCTGCACAGCATTGCATTTGTGCATGTTTACAAACAGGTAGGCAGAACGGAGGTTATGATATGCAATCAATCCTTGAAGTTATAACAAATGTTCAAACTATGAATACATTTATGAAGTTACACTTACATTTTCTACTGGCTTTACATATAAAAATAAGGAAGATGCCCTTACCTGTGTCCCTAAGTAACCCTGCCCGTTTTTGATCCCTGAAGTGTCCTGCTGATTCTCCTGCTTTAGATGGGCTGGACGCTGCTTTACGGAACAGTCCATTTCCACCAATGGTTTCACCCAAGCCACCATGTCTGATGAGCATGTGGATCACCATCTGTTGTTGTGTGCGGAAGCCCTTTCCACACTCCAAGCACTCTGAGGTTTTCTGGGAATTCTTACGGCTAGGACGAGAAGTAGGCCGGTACTCTGAGTCACTCAGATTCTCAGGACTTCGCTCACCTGCCAGGACCTGGCTGTTCCTTTCTCCATTGCTGTGCTGATCTGTGTTGGAGCCTTGGGTTCCAGCCCCTCTCCGTTTCTTGGTTGGGATACTCACAGTGGAATCGAGTGATTTCTTACGCTTGTCCTGTCTGGTCAAGACATACTCGCCCTTTTCCCTGTCATATGCTACATCTGCATCGGCTAACCTCTCGTCCCAACCCAGGCTCTTCTCAGATACCTCTACCAGTTTGCCTCTGGTGACCAGTTGCCAAGCCTGGTAGCTACTTACTGGATCGAGCTCTGGGATTCTTTTTCCTAGAGTTTCATCAATGGAGTTCTCTCCCTTTCCTGCTGGTTTCAAGTGTAGACATTCCAAAAAGCTTGTCTTTGTGGCAGATGTGAAGTTCTTATCACTGCAGAAGGTATTGTTAGGAGGCTGCTCAATATTTCTGTGGACCTGCTCGTGCAGTTGCAGGCTCTGGCGGTCATGGAAGAAGTTACCACACTTGGCACAGAGTTCATACAGACACACTTCATTCACTAAGTTGGACTCATCCTGCGCCACTTCATTGACAGTAGCTGGAAGGTAAGAGTCACTCTTTGGTTTTACCTTAGTGTTGTGAGTCTTCATGTGGCTACGTAGGAACCAGGGTTCACGAAAACGGCGTCCACAGATCCGGCACCCATGATCCAGAGTGTTCTGATGCTTCTTCATGTGAGCTTTGAGAAACCAGGCTTGGGTGAACACCTGGTCACATTGTTCACATGGGAACTCGCCTTTACCGAGCACACCATCAGATTCCTCGCTGGTAGAGACTTCTTTGGTGATAGACTCCTCCTCGACAGGATGTACCTTCTCAACGTGTGCCTGCAGTTGGTCCTCCTGCAAGGTTTCATAAGGGCACAGTTCACATTGGAAGACCTTGTGATGCTCCTGCAAATGCTGTTCAAGCTCTGCCTGACTTGACAGTCTTTTCCTGCACAGAGAGCACTGCATTGACTGTTTGCCATTCTCACTGGAGTTTCTGTCCTTTTTCCCACCTTTCTTCCTCGTTTTGGTCGCCTCTTCACCGCTCACAACCTTGTTGCAGGCTGATGTACTCTCAGTCGGACTGGAGCAACCACCTTGATCTTGATCTTCTGGCACCCCTCCTTCTTTTTCCCCTTCCTCATCCACATCTTCCTCCTCGCCGCCAGTGCTCTGACCAAGGCCATCCAGTTTGTGACTGCGAATGTGGGCCTTTAAGCTACCCTTCTGAGCTGAGCGGTGATCACAGTGAGGACACTTGTATGGTTTCTCCCCAGTGTGCTTTCTCATGTGTTGGGACAAGGAGCTGAGGAAAGGAAAACTTCTTCCACAGAGTTCACAAGTGTGTCCCCGGCTCTTCTTGTCATCTGGGTTGTCCTGTACACCCTTGGAGAAGGTCTCTTCCTCTGCGACTTCCGGCCGTTCCACATCCATCTCAAGGCTTGAATATTCCACTATGCTGCTATCTGTTGTCCAATTTATTAGATCCTATTAAATCTGTCTCGCCTGTAGTCATTCGGTCTGGGTAAAAGTTCTCTTTGTCAGACGTGTCATTGTTGATAACTCTGTGTTGACAGTGTTGCTTTTGTCTGGAATATGTCTGGAGTTTTTTCTTCTATGATTCATCTTAACAGCTGAGAGTTTGCTTCATTCTGGTCACCTGAGAGGAAATGGAGACACAAAAGAAGCAAATTTGAGAACAAGGCTTGCAAATGAGTAAATAAAGGTTATTCATTAACCCATTAGTCCATGGCAACGAACAAGCAGTTCCTATGACAGACACTTTGCTTTTTTTGTGTAAAATTACTGTCTTAATGATTCTCAATATGAATAAAGTGTAGTTCTGAATCAAATGCTATGTCTTAAAACTGTAGAGATTCAAAAATGTTAAATGGAAAAAACTTGACCCACTGTTTAAGACCCCCAGCTAACAGGGTCCTTTTATATAATGTCATCTGACAGTCTTTTGTTCAGTTAAATCTATTCGTTTAAGGCAGGATCCATACCGCATAGCTGAAAACAGAGGACATAGTACATTGGGTTTTATGCTCTGCACCATTTAAAAGTGAGTGGGAGAAGGACAAAGAGAGAGAAAGACTGCTGATGTCCTCATTTAGGAGTCAGAGGGAACGGCATGTCTTTAAGTATTGCATAAACCACTAACTTATACAACATGCTCTCTGATTATTCTAGCAAGACAATAAACACAGACATAGTAAATACACTACTCAATATTCTAATAAGCATGGAATTATTTGTTGTAAATCCACAAAAGCATACACACCCCAGTGCAGAATCAGGATTTCCTGCCATTCTGTTTTGTTTTCTATCAAATCTAAAGATAGCAAACTTTTTTTTTGTTGCATTCTTCAAAAATTATGCTAACAGACAAAATGTTTATTGTAATACTCAACCTGGCACATCTTTTCATCTAGTTTGTGTACTTCTTTCATTCAACTAGACAAATATATACAGTGGAGACTGTAACAAGAAGTAATATCAGGGTTTTATCAAAAGTCCAATTACAGAAATGTGTGGAAATTCTCTTATATTACAAATGTATATGATTTATTAATAGTAATAATGTCTACAGGCAGTTTATGTCCATAATTATTCATTACTGTTACGGTTTTAGTTCCCATAATTCCTATAATAGGCTGTTCAATGGCAGCTTCTCGTTGTGACCCCATATAAGTGTGACAACGTGCCCCACTATTAAGATCAATGTGTATTCAAAGAACAGGATCTTTTTTTTAACCCCAGGCAATGACTTTGAAAATGTGCAATTGCATTTTTTTTGTAGACAAGACTTTAAGGTTTGTGTGACAACCTGCCCCTGTCTCCTCTATAATAGAGTCTGTCTGTGTGTGTTTGTGTGTGTGTGTGTGTGTGTGTGTGTGTGTTTGTGTGAGTCTTTGACTGAAGGACAACACTCTCAGTTAGTCTCCTCCATAGTCAGTATGAATAGTGGTTGTCTGGTCACAGACCTAAATTCATTATGTGTGTGTGTGTGTGTATGTATGTGTGTGTGTGTGTGTGTGTGTTAGCTCAGGCGTAAAGAGACTATTCAGTGTTGGGCAAGAGCGGGGCCTGTTGGGATGAACCCTGAGGGCTGGTCCTCTCTCTCAAAAATCAATAATCCATTATATACCAACTACATTTCACAACTGGCCCAGCATCCCCCTCACACAAACACACACATTCTAACGCACAAAAAGCACACATCTCTCCACAGTTCATCTTTTACGGTAAGTTAACTTGCGGGACTATAAAATGCCAGGTAAGAAATTTAAAGAAGAGACGTTTAGGAAATTGGAAGTTTTCCTAGAGGTCCCATCATCCATTTATCTCGACTTATATCCAATGTTTGCCTACTTATCTAGTTTATTTTCTTTGATTATTTGATTTTGTTTGTTGGGTAGCGTGTAAACAGTGTAGCCTTTATGACTTGACCGCATAATAACAGAACTGAACATGCTGAGCTTGTAATGAATAGTGTTTTGCTGTTTGGCAAACCAATGAGCTGAGCATATGATACCGTAACTATGATACCAAGAGGTTTGGAAGCTGTGTAAGGACACACACTACACAAACAGACATATATATACACACGTCAGCAGTGGGGTTATTATTGAAACATGGTTGTTCTCAGAGGGCTTACCTCAGCTCTGCTGACCTACTTATCCCCAGACAGTTCATCTCATCTTGTAGCTCCATCAATGCAGGATCAGTGCATTTTTCAAATTGAGCGGTGTGTGTGTGTGTGTGTCTGTGTGTCCGTGTGCACTCAAATCCTAAACCAAATTGTGCATTTTATCCAAATGCACAGAGACAGTTACCAAACCACTAACAGGCATCAACAATGACAAGAGAAGATAAAAAAGCTAGATTGTCTTTTGTTCTTATTGTGACAGACAGCAGATTAATCATTTGTTTTTCCTTAAGACTACAACCAATGAGATTTTCAAGGCATAATCTATCTTAAAACAAGTATAACGAAACAAAACAAATCTTAAATTAAGTTTTTGATTTCCACTCAATATGCAAATTGTATTTTGTTTTTATTTCAAATGTTTTAAAGAACAAATCACAGTTATCACTGAAGAATGCATTCTTTTTTCAAAACTCCTATAGGAGCATATTGCCTCCATGGGCTTCCTATCTCAATAACAGTTTGGTAGTTCTCAAATCCCCCAAACTACACTCTCATTGTGCCTCTCGCACCAGAACTGTCACAATAGCTCATGTCTATACCTCCTCTGAGCGGCGGGGAGTCCAGCACGCCCATTGTTGGATGCAGGGGTCCATCCTACGCTAGAGGCCTGTCTGAAGCACGTCTGGTTGGGGAAGACAAAGGGAAGCCCCTCACTATCCCAAGTAGATCCTGCATGTTACCATAAACTGATGATTACAGCTGTAATAAAAAGGGTGCCCTGGTGCATGTTTGCACTTAAGAGTATGATAGCAGGTGCTGAGGCTAACGTTGTCAAGTTAAATTATGTAAAATATTCTGGTGTCCCTAGGAACGAGAGAAGCCAAGAAGAAACGGGCTTGGTTGGACATGCTACATGAAATGTCAAGTCCAGCAAAAGTTAAAGTCTATGTAATGAGGAATGCGAGTACAGATGTGGTCATATGATAAAAACCGAATGGAGAACGAGCACAAACGTTTCTATTGAGCTGAAATGTAAAGCTTAGTGGTACAGCTTGCACAGGGTGAAGGGCTTCTTTGTTCTGCAGTGTTTCTGAAATGAAGACACAATGAACACTACTTAACTGTAGCCTGAACGCGTTACATATAGGCATAAAACACAAGTTATTCAAGAGTATGTATCCCCTATGGTTGCAGACAGTGGTTATGATCAGATGTTTATGATTCTAGTGGTTTCCATAGTTAGGAAACAGCTACTGTTCATTTAAGATCTCTGAGGAACTTTTCAAACCTGCCTATTGCTCTTACCCTTGGCTCAACTATGTCAGTCTTAATACACAATTGTGGTTACATACACTGAATAATGTAACCATCTTCTACATAGCTGAACTGATTTACTCATCTTTAAGGAACAGTTCACTCAATCATTACTTAGTCACTTAGAGTGCATCACTTATTTTCAGCATAGAGTTTAACAAAAGTTGAAAGTGAATCACTACACAATGAAAAATGATAATGATCAGGGGATAGTCAAGCTCTCAATTCCTCAATTAAATACATTTTCCACAGATTTGATATCTAGGATAGTTTCCTTTTTTGTCACTGTGAGTTGTTGTGTAATGATTCCTAAAACATGTCCGTTTCTAATCCACTGAAAGATTTGCAGGAGTGAAAAGTAAAATAAAAATAATAAACAAAACAGAAATAAAAAACAAAAAAATATAATAATAAAATAGACTTCAGTTCAAAAGTGTGGGGTTGATGAAATTTTTTTGTTTCATGCTCACCAAAGGCATTTGTTTAATCAAAAATACAGTAAAAACAGAAATATTGTGAAATAATAATCAAGTCAAAGAACGAAATGTAATTTGTTCCTGTGATGCAAAGCTGGGATTTCAGCGTCACAGTGTCTTCAGTGTCACATGATCCTTCAGAAATCATTTAAATATGCTGATTTGGAGCTCAAGAAATATTTTTTTATTATTGTCAATGTTGAAAATAGTTTCTGCAGAAACCGTAACTCAACTTGAAAACAATTTTATTTTTGTATTATCGTTGTCACATTATACGTCTTTACTGTCACTTTTTTAATCCTTTTAATGCATATTTGCTGAGTAAAGGTATTCATTTCCTAAAAAAAAACATACAGACCCAAAGTTTTCAATGCTAGGGATAATTAAAATCTACTTTTTACTTAAATTAATTTAAATATTACCACATTAAGCATATTCTTTAAGCTACCCGGAGCAATCACAGTAAGGTGCAGTAACATTTTTAGCAACATTTTTTATCTATCCTTTTGAGTGCTGTACTTCTGTGACATACTATTGTAAAGTCATTAAAGTCATTAAATCATAATTAAATGATCAATGATTGATTAGCAGCCATATGCTTGAGGAAAGTCCTTGCAAAAAAATGAAGTACATCTTTATGACTGCATTAACAAGCAGGAACTGCTGTTTACACGCCACCGACACGCAAGTAACAACACATGTGCCCGTAAAAACATGCATTGCATAAAACACACACACAAAGACAGCCAGCATTCAGTGGAAAGAAACAGCAGCACATATACAGGCCCATATCTGAGAGACACAGCCCTGAGCAAGAGCTCCATTCTTCCCCTCCTCTCTTTTCTCTGGCTGATGAATGGCTATGGCGAATCAACTGTCTGCTCGCTTATTCAACCTGACGGCTAGTCCAGCTCAGCACAAACGCCCCATGCTCTGGACACTACTCTTCTGCTCTGAGCCAGTGTTTGTGGAAGAGAAAAAGAAAAAGTGCATGTGTATAAATCCTCATGTGAAAGACAGAGCTAAACCAGTCCATCACACATATGGTTTTTCTAACTCGCCCTGGTTTGAACCATACAGCGTGAGCCAAACAGTGTGTGTGCTAGTATGTGTGTGCCCTGTGCACATATGTTAATTGTTGCATCCGTGCCAAATAAACATGTTGCATGTCAGTGTGTGTGTTTGAAAAATCCTAAAATACCAAACACCACGAGTAGCCGAGCAAGAGGAGCTGTGAGGTTTGAAACAGCATCAAAAACCAATACTACAGTATAATGTGTGTTATTGACGTATGCTGACCATCTGATAATAAGATTTCACAGCTGCAGTGACTTCTTCATAAGGCACTAGTTTTTCAAGCTCAGCCAGAATTCATAGCTAATGAATGGAATGATAATGGCCTCAGATCATTGTCATCAGTATTATCAGACCACTGTTTCCCCAGTAGAGATTACAGATGCACGAGTGCTCCATGACCTCCCAGCGCCGTCACTACAGAATGCCACTCCCTAAAGCCAGAACACGGTTACACAAGCAATAAGCAAAGGATTATTTTCCTACCAGTGTGCATAATGTCTTTCTAAAGAAAGAAAGAGTGATGATATCAATAAGAAAGGGTTCAGGTTGGTTAAAACAAATTAGATAACATATTCTGATAGGTAGCACCCTTAAAAGTTATTAATATTATTACAAATAAATAAAAAAAAATTCTATATTAAAATAATATGTAAATATCCTTACAATGTATATGTATATATATATATATATATATATATATATATATATATATATATATATTACACACACATGCATACATACATACACACACACCACTATTTACAAAAACTATTACATCGGGATGACTCCATTGACATGTTAAAACTGTGACTGCAGAGACTTCAAAAGTAAGACTATGTGTGTGACTACTTGCGTACTGGAAGCACAATTGGTACCACACATGTGCAAAACTGCGTCTACTTCCAGTCCGAAGCCGAAACAATATATGGCAGATCTTACGGGTCAAGTCAACAGTCACTGTCACATCTGTCACTATACAACACATGACGTCACTATAAATCATGCACATGCGTAGTACAAATCGTGACAGTGACATAGTTGTTGTAAAAATGACACAAAGTGGTAGCAATTTCACTGATGAGCAGAATAGACTAGAATTTTCATGCGCAGTACTACTTGCGTTTCATGACGTTGCCTGATTTACTCCTGACGGAGTGGACGCAAAGTGAGGACACAACTCTGATAAGGATTTTTTAATGGAAAATATATTTTAAGATTTACATTTTGTATGGTTTGATATATAACAGATCTTAGCCTTTAAATAAATAAAAAAATGTGTTGCATTAAACACTTTGTTTGGCAGTTTTACACTGTGTTGTTAAATGTATTTTTCTGAGTATAGAGCATTATGTAAAATAATACTAAATTAATTATTTAAAAATGTCTTCTTTCATTGGTAATTTTTCTCCCTTGTTAAAACCTCATATTTAGTTTAAAAAAATCTTACGACAACAGAAAAAGTAAGAGCAAGTTCCAAAAGGTATAGCACTTTCAATGCCACTATTTTGTAGCAGTTATAAACTGTAATATACAGTGGAATCCACTTATTTCGACCTCTGTTAACTCGCCAACCCAATTATGTCGACGTTTTTTTGAAGTGGAATGGCCAAACTCCCTCATTGTCTAAGCATTTTCTTATCGGTTATGTCGATTCTTTTATGTCACCGACCCCTAATATCTCGAGCACAAAAGAGGGACAAATTTGCCACTTCACATGGGTCATCTCGATCCCGTGACTAATGATCGTACCTAGTTCACTGCGCATGCGCCGAGTTTGCGGTGCACGTGCAAGCAATGACCATTTTTGGTCTTTCTGGCCACTTGCGCTTGCAGTTGCCCAGTCAAATTGTGATTTACAGCGGTAGGTCGCATTAGTTTGTGTGGTCATGTTATAAGGGCCGTATGTTGTGTAATTGATGAGTTCATGTTATATAATTGTGACCTCGAGCACTTTTGTGATATACACAATGTTTCGTTGATTACTTTTCTTCTTTACGTTAATCTTCTCTTTCTTTCACACGTGTCGTGTATTGCTGTGCGCACTGTTTTAATTGCTTCAGAGTCCTCTAACTTATTTGTGTTCCAATAAATGACATTTTGATGGGACGAATGCTGGTGTTCAAGAGTGATTACTAAATTATACAACACAGATTACACACCCACAGAGGCACAGGAGTTCCCAGATTGACATCGACAAAGACGTTGTTACTGATAAAAGCTTAGAAGCATTTGTTTTCAAGCAGACCGTTAAAGGCAAAACGCAACGAAGCATTTTAGACTTTGTAAAGAAACCATAGTAACCACGTGTACAGTATTATTCAGAACTGTGTCAGAGAGAAATGACTGTGTTATGAGCGAATGTGTTTATGTGTGGTTGTGACCGTTTACTCTGTGAGCAATCATTGTGTTTGCAATGTTGGAGAATATAATTAAAGGTTTGTATCGAGAATCAAAGGTGGTTTTTATCGTATACTGGTAAATCTCTGCTGTTAATTGGTGCACATATGCCTTTTGTTGTTAGCAAACATATACAGTGATACTTCATCAAACAAATCGCCATACTGGCTTTTGGTTATCTCGACGCTTTTTGCAACCCCCAAGGCCGCCAACATAACCGGATTCCACTGTACATGCAAAATGTAACAAGAAAATTGCATTACTCATCACAAATGTAAATACTTATTAAAAAATAGTAAAGTACAGAGTAAAAGTTGCTAATATCTTTGATACGATACTTAAGTAGATAGTAACTCATTTCATTTAGTCAAGTACTTTACAGCACTGGGTTAAATCAAATAATAAATAAATTAAGTTTTCAAAAGGTAAGGTTATTCAGGTTAACTCACATTTAAATATATCGTTTAGTATATATTCTTAGATGATTCCTTTTCTTGGTTTCATTACAATTCCATCAGCATTTTTTTTTTGTTCTTTAAAGTAATGATTCTGTTATCAATTTCTCACCCTCATGTTTTTGCAAATGTGTGTGACTTTCCTTATGTGGAACACCAGTGTAAATGTTTAGCAGAATGGTCATGATACAGTTTTGCTGTTCAGAAAGATTTACTTTTTATTTATTTATTTCTAGCAAACAAGACAAATACTGATAAAGAATAGGATTTCTTTTTGTAGAGTGCATTATAAAGTGATACTTAAGTCAGATAGCTAGCGGTCATGTTATCACTATAAAATTATAGAGTACATAATTTACAAAGATTTATGAAAATGGTGAACTGCATATACAGTAAGTTTGTTTGGGATAAAGGGAAAAAACTTCTACATGAGTCAAATTTGTATGTTTTTGGGTGCAAAGTGCATGCAAGTGTGCACGTATTTCTTTCTCTCTCTCTGTGTGTGTGTGTGTGTGACAGCAGTGATAGAGAGATGAGAGAAGGACACCAGCAGTAATGCTTATGTAATATCTGCCTGAGCCTCTGCAGCACTCCTGATGGCAGTATGACATAACACCTATGCGGCCACACAGCTCGTCCAAGAAACCCGTATATATACACTCAAACAGACAAAGAAGTTTCATCTTCTCTTGACCAGATTAACAACTTGTTGCATACTGATTTCCATGCAGTATATATTACGATTTGATAGTCGCAAACAGCAAATAAATTCATATCGCAACTCTCTCAAACAGTTCTAAACTTAAAGACATACTATAGTTCAAATATGAAAATTCAGAAAATGTAATGTAAAGTGATATACAAAAAGTATATTTTTAAGAATATACTGGTCACAATTTTCAACACAATGAAAGTGGATGACTGACAAACTCCACAAATTAAGTTCATACATGTATTCCATATATTCCACATGTTCTGATGTCATACCATAGCTTTGTTAGGGTAACAGGCTGAAATTTAGAAGAAGCGATGTCTGATGTCTGAACAAATCATTCTTTTCAGTGTCAGATCCTTTCAATGAATCAACAAAACTAGTCTTAATAATTTGTTCATGGATTAAACTAATCTTGTTTTTGAGTTCGACACACTGACTCGATGTTACCACTGTATAGCCTTAAAAGGCTTGGAGCATAATGCGCAAGTCTAATTTTATGGCTCTTTTGTATCCTTTTTTAAGCTTGATACATTCACTCTTTATTGAATTTCAGCATTTTAAAAAGCCACGGTACTCTCTGAGAATTTTATTTCAGTTTTAATTTTTAAGTTTACATTGGGTTAAAGGCAGTCTCTTCACATCCTGAAGAGCAATCACTAAGTTATGTAGTCTAAATGTATGCATATATGATATGCATATCATCTGTGGAAAGACCATAAAATTGTCCAAATGCAATGGTATGATGCCCTACCTGCCTCATGAAGAGAGGGTGGGATCTCGCTATTACTAGCCTCTTTGAAAATTACCTCTCCTCTACCCTACCTCTAAACTCATTTAAAATGAGAAATGTTGATTTAGTTGACAATAATAACCCTGCTCTACACTGCATTTATCACAGTTGTCTTAGTTGTTGTTCTTTTCTTTTCTTAGGGTGACTGTAGAAGTGATATTGTGACAGTAAGTGGCTTGCAGATACACTAGTGTGGTTGGCGTGGTCTAGAGCTGAACTATAATCTGAAGGCATTAACTTGCTCTCTAAAAAAAGCTCTCTGAACAGGGATTAGATTATCATGGCAAGGCCAGCTCAGACTCTCTTTCTCTCTCCCTCACTCTTTTTTGTTTCTCAGTCCCCTTCTTTTTTGCACATAAGTGTTCTGGGTTTGTACGATGAAATGTAATGGATTATTTAATGACCATTGTTCTTCAGTACAAGGCTAATCGGCGAGCATGTTTGTGTGACTCTGATAGCACTGCAGTTCAAGTTGTGAGAAACAAGACTTACAAAAATATGACACGAAATACAACCCTTCTCTGTGGTCAATATATCTGTTGTGTTTGTTATCGTGTTCACACCTGTCAACTGTCATTCTAACCCTGTCACTTCTAATCATCTGACAAACCGAGTTTATTGGACTGTGCACGGAAAACCAATGGTCAAGGTCAGGTTTTTTTGTTAAATGGGTCCTATTATGCTTTTTCACTTTTTCAAATTTAGTTAGTCTGTTATATTGCTGATTGAGCATAAACGACTGCAAAGTTACAAGGCTCATAGTCCACTCCAAAGTGAAAACTACAACAAACGGACTACAGCACATTTTACACAGGCTTTGTGAAATCAAAATGTTGTCACTATGTCAAAGAGACGCTATTTTTTCCACCCTGTCTGCAAAACTGATTTCTTTGACCTTCCCGAGACTGCCAAGAATGGTTAAAAAAATTGATTTTAAACACTGCTCCTGAACATTACAACCCAAACGTTTATCTGTGTGCTGCACATTTTACAGAGAACAGCTTCCAGAACCTAAGATGAGTACAACGCAGAATAAACACGAAAGCTTCTCCTGAAAAGGAGCAGTTCCCACTTTATCAGGACAATCTGCTGTTGTTTATGGATAAAAATTTGTAAGCATGTCTTATTATTTTTAGTTGTGATTTTTATTAATAGTTCCAATTACAGTGGAGTTCACTTATCTCAACTCAAGGTTAACTCGCCAATCCTATTATGTCGACGTTTTTGAAGTGGAAACGCCAAACTCCCTATTTGTTTTAGCATTTTCTTGTGGGTTATGTCGATTCTTTTACATCGCCGAAATATAATATCTCGAGCACAAAAGAGGGACAAATTCGCCACTTCACATGGTTATCTCGTGACTGAGAGTTCACTGCGCATGCACTATGTTAGCGTTGCACGTGGATCACGGTCAGTGTTGCCAACTTAGCGCCTTTGTCGCTATATTTAGCGAGTTTTCATACCACTTTAGCACAAATTTTCAAAAAAGCAACTAGCGACAAATCTAACGACTTTATCTGGAGTTATTGGAGACTTTTGGAGACTCTCTGAAGTGAAAGCACATATCGTTCTTACTCTTCTCAAGGAGCAGCGAGTGCTGCCATGGGCCGCATCCCCATCCCAAAGCACTCACAGGTGCCCCGGTCCTCGTGCAGCAGACCCTCCCAGATGCAGGCAGAGCAGGAGATGTTCACTCCTCCACATGCAAATGAATCGCGCATGTGCAGGAAGCTGCCGCTGGCTGATTACGCCATGGCAGCACAGGATGACACACACACACACAAACACATCCCTGTTTCTGTTTTGACACGTGGTCTGCTCAGTGCCGCTGCGGATTGAAGAGCCGAGGTTGTTAAAAGACGGGACGAAGCCGAATTTGTTGAGAAAGCACATTAGATAAGTATGCAGTCTAGTACAGCATGATGACCTCACGAATATGTTATGACTGTTTACTGTGAGTGAAATTGTGTTTGCAATTTTGGGAAATATAATTAAAGGTTTGTATGGAGAATGGAAGGTGTTTTTTATTGTATACTGGTAAATCTCTGCTGTTAGTTGGTGCACATATGCCTTTTGTTGTTAGCAAACATATACAGTGTATGTACATTTTTATAGCATGTTGATCGCTTCATCAAATAAATATTGGCTTCCCATATTGGCTGTTGGTTGTCTCGCTAAACGGTTATGTCTGCATTTTTTTGCAACCCCCGAGGGTTTGTAATTTTCTGTCACATGTTTCTCTTTGTCTGAGTTTCCCGCCACTCATCAGTTGCCATGGCCACTCACAATCATCATCACAGCTGTTCATCATTTCTATTCATCACTATGTGTATTTAAGTTCTCCACCTTCAATTTTTGGTTGTTATTTGTGTCTGTGTGTTGGCATGCTGTTATTGTCATCTTTGTGGAGTAGTTTAATTTATTTTCATTAATTAACCTTTTATTTGTGGAAAGCCTTTTGAAATCTACTTTACTTAGTAACACCAACATAGTGTTGATATATTTTTAAGCTCTCGCTTTTGTAAGACCATGGTTTTGTGATCGATTACTGTTTGTAACCATAGTTTTCTGTCAAATATCATGATTAAATGGTGTATAATGTATCTAAAATATATAAGATTATTCCCTGCCAAAAACATATCACTCTGAAACATCCTGTGAAATCTGTGCTTGCAAAGTCCGTGGATGAAATCCGTTCTGGATGATCCTCTTGTTTGTAAATATTCTTAAGTCTGAATCGGGCTTGAACTGGTTTGAAATTGACGCCATCCTTAATATTTACGTTTGAATAAAGCTAGCAGTTATGGTAAGGGCGTGACATTTCCCATGAACTGAGCAATGACAATCACAACACACTGGATCAGAAAACAACACATTTAAATCAGACTGGGGAGAGAGGTGCTATAATAATGAAAAATATGTGAAAAAAAAATTATTTTGTACAATCTAGTACGCCCCAAAAACCAAATCAAGACTTTATAACAGGCATAATAGGACCCCTTTAAATAATACATTACATTTCATATTGTATACCTCCAAAACACATTCCAAGTGTTGCATGGGAACATTCAATAACACTTTCCCATTTTTGTATATGTTTGATGCTGGTTGCTTCACTGTTATTAATTTTTTTTTAAATACTCCTTTTGTTGCCCATAAAAGAATAAAGGTAATACAGCATAAGAACAACACCAGTTTAGGGTGCTATCCCTTCAACCCTGAGTTACTTGTGTTACATGCACTTTCACATAACATAGCTCATCTCTCCACTGTTTGTATGCTTTATTGCCCTTGATGGCAGCCCAAGTGGGACACTCTTCCTCAGAACCGCCTGGCCTCCGTAAGTATATCTGCGTCCTTGGAGAGAGATGTGATCACGATCGCTTGGTTAGAAAGTGCAGGGCAGCCAGATGTCTTTTTCATGGCCTTCAAAGTATTGTCTCTCCAACTGTTTATTTATTAATGTCGAGTGCACACTATGATAACTCTCACCCTGCAAATACTGTTTATTATACCAGAACCGTGAAAAGTGGCAAGTTTGTTACTCTTTTCCCGTCTCGTTTCCAGATACCACCAGCATTGTTGATCATTTTCACAAAACTTTTATGGCCCCCAGAATATTTTGTTGCATGAATATGAAAGATATTAAAGGAAGGAAAAGAGCCTGTTCTTTAAAACCGTTTTATTATAGCTTCATTCATTCTTTTTTATTAACACTTGAATGTGGGTAAGTTTCATAAATAAGCAACATATTGAACGTTTTGGGGTTTTTTCTCCTTTTGTGCCTGTTTTGTTTCCGGAGATTCTCTACTCTTTCAGAAAGTGCATAATCACGACTCCTTCCATAATAACTTAATAACTGTGAAAACACAAGAAGGCAAAAAAAATCTTTAACTGGAGAGAAGCGTTGTCTAACAGTTGACGTAAAATTCTGTCAATGGCGGGGAAGTAATTGAAAATAATATAAATTGAAGAAAATCTGAATGGTGCTTGTCTTTGCATAAGAGAAAAGCCACCATGTTGCTGCTAGTGTTCGGTGGGTCGTTGCCAGGGTATTGCTAAGAGAAGGCTAAAGTGTCCTGAGGTGTTGCTAGGTGGTTGCTAGGGTGTTCTGTGTGGTTGCTTGCTTACCCATCCAAGTTAAAAGAGCCCTCACCCAAAGTCTTTGACATTTTGCTTCCTAGATCTGACTCCGGATGCTCTTTCTATTAGGTGAAAATTGTGCTTAGAAAAGCAATAGCAATAGGGATTGCAATGCTTACATTACAATTAGCAAGAGGTATACATGGGGCAGATCTTGAAAAAAAAAATGTAACCATTCAGGGTGTGATCTTACATCCAAACTGACATGGGTGATATAATCTTTGACCCCATATTTCTAAATGACAGTCTTAGTTGTGTGTGTGTGTGTGTGTGTGTGTGTGTGTTTAAGACAACATAAATTCAATATGGGACAAAATTGGTGAACCAAGTACCATTGGAATATTTACCATTATCATGTACTTGGCAGATATCCATCTCTCTCGAAATATTAACAAAAATGTTCTTTCCTTTTTGACTTGCATTATTACTTAATGGATCAGGGGGTTTAATACAGGTAAGAATATGAATCTATGCTTTAAGGTCATCGTCACAGTCTCTGAACAAGCTCAGGTTTCTTAAAACGGCTGGTTTCTCTCACTCTGGTTAGTTCAGAGAAGGACAGGTAATCTAACACCATGAAAGCCATCTCAATCGCTCTCTTACCCTCCCTCTTCTCTGTTCTTCTTTAGCATGTTCCTCTTCTAGTAAGAAAAGATCTGTCTCTTTTTAATGTAACTGCCCCATCACACCCAGCTCCCATCTGGTATGTGTGCATATAAATGGTGGGAGGGGGAGGCTGGTGTGGTTATGTGTGCAAGTATACATATAACCAGGGGAATAAGTACATGTGTGTGAGTGTCTGTTGTCATTTCAGCAGGAAGCCTTTACTCTGATGAGAGGTCTCACTTCCTGTTTATAGAGCAACCACTGGAGCGCAACAATAGCTGGAATTTTGATGGATCGGCAGAGAAGACGCCTAACTCACAACCTCCAGAAAACAAAGCTGCAGTTTGTCACTATTGCTGACAACAATAAAATCTGTTCTCATTAAAACAATTAAAACTATGTATATATATTTAGGGTGAATCATCTGGACATCTCTTTCATGAGATTCACCCATCTTGCCGGTTTACTACAACTCAACTTTAACAATAGCTTGTTATTGTATAAAGGGGTGTTTTGGCTCAAGCCTGATCAAAATGGTGGTGTGGAGCATTCCCCTCGCTGAGGGATATGTCATGTCGGGCTCTCTGGGATTTGAGACCAGTCCAGCTGGACGTCTGGTTCCAAAATGAGATGGATTACAAACTTTAATCCCAGTCACCCAAAGGAAGTGAACTAAAGCTGCCAGCGTCCTTCGCTAGACCACAGACTACATTCAGCTGATCTTTTTGAACCTTTTTAAACAGGCGTGGTGAAGTGTGAGACAACAGTGCTACTATCACTTGTCACGATACAAAAAAAAAAAATTGTAAAAAAACGATGTAAAAGAGTTTTGCCCTTAAGGGACCAGCAACACTGACTACCAAGATGAATTATATATTTACACTGTATCATGTGACGACTGTTAAGGCTTAGAAGGTTTGTCAGGAAGATACATGCATAGTACTTCTCCAATTCCTTACAATTGACAAAACGGAAGCCTAAAAGTTCTGCTGACAATTTCACAGTATGGTTAGTGTTTAAGGTTATAGTTAAAAATATATATGAAGGCTTCTACTGTTCTTTGTCAATTAATGCATTAACTAAAAATATAAACTTTAATTTAATCTGGAATGCTCTACAAAATAAAAGCTGCACATTTTCATTTCATAAAGCTTCACATAAGTATAATCCGAACCAAAAGTTGTATCCGCTAACAATGACATATCAAAATTTGCTGTAAATTTTTGTATCTTCCACCAAACAAAATGGCTGCCTAGACAACTAGGTGTTTTGGTATTTTGATCACACTTTTTTTGTAGCACAACATATTGTTTTCAGATATAAGAAAAAATCTTCAGAGTTTAAGGAAGATCTTCTTACTGGAAGTATAATTAAGCACTTACAAAGGAAAAATGCACAAGAAACTCAGAAACGGACTTCAACAACTTGAGAAATCTGAACAGAAGGGTTGTACTGTATTGGATGTGAGAGGTTTGGCACTGAATGCTAGCTTTATTTTTCTCAATAAGCAAATTCCCTTGAGCTTGAGCTATTAATAATCTCTGAGCTCTTTCTCAGAGGAACAGCTGTTGGCGAAGCTGAAATTTGCAAATATTCCCAACCTAGGCCCATTGGAAAAACATGCGCTTGGCCACATTGTTTTTTGCGAAGCTCCAAAAATGTACCTATACGTACCGGTATTCATTGCATTTTCCAGGTGAAATGAAAACCAAGAACAGTCAAACTCTAATAACTTTTATTTCTGTTCACACAAATTGTATTTACTGAAGCAGATTAATAAAAACCTAATTTTGTCCAGTTGTTTACACATACCAAAAACTTTTTTAACCATAGTTCATTATTTGTAAATTACATTTTTTTGACATTTGCACATAACCAGCACATAACCAGCACATAACCAGCTCCATATATATGACATTACTGACATAGTGGTACATGCTGGTACAGCAATGCACTTGCAACACAGAGCGTTTGGGTACAAATGTGTAGAAGCAAGCCAAAATGACATTATTGTCTCAGCATATGTTTTTATCTCACTTTTTCTTTTTTCTTTTTGGTTAAAGGGCCAGTCACACAGCCGATCACGCACGAATCACTCACAAATCACGCACAGATTGGGTTTGTGCGTGCTTGTGCGTCAAGAAATTTACCAAAGTATTCCACGAACATTCGACGCACGCCTGACGCATGAATCACTGACGGAGCGTGTCCAAACACGCACGCTTCGCGAACGTTCCACGAACAAGCACTTTCAGAATCCACATTGTCAGTGGATGTCAGTGGAATGAACGTTATATGTGTGCGGTTCATGAGTGATATGAAGGTGGGGCATCAGTGGTCGTGCACGGTTTTGAACCAGTTCTGACGCATAAGCACTGACGGCCGACGCGTGTCCCGCGCATAGTCACGCATAAACTACGTACGCCGACTCATGAATAACGCAAAATTTTTGAACCGTTCAAAACTCAAAATCACGCACAAACCGCCTTCGACGCACATTCACTTACAATCACTGACGGTCCACATTCGTTCCACCAACGAAATACGCATACGACGCACGCTCCGCGCAGAAACGAAAATCTGTGCGTAATTCGTGCGTGATTCATGCATTTTCGCTGTGTGACTGGCCCTTAAGGTAATTATTTTCTAAGGCAATGAACCTTTTACTTCCACTTACCATTGCGTTTCATTCAACATCCAAGGTAATATGTTTCGGATAAAACTGAACATGCTTTTTGTGCAATACACTAGATAATTCAGTTTAAAAGTGTTGAATATGCAAGCAACATAACAAAGGCATGTTTTTCCACTGAGCCTTGATTGAATATATTTTAGAACATTTTTCCACTTTAAAATAGCCTAAAATTCCTTGTTCCTGGTGGAACAATCTCCTTGCCTTCATCCTAAAAGCCGAATCCCTGTCAATATTCAAAAGACAACTGAAAACTCATCTCTACCATGAGCATCTAACACACACACACCACCACCCAAAAAAAATAAAAAAATTCCTTCCTTGCTTTCACCTTCCTTTAGTCCCTCTATTCTCCAGACTTAACTACTTCAAGCAATTTTCGAAACTTGTATTGTAAGCACTCTTGTGTACTTTTGCATCTTTAAGATCAATCGCTTTCTGCATTCCTCAAGTTGTAAGTCGTTTTGGATAAAAGCGTCTGCTAAATGAATAAATGTAAATGTAAATCATTGGCCCATTAATTTGACATTCATTCATCCTTTCAAAATAATATATGCATACATTAATTTTTCAAAGCAACGCATCCATCAAAGCACGTGTCAAATATATAGCTGCATTAAATACAAAGTACACAAATGAAGATATAACATGCTGCGCTTTTCGACATGTTGTTTTACAGACAAACTACACTCTGAATAATTTACAGCAGCAAGGCCTTGACATCCACAGGATCCAATTAGTTGAAATCCACATGCAATCAGTCCAAAGGAAAAAAGGCACAACAGGGACATCTCCAGAGAGACAAGACACTATTAACAAGTTTCTAAAATACAGAGGAGTGAGTGCACCGCATAAAGAGGAGAGCAAATGCAAAGAGGCTTTAACCGAACATGGAATCCTTAAAATCAGATCAGTGAACAAGGAATGTGATACTTGTATACAAATAATGCAGTCACTCAAACAAACCTCTGATAAGACTAACAGCTGTGCTTTAAATAGCAACAGCTACAGTGTTTTATATTTTGCTTGATATAGTGTATGATATTGGAGTATAACATCACATATTGTACTATAATACAATATATGTATTTGCTTGTGGTTTTGGGAAATGTAAATAAGTAATCAGTTTAAGTACTATTAAAACTAAATTTGGATGTAAAAAAAAAAACCTGTCCAGCTCAATGTGTCTTTCCTAAAGTTTTAAAACAACTTTCCACAAATCATGTGAAGAACTATTCAGCTTGTTAATGGTTTCCTTTAAAACAAAGATTGTAACTATGACTGTTTCTTCTGCTGAAAACAACATACCTGTAGGATGATTTGTTTCAACAGTTTTTGTGCTGACAATAAAAGTCAATGAGATCTGATGTTGTTTTTTGTTCCACAAAAGAAAACAATTCCATACAAGTTTAGATCAACACATGATACTATAAAATAAGTGATGACAGTTTTGATTCTTGAACTCTTATCTAAACAATGAGTTGGGTTATAGTGGTTACAACTGTCACACTAACAGTGGCACATGAAAGTAAAAAAAAACTAACAAGGCAAGTCTAGATAGCAGAATCTTTCCAAGACAGCTAACAAAGTGATTCTATACCAGAAACCACCTATGTGAAACTTATATAAATTCCTTGTGACTTTATCAGTCAGACTGGGTGGTTTGGCTTTTTCAGTTCTGTCTAAGGGTGGAGTCGCCACAAATGTTTCTGTGGTTCCATCCAATAGCAACAATGACTTAATGATATGGAACATTTGTTAGACATTGTGTGATGCACTACGGAAGTACTTTAAAGGGTTCTTTGCATAGTATATTCATGTTTGGTCTAGTGTATTATTGTCATGGCTTGATGTGCTGTGGTTTGGAGAGTATTTTGTTCTAAATTTGGTTTGGTATAATTTGGACTTTCATGATATCATATGATAGACCTTTGCCTATACCATCTTTCAGCATTGTTATGGTCTGGAAAGGTCTAGTCTAAGTTTGATGTGACTATTTATGCTGCAGTGAGATAAAGTCACAATTAAATGGGAATATTTACCCCAAAATGACAAATACATTAATTACACAAACATTTGTAGTAGGTATGATTTTTCGGTGTTTATAAAAGAAGTTTCTTATGCTCACTTCAGTAAACAACACCGTAAAAACAGCAATGCTGTGAAATATTATTATAAGTCTTCTATTTAAATATTATATAATTTAAAAGGCAATTTATTTTGTGATGGCAAAGCTAAATTTTCGGCATCATTACTCCAGTCTGCAGTAATCACTTCAGACATCATTTGATTATGCCGATTTGGTGCTCAAGAAATATTTCTTATGTTATTAAAGTTGAAAACTGTTGTGCTGATTGATGTTCCCTTTCTGGGAACTCGAGCTGTGTCGAAGCACTAGGGGAAATAGCCTTGCGTGAGTCACGTGAAGATCTATGCAACCAATGAGAAACGAACGCGTGTGAATGCGTCACTGCCGGCCGCAGCCGGTGACGTCATGAGGCAGAGCATAAAGCGCATCTGAAACCGGGGCGCGTCAGCTCTGAATGCCTTCAGCGTGCTGTGTCTGTGTGAGAGTGATTTTGAGTTGAGATAGCTAAAAATCATCAGAATGAGTGTGAAAATGTGGCGAATGAACAGAGGTTCACACCGTGTGTTTATCCTTGCCCACGTTTCATAACGGGCAGGGATACACATGTTATGTGTGTAATCTGTTTGGGAGTGGAGCATGCACGGTCGGCACTTGAGAATGCCGGTTGTAAGGACTGCGAGAGGTTCTATCTGCATGCTCACTGTGGTACAGTGGATAGTGTGTTTGCCTATCATGCGGTAGACCGGGGTTCGGAGCCCCGGTGGGATGAACTTTTTCATTGCATGATCTCCGCTCCCGCCTGGCGGTCTGTAACGAGGCCGCCTAGGCTAGTGTTCCCCGCGATTCGGGACCTGCAGTAGCCGAGGCTTTGTGGCGCTCTCGGTCCTGGGGATCACAAATGGATCTCGCTGAGGCTGCTGGGGTGGGTCCGTCCTTACCTCAGCCTTCACGAGATCAAGCGGGTCCCAGTCACGAGCACTCTGAGTGAGATGCCCGTGCTGTGACTCCAACACTAGCTCTATCAAGTTCAGAGAGTGAGATCGATTTAGCTAGTGTTGACTCGGTCGAGGAGGATTCGCCACTCTCCTCGCCGGCGTTTGAGGAGCTTGTTGAGGTTGTGGCGCGAGCGGTCTCTCGTCTGGGGCTTGATTGGCCAGCAGAGACCAGAAGGGCTCGTCCTAAGTATGTTAGACGAGCGTTATCTTCTGACTCGCGTCATTTCCCCGCGCCGAGCAATGCCTTTCATACTTGATTTACATGCCGAGGTATCTAGATCTTGGGGAAGGCCAGCCTCCGAGAAAATTTATACACGTAATATTACGATGTATAATAATCTAGTGGGGCTCAAGATCATTGATATGGAGGGTTGAAGAAAGTGGATGAGGGCGAGTTACCTCGTCCCTCAGTCCGCGTCCTCCATTAAAATTCTGGCGCTCCCCTCCAAGCCGATGCGCGTCACATCGTCTTTGGTGGGGAAAGCATACTCCGCATCGAGTCATGTCACAGCGTGTCTGCACGGCACGACACTGCTGCAGGCATATCAGGCGGAGTTGCTTGGGGACCTCAACGAGGGCGGTGGTATCGGTCCGGAGGCAGTGGCAGAGCTGCGCCGGACCGTGGATCTGTCTCTTTGGGCCACTAGGGAGATGGCCTACTCTGTCGGCCGCTTCATGACAGCTCTGGTGGCTACGGAGAGACACCTTTTTGGCTCAATTTGTCAGCTATGAAAGATAGGACAAATTTGTTTTGCTGGACGCTCCTCTGTCCCCTTCGGGCTTGCTCGGCGACGCCGTAAAAAGCGTTGTCGACAAGTTTCAGGAGGCTGCACGACAGCAGGTGTCGTTCAGTAAAGTTATTCCCCGCCGCCCTCCACGTGAGACCGCCAGTCAAGGGAGGTCTCAAAGCTCTTCACACAGGGCCGCTCAAAAACGAAGTGTCGCCACCCGTCTTCCTCCGGTTAATCCCGGGGGGTCGGGTCGACAGGCTCAAGCCTCTGGCAAGAGGGGCGATCTGAGGGTTGTCCTGAGCGCTAAGAAGGCTAAGAGCAAGCGGCCCTGACGCCAAGCCGCAACAAGGTGGTGTATCCCTGGAGCAGCTGACCAGTCAGCCCGCCATGGGAAAACCACCCCCTCCGAGGAGGGTCCTAGAGCACTCCACCCGGGAATCCGGAAATCCCGGCCCAGTGGTGGACATGCTATCAGCACCAGAGGCCAGCCCCGGGAGGCTGGTTCCCCTAGTAGAGTTCCGGGATGCGTGGTCACGGCTACCCGGTATCTCTCAGTGGGTCCTGCGCACGGTCACCTTAGGGTACACCATTCAGTTCGGGGTCTCACCACCCCGGTTCTCGGGGGTCCTACAGTCTGCTGTAGGCCCTCAGCAGGCTCTGGTCATGGAACAAGAAGTAGACACTCTGCTGGCGAAAGGGGCCATCGGGTATGGACCCCTCGTGAACAGCAAGTCCGGGCTTTTCAGCTGTTACTTCATAGTTCCGAAGGGAGGATGGAAGGTTGCGGCTCATTCTGGATTTTTGTCTCTTAAATTGATGCGAAGAGATGCGACGCTCAGGCGGATCGTAGTACAGATTAGGTCCTATAACGGGTCCGGCACGATCGACATCAGAGACATATAAATCCCTCATTCCCATCCTTCCACAACAGGAAGTTCCTGTGGTTCGCCTTCAGGGGGGAAGGCGTACCAGTATCAGTGCTTCCGTGTTTGGTCCGGCTGCTCTAAGCTCATCTGTACTTGCACGGGCAGCACAACATCGAGGTGTTGTGCCCGCACACAGAGGAGCTGGGGTTAGGACTAAGACCAGGGGTTCTCCCTGAGGGGTACCCGCTTCGCAATCAAGGTCACGGGGCGATGCCCACGCACCCTGAGCATGCGGAAGAACTCCTGGTTCTCGTCGATGCTTACGGCGGAACACCAAGAAGAGTGTACTTTCTCCCACTCAGAGAACCACTTTCTTGGGAGTCATTTGGGACTCAGTGGCCATGTCTGCTCGGTTCCTCCCCGAGAGCATCCAGGCCGTTCGTTGAGCTGTTAAGTGACGAGTGACACTCTTACGCTGAACACCAAGAAGAGTGTTATTTCTCCCACGTAGAGAACCACTTTCTTGGGAGTCTTTGGGACTCAGTGGCTATGTTGGCTCGGCTCTTCCCCGAGCGCATTCAAGCCTTCGTTCAGCCGTCAAGAGTATCGAGGGGCAGCCACTCACGTGAGACACTCTGAGGTGTTAGGGTCCATGCAGCGGCTCCAGCGATTATTCCATGGGGCCGACTGTGTGCGAGACCCCTGCAGTGGTGGCTGAAAACCAGGGGTTCTCCCCGAGGGCTGGAACCCTTGGTCCCCTTATTTGGAGCAGATTTGGGACAGATACGGCAGGCACAGGTCTCCTGTTTGCCTCCGTAAGAATTTCTCTGCCCTCTGTGGCTTTCGTTTAACATCCAGGGCCTCTGGGGCGGGTTGTTATGGTACAGGCGTGGCCGAGGCTACGCCTGTACGCTTTTTCCTCCCATCACTCTGCTCTCGGGAGTTCTGGGAAACTGTGGGTCTGGCCCCTGAGGGGGCCCAGCTCATAGAGGCCGGTCTCTCAGCCGAGGTTGTTGAGACCATCCTTCAGTCCAGAGCTCCCTCCACGAGGAGACTCTACGCCCTGAAGTGGAAGCTCTTCACTTCTTGGTGTAGTGAAAGGCAGGTGAACCCAGTAACCTGTCAAGTTGGCAAAGTACTGGAGTTCCTGCAAGAAAGATTTGTGGCAGGGCTGTCCCCCTCCACCTTGAAGGTCTACGTGGCTGCTATAGCGGCTTGCCACGTACCTCTGGGTGGGGTACCCTTGGGCAGGGACCCCCTAGTCACTCGTTTCCTCCGTGGTACACTAAGGCTGAGACCTGCGGCACAGACCAGGGTGCCGGCTTGGGACTTGTCCGTGGTACTCCTAGGCCTGTCCCAGCCGCCCCTTGAACCTTTAGAGGAATCTCTATTAAGTACCTCTCTCTTTAGACCCTTCTTTTGCTGGCAATCGCCTCGCTCAAGAGGGTCGGGGATCTTCAGGCCCTCTTAGTGGCCCCTTCATGTCTTCAGTTTGCGCCCGGGATGGGAAAGGCATTTCTCCACCCGAGGCCAGGCTATATCCCCAAGGTTCCCACTGAGGTGGCTCGGTCTATCATGCTGCAGGCCTTCTGCCCTCCCCCATTTGATGATCATGAGCAGGAGCAAGAACAAGGTCTGTCCAGTGCGAGCACTGGATGCTTACGTCAAAGACTGCCACTTGGCGTAGGTTGGACCAACTGTTCGTTTGCGTTGGCTTTAGGACCCCTAAGGGGGCTCCAGCTTCTAAGCAAACACCAAGCAGGTGGATAGTCGAGGCTATCTGTCTAGCTTACGAGTCGGCCGGACATGCTTCTCCTTTGAGGGTCTGAGCCCACTCCACTAGGAGCATGGCAGCATCCAAGGCTCTCCTCTCCGGAGTCGCCTTGTCTGATGTTTGTGCTGCGGCCGGCTGGTCCTCACCGCACACATTCATGAGGTTCTACCAGCTAGACCTCGATGCCGCCCCGGGAACCAGGGTGCTCTCTCAGTGAGCTGGGACACACCCGGATGCTGACGTCGCTGAGGTGGCGTTGGCATAGCGTTCCCCTAGTGCTTCGACACAGCTCGAGTTCCCAGAAAGGGAACGTCTCGGGTTACGTATGTAACCCTGGTTCCCTGAGGGGAACGAGACGCTGTGTCTTGGCCTCAGCTCCTGGCGCCTCCGGGCCCGCTTCAGGCATTCATGGCTGACGCGCCCCGGTTTCAGATGCGCTTTATGCTCTGCCTCATGACGTCACCGGCTGCGGCCGGCAGTGACGCATTCACACGCGTTCGTTTCTCATTGGTTGCATAGATCTTCACGTGACTCACGCAAGGCTATTTCCCCTAGTGCTTCGACACAGCGTCTCGTTCCCCTCAGGGAACCAGGGTTACATACGTAACCCGAGACGTTTTTATGACACCTTTTTGTTTATGAATAATAAGTTCAAAAGAACAACATTTATTTGCAATATAATTAGATTACAATAATGTAACATCAGAATAATATAAACGTTTACCGTTTCAATGTAATGCATCCATGCAGAATTAAAGCAAATACTTTCTTTAAAAAAAAAATAAACTAAATAAATATATCTTACTGACTCCAAATTTACTCATCATCATGTTCCAAACATCATATTGACTTTCTCTCTCCTGAAACACACAATGAATTTTTGAAGATTATACTGGCTGGTCTTTTCCATATAATGAAAGTGAATGGTAACCGGAGCTGTCAATATTTTAAAACAATGAAAAAAGCACCATACAACTATACAGACAAGGTACACACAATCATGTTCAGTAAACAGCCAACTAAATTTCTGTTTGCTTCTGACTAAAAGTTATTGTATGGCTTTAGAAGCCTTGTAATATACAGAATTTATAAGCATCTTTTATGCTGTTTTTGTTGGAGCTTGACAGCTGCAGTGCCCAATCACTTTCATTATTGGATAAAAAAAATTGTTATATAGGTTTGGAAAAACATGAGTTGTGTGAATAAACAGATTTTTGGGTAAACTATCTCCTTGAAAAGGCAAAAGACCATGGCAATGGTTCAGAAGTACTCTACTAACTACATGCTGGACATGATGGCAGTGAGGTCATTGTCAAAAACAGGGATGTGTGCAGTATACAGTACCAACCTGTTCCTGTTGGAACGTTGGACAGGAAGATACACACTGCCATCACTTGTTGTGCTCTCTTGTGCCAAAGCTGTGCCCTGCTTAGCTCTCTCTGTCTCTCTCTCTGCCCGCTGATGCCAGCTCACGCATGTGCCAAGCCCTCCACTAGACACTGGGTATTATGCACGCCCCAACACAGCTGATACACACACAAATCCTGGAAACAATCACTCCAAAACAGTTTTTACGATCAAAACACATTTGTATTTACTGCAAGTAATGCACAGTCATGACACCATCAGCCGGTTTTTCCACTGTGATGCTGATTAGTCAGCATTACTGAATTAAAAGATAAGGATTTGCCATCACTTCTGGTTTAGTCAAGACAAGATAGTATCCCTTTGTGTACGTATAAAACAAAACATGGGCATATTAGGACATGTATTCCTGCCTTAACACTCCGGAAAAACAAGTACAGTTAGTTTACCTTACTAAACTACTGTAATTACTAACAGATCAAAACAAAATTATTGTATATTTTTACTATGTAATACTATACTACATTAATATTATTAATATTATATTCATATTTTGACTGTATTTATTTATTACAAAATGTAATTCCACAGTATTGCTGTAAATACCCATTGTCTTCCATAGCAGGGAAAAAAATACTATGGAAGTTAATGGGTGCCGTCGACAAAAATAAATAAATAAAAATAATACATTTATTTTGTCTGTATTTATTTATTCATTAAATTAATTAATATTCATTTTATTTAATAAATATAATAATAAATTATTTTATTCATTACCAAATGTCATTACACTTTATATTAAAGTAAAAATTTTGTTTACAGCCTCAACCAGTTTAGTAAGGTAAACTAACTGTACTCAGTGTGTGTTCAGTGTTGAGGCAAGAATACATGTCTTAATGTGACCATGTTTTGTTTTATACACACACAAAGGGATACTATCTTGTCGTGATTAGACCAGGAGTGATGGCAAATCCCTTATTTTTAATTCAATAATGCTGACTTATCAGCATCACCCAGTATAGTGGAAGCCAATGTGTGCCGTCATCTCGCTGGTTACCAAAATTCTTTAAAATAATTAGTGTCTATTTAAAATTTTATTTTCGTTCAGCAGAAGAAAGAAACTCAGAGTAACTTCATATTAGATTAGATTAGATTAGATTAGATTCAACTTTATTGTCATTACACAAGTACAGGTACAAGGCAACGAAATGCAGTTTAGGCTGATATTTGGGCTGAATGATCCCTTTAATACACCAAAATGACATTCATATTGTTTACACTACACGACTAATCTAACACTTAAAAATACTTACAAATGTATTGCATTACATTACATATCAAAATATTAAACCAAGTGGCAAACAAAATGATGCTTGACCATTTTTAGAATGAACTTCTAAAATCTTTGGATACAGTAATCCCTCGCCACTTCGCGGTTCAAGTTTCCAATTCAAAAATAAATAAAAATATATAATAAATAAAAATATAATATAAAAATAAATACTCTATAATTCAAAAATACCTCCATATCAGCAGCTGTATTGCGGAAAGCAGTGTTGTTTCATCGTGATGCGAGAGAAACGGTTTCCAAGGATGCCAGACAAAGAGAGAAACTCTCTCAGAGGCTTTGTACACACCCACGGGCACTCAGACAAGACACGTGATTGGTTCTCGGCGCGGGATCAACGAATGAGAGCACGAGTGGAGTGGGAGCCTCTTCGCCTCTCTCAGAAGCAAATGCTGACGATTCAGCACCTATATCTGACGATGAGGCGCTTCCGGAACTGATTTAAAGGCCTCATTATACCAGTGCAGTAACACCATCATCATCACATTCATCATATTCATCGAACCGCACAGGTCTGTCATCGTCATCATTACTGGAGTCGTCTCAAGATACTACTGTCATTGATGAGTGTAGAACACCATAATACATATCGTATGAGAGAGAGAGAGAAAATGTATAATATCGCATTTTTTCACCTATCGAGGGGGTTCCGGTCCTGTGATAAACTGTGATAAACGAGGGATCACTGTATTTCCAATCAGAAATCATGTTTTTGTTGAACTATTTAGCTTGAAATATGTTTTCATTGAATAACGCAATGACACTCATACATATTTTTTTGGAGCATCTGTATGTATCTAACACTGTTCTCACTATAAAACACTGGCCATTTAGTGCCTAATCAACAAACAAAAAGCACAAATAGGTATATAATCAAATAAATATCAACTAATTTAGGAAGACATCTGTTCATTCTTAACCTGGACGTCTTAACTCAGCAAATTAAATTCTTCATGCAGAGTCTCTCCTCCCCCTCAGCTGCACTTAATCCCAGTGATTAAATCATTTTTCTTCAGCCCTAATTTTGCCGGTTACAGGGCTCTGATGGAGGATGGGCGTGCTCTCTATTGATTGGTGGGTTGAGCAGATTACCCTAATAGCAGGATTACCGCCCACATGTTGACCACGCGTGTTGGAGCTGCTCGGCCGTGGTGCCAGCTCCCCATCAGATGGCCCGGGGGAGCAGTGAAGACATAACACACCACTCAATGAGCGCATGTGTCTGTTCATCTGTCTGCAGGGTGCGCATTAACAACTATTTGGCAACTCATTAAGTTCTTTTATTTGCAAACTCATTAGTCATCTCAGCTGTGTTGTCAGTTAAGATGTAGTCAAGTTCACCAATGCTGTGATGATGATTACGTACAGCTGCCTTAACACAACTTGACAACTTGCTTGGAACATGATGGCTCTTATAACAACCACCTGTATAACTGTTAGTACATTAACAAGTACAACCCTACAATTGTATTCTAAGCCTCAGACGCCCACACTGTTGGCTGAACGTCTGATGCCCACAAAATAAGAAAACTTGTTGTCATATGACTGGTTGAATTCTACAGGATTTCCAGGTACATGTGTGTCACATTCTTTAATAGTCTGCCTGGAAACAAAGCCCTTGTGACGCCTACCCCCCTCATGGAACTGTGACAATGAGCGCTTGTCTGGATTAACTAAATGCTGGATTTTCAAAAGTATATGAAGTTTGTAGTAAACTTTCACAACGTTCTTGAATTAATCATTTATTAGATGCACGGCGGTCTTCTATCGCAAGGACATTGACTTTACATTTTCGACAAAACTTGGTTGCTTTACATATCGGTCAGACGTCCTCTTGGTCCTTGGCCAATGAAAGCCGCAATGGAGTTCAGACCTTTTGCCATCTGTCTGAAGGTCTGGCTACACAAGACTACCTGAAAATGTGCTTCATGTGGTACAGTAACATATAATTGATCTGTTTTTATTCAAGTGAAAAATGTGATTATTCAAACTGAATCAAACTGACTACATTGTGTCACGCCAATGAAAGTAATTAAAAATACCCAGCTAGCAGAGAACGTTCTCAGAGAAAGGTTCTCCTAAAGTTATGAGCAAACTTTCCTCCAATAACCTTAACAGAATGTGCGTTCAATGCCATCTAGTCTTCAATACCGTTCAGTAATGGGTGTGTCTTTAATTACCTAAGTTGGTAATTAGTAGTTTAGTTTCTAAGTTGGCTCTGATTGATAAACACCTTTGTACTACCAGTAGACTGTGAAGATTGTGTAATAAGTAGGTGTGTGCTGAGGCACGTCTTCTTTGACGTAGAAATCTTCTCCACTCTCAAAAAAACATGGTTGTGCAACACTCATCGCTATGATCAGATGCTTTCTTAACTGCTTTTTTTCCCCCAATCGCTGTTATTTTGTTATTGAGAGGAAAAAGTACAGCACTTATTTACATACTCATCTAAACGTTGCTCTTGCCAGAGTGGCGGCATCAGGATGCTCTTGTTACATACTGTATTTCTAGCTTCTTTTTAGCTCTAAGCGAAGATCGAAAAAAAACAACTTCACAGTTAATATTTCGGGGGCCTTTAGTCTGATGTTTTAGAATCATTACTACTACTTTTTTTCCAAATGTTTTCATTATACTTGCAAAATGATAAAACATTCCTTATTGTAACACATTCCTTATTGTCTTCATTGATAAAACAAGGAAATTTAATTTATCCACTTTATTAAGGCAAACAAATAATTTCGTTTTTAACAGTCAAAAACAAAATTAAACAAATATATTATACACTGCATGGCCCAAACAACAAAAACATTGCTGATTGGATTTAAATAGGTGCATGCTTAATACTCTATGATTGGATCATTATTGCAGTTATTATTGTTTCTGCATGTTAAGTGTTTGGCATCAGTTGTTTTTTTTAAACCCTATTGATGGAGTGTGTAGCTTTTAATTTCTTAAATAAATCTTAACCAAAAATGTATGCACCTCTTGATGACAATAAATGTTGTGATCATAAGATTTTGGGTCAAGTCCTTGCTTTGAAAATGCAAGAGTCCAGCACTCCGTAAAGTCTACTTCAGCATATCCCAAAGACTTTCGATGAATTTAAGGTCTGGACTGAAGGTCATGGGTGAAAATGATTCTTCATGCTTCATTTCAATTTGTGGGCAAGGACGTCAAGTTTATTATGACATTGTATCATTTGGATGATTTCTCATAAAGCATTGTTGCGGAGTACCTCTCTATTATGGACTGCTTGTGGGTTTGTTTGTTGAGGTGAGGTAGACGTAGGTCGTACCGGACAATATGCAGCATATCCCAAAGGGTGGAGGCAGTTAAGGTGAAGAAATAACAAAAAAAAAGCAGAAATACACACAGCGGTGTTCTGATGTTGGTCAGATGTAAAGAAACCAAAAAACTGCCACACCGGTGAGCTGACATGTACTTTTTAATTCACAATCTCCTCATCTCCAGCAGGCACGGCACTCGTTTTTGCATGTGTTTGTGTGTTCTGATGTCACACGCCAATGGCGCAACCCAGTGGCGTAGCCATAGGGGGGCCTGGGCCCCCTCATTTACATGTCCGGCCCCCTCAGATTTTCAATTGTTTAAAATCGCGACTGTGAAAACGAAAGTGAAAGCACATATCGCACCGCCGCACAAGACGATCGCAACGCACCCCCAAAGTCAAGAAAGGCGCGTTGCGCACTGCATCACAACCAGTTGTGGCCGAGTGGTTAAGGTGATAGACTTGAAATTCATTGGGGTTGCCCTGCTCAGGTTCGAATCCAGACCGGCTTTGTTATGCTCAGACACCAACATGCTAGAAATTTGGCCCCCTCATTTTAAGCTGAGCCCCCTCAAAAAAAAATTCTGGCTACGCCCCTGGCGCAACCGAACCCCACATCAACGTAACTTTTTATTGGCTGTTTGCTTGTCACTCGTAACACGCTCCTTTATCAAGTCATCTTTATGATCCAGGAATGGTGCATGCTTGAGGGTATTTCATTTTAATGCATTTAAGTGAAACTATTGAGCAGTATATTGAACCATTGTCTATCATTAACAACAATACTGATATCATTTTAGCGCCCAGCCCTATCGTCTTATGCATAGTTTTTTAGTCATAAACACCTTAGGTTTCTGTCTTTTCCTCATGCAAAGCTACTGTATGCTTTTAGATAACTTAATACAGCGCAACTCATATTGACTACTTATAAAATGCTTTTCTAGTACGTTTTTTGTCCTCTTGGGAGCTTGACAACCTCAGTGCTTATTCATTTCCATTGTATAGAAAAGAGCAGCTCAAACATTCTGCCAAACATCAACAGTGTTCAACAGAAAAAGAAAGTCAGACAGGTTTTAAATTATGACAAAACATTATTTTTTGTGTAAATGATCCCATTGCGGTAGCAGTTAAGCATTTTAATTTAACTGGCTCGCAGTAATTCAAACCAAAGGTGGATTAAGACCACAATGGAGAGGATTCAGAAAATTTATGGATATTTCCTTTCAGAATTATTGCTCCTGAGGATAAATGGCCAATGACTTTGTCTCTCAAACTGAATCCTGTATGTGTGTCTTTGAAGCCATTTTCTTAATGATTCTATTAGACTGGATACACAACATTCAGCTGTTTATCAAACAGACAGTTATTCAAATTAATCCAAGGCAGGTAAAACTGCACTTCAGTTGATGACATATGCATGACAAAATCTTACAACCCTTTCTCTCATCTATCTATTTCTGTACGTGTGTGTGTATGTGTAATTTAATGAGCAACGAGAGGTAATGATGCAGCAATGAAACATTTAACAGCTTTGTGACATACTATAATACACATTACACATACTGTAGCAATAACGTCAACTCATTAAATCCATTTCCCTGCTATGAATGTTTTAATAATCAACAGAACGCATCATAGAACATTACTGCACACACTTCACTAAACCGATCTTACAATTGCAATGCTTGTTATTATGTCTTCTGAATCCAAATGACACTAATGGCTAAGCAGCCTCATATTGCTTCAGTATAACAAAGGCATTAAAATATTAAAGTTGCAAATGTAAGCTTTTCTCATATGTCCAGATGGGGGAACTAGAAGCTTATTCAGGCCATGGAAAAAGAATTCCAGTAATCTACTGCTGATCCTTCACAATGCCACCCTTGTGCCTTTTGTTTTAGCCTCCCTTACTGCCTGTACTCAAAGCCACTGATAATGTTAATGGTCCCTTCTTCCAGCTAACGGATCTTGAGCTATTCGAGGTTGCGAGAGACCTGGAAATGCTTGTTAAGTCAGAGTAGAATGTCGAGGGGACGTTCAGGGTCAACTTTCCAAGGTCACCACAAGTTCAAGCCATAAACCTCAGACAGAAAATAGACCAGTAACAAAGGGAAATGTCAAGTTAGGAACGTTATTTTATCCTCTTTATGCAAAAGACGTATAAAATTCCCCTGTTGCACATTCTAGGTAGCACTGTTAAATATCTGCAATTTTCAAATAGTTCAGATATCGGATTATATATAAATTAAATAAACAACAAGGGCTCCATTTCAAATCAAATTAGTTTTTAACTTTCAACTTTAAAAAGGCTGTTTATTCCATTGTTATTCAGACAAAAAAACATCTTTTGACATTTAAATGGTTGAACACAAGTCCCTCGGCCCTTTTCAGAAGAAAAACAAATCCAAAAAAGAAAGGAAAAGAAAGCATTGAACAACTTATCACTTTTCCTTACATCTCAGAACAGTCACGGTTGGAATTTCATAGGTTGCTTAGGTCTCTTCACAACTCGAACATGCAGTACAACACCCACTCACTCATTCTCGAATGAACATGCTGGAGTTTGTTTGATTTGCACTGTCAAAAGGTGTGTAGTGCGTGAACCGAAGCCGTGTAAACAACTTGCTTCATTGAGGCTGAGCACAGTAACCAGCTGTGAATAAAAGGGAAGTCACTTTAGCAAAAACCCATGCAAATATCTCCCACTGCTTCTGCAAGGTAAGGCTTTTGTCTGACGGCACAGAACAACAAGAATAACTAGTGTTTGGTGTCATCTGCATCTTTTTAACCCATGACTACCTCTCGAAAACCACATAAATTAGCTAGCACAATCAAATAGCCAGTTGTTACTTTGAGGAGTTATTTATTTTCACATATCCTCACAAATTTTTTTCTTTAAGACATGTAATTTGTTCCTTCAGGTTTAAACCGCATGTACTTTAATTTGACTGTGAATATATCTTGATCATTTATCTACATATCTCCTGTAGTATTTTAAGATTAAATTGATTAATTTAGACGTTACCAAATTAAACACCCTTTTAGGTCACCTGACAACACTTTATTCCATAAATATCGCACTTCCAACCATACAAAGTCATACTATCGCACTTGCAATATACGTAATCAAGCAAACACGCAGAAGTGTCCCGTTCAAAGTCATGTTGGTCAGAAACAGACCCCTCATCACAAAGCAAAGGGGTATTAACTAGTATGCTGACGCCATCCCCGCAGCAGCCCCCCAACAGCCCTTATGCCAGCAAATTCACCTAATAATACAAAAAGAGAGCCGTCCATATGCCTGATGGGTCATTTACCACAAAACCTCCCTCAAGTTATTTGACTGTTACATGAACTTTCAGCTTCCCACAAGCAGATGTTCCTTGGCACCATGACAGCCATGATAATGATACACGTACCAGCCTCCTCCCCTTCATTCTGCTCATTATCATTATCAAACAACACCTAAACCAGTTTAACAGTTTGCATCGAAACTGTGCACATTAAAATACGTAACCTTCCTTGTATGTAAATGAGCACAACTGTCAAGTTACAATAAATAAATAAATATTTTTTTAAAGCACTTAAGATTATAAATAAAGGTTTTCTAAAGTTTAGAGGTTTGTTGAAACTGGCCATAGGTGTTTACTAATTAATTGTTGCATAATCACATACTGTATAATCATAATTAGTATGCATGCTAATTAGTTTGATTAAGTTTTATAACTGTAAAATGGCTTACCATGTGATCTTATTTATTAAGTGTCCTCATGAAAGATCAGGCATGCAGATTCTTTAGGAAGCACGAACATCCTCTGCTCTTTTTCAAACGCTTCATTCGCATAGCCTATTCCTTATCCCCGTATAGTGAAGATCCCAATTCAACAGGACCGTTATCCAAAAATTCCCTGTAAATCGCAGTCCGTCGTCCTCCAAAGGCTTTGAGCCTTGATAATGGTAAGCTAAATGCGAACTGACAAGCATCCGACAAGCTTTCAGGGAGAGGGGAGGGAAAAAAACTGAACAAAACAAAAAAAGTAAAGCACCAAGGCCCCGCCCTAGACTGTAATAGCTCTGAAAGTAACATTGGGTTTAGATTTAAGACCGTACGAAGCCATAAATAGCTATTGTGTATTGTACCAAAATAAAGAAAAAAAATTCTAATAATAGATCATGCTTAAAGTAATCATGTCAGGGGGAAAAAATCAATAGGATGATGGAAGATAGCTGTAACCTAATTTAATGCTATTGCATGGTATGGTTTTTCCTACTAAAATAATTGGTTTTCCGTGATGTATCGTGTTGCTCTGCATCAACAAGTTTATTATTTAAATACACAGCTGTTTTTCTGAAGTGACTGGGTTTTGGAATCACAGTTAAAACAATTACGATTAGAGCAGAATTAAGGCATTTATACACAATATAACGTGCATTGTGTACAGTTAAAATATACACGAAACTTGCCAACTCAAAAGCTTTTAACGTCTCTGAACGATGACATTTAAAATTGGGAACCGGTTCCTAGGAACACGTAAAAAAATACCAGTTTTCACGACGTTAAGTTCTTCAGTGTGTAATCTTGTTTGGTAAACTGTTTTTTACACAAACATCGCTACTGAATGTAGGCCTACAACGTAACACGGCAAGCATACTCCGAATCCGATTCCAGAATGATTCTCTTACGAATCGGTTCTTTTTAATTAATCAAAAACATACAGCGCAACTGTAGCCCGAATGACTCTATAATGAGCCAGTTCGTCACAGCGAAACAAAAACATACATCGAAACCGGAGCGGTCCGATTCCCAAATGAATCAGTTCAGTGAATCAAAAACATACAGAGCGATCATTACCGTTCCTAAAAGAATGGCTCTTATGAGTCGGTTCTTTTTAGTGAATCAAAAGCACTTTAATCCGACTCATTGTACTAAAACCACAAGTAGCCTACTTTTTGTTGTGCTTATACTTTATATAAATAAATAAAATAATCAAATGTTTTATTTGTTTATGTAAGGCCATTTATGGCATTGTAAGCTATATTAGTACACCACGTCTAAAAAGTCTATGAAAACTCATTAAGCACTGTTTGTATTTATTTGATTTCTGATTTGTTATAAACAACATGCAATGTAGAAATCTGAAATCTCTCACAAGCAACAGACTGCAGCAAATAGCCAACAATAGGAATGTCTTACTAAAACATTTCTTGCCCAAAAGTATTAAACGACTCGTTGATGAAACTATGATCCGTAGGAATTGGAATGATTACATTTCTTCCGATTTACATACAGATGGTTCAATGGATAAAGCTCTTCGGACGAGAAACTTCCTAAAAATAGCGCTCGGACAAACAGAACGGGTTATGGCAGAGGTTATAGCCTATGCGAGTGCGACACAATATAGGCTTCATCTACAGCTATTTACAATAAGGAAGGAATAATGCAAAGTGTGACTACCGTTTAAAGCAGGGGTCGGGAACCTTTTTGTCTGAGAGAGCCATATACCCTTTTTTTTTTAAATATGAAGCTGTGAAGAGCCATAGTCCGAAGCGATCGATCTGTCGACCGGGGGGGGGGGGGGGGGGGGGGGGGTTGGGGTGTGCGGCGCGATGTCTCTGTCCTCCAAACGCGAAAGTAACGCGGGTGCGGCGGCGCGATCTGCCTGTCCTCCGAACGCGGAAGTAACGCGGGTGCGGCGGCGCGATCTGCCTGTCCTCCGAACGCGGAAGTAACGCGGGTGCGGCGGCGCGATCTGCCTGTCCTCCGAACGCGGAAGTATCTGTCGACGGGCGGCGGCGTCAAAAGAGCCATATGCAGCCATCAAAAGAGCCATATATGGCTCGCGAGCCATAGGTTCCCGACCCCTGGTTTAAAGTGTGTTGCCAATGGATTGATCTCTAATCTTAATCTAATCTCAGTTACACCACCAGCGCTGAAACAATGCCTATTCACATCACGATATCTCGTCCAATCTCCCTTGAAAGTAGCGAACTCTTCTTAACACATTAAGCGATCCTACTGTTTATAATCGATTGTAAATTTGAATTCGCTTTGAAACTTACCTCGGTATGCATGTAAATGACGTAATGAAGTTGTGGGGCAACGGCACGAACGCAAGGTGACACTCGGAGATGATGATGACAAACTGAGTGGCATCCGCAGTTTCCAAACGACTTCAGCGTTGAAATAGCAAATCAAAGCAGTCAGATCGTCTAGGTCTGTAGATCGAGGAGACAATGTGATGACATCGAGCGACGTTGATCCAGATCGAGACGGATCGACAGCGAAGTGCCCCGTGTTTGGTGCGACACCTGGAGCGGCAATGGTTTCGTACCTCCCTCTTCCATTGACTATTGTTTGTTCAGCATAAAGTTAGGTGATGCAGAAGTCTGGGGTTGAGAAGACATGTAGTGCTGATGGTACTCTGTAATGGCAGTCTCTGTCTACTGGGAAACAAAGTGATGGAATAATGATGACTGAATGTTTATGATTATAATGAAATGATTTGGGAAAAGATAACACACACACACACACACATAGGAAGTGACGCTCTTGATATTTTGTTATTCAAGAGGCATTTCCATATAAAATAAGTAAATCAAATGTTGACAATAAATAATGTGGAGCTAATTAAAAAGTATTCAAGAAGTCAAAATATCCTGGCTATGCGGTGCAACTGTAGAAAGTAAAAAACAAAGTCTAAAATCAAAGTATAATTATTATTATTACCTGAATGTTTATGATTATAATGAAATTATTTGGGAAAAGATAAAACACACACAGACACACACACATAGAACGTGGCATACTTTTTTGTCTTAATATTAGGTTGTTCAAGAGGCATTTCCATATAAATTAAGCAAATAAAATGTTGACCATAATTAATGTGGAGCTAAATAAAACGTCATTCAATAAGTAAGTCAAAATATCTTGGCTATGTGGTGCAACTGTAGACATTAAAAAACAACGTCTAAAATTCAAAGTAATATTGATATATACTAATATTATCTTTGAACGTGAACCTCTTGTTTTAAACTATTAGCTAAAGCAAAAAGATATGAATCAAGTGTGTGTGTGTTCATGTGTTCAAGGTGCAAAGAAAACAATTCAGTTACCTGACATTTATGGAGTTATTGTTATTTGCAGGAAATGACTACATGTGTTTAAAATTAGGTCTATCATCACAGACATCCTTATTTGTCATTGAGTTTCATAGAATTTAAAAGTGGCACCTGATGTACACACTTGCTGGCTTTTCTATACTTTATTTTGGAGTTGTATGTAAAGGTGTATGTTATTATTGAGTTACTTGTCCATTATTTTAATTAACTGTTCTATTTGTTCTTTTCATAATGCTGCCCCTTTAAATACTTAAATATTTCTTATTCAGAACACTTGCCCTTTAAAAAAAAACAGTGCATTTTTTTGAAGTCTGTAGTCAAACTTAATCACCATTGTATAATTTCAGCTCTTTGTTACATAACTTTCAGGCCTGCCATGCAGAAGTGGATAATGCAGTAGCTGTTCGGCTGGAGCTGTTGCAGGACACCTATGTGAAGAGTAGTCATTAGTGGCTCTCACCAGAGGCTGTGACAGCTGTCGCTTGTGGCTGCCGCTGGGCCCCAGTGCCTCCCCCTCGCCCGCTCACAATGCTCCAGTATGAACAGTAGGTCTGAAAAGACATGCAACCTGACTCCCTCATCTCCACTTACCCGTCTCATATTTAATCCCAGACTCACCCTGTCATTAACCACCAGCCACACTACCTCAGGCCCACAGCTTTGATCATTAATCAACGCATTTGTGCAATTATCGAATGGCGCAGCTGTCCGCCTAACAATGCGTGTTTTGCTAACTGTTAATTTTTCTCTCATATTTTGTGTTTTAATACACAATTTATTCTGTCTAATCATTATTCTTTCATATAATCTTGTGAGTATGCTTGACCATTAGTGTGGTACAATTAGCCTGGTTTGTGGTATTGGGACTGCCACCCTTTTAAGGTCTTGTTTTTGAGATGGAAGTCCATGAGCGAGAGTCGATGGATTTTTTGCTTGTGGGGGAAGGGCAATTTTGAACTCTTTCACCCCACAATTCCTCTCAGGCACACACAAAACCTCACACACAGGAGTCTGGACACAAGGGGGAAAGATGAGTATAAATTATCACATGTGAAATATTCAATAGGTTCAACAGGACCGCGAAAAGGGGGATTACGATTGAGCTTGAGAATATTTCAATTCAAATGTTTGTTTCCAGCTAACAAAATATGTTCTAAGAATGCTTTGCTAATGTTAACATGAAGTTAAAAAAGCGTTATTTCTGAATGTTCTGTGAACTTCAAGAATGTGTAGTTTAACAAAAAAAAAAAGAAAAAAATCTTGGTTGATGGAACATTCCATTTGATCATGGAATGATCATTACTTTTGATTGCTCTCTGAATGTTCCGATACCAGATGAATGTCAAACTAAAACTTTAGCAAAAAATTTCCCATGAATAATGTATAAAGATTTTTTTATGTAAACGTTTTGAGAACGTTATTACAGACCAGACACCATTGAATAAACATTCTATTGACGTTACTGGAAGAATATTTGTTTATAACTTTATATCTAAAGTTGTTGTTCATCAAATTTCGGAGAATGTTACAACAATGGGTTGTTGTTTCAATGTTTAAAATCATTAACATTTACGCTCCAACCTATTCAATTTTACCCCGAGTGTATTTGCATTTCAGACACACTTTGCCCTCACAAAGAACTCTTGTTTTTTTCTCCTTCTTTTCTTGAAGTGTTTGCATTCTGCTCCAGAATGTGTTTGCATTCTGCTCCGTACTACAGATCCTTCTGCTTCTGAGTTATTCAACATATGATCTGAAAACAGCAACCTGTTGTTTTCCACAGCAGAGCAGAGCAACTTTGACTTTGAGAGGTAGTTTAAAGAGAAAGAAGTGGGGGAGGATGCATGTGAATATTCTTCCAGCAGGTCAGAGTTCACAGGCTCCATCAAGAAGTGTAGAATGCTTTTCCTGTTCACCTCCAACTGTGCAGTTTATAGAGACAACAGAATTAGACGTTCAATCAACTCATTTAAAACGTTTGTTAGATGTTTCTTCACTGACGCAATCTCTTGCAACACAGGAAGAATCTACTTTAGATCTTGGACATATCGTAGCCAATCAGTGACATCAGTTACTCTACTCTGAAGTGGGGTGTGATGGTTTTGTATAGAATGTTGCAGGAAAAGGAAGTCTAAAAATAGGTCAGCCCTGCACATGCATTTTGGTGTCTCATTGGTTAAAACATTTCAAATCGGCATGTTATATGCTTAACCCCTTTGCTTTAATCCCTTGTTTTCTGATTTGCGGTGTCAGGCCTGTTGCTTTGACAACAGCAGAATGTGGTGAATATTTCATGACGGGGGGAGGGGGAGGTGTGGCCCACCAAACTTTGACCTGGGGACTAATCTATTCAGATAAAACAGGCAGACAGGAGTTGAATCTTGAGACAATTAAGGTGGTACATTCTTTGTGAATTCTCTCAGTTAAGTGTTATGTTTACAAATCGCTTCTTCTGCTTTTTCAGCTTTAAACATTGTTCAGATAGGTTTTCTTGACATCTCCTGTCTTATAAGTCAGTCTCCTTTGTCTTCGACATAGGATTATTGGTGTCCAGCCCTAATGCCACACACCATTACTGAGAATTAAATAAAACATTTGAACTCGTGAAGTGTTAATTGACTTTGAAAATCTCATCAATTGGTGTCCAATATCTACTAACATAAATATAACTATTGATTTATTTACTGATGTGTGTTGAGTGTTTTAATTTCTGACGTAGCACAGGGTTTCCAAATGCCATACTGTCTTTTCTTTTTTATGTATGTACAGTGGAATACGGTTATCCCAACAGCCTCGGGGGTTGCAAAAAAATGGCGAGATAACCGATGATTGAGATAGCCAACAACCAATATGGCGATTTATTAGATGAAGTGATCGACATGCTATAAAAATGTACATACACTGTATGTGTTTGCTAACAACAAAAGGCTTATGTGCACCAACTAACAGCAGAGATTTACCAGTATACAATAAAAACACACCTTTGATTCTCGATACAAATCTTTAATTATATTCTCCAACATTGCAAACACAATTTCGCTCACAGCGTAAACAGTCATAATATATTCATGAGGTCATCACGCTGTACTATCTTCATGATTCTTCGATCCGCAGCGGCGCTGAGCAGAGCACGCGTCAGAACAGAAACAGGTTTGTGTGTGTGTATTTATCTAAGCCTCATACTCATTAGGGATGGGCATATCGATACTGCAGTATCGATATATCGATACTCACAAGCTAATTACTTGGTATCGATATCTCCACAAAAATATCGATATTAAAATTAAATTAATAATTTCTGCATCAATTTCTGCAAAAAGTGTTTTCGGTACTTCTGTTTAATGTTTATGCTAAAACTGAAATCCCCCTCTGACATTTAGCTCATGTGCCCGTGTCACGTGATGACTGTGAGAAACGCGAGCAACGTGCCCTGCCCACACGTTCACATCACTTTCACGGCACGCGTCGCGCATATTGTCCGCTCGCATAAACAGAATGGCATGGCATGGCACTATGGCAGAAAGAAAGCGTAGCGTGGTGTGGTGCTACCTTTCAACGGCAGAAAAAAGTATTGCGAGATGCAATATTTGTGACATGTTATGATGTATTTTATTTAATCAATATTTTTTTGTAAAATACTGTATTATTTTAAACATTTTTATTTATTTGTTGTCAAATTTACTTTTGTAATACACTTATTAATGGCCAATATGTCTTATGTGTCATGTGTGGATGCAATTAGCCTTTGAGCGAAATATATATATATCTTTAATTTTACTTTTTTTTTTTGAAAAATCACATACACATTTAAGAAAGAAGCGGTATCGATATCGGTAAAATTATACCCAAAAATATCGATATCGTATCGAATTAAAAAAGTCAGGTATCACCCATCCCTAATACTCATTGGTCGTAACCGCTCGCTGCCGACCAATGTCAAAATATTTGAGAAAACCAATCAAATCAGAGAAGGCGGGTTTATGTGCACACAGAAGCGAATGAGGTTTTGGGATAGGGGTGGAACAGTGCTGCTGTGAGATGCTGTGAGAGAAGCATCACTAACAGAGCGACGTGCAACGCAAACTCAGTGCATGCACAGTGAACTAGGTACGCTCAGTTACGAGATAACCATGTGAAGTAGTGAATTTGTCCCTCTTTTGTGCTCGAGATATTAGGGTTCGGCGACATAAAAGAATCAACATTCCCGAAAAGAAAATGCTAAGACAAATAGGGAGTTTGGCGGTTCCACTTCAAAAACGTTGACATAATAGTATTGGCGAGTTAACCGTGAGTCGAGATAAGTGAACTCCACTGTATTTATTTTGATATTAAAAATATAATGTTGAAAAATATCACATTGTTAGACTATAAAGGGCCAGTCACACAGCCGATCGCGCATGAATTACTCACAAATCACGCATAGATTGGGTTTGTGCGTGCTAGTGCGTCGAGAAATTGACCAAAGTATTCCACGAACACCCGACGCATGAATCACTGCCGGAGCGTGTCCAAACACGCATGCTTCGCGAACGTTCCACGAACAAGCACTTTCAGAATCCACATTGTCAGTGGAATGAATGTGATATGCGCGCCGCGGTGCGCGGTTCATGAGTGATATGAAGGTGGGGCGTCAGTGGACGTGCGCGCTTTCGAACCAGTTCCGACGCATAAGCACTGACGGCCGACGCGTGTCTCGCGCATGTCACGCATACTCAACGCATAAACTACACACGCCGACTCATAAATAACGCACACCGACGCACACCTGTGCGTCAGAAAATTTTTGAACCGTTCAAAACTCAAAATCACGCACAAATCACCTTCGACGCACATCCACTTACAATCACTGACGGTCCTCGTTCGTTCCACCGACGAATTACGCATATGACGCACACGCCGCGCAGAAACGAAAATCTGTGCGTAATTCGTGCGTTCTTCATGCGTTTTCGCTGTGTGACTGGGCTTAATGGTTACCTCAGAGGGTTATAAGAACATACTTGTTATCTAAAGAGATTTTATGTGCTCTAATAGCAGGGAAGGTCCCCCTGGAGCACCTTAAGGTTAAGGACATTGAGCGAGAAGATGATCTTAGTAAGTCTCCAGGGCCCCTCCTAGTTTGCAACTGAACCTGGAGCCTTTGTGTTCATAGTCTGTATACTTGTTCAAAGACTGATATTCCCGAACAGAACTTGGAGAAGCTGCAGAAACTCTTCTGTCGTCCATTACTGCGCAAAATCACATTTATTTCTCCTCTCATCATCCATCAAAGTATAGGTGCTTTCATCTGGCATTGTCTCTTTGTACCTGTAATTAGTTTTGGGACAGGAGATCGACTCTATTAAAACTGCATAAAAAGAGAATAAAGAGATTTGTGTTTCCTTGTCGTGGATGCTCAAGAGCTCTGACTAATAATGGCTGATAGATTCGTTCTGTCAGGCTGTAGAGAAAACACTAGTCTGGCATGTTTATGACATTACCTCAGAGAAGGACCAGGGCTGGAGTCAGCTGATGGTCCAAAGGGGTTTATTATGTGTCCTTATGTGTCCTGAAGTCACATAGGTGGCTTTGTGGCTCGGATTACACAACAGCTATTATCCAGCTAACTTAAATATGTTCCAATATTGCTTTGCTAACTTTCCTAAGGAGTTGATAAAACAGTATTTATTTTTTTATGCAAAAGGTTATAATTTCCTTATATCACTGAGCAAACATTTTGGGAACGGCTTCGTTTTGCCTGAAACGATTAGTAACAATTGTTTTTATTTATTTTAATGTTAGACGAACATCCACTAACCCACCTTACAAAAATATGTGCTCAGAACATTTAGGTAACGTTCCCAATGTAGTTATGAAAACGTTATAGTTCTAGTTATAGTATGTATTGGGTTATCTGAAAATTCAAAACATCCAGTTCTTTAAAAGTTAACTTTTTTTGGTTATATATATATATATATATATATACAGTAGTACCTCAAGATACGAAAGGCTCAACTTACGAAAAATCCAAGTTACGAAAGCAAAGACGAAAATTTTTACTGCTCTACATACGAAAAGTTTTCAAGATACGAAAGGTTTCTGAAAGTCTGAGATTCGCCCCATAACAATTTTGAAACTTGCGCCACACGCCGCCATCTTAGTTATAGTAGACTCGCCACCATCCTCCTGCTCTCCCATTGGTTCCTGATGCTAGCCAAGCCATGAAATCCTTCTCTCTAATTGGACAGCATCCCTCCCATCATGCATCTTCTATACGTACATGCTGGCGTGCTTTAGCTCAGCCACGCCGCACCCGAAACGTAATTTTTTTTATGTGTTTTCGTAAAGTTAAGTGTATGTACGTACGTTACCTGCTGTTTGTCCTCCTCCTCCTCTGCCGCCACTTTCGGAGATAGCCTCACTCGAAAGGTAAGCTTCGACATTTTACATAATTTCATTGTTTATAGGTCAATTTAGCTTTATTATGAAATTTAATGAGGTGTTTTTGGAGGGCTTGGAACGGATTAGCCATTTTACATGTAAAATGTGTTCCAAGATACGAAAAACTCATTATACGAAGGCCGCCTTGGAACGGATTAATTTCGTATCTCGAGGTACCACTGTATATATATATATATATATATATATATATATATATATATATATATATATATATATATATATATATATATATATATATAATCCTTGCTATTTGAACTGTGCTATTCTAACTTGCACATTGTTGGCCTGTTGTTAGTTTGATTGCTTCTATTGCTCTGCTCATTTGTAAGTCACTTTGGATAAAATGTAATTAAATGTAAATCTAAAAATGAAAGTCCAACTAAAACTTTTCATTTATAGAAACATTCCATAAATAATTTAGAAATAGCCTGCAGTTTTTGTGCTAACATTTTGAGAACATTCCCTGTTAGCTGGGAAAACTTCTCAGATAAAAAAGTTAACGATGAATGTATTTTTTTTGTGTTTGTGTTAACATTACTGGAAGAATATTTTTTTATACCACTGAGAGAACATTTCCAATCAATTTCCGAAGAACGTTCCCTGTTTGCTGCCTGATTTGAGTTGTGTTATAGCTGATAATAGACTGGGCAGAGAGTGTCAAATGTACCATCGCCCGCAGGTGACTGACTGGAGAGCAGCTGTTTAACAGTTTTGCTCATTTACAACCTGGCGGTTAGAAAGAATAAGTTCCTCTTATTTTACATTACAAAAACACAAAATTACAGTACTTGTGTGTGACGTCATGTAGGCCTACCTGTACGTGCACAGCCGTTTGAGAAATGACAGTATCGGGTTCTTTCTATTTCTAATTTCTAATGCATTCATAATACACTTCACTGGCCTAATAACCAGCAAAATCTGATCTCTCTCCTGGACATGAGAGGAGGAGGGAGAATCCAGGATGAATGAGAAAGGAAGGGAGGGCTGGGAGAGAGAGAGAGAGAGAGAGAGAGAAGGATAGCAGGGGCACAGGCAGATGGTCGGGCTGGTGTGGAGTCTTGCTTCAGTGGAAATCCCTGAGTGCTTAACCCCTCCTCCACTAGGGAGAGATGTGTCATGACAACAGTTCTCCCCCTCCCTGCGGCAGATCCTCACTGCTATCACCAATACGGGCCCCCAGAGGAGAAGAAACAGCTCTGTCAGTCTGCCTCCGCAATAGACTTCACATCTGCCTTTGTGCAGGTTCAGGGACTGGATGGATAGAAAGATAGATGGATAGATAGATACATAGATACATAGATAGACAGACAGACAGACTGACTGACTGACAAACAGAAAAAAGTAAATAAATAAGTCATAATAGATGTAGAATATTGACCTGAATATTGAAATAAACCTGCGCTCGTCTCTTCTCTTAGAGCCACTGATGCCCTCTACTGGCTCACCACAGACACAACACACACCTTATGAGCCATGAATACAGTCACTGCAACAGGTTAAAGATATTATAGTAGTTCTCAGCCTTTTTGACTCCAAGGCCCCCATTATCCAAAACGTAATTCAAAGGCCCCCCATGTAGGCTGTGCTATTTCGGGTACTTATGTCATGACTAAAACAGTAATTAAATTCCATAATTCCAGACATTTCAAGATGTGAATTCTCCAGTAGTTTGTGTGTGTATGTGTGTGTGTGTGTGTGTGTGTGTATATATATATATATACACAGCAATTTATTTTCCACCTGATTAAATATATTCATATTACTTTCACGACTGTGGGAATCCTGGTTCTTGCAGTAAAAAATAAAATAAGAAATATTATGATATCTTGATTATCAATATCTTGATTTGTAGCAAATTTACCTTGTTTTAAAGCACATTTTGCCTCATTTTATTTATCTTAAGTCATCTTGGCTCCCAATGAAAATGTGATGAAGCCCTTTAGTTGGTCCGGCCCCATAGTTAAGGAAGTGTGGTAATAGATTTTTTTATTAAAAAAAAAAATATATATATATTAATCTAATAATGAATTACTGAATATTGGATTATTGTGTCTAAGACTGTAGAAAGCTAAAAATATCAATAAAATTGACAGAATAAAAAATGAGGAGCACCCCTGCAAACGTCACTTCTCTTTTAAACCAAATGAGGGCAGTGTTTCACATTTCATAATGATATAATCCAACACCTGTTGCCATGTGCAACAGTGCGCAGAGAATAATTGATTTACGAGAGCATTCATCTGTACAGGTACAGATATTCTAAAAACAGATCAAACATTTTCTCTTCAAAGAAACCAGACACATCATCCTCTTTTACTGGGTAGATCACGCAACTATCTATTTGGACTTGAAGTGAAAAAATGTATTGGGATAGTGTTCAAAGAATTCGACGTGACAGATCCTCAGGTGTATAATAAAAAGTACATCTGTGGACCCCCACCCACCCCCAGATCTCAAGAGCGTGTTTGAAGTCATGACATATTATGTGATTGTGTGTGTGAAAGGAAATAGTCATTGGGTTTTGATACATTTTGATTGGGTTTTCATGATTAGACATGTAGTAGTAGGCCTTCTCTTCTTGTGAAAAGTCTGGGCTGTGTGTCAGTGAGCATCAGTTCAAAAAATGTATTGTTCCTTTCATGTTTGTTGGCCCAGATCAAAAAGAGAGTCCAGTGAGACACCATCAAGAGAGACCTACAAGCTGCATATGTATTTTTTATGAGAGAAAGAAAAATCTTTTTTCAGTGCAGTATGGACATTAGCAACTAATTAATTTATGTTTTGAGAACATTATGCACACATTAATTTTTTGGCTGTGGGATTAGTGATTTCAATGGCTCTAAAACGTGAAAATATCCACTTTACTTCATGTTAAAACATGTTATTTTAAAGTTAGCGTAATGTTCCTGCAATGTTCTTTTTAAACTGTGTTCCCTTCGCTAACAGCAATGCAAATTATGATTATTAGCACAAGCTTTGTAGCGTTTAAAATGGGTAGCATTTATGGCAAAGTTCTGTTAAATCAAATGGTTATATACTGTGTATATAAAATATATACAAATGTATATACTCTGACATTTGTATTTTGAAACCATTTACACATTTTCAGTGACCTTTCAAGGGACCTGTTTCAATAGCATTTAAAGAAAAAGGAAAAGGTGTCTGTCAACCACATTTATAACTGACTTGGAAGAACACACCATGCAAAGGTCGTGACAGTTCTTTTGCTAATGATCACTTAGAGAGAATCTCCTAAATCTATGATTTTCTGTCTCTCTTCTTGTTTTTATTATCTCAATGTTTTAAACTTGAAAGAAAATGGGCAGTTGACATGAAATGCCATTTTTACTGGCCCAATCATTTTTATTGTTGTTATATTTTCATCTTCATCTTCATCCTTTGATTAGACAGATAAATAACACATTTTGTCCATGAAAATAAAATGATCTTAGTCTGATTTTATAGCTATATTTGAATTTAATCAAAATTAAGAAAAATTAAATAAAAACACACTTAAGATCTGGTGCGTCTTTGTTCACTTGCTGGTTTCCCATGTGCTCTCTATTGTCATCATAGTAACCTGTCTCGTCATCAGCTATACAGTATCTCATTACTGCATCATCACCTGTGTAAATAATCCCTGTCTTGGTCTGTTGACGTCTATACGCTGGTCTGATCATTAAAAGATCCTTCTATTATATTGCGCTTGTATTCGTTGTCATTCCATATACCAAAACTATGACATAGTGAAACAAAGGCAGATTTTTGAGGCTGAACAGAATCACAATCAAACACAAACTTCATACATTTCTGATTGTTTATCTGATGGAACTTTATAAATAAAGGGAAGGGTTAAAGATGTACCATCAGAACACCTGGTCACTTCAAAATATCCTGTGTATTATAGAAAGTGTAGCACCATTTTGGAGACAAATCCAGTGCTGACAGGGAGAATATTTGACCTAATGTTTATTCAGCAGTATTTTAGAAACGGTACATACAGGAAGAGTCTATGAGATTCAAAACAATGAACAATGAATAAACTCCATTTCACTCTTTCAGAATTCCTGGTTATTAATTTCCCTCATTTTCCCTCCCAGTGACTGTTTGTCCTAGATTCCTGGTTGTCTGTTATTTAAATATTAATCCTAGCCCTGGAAATTACACAAGACCTTTCTAAAAGAGCATACAATTCTACATATAATGGTGGCAGATAACTGTTACTTGCTGTTTTAACACACATACTGCAGTGCAACATCTGAAGGCCTACAATCCAAGCTTCATAAATGCTTAGAATCTATTCCCTATAATCCACAAAACTGAATTTTTAAAGCATGTTCCTGTTAAGAGCTAAATAATTTTCCAAATTAAAGTGAGGCCTTTATCATTGTAGCACAAAGACTGTTCTCACACATTAAATGTTACACAAACAAACCATTGTGTAAGATATATCTAAAACATATTCAGATTAATAAGATCTTTGGTTTTGATGGCCATTATTTCTTACTTACAAAGGACTCAGAAGATGGTGCTTCAGCATTTAGGTGGAGAGTGAGATCAGCTTTCTCCCTGAATTTGGAGAGAAAACCAGTGTGGTCATCATCGTATCAGATGTGTAACACAAGACCTTCTTGACAATGATGTTGGATTACACAAGGTCAAAATCAATGTTGCATCACCATTAGTTCTGAAACATATTATGAAGGAATAAATGCTGAAGCGTGCACAAAAATAGCACATAGCATCAGCAGGATGGGTGAAGGACCGAATGTTCAATGTCATAACTAGAGCCTTTAATGACAAAAAATGATGTAATGTTGAGTCATCCATGAGGTAGGAGCATTACCCAGCCATAACAATATACTACATCTCTAAAAGAGTGATCTGAGCACTCAGCATTCTAGTTCTACTGCAAAATGGAGGTGGTCAGCCAGCCTGATTGTTCAATGTTCAGGAGAGATTGTCATGTGAAAAGTATAAAAGGGAGAAAAGGAAATTTGCCAAGAGAGCAGATGAGGTAGATGATTTGAGCTGAATATGAGCATCATATTGCTTGGATATTTAAAGTGATCAAAATAGTGTTCAAAAATAGCAAATGATCTAAAATAGAATATGGTATAAATAGCAGATAGATATCTGGAATGATTCAGGGAAAAGTACATTTTAAGTAAAGATTTGGTTACCCAAATTGTTTTGGACCAGGATATGTGACTTTGTGTTTTTTTAGTATGAATTTTGTAGTATCTATCTATCTATCTATCTATCTATCTATCTATCTATCTATCTATCTATCTATCTATCTATCTATCTATCTATCTATCTATCTATCTATCTATCTATCTATCTATCTATCTATCTATCTATCTATCTATCTATCTATCTATCTATCTATCTATCTATCTATCTATCTATCTATCTTCATAATACAATGTTCTATAGATAGATAGATAGATAGATATTGCATATATATATGTTTGCTCACCTAGCATTATTTGGCATTATTTATTCATCTAAATGTCATTCCAAAACTACAGTGGAGTTCACTTATCATGCATAGTCTGTCTGTCTCTGTAGCACTCAGGGCTTCACATGTGATAAATGTAGGGACATAGTCAGGCTGACAGAGAAGATTTCAGAATTAGAGACACGCATCCAAACTTTAATTGAGGATACTAAGAATGCAAGGGCTTTAGATACTACTTTGGATGCAACTAGCTTAGCAAACCCTGTACATTGTTCGGTTCCGGCTGTAGAGCCCGTGCAGCAGGGCAACTGGGTGACTGTGATACGGCATAATCATGGGTCAAAAAACGTCTCAGGTTACTTACGTAACCCTAGTTCCCTTAGAGAGAACGAGACACTGCCTCAAACTCATATGGGAACGCCTTAGCGTGATTGTCTTTTGAAGCGCAATTGAAAACAGGTGTGCAAGTGCATGCAGCCGAGGGTGACGTCATGAGCCAGGAGTATATCAGCATGCCGTGACCCGGAAGCCGCAGTTTGACCAGTGTCTGAAACAGCGGGCATGCGTAGGAGCTAAGGCTACGAGACACAGTGTCTCGTTCCCTCTGAGGGAACTAGGGTTACGTAAGGGTCGTAACCCTACGTAAGGGAACTAGGGTTACGTAACCTGAGACGTTCCCTGTCAAGGGAACTCAACACTGTGTCGAACGCATACGGGAACGAGGAATACCCACGCCGCCTCAGCGACCGGAGTAGGCCAAACTAACGTAGCTCACTACGAAAGGGCCAAAGTTCCCACAGCGGGGTTAAGGTCCAATTGGTAGAACCTAATAAAAGTATGCGGTGAGGACCAGCCAGCCGCATCACAAATATCGGCAAGGGGAGCCCCTGCCCAAAAAGCTTTAGAGGTAGCCATGCTCCGAGTAGAGTAAGCCAGTGAGATACTCTCAACTATTCACCTGCTCAGAGTTGGTTTAGATGCTGGAGCTCCCTTAGGAGCCCCAAAGCATACAAAAAAATGGTCCGACCTATGCCATGAAGCCGCTCTGCGAAGACCTTATTCTTGGACTCCTGGTCACGATCAACAAAGGGGGGAGGACATAAGGCCTGCAGTACAGTGTGACGAGCCGGGCTCGAAAGCACTTTAGGAATGTATCCAGGTCTGGGAAAGAGGAAGACTTTCGCCAGACCAGGAGCAAACTCCAAACAGGAGGGGCCACTGAGAGGGCCTGAAGGTCACCAACCCTCTTAAAGGAGGAGATGGCAAGAAGGAACACCATCTTAAGTGTGAGAAATTTTTCCGAGATATCCTTGAGTGGTTCAAAGGGTGCCTGGAACAGAGCCTGGAGAACCAGGGAAAGGTCCCAGGGCGGCACCCGAGAGCGTACCGCAGGCCTTAGCCTTAAGGTGCCATGAAGAAAACGCCCTACTAGGGGTTCCCGACCCAGAGGGGTACCACTTGGGGGTACATGGTAAGCCGCAATGGCAGCCATGTACACCTTAAGCGTGGAGGGGGACAGCCTGGCAGCAAACCTTTCTTGTAGAAACTCCAGAACGATACCAACTTGGCAGGTCACTGGGTCTAAATGTTTGTCGCTGCACCAGGGAGTGAAGATATTCCACTTCCGAGCTAGATCTACTTACTTTTCTACCCTCTTAGAAAAAAACAAATACAACCCTAGGTATTTATTTGATACAGTGATTAAATTAACAAGAAATACAGCCTTAACCCCAGATGCTTTAAAACAGCACAGCAGTAATGACTTTGTGGACTTCTTTACTTGCAAAATTCATAATATTAGAGAGAAAATTATAACCAAAGACAAATTCGGAAAAGTTAGTTCATGTGTTCATGAGTTCAAGGCTAGATTATTGTAATACTCTACTAGGTGGTTGCCCTGCACGCTTAATAAACAAATTCCAGCTGGTCCAAAATGCAGCAGCTCGAGTTCTTATTAGAACCAGGAAGTATGAGCATATTAGCCCAGTTCTGTCAAACCTGCACTGGCTTCCTATTAAACACCGAATACATTTTAAAATCTTGCTAATTACTTACAAAGCATTAAATGGTTTAGCTCCCCAGTACTTGAGCGATCTCTTAACACGTTATAGTTGTAATCTATTGCGATCCCAAAATACTGACCAGCTTATTATACCTAGAATATCAAAGTCAACTGCTTGCGGTCGATCCTTTTCCTATTTAGCTCCTAAACTCTGGAACAGTCTTCCTAATACAGTTCGGGAAGCAGAAACACTCAGTTTAAATGTCAGTTTAAATCTAGATTAAAAACACATCTCTTCAACCTGGCATACACATAACACATTATACATACATTTGATCCAAATCATGTAAAATGATTGTTAGGCTGCATAATTTAGGTCAGCCGGAACCGGGAACATTCCCATAACACCTGATGTACTCGATACATCAGAAGAAGAATGGCATCTACGCTGATATTGGTCTCTGTTTATTCCGAGGATACCGTGGTCAGCCGGATCCGGGCTGTATCCAGATTAGATGAAGGACCTGGACACAAGCACAGCACTGCTCTGAAGTGTCTGTGGAGACCGTGACTCTACTAGACCCTCCCCTGTGACGATCATGAACCCATCTCTAACCAGACCAAATTTGACTTCATATTGGACTTGAATTGCTGTTAATATAATATAATATAATATATGATATAATATAATATAATATAATATAATATAATATAATATAATATAATATAATATAATATAATATAATATAATATAATATAATATAATATAATATAATATAATCATGTACTGTTTGGCAGTTGGTCAGAGGAGAACTGGTCCCCCGACTGAGCCTGGTTTCTCCCAAGGTTTTTTCTCCATTCTTTTTCATTCATTACGTCACCTGCTGGAGTTTTGGTTCCTTGCTGCTGTCGCCTATGGTTTGCTCACTTGGGGAAACTTAACACTTAAAATTCATCAATTGTATTAATTCTCCTGCTCTTTTAAGGCTGCTGTTCAGCCAAACAAACTTTGTTTTTATTGCTTTTCCTGTGACCACTGTAAAGCTGCTTTGAAACAATATACATTGTAAAAAGCGCTATATAAATAAAGGTGACTTGACTTGACTTGACTTTTCTCGAGTCACGGTTAACTCGCCAATCCTATTATGTTAACGTTTTTGAAGTGGAACCGCAAAACTCCCTATTTGTCTTACTATTTTCGATTCTTTAATGTTGATTCTCCATTTCACATGGTTATTTTGTGACTAATTTGCATACCTAGTTCATGCGCATGCGCTATGTTTGCCTTGCATGTGGATCGCGGTCTGCTCACTCCAATGACAGTTCACTCCTTGTCGTTGATCTCATCTGAGGGATAACACGCTGTAGCATCCCGCACGTTTTTTGTGATTTTGTGAACAATCTTTCTGTTTGCATTGTTGGAGAATTTAATTAAAGGTTTGTATCAAGAATCTAAGGTGGTTTTTATTGTGGTGGTTTTACATATGCCTTTTGTTGTTAGCAAACATATACAGAGTAGGCCTACAGTGTATGTACATTTTTTTTAGATGAATGCCGATCGCTTCATCAACCAAATCGCAGCAACATTGTTGTGTAAAAAGACACCAAAAACTCGAGCATGTACATAACATAACATAACATAACTCACATCACGTACATCAATACATTTTCATTTTTCTTTTCTGCGAGGGTTATTGTCTTTGGCGCTCTGACAGCTGACAGCTGGCTGTGCTTCCACTATCCCTCTGACAGCTGGTGCTGATAGGCTGTCTGACCTGTCAATCATGCAAGAAAACGTGATTGGCTGTGCTGCCATGATGGTGGGCTCTTCTCATCTCATCAGACACGCTTCTTAAAGGGACGAGCTGCACAGCGCAGCGGGAGAGACTGCCTTTTCTTTTTCTTCTGATTCTGACTTGTGTTTGTTTTCTTATTGTGTGAATTTCACGCACAAGCACTGTGTACCGAGCCTGAACAGTTATGGCTAATTGAAGTCATGCGAGCAACATTTGGAATTCGAAATGTGATCTTACACAAAAAAGTTCATTAGTCTTTGGGTGCGGGTTATGCAAACGATTTTTTACACAAAACCCAAAAGCCACTGGCTATATGAGCGTGTGGATTATCTGCGTCTGCGGGTTATATGTGGGAAAATATATGTTAATATATGTAATATATGTTATATGGGTTATCTTGCTAAACGGTTATCTTGATGCTTTTTTGCAACCCCTGAGGCCATCGACATAACCGAACTCCACTGTATATGGCTTTTTCATCAGTGACCTATTTTCATTTTTCCCTATCATTCAGTCACATTCAACATTATGTCAGAAGTGAACTCATCTTTGACTGTAAACTAAATGAGCCAATACACATTGGCATGCGAGATATGCATCACACTCTGTGCCCAGCGAAATGGGTATATAAGGAAGTGCATATGCGATCGCAACTTCATCTTCTCTGAGCTGAGAGGGTCTTCTCTTCTGCTTGAGTAGTCATCAAGGAGTGTGCTTACAAGACGAGGAATCTCTTCACGGGTATTGGTGTGACGGTGCATCATAAGTGGTTGTGATCTTCACTTCCTGCGATCTAAAATATTTTTTGCACACTGCAGCCACAGTGTGCAAGCTGTGCCGTAACCTATCTGTGCACTTCAGCACTTAACAGAGAATATTTAGGTTTAGGTTTCTAAACATTTTCATCCATCTCTGTGTTCCAAGAGGGCATAGATGGCAGAGCGTAGCGTTATGTCGTGCCACTCTCATCTGCCTGAACGTGGAGCCAGAAAAGGGTTGTGCCGCACTCTCAGACCCCATTCTGTTTTTTCTGGGTAAGGTCCCAAAGCTCTGATTTGCTTCTTCACTGTGGGTACATCTGTAGTCCTTCTGACCCCACTTGTACGGTCTCTGGAAGCCTGGCTTGTGTTTTCTAGATAGCTCATTTGAAGTCAGGATTCTACTGCCCCTAATTCATTGTAGTCAAGAACATTGGCAGTGGGTTATGGCAAATCTTGAACCTGTGAGTTTTGAATCGGGCCCGTCACAAGCTCCCATTTTAGATGTTGATGCAGAAACACATTTCCAAAGGCATCTGTCACCCAGATTGGTTTGCAGTGATCGACCTGAAGGAGTGGGGGGGGGGGGGGGGGGGGGGCATACCAGTACAAAGTCCTCCCATCCAGGCTGTCCCTATCGCCTCTCATTGTCGCTCACTCGTGAGAGCAGTTATGTGAACACAGGGACCTGTGCTTCCGGTCAACTGGGAAAAGAGCAAACTTCCCATTGTGCAGAGGATCTCTTTTCTTCTCTATGGAGCTGGACTCAGTCAACCACACAGCATGCCTCATGATGGAGTGTGCTCAGTCTGTGCTGAAGTACTGCAGCACGCACCTAGTGACAATCATACCGTCCTGCTGCCAAACCTTCAGCCCATGATCATACCTTACGTTTCTATAGGCAGGAGTTTCCCTAAAACAAGTGTCAATGCATGTTGCTGTCTCCACAGATGCCTCCACAAGCAGCTGGGGTGCCAAGTACAGAGTGCATGCAACCCCGTCTGCATTGGCATATCAATTGCCTCAAGTTGCTAGCAGTACGTCTTGTGCTGGGCCGTTTCAAAATGCTACTTTGCAAGCACTTACTGGTTCATACGGACAGCACTGCGGCCGCTGAATACATCAGTCATCAAGATGGTCTACGCTCCCATAGCTCGACTGCCATCGGTCATGGATTCAGAAGCATCTAAGGTTGTTTCACATCATTCACATCCTGGGCAAGCTCAGTCATGCAGCTGACACACTCTCAAGACCTGTTTGCCTCTCTGGGCAGGTTCCACTGCCAGTTGTTTTAGTCCCTATACAAATATGCATTTCCCCAGCGAGCCTTCTCGCACAAACACTGTGTAAAGTCAGGAAAGACAAGAAACAGGTCTTGTTAGTTGCAACTAATTTGCCCAACCGGACCTGGTTCACAGAATTCATGCTCTTCATAATAGCCCCTCCCTGGATCATTACTTTGAAAAAGGACCTGCTTTCTCAGAGATGGGTTACCCTCTATCTCTCACGTTCAGACCTCTAGGGATAGGCAAGGAGAGGGAATCATTTGTGGGATGATATTTATTAAACTCAAAAGATAAACTCAACAGAGGGATCTTAAGTCGGACGTAGCAGAGAAAGTCACTGTGCAGAGTAAACAAGGCTGGCAGGAAGGAGGATCGCGTTCCGCAGGGCTGGGTAGAGGTTCAATGGTGGTGGGGATCTTGGAAGGGGAGTAAACCAGAAACTGAGCCAGGTACCAGCGAAACTTGCGGAGCGTCAAAGGGCGCAGCATCTTGATAGAAGCAGAGGAGGTAGCACAGGGACTCAGGCCAGGCAGACAGGGGAGCTGGGGAGACAAAAATAAAAAGGGGAAAAACCAGAACCAGCAAACGCTAAACTAGAATGCTAGGAATGCTTGGAATGCTAGGAAGCCTAGAGCCAAGAGGGCCAGCGAGATCTGAAAGATATCAATACAATCTGGCACAGGACAGAGAGTGAGAGGGAAATATAAAGGGTGACAAACGAACAAGGAACAGGTGTGAGCCATGAGTTTAATGAGTTAACAAGGGGGTGGAGAAAACAAAGCACATGACACACAACAGCAAAGAGATCAAGACAAACAAGGACAAGCCCCCTTAACTAGAGAGATACCCTGACATCTAGAACCTTCATGAGTAGTCTCTGGACAGGATGCGGAGGACTTAGGTGACCTACCTCAAGCAGTAGTTGACACCATCACTTTCGCAATATATTAACGCATTCGTTGAGTGGTATTCTTCTCACCAAGAAGTCCCCCGGAGATGCCCAATTAGGACTGTGCTTTCCTTACTGCAAGAAGGGCTGGACCAAAATCTCTCTTCTTTCACCACGTTGCCGCTGACAAGTCTGTAGGTAAGCACAACCTAATTATCATGTTCCTGAGGGGCACAAGGAGGCTATATCCTTTGCACCTCCACTGTGTACCCTCTTGGGACCTCTTTCTGTGCTCTTCACCCTACAGCGAGCCCATTTTGAACCTCTGCAGTCAGTTGAGCTAAGTTCCTGTCATTAAAGACAGGACTCCTGACTGCACTGGCTTCCATCAAAAGGGTGGAGGACCTACATTAGATTAGATTAGATTAGATTCAACTTTATTGTCATTACACAAGTACAAGGCAACGAAATGCAGTTTAGGTCTAACCAGAAGTGCAATAGCAGCAAGTGCAGGATATATACAAAGGTTGCATAAGTGCAGGATATGGAGATGTACAGGATTTACAGGTAATATGTACAATGAATATAAATATACAGATGGTTATTACTATAACAGGTGAGTGTGTGCTATAAATATAATTACAGGTGTCTATAAACAGCATTTACAGATGAATATGTGCTATAAATGTAAATGTATATACAGATGTCTCTAACTATAAACAGAATTTACTGGTAGATGTACACAATTGTTAGCTTAAGGTAATCAGTAGATTTAAGGTAGTGCAATGAGCATGGACAGTGCAAATAAGTGAGATGCGAAATGTAAACAGTTGGTACTGTATGAACAGTTGGTAGTGCAAATGAGCATGTTCCAGCTACAGTACAGTAGTACAAGGTGCAAGTGTAAACAGTTGTTACTGTAATGAACAGTCGGCAGTGCAAATGGCACAAATAAGTAACAGAGTGAGCTCAGTAACAGAGTGAGTCTATAAGGGTAGTAGTGGGGGGGGGGGGGCAGTGAAGAAGTCTATGAGGGGAGTGGGATGGTGGGGGGTGAGAGGAGAGTCTGTGAGGGGAGTGGGATGGTGGGGGGGTAGGAGGACAGTCTGTGAGGGGAGTGGGATGGTGGTGGGAGGGAGAGAGGAGTCTATGAGGGGAGTGGGATGCTGGGGTAAGAGGAGAGTCTGTGAGGGGAGTGGGATGGTGGTGGGGGTAAGAGGAGAGTCTATGAGGGGAGTGTGATGGTGGTGGGGGAGAGAGGAGTCTATGAGGGGAGTGGGATGGTGGGGGGTAGGAGGAGAGTCTGTGAGGGGAGTGAGATGGTGGTGGGGGTAAGAGGAGAGTCTATGAGGGGAGTGTGATGGTGGTGGGGGAGAGAGGAGTCTATGAGGGGAGTGGGATGATGGGGGGGTAAGAGGAGAGTCTGTGAGGGGAGTGGGATGGTGGTGGGGGAGAGAGGAGTCTATGAGGGGAGTGGGATGGTGGGGGGGTAAGAGGAGAGTCTGTGAGGGGAGTGTGATGGTGGTGGGGGAGAGAGGAGTCTATGAGGGGAGTGGGATGGTGGGGGGGGGTAAGAGGAGAGTCTGTGAGGGGAGTGGGATGGTGGTGGGGGAGAGAGGAGTCTGTGAGGGGAGTGGGATGATGCTGGGGGGAGGGGGTGGGGGGGTGAGAGGAGTCTATGAGGGGAGTGGGATGGTGGTGGTGGGGTAAGAGGAGTATATGAGGGTGGTAGGATGGTGGTATAGGGGGAGAGAGGAGTCTATGAGGGTAGTGGGATGGTGGTGGGGGAGAGAGGAGTCTGTGAGGGGAGTGGGATGGTGGTGGGGGGCAGGGGGGTGAGAGGAGTCTATGAGGGGAGTGGGATGGAGGTGGTGAGAGAGGAGTCTATGAGGGGAGTGGGATGGAGGTGGGGAGAGAGGAGTCTATGAGGGGAGTGGTATGGTGGGGGGTGAGAGGAGTGTCTGGATGGGAGTGGGATGGTTGTGGGGGGGGGGGAGGAGTCTGTGAGGGGAGTGGGATGGTGGTGGGGGGGAGAGGAGTCTGTGAGGGGAGTGGGATGGTGGGGGTGAGAGAGGAGTGGGGTCAGCAAGGGTTAGAGTTCTGCCGGAGGGAAGGAGGGAGAACAGTCTGTGGGCTGGGTGAGAGGAGTCCTTAAGGATGCTGCGAGCTCGACGCAGACAGCGTTTCCTCTGGACGTGCTCGATGGCAGGAAGTGGAGTCCCTGTGATGCGTTGGGCAGTTTTCACCACCCACTGCAGTGCCTTGCACTCCGCCACAGAACAGCACCCATACCACACTGTGACACAGTTCGTCAGGATGCTTTTTATTGCGCAGCGGTAGAAGTTCACCAGGATAGCCGAGGAGAGCTGCATTTCCGTTGATGAATTGTGCCTGTAATTCAATGAATTGTGTCTGGATATGTGGCCAAGGTTCCCACAATGCCTTTTAGGGATCAGGTGGTGAACCTGCAAGCTCTGCCCCTCGAGGAGGCAGACCCCGCCCTTGCTCTGTCAAATCCATGCTTTTCACCTGTATGTGGACTGAACGAGAAGCTTCAGGACCTAACACAAGGTCATAGTTTGTTAGAGAAGGGAAAGGATGTCTCCAAGCAGAGTTCAATGGATAGTGCAAGCCTTCATCTTGGCATAACAAGCACAGCCATGCCCCCAAGTATACCAGAAGTTTCCCGGATGGCACATTGCTGGCAGACATCTGGGTGACACCTAACACATTTATAAGGTTCTATAACCTACTTGTAGAGCCAGTGTCTTGCCGTTTACTCTCCACCAGTAACCAGTAGCGTAAGGGACCCGCTCTGTGTCTCACTGCAGGTGGGATATGGCCTCTGTAGTGTCCCCTGTCTTATCCAAATCTCACTTAGCGGGTCACAAGGAATAGTAGTGATTGACTTTTCTTGCAGTAAGCCTAGTCCCATCCTCTGCCCCAATGGTATCAGGTGGCTTACACAAGATGCTGGAATGAGTAGCAAGTGGCGCTTGGGTAGGGATCCAAATTCATCAAATGCGACTGGCTGATCTAGTTTACTATTTGTAAACCCTGTTCCCTGAAGGAGGCAATGGATACATTACTTCCCGTCGCCACAATTACTGTACAAATAAGTACCTGAATATGCAATCGCATGCGCTCTTCCTTGTATACCTGCTTCAAGGGGCAGAGCGTGCAAAGCAAATCTCATACTCCAATGTCCATTGGTTCGTGTAGATTACACTTGAAGGTGATTGGGCTCTCAGGCGAGATCCCAATTCGTCAGTTCACTTAAAAGTTGACAAAACGTTTCCATATATTGAAAATGAATGGTGACCATGACTATCAGGCAAGATTTTCTGCGAACACAGAGGAAAATGTCAATCTCATACAAAGCAGTTGAAGAAGACATTAAATATAGTGTAATTTGTTTTTGTCCCTATATTGTCTTTTTTCTCTTGGTCTATCCATGTCACACACAAAAAACTCGAAACAAATTTGAAGTCATGAAATGTTATATGATTGTGTGTGTGAAAGGAAATAGTCGCATTATCGAACGAAGAGCATATAACATATAATCAAAGTTGACAATGTTGAAATTGTTTCTAGAGACCTTTCAAGAGACCTATTTAAAGAGCATTTAAAGAAAAAGGTGTCTGCCAACCACATTTACAACTGACTGGCCCGAACCCACCAAGCAAAGGTCATGGCAATTCTTTTCCTAAACATTCACTTAGAGAATCTTATAAAAACCCACAATTTTGTGTATCTCTTGCTTTTTAATCTCAATGTTTTAAATTTCAAAGGAAAAGAGCTGTTCACACAAAATGCTATTTTACTGGAACAATAATTAATTTTGCTACTTATTTTTTTTACTTAAATCATGATTTAATGAATAGCTTTTCATTAAACTCACAAACCCCCTGCAGTTCCATCACAAACCCCATTCTGGGAAACCCTGGAATAAGGTAATAACCCTATCATAATGTAATATTTAATTCACTTCATGTGGTTGATAACAAAGAATGGAATATGCCTGTATTTTCTTTCTTTTTGTATTTTTAAATCAGTATGTTTTTAAGATTATCCCATTCAAATCAATGTGGTAAATGAGTTAAGTGAAAAGTAATGGTACAACATGCATAGATAAACAATTGCAACATGTTGGCATTTTAAGGTGTACTGAATGTAAATTTACAGCTTATTTCTTTGTACATTATTACTATGCAATGTTGTCAAATCAAACCTGGAGTAGAGACAAAATCTATTTCGATCTGTGGGATCAAAATTAAGAAACAAAATAGCACATTTAATGAGACAAAGACAGATTTTTGAGGCTGAAAAGAATCACAATCAGACACAGACTTTATTCATTTCTGATTTTTTTATTTGACGTTAAATAAAGGGAAGAGTTAAAGATATAACATCAGAACACCTGGCCACTTCAGAATATCCTGTGCATTATGGAAAGTGTAGCACCATTTTGGAGACAAATCCAGCGCTGACAGGGAGAATATTTGACCAAATGTTTATTCAGCAGTATTTCAGAAACAGTACATACAGGAAGAGTCTATGAGACACAAAACAATGAACATTATTAAGACACATAAGAAACATCACAGCTGAATAAACTCCATTTCACTCTTTCAGAATTCCTGGTTTATCATTTCCCACTTTTTTCCCTCTTACACTTCCATGTTTCCTTTCTTTTTTTCAACAGTTTCATACCCTTTATGCTCCCAGTGACTGTTTTTCCTAGATTTCTGCTTGTCTGTTATTTAAATATTAATCCTACCCATTGTAAAGACCTTTCTAAAATAACATAAAGTTTGCACACATAATGACGCAGACAACTTTTACAGGCTGTTTTAACACACATACAGTGCAACATTTGAGGGCATACAATCCAAGCTTCATATATGCTTAGAATCTATTCCCTATAGTCCACAAAATTGAGTTTTTAGTATTTTTTAATGATTTTAATATGTGTTCTTAATTAAGAGCTAAATAATTTCTCAAATAAATCAAATTTAATATTAGGTAAATGTTAACTGGTCATCATTGTATATTTCTCAAAACACAATAAGGAATGATATATACAAATTCCTGGCACAAAGTAAATAACCAATATATAATGCAACACAAGGACCACAATAAACATACACGTCCACAAATACACAGCACATCACTGAGGTTGAACATTGATCTCACCAAAACCATGGAGAGACCTTTTTCACTGTAGCACAAAGACTAATGTCACGCATCAAATGCTGGATAGCACACAAACAACCTATTGTGTAAGATACATCTGAGACGAATTCAGAATTAAAAGATCATAGGTTTTGATGGCCATTATTTCTTACTTTTGTCTTTAAAGGTTCAAATAGAGAAATCATCATTCTGCATTGCTGAGGGATGATGATTCCATTATGCTCTTGGAACATTTAGTCAATTCAACAAAATTTTGGAGGGAGACTTTCAGTAACTAGATGTATCGCATCACCTGACCATTGACAGTTTTTGCAGCAGTTTTGCACACATACAGTCAACACATGCTTATGAAACCCTGCAGGAATGTAACAACAGATACTTGGATTGTATCTCTATTTAGGAAGCGAAGATGGCCAATATTAGTCTGTTAAACTCGCTGCAACTTGTGAATCTATAGGGCAGAGATCCTCCCTTTCAGGTTTTTGCTTTTCGTCCATTTCACTCTCTTCCATCTTAGTGTTTTCCTGGTCGGCGAAGGGCTCAGAAGATGGTGCTCCAGCGTTTGGGTGGAGAGCGAGATCGACTTTCTCCCTGAATTCGAAGAGAAAACCAGTATGGTCATCATCACACAAGGTCAAAATCAATATTGCATCACTGTTAGTTCTGAAACATATTACGAAATAATAAATGCTGAAGCGTGTACAAAAATAACACATAGCATCAGCAGGATGGGTGAAGGACCGAATGTTCAATGTCACAACTAGAGCCTTTAATGACAAAAATGATGTAATGTTGAGTCATCCATGTGGTAGGAGCATTACCCAGCCATAACAATATACTACATCTCTAAAAGAGTGATCTGAGCACTCAGCTTTCTAGTTCTACTGCAAAATGGAGGTGGTCAGCCAGCCTGATTGTTCAATGTTCAGGAGAGATTGTCATGTGAAAAGTACAAAAGGGAGAAAAGGAAATTAGCCAAGAGAGCAGATGAGGTAGATGATTTGAGCTGAATGCGAGCATCATATTGCTTGGATATTTAAAGTGTAAAATAATGTTCAAAAATAGCATAAGGACCAAATACTTGCAAATGTGCACATTTATATTATTGTATATAGTACTGTTCAAAGGTTTGAGATAAGTTTTATTTTTGTTTGTTTTTTTTTTATAAAAGAAAGAATGCTTGTATTCAGCAAGGATCAACATGTAAATGTATAATAATACAAATGTTTAGGTTTTAAATAAATGAAAAACATTTTTGTAAAAGAAAAAATGTCCCATGCAGTTTCCACCAAAATATTGAGCAGCAACTCTTTTCAACATTGCTAGTAATTCAAAATGTTTCTTGAGCTCCAAATCAGCATTGTAGAATGATTACTGATGGACCATGTGACACGGAAGACTAGATCAATAAGTTGCTAAATTGTAATAATATTTCACAAGACTACTGTTTATTACTTTTCTTCATTTTGACCAAAATAATGCTTGGTACTTGGTATTGCATACATACCTGTAAATGCACATTTATATTCTCATCCTGAGTTTTCATCAGTAACCTTTTTTTATTGTTTCCATACAATAAAATTTTATGGTGACCCTGACTGTCAAGCATGACTTTCAGTGAATATGTCAGTTTCAAACAAAGCTATCAAACAGCTTCAGAAGAAATGAAATATAATATACTTATTTATTTAATTTTTGGCCCTTATATTCTCTTTTTTTGTCTTTGTCTTTCCACTTTTATTGTATGGACAAAAAGCACCTCAGACATTCTGATTAACATAAAAATAAAATAAATTATATTTATAAAATAAATTATCATTATAAAAATGATTCTTCTTAATCCAGTGAAAATCAAATCTTATTGTGAATCAATGAACATGAAGAGATGTGAATACATTTATGCCCTGTACATGTCAAAAGTCCACAATGCTTATGTTATTATGAGGCTCTCAGTGACTAACTGAATAAGGTTAGGACGCATGGTAAGACTCAGCTTTCACTGTAAAATTGAAATAGAATTCAGTTCTTTGTATCCTTCTTTATAACCTGATTTTGAAAAGCTTAAGTAAGACCCACAGTGACTGCTGACAGACTGAACAGACCTCACTGACAGTGTAGGTGTGTCATTACTCTGGTGAAAGAGGGATATTATTGGACTGGCATACTAAGGGTGACTCTGGGACAGAAACAGAAGCAGTCAATAGTCTCATCAAGGACATTCTCATTTACTTTTTCACATGCTTTTTCAAGCACGGAGAATGAGATCTAGCTGGTTTCAAAGAAATCATCTATGCTCCATCCTGTTATTGAACATTTTTAATAGCCTTAATTACATCTCTATTTTGAAATTGCTTTATACATTTGCATAAAGGCGCATCAATCAACAGTAATTGCGCTGAAATGAGAATAACCTCTTTTATAGCTAAAAAAAGAGATCTAAACTGTACATGATAGTTTTCTCAGAGGATCTTAACACGGATTCATTTTTCTGCTGTTGCAGGCTCACCAAGTTGAAGATTCTGGAGAGTGTATTCTGTTCTCTTCTGCGTCTTTGAGGTGATCTAATGCTCTCCGAGCCACGAGCTGACGGGGAAGCCTAAAACACATATTTTATGAACACAGAGAGGATACTTGTCCAGTGTTGTTTGATGATATACTATATTAAAATATATATTTTTTGTCATATTATATCAAACTGTCTATTAAAACAACGTTTGATAGCAGAAATAACTAAAGGCCAGCCAGGCTAATATACTGTATGTAAAGAAGCATACAACGTCTCGTTTCCGTCTGTAACCTTAGTTCCCTGAAGAGGGAACGTGACGTTAGGTCAAGCATTATGGGATTGTGTCATGAAGCACAATGTATAATCAAACCAATGAATAATGTGGATGGTGGGTAATGATGGGTAATACCATAAACCAGGAAGCTATTAAGACATGCCATGCCAAACAGTCGACAGGTTTGAAGTGTCTGAAGTAGACTTTGCTGGTAGGCACGCGGCAGATGTGGTGAAGAAATCCAGCGTCTCATTCCCTCTTCAGGGAACTAAGGTAACACACATAACAGAGACGTTCCATTTCAAGTGAACTCAGGCAGCATCAAGTGCCATGGGAACATTTATGCGACAAATGCATGTCAGGTGTGATCGCCCTCAGATGACAACACCTGGACCCAGAATTGAAGTCTAGGTTTAGGCTGTAGAACATAAAGAAAGTATGTGGAGAGGGCCAGCCTGCCTAATCACAAACATATTGTAAAGAAACTCCTGACAGAAGGGCCTAGATGCAGCCATACTTCCAATAGAGTGGGCTCGGATTACCAAGAGTGTGGACAACCCAGTCAACTCATAAGCTAGTAAAATAGCCTCAAATATTCACTTGCTTGGAAACCCAGGGGGGGCCATACATACAAACAGCTGTTCAGATCTTCACCACAGTCTGTGGACATAAGCGTCTAATACTCGAAAAGGACAAGCAGAACAATTCCAGTGAATAATTCCAGTACAGAAAAATGTACAGACGAAACCTCGGCCAATTCTGAACCATAGAATTCAGTACTAGAGAGATGTGAGAAAGAATCAGAGTGGACAGTGAGACATCTCTCAAGATGCAAACAATCATGCCACCTGCCACGATCCACCTGCGAAACATATTTGCTCCACCACCTGGGGTGAAGTCTCCTTTCCCTTGGCATCGGCCCCTGCCTTGACAGCATGTCTGCTCCCTAGCATGGTGGGAGATCTGGAGTGGAGAACGGTTTCAACAACTTCAGTTGAGAAATCGAAGTTACGAGCTGGGTCCCCTGAGAAGCCAAGCCCAAGATTCCAACAGTTCCGAGAGTGCAGTATTGCTCCCCTTTCCTGGGACAACATGTACCTCCTGATCAGAATCTCAAAGGAAAGCCATCGAGTAGGGACAGTAAGTCCGGAAACCACCTCTTCCACCGCTCTACAGCAGAGCAATCAAGGTGAAATGGACCCTGTCCCAGTGAACTCTCTACAGATCTGCCTCCATTGGAAACTAATCTCCATCACTCCTGGAAAAGTGGTCCTCAGAACCGGAGAAAGCACACCTTTCTTTGGTTCAGGCTAAACCTCAACACTTCGATGTAAAACCCCTAACTGATCCGACTGAGCTAAGATCAACAGATCGTCAATGTATATCAGTACATGAATGAGGCGCAGTGGTGCCAGTGCTACGTCTATGCATTTGAAAGTACGAGGAGACAGCTAGACCTAATAAAAGAACCCAATATTGGTATATCTTGCCCCAAATGCATACCTCAGGGGCTTCCTGTGGATATATGGCTGCCACAAATCAGTCCTCAGAACTGATCTGAAGCGATTACCTTGACATTATGTTGCAGACTGAGGCATTCTGCAGACACAGGTTCAATTCTCTGTCTGGGAGGGATGCATATTCTAAGTCCTCTTACTCTGGCAGAGCTTTACTTCTTGTTCTGTAACCAGAGCCTGCTCAGGGCTACCACTGTGGGTAGAACTTCATAAAGGTGTCTGGGTGAACGAGTCCCAACTCTTGATAGTGAGCAGGACCCAATGAGAATATTCAGCAGTATCTCACACTGCCAGAAATTCTACTTAGGGAACCAGTCTCTCGACACTAGTCTCTGGTTTTTCCTGAGCAACCAGCTTGGTGCCCTGAAGCAGCGTACTGGCAGGGAACAACCAAACTGAATGTTCAAAGGCCCTTCTCAGAGGGGGTGAGCGTCACTGTGCTGCTACGTTTCTGGGCAGACACTGAGACAAGCTCTTGCTGGGGACCACTGCGCTCTGAAGCACACAAGGTGGCAGGGTTAGCAGCATGACGTCTTGAGGGCACCGAAAGGAAACGGGCACCAATAATGAGCTATAAACTGCTTCCCTTTGGTGAGGACTGCCCGCAAGCTCAAGGACCTGACACCATTGACATCAGGTCTTCTTTTGTATGGCACAGTGTGAGGAAATTTAATTTTTGGGGCTGCTTCCACTATTAGGGGAAGCTTCTCAAACTTGCAAGCTCCCACCTATATCTTAGCCTCAGTGCCAGCAACATTCAACTTCTCAGAACTGGATAATTATGGCACCAGCGCCTCCAACTGGCTGGACGTAACTGTGCAGCGTGCTTCCGAAACCTGGGAAAAGGCGCTGGATCTCACTGATGGGAACAGAAATGAGGTAAAGCCAGTCTGTAGCCCACCCTACCGATCTTGAGTCTTGCCATCAAGGAACAGCGCAAAGTATTGAGCACTATGTTCTGATGGAAGGCCGCTCTCTTCTACGTTTTTGAACCTTGATATAGAGATCAGGAAAAAACAGGAGGTCTCTTTTAATGGATGTATATATATATATATAACAGTAGGTATATCCTGCAGAAGGGGAATTTCTGGGCCAGAAATTATCTCTAGCCTTAACACTAACAATATCCAGATCCTCAGAACCGGATAGATGCAGTGCCACCACTTCTCCTTGGGTGGAAGAAACGCACAGCAAGTTTCCGAACCCCTGAGAGAAGGCAAAGATACCCCTCCACCAGGACATGCCTTTATAGTTGATACCCCATCACATGATTGGTTCTCCTGAAGCACTTTATATATGTGGTTCATGGGGTGTTCCCATAGCACTTGACATAGCGCGAGTTCCCTTGAAAGCAAGAGCTTTTAAATGTACCTATTCAAAATGTATGTAACCTATGTAACTATTTTTCCAATTTAATTTGACATGACACCCTTCACCATTAAAGCACTAACTGTTCATTATAGGTTCCTCTGTTCATAATGTTGCAATATAGCAATCATTTAGTTTCAGAATTGTTTTGATTGCTGATGCATTTCTGCACCGACGTCTACAATAAAGAGTGCAATAGCAGGTTGCAACGCAGGGGATGTTACATGTTTGCCACATATCGTATTATAGGAGGGGGTGATTTAGAATGCAGTATATGAGGACAATCTTAACATGGGTTATTTACATATTTCGATCTACCATAGGAAAGTTTTGCCAGCCAAATATATATATATATATTTTTTTTTTTTTGCATGTGTCAGTTTAAATGCTGCATGCCTGCTTTTTGCATGCCTTTATGTATTGTAGCCTGTGGAGTTAAACAAGAAATGACTAAAACACAGGGGACGCTGGTGAGTCAGTGAAACAGGACCTAGGAAGGGAGTAGATGGGTTGGAGTAAGAGTTTATGGGATAAGTGAACAGTTTGAAGACCCCTAGAGAGAAAGCTGCTTTACCGGTTACGACTCAGAAAAAGTCTTGCTGTCTCAAAGTCATCAAGAAGCAGAGAGTCACTCTGGGTCAGGAGAATATCCATCATAAAAGAAAGAGCGCAATAATCAAGACAAAAGAAAATTATACTTAAAGAAAGAAAAAAGGAAAAGCAATTTGTTGTTTTGAAAAACAATCAAAAGTATGAAAAATGTCTCTAATGATTTTGTAATAATTTCTGTGCCTGAGATCACTCTTTTATGGAAATTCATAATCACATGATAGATTAGGATAAAATTACAAAAGATTTCTAAAGTAATGCCTACTTCATGCATTTTGGCATTACACCATTTTTTCTGCAATGCAATTATGCTTTAATCTTATGAGAGTGTGACTTAATAATTGAAAAAAATTATATTGAAAGCATTAAATGTGGCTAAACTGAAACCACAGTGCAATAATTCTTAATAAACAAGAAAATGACACAGGCTTAAATTTCCTGGCCTTCAAAAACACTAACAAAATTGATCAATCTAGAACTTTGTGGAAAACCCGCTCAACCTTATAAAACATCTTATCCCACAGGTTAACAAGAAGATTGCATAAAGCGCAGCGAAAAGTTCAGCAGCTGCAATTAGAGCGATGCATTGGTTAATTCACAAAGAAGAGAACAAATGATAAAGTAACGCAACAGATCTATTAGAAATGAGAGACAGGACAGGAAGGCTTCCTGCAATCAGCCAATCAGATCTATTCATGGGTGTGTCTGTGAATGCAAATGTAAAACACGTCAAGAATGAGTGACGTACCAGGCCCAATAGTTCTCTCCACTGCAAATGAAAAAAAAGAAAAGAATGTAGAATGATACATTTTTTTCTTACATGTAATTATAATTTCATTGCTGGACACGAGAGGGCATAGAAAATGATCATGGGTCAAACCTATTCTATCAGCTAGGAATATGCTGTATTATTCATATGGTAACCTCATGGTTTAATAGAGATAATGGTGGCCTAATAGAGTATTGTATATGAATATCACAGTCTTGCTCTATTACTATTTATACCATGAGCACTGAAAATGTAACTACAAACGATTGCAAATCAATGTACCAAGAGCATTAAAAAAAGCACTAAAAAAGGATTAGATCCATACCCATCAAAAAATGGGATGTAAGACTTACCCTTGACTTGGGACGAGGAGAGGACACCTTTCAAGAAACAAATTGAAACTTTTAGTCATGGAACTTTTTAAACGGCACAGCCACAGCTTTTAATGAAGAGTACTGAGCATTATAACAAGGTACTGCTATCCAGTGTAATACAAACAAGAAAGCAATCCTTGAACAACTACTTTTCATTTTAAAGATCTTTACAAGAGTTGTTCAATAGGCTTCCTTGCAGTTCAGATGAATAATGAAGGCATAGCCTGTATCTTTTTAATGAACTAGCCTACATAACTGAGGAACAACTGTGCAATTAGTATATCCCAGTTTTTTTTATTTATTATTTAGGACATGAGTAATGGGCAAACTTTAAATCCTGGGACGTACCAAGCCAACGTCAAAGAACTTAAGTGTTAACCATGTTGTCGCCTATCGTCAGCTGTGCTTAAACACACCAAAAGGAAGAGAGGCAACTGTCAACTAGCACATGCAGAATATATTTATTATTATTATTGAAGAATTGCATACATCAACATAAAATTAAAAGAAAAGGGATGAACAAAGCAAAAATGAGGACAAATAACAATGGGACCTCAAACAGTAAAAGCAATTTGATCATAACTCTTAAGAAACTTGAGCTTATTGTTATCAGTAAGTTTAAGAGATTATAAAATAAGGGAAATCTCAGTGATAAACATATCTAATCTAGGCAATGTCTTGAGAAATGTATTTTTGTGAATAAAACATTTACAGTGCAACATAAAGAAATGAACAACAAGATCAACAGCATAGTCACTCCTAGAAAAATTAAGAAATATATTTTCAATTAAAAAATGCACATGCTACATGCTGGTTTGAGTTGAACTCATATTACTTGAAAATCCCATTTTAGCTCAAATCACAAAAATAAAAGTGATAGTAAAGGAAATCGATGACTTCAAATGAAACATCTATGCTATGTCAGGTAAAAGTCTCCACTCAGTGTGTGAATGAGTATATTCTCGCTTTTTTATCTGAAACAGTTACTTTCAAAGAGTGACTCATTCTTTACTACATAGCAGATAATCTAGTGATGTAAGTGTGTGTAATCTTGTCTGTCTGACAGAATAACAAGTCTGGACTATTGTAGCAAAGAAAACATGGGCTGCATGTTGAACATGACGACAAACTTGGCCTCGAACTTAGACGACAAATGGCTAGACACAACGTGGCATGTCTAGGAAGAAGTAGTCTGGAGGTTGCCTTATATTTATGTTGCCTTATTGATGTTTTGAACTATATATGCTGTTTCATCTAATACATATTGACCATATATGTTGGATGAGGTTTTGTTTTCCTGCTGCTCTGTGCTTTGAGAACAGTAACAACCTCTTTGGATCAGTGGGCGCTAAAGATGAAAAAATAAGGAGGTGTGAAAATATCCTTCTCTTGTCTTGAGACCAATTGATTTCTTTTCTAGAGATTATATTGTTATTTTCACAAGACCCTTTGAAGTTTGTGACTTCATACATGCTGTACTTACAAAGCTCCTGAAGAAATGCACCACAGGGTTGACATCTCCACGACGACGGGTGGAAGAGTGCTGGGGTCTCTGTGGAGAGGAGGATAGATGACCACGAAATGAGCCCTTCAAATAAATGAAAGAAAAATGTCCAGAGTCAAGGTGTAACATGCATTAGGACGACAACTTCTTGGACTGGAAATGAAGCCAATAAAGATTCAAAAGACGATTTAATTTTATTTTGTTGGTACCCTTTTGGCATTCTGTTGATTATAAGGAACGTTACACCTACGTGTCAACTTACTTTCCTTAGAGTATTAGTAGACTGTCTACTTACTATCTGCAAACACTTTATTTTGATGGACGCTGACAGTCTACTAACACTCAACTACTCTAATGAGAGTTAGTTCACATGTAGGTGCAAATGTCTAAAGGGGACCATCAAAATAAAGTGAGACCAATTTAATTACAGTACCAATCCAATTTTTCAATTTCTGTGACAAGTAAGAATATCAGTAAAAATGTCATGCTAATCTAAAAGTGTCTTTCCATATTAATGGACATGCTTTGAACATTAAAATGAGCATGCAGCAAGGAGAATTGATTGTCAATAGATAAAGCTCTTCCTGGAGGAACTAAATGAATTGCACTTTACCGCCAGAGCAGAAGAATTATATCACTTGCACTGCAAACAGCTGCGTCCAAAGCGTCTTAATAATGCGAGGATTCATTGTTTTTTTTTTTTCTTTCATTTGAGCCATTTTCCATCAGTTGATGAAACAGAATGAACAGTGTTTGATCATCTTTGAAGGAGAATTATTTAGAAACAGAATAAGCTTAAGTTCATGATTTCAGACCAAATTCTTTGTTTAAATGCTCTGTTAAATTACACTAAAATAATCTTCTTGTCTGGTAATATGACTTGAAAGAATAAAAGTATGGTAATGTTTATTGAAATGTTTTGAGAGAGAGAGAAAAATATGTTTTTATATACGTGACATTTCACTGATATACTTAAAACTGATTTATCTTTAAAACCAAAATATTTAAAACATTATTTATTGATATAGACAGATTTGGGTGGCAAATAAGCAGAACACAAAATAGTTGGAATTAAATTATGAGCGATCAACATAATACAATGGGAATCTTCATACATAATGCTGCAGAATACTGTCAGGCATTTCAACCAATGCAATGGTGAATAACGCATTTCGTTTAATGCAAGCTAAAATAAGAAGAGGAGAAGACGCAGACAATTTGTACAGCTAAATTTGAACTCCACAACCTTACAACCAAAGAGCAGTTTTGCATGCCTGTAAGCTGCATCTGAACGAATTAAACACAGATGCATCACCACTAAGACATAAACTATTCAAATTCAGCTTCTCAATCTGGACCAGTATTTTCCCCAAGAAATTGGGCAAGAAGTTGTCGTTGACCATGACAATGTTTAAAAAAAAGACTTACTTTTCCCTTTCTCTTTTTGTCCCCTCCAAAGAACCTGCCAATCTGATCCAGGAGACCAGGGGCCTTCTTCTTCCTGCCCAGCCCGAAGGGGCTTTGTCCAGAGGTGCTTGCAGTGGCCATTCTAGGTGTTGTTCTGTTTAGTGGTCTTCAATCTGAACGGCCCACGAATGTCCTTCTTCAATCAATCCAAATTCCGCTCTGGATACACTCTGCAAACCTTCTCGATAGTCTTCGGCGCTTCTAAGGAAGAAGGGCTGGCCTTTGAAGGTGTCGTCCCCTCCATTGCATGGCATCACAGGAGATGAGGTGGGTCTGTAATAGCGTCAGTGATTCTGGGTTGGTGCCAGGCATTCTTTCGAGCCCTATGTGCCCGCGGAGGGTGTCACTACCCTGCTCTCTGATAAAAGGAGCTGCTATTGTTCTAGTCCACATCTGCTTCGACTTGGGCCGAGCACAACAAGGCCTGTCTATGAGAAAGAACCAAAGCGCAGAGAAGAACGGCTCCAGAACAATCAAACCATTGTTGCGGTGACTCATGTTCATTATACAAATAGTTTACATTGAGAAATTAATTGTGGCATATTGCAATGTATAGGGTTTGGAATTGTTAGATGCAGACACATGTTGCCATGTTTCATTCATACAATATGATAAAGCATGTCTATAGACATTTAAGGAACACAGACACACCCTGATGATGTCATGCTACAGTTGAAGCAACACGCCTTCTTTTGTTTTGTTTGTTAGCTAGTTCTTGGACTGATTTTTTTTTAAGTAAATGTTACAATTTGTGCAATCTGCAATCATCAGTGCACTTATTTTGATGGTCCCCCAACAGGTATTCTATTTAATATGAGAAACTTTGCAGCTAAATGTCAACTTAACATTCAACTACTCTAATAAAAGTTAGTGTCTAGCTTTTGTCACAGAAACTGAAAAATTGGAATGGTAATGTAATTAAATTGGTTTCACTTTATTTTGATGGTCCCCTTTAGACATTCTGTAGACCATCAAAATAAATTGAATCCAATTTAAATACACAAGTAAATATAGAAGAGGCAAAAACCTAAATAAAGTACCTACATTTAAATTCTAGATTTAGAATATTGTTGGATATAAATTGACATTCTTTGAACATTAAAATGAGTATACAACAAGGAGTTATGAGCATCAACAGATACAGCTTTACCTAGAGGAACTAACTGAATCGCACTGTATGTCAGAACAGAAAACCCTTATAATGATATCACTTGCACTGCAAACAGCTGTGTCCAAAACATCTTAATGCTGTAAGGGTTCATTGTTTTTTGATTTTCATTCGAGCCACTTTACTATGATCAGTTGCTGCTAAAGAAGCCAAAAATTAATGTTGATGAAATAGAATGAATAATAATTGATCATCTTTGAAGTAACATTATTTTGAAATAGATTAAGCTGAAGTTTAAGTCCAAATTCTTTGTTTAAATGATCCATAAAATAAAACTAAAATAATCTTCTTACCTGGTAATGTGACTTGAAAGAATGAAAGTATGATCATATTTATAAAATGTTCTGAGAGAAAAACATTTCACTGATACACTTTATCTTTATGTATTATTATAGACAGTATTGGGTGGCAAATAAACAGAACACCAAAGTAACAGTTAAAGCAGCATGCTTTCTTTTATTTCAAAATGCTGTCAACTAGTTCTTGGACTGATTTCTTGAAGTAAGTTTTGCAATTTGTGCAACCTGCACTCGCCAACTCATTCATGTGCCTCCACGTCTTGAAATATTCACAAATTAACTTTCAATGACTTTGCAATTCAATAACCAACCGCTGAGTGTAATACTCAGCATGGTGCCCACCGTGCTTTTCTGAGAAACGTTATGATTATGGTTACTCGGAAAATCTGTCTCTGTGGAGGATGAAGTTCTGCTAAAATGGTGTTTGCTTTAGTGTGCTGTTATTTTATTTCTTCAACCTTTTTCAAACAATTGGCAATTGTTTATGCTGTGAGTT